>CM057455.1:547450000-548050000 GCA_016271365.2 Neoceratodus forsteri
GCAACCCTGGAGAACTTCCCAATAATTTCCAAGGCGCACTGAAAGCTCTCAGATGGATTACTTAAATGTAATAAGATGTCGTCAGCAAAGACCGATAGTTTGAGCTGTAACCCCAGAACATCGATCCCCTGAACCCTTGTATCCTTCATAAGGAACCTTAACAGAGGCTCGAGATATATATTAAATAAAATTGGCGATAGGGGACACCCCTGCCTCGTTCCATTTTTGAGAAGAAACTCTTTAGAGAGATATCCATTACATAAAACTCGGGCAGTAGGGGCTTCATAGAGATTTCTAAGGCCTCTTAAAATCTCCCTGAAACCCCATCTTTTCCATTGTGAGGAACAAGAATTGGTGAGAAGCGTGGTGACGCTCTCTCGGCATCAATGCAATTAGAAGCCATAGCCAAATTTGAAAGAGCCATCTCTCTAAAATATGATGAAGTTTCCTTAATGCATCCGGGCCCCCTCCTGGCATGAACCCAACCTGGTCCTGACTAATCAATCATGGGTGACTCTCAAAACCCTGTTAGCTAATATCTTGGTAAGGATCTTAATATCTTGGTTTATTAAAGCTATGGGCCTATAATTACCTGGCAATGCTTGGGTTTATCTGGTTTAGGAATCAAGGTGATATAGGCCTGATACAGTGGAGGATGGGCAATCCCTTCCTGCATGATGACTGAGAAAAGCTCTTTCAACAAGGGTATTAAGGACTCCATGAACTTTGTAAATTTGGCGGGAGACCATCAGGCCTGTGCCTTCCATTAGGCAGGTCCATAATAACCTCCAAAATTTCCTGCTCCAATATTGGGGCAGCCAGGGCTCGGGCCTGTTCCGGACTCACTTTTGGCAGAGGTATTTCCTCTAAAAACCCCTTAATTTCTGCCACCGAGCACTGTGTCCCTTCTTGGTATATTGCCGCATAGTAATCGGCAAAGGCATCTGCCAAACCTTGAGGGCCCGAGATGAACTCATCTCCAAACTTCACTGCAACAATCGTTCTCTCCGCCTCCCGCTCTTTGATCCTATGGGCCAATATCCGACCTGGCATGTCCCCCTGCAACAAATATTTGGCATTCAATCTCCCTAGCCAGGAGTCTACCCAATAAAGTATACCCTTAAATTCCTCCTTTAACTCTCTTAGCTCCCTATCTGTCTCTTCAGAAGAGCCCTCTAGTGGCACCAGCAATTTGATGGCCCCCAATATAAACTCCTCACGAGTCCTATTTAGTTTGTACTGCCTGGCAGTATATTCCTGAACCCATCCCCTATACAGCACCTTACAAACAGGCCAGGCTAAGTTCCTATCTTCAAGAGTTGGGATTTGAGTCTGGATAATTTCCTTGAGTTTACCCTCCAGCTTGGCAAGTATCTTGTCATTCAGTAACACTCCTTCATCCAAATGCCAGTGAACTGGCTTGGGAGGAATATTATCTATCCTCCATACTAATTGTATTGGGGAATGATCGGAAAGGATCCTCTCAAAAGTACGCATACCTATGACCCCCCTTAGGACCTCCCGATTAACCAAAAAAAAATCGATCCTAGTATAAACCTTATGCGCTCCTGAGTAGAAGGTCATCCAAGTCTCTCCTTTGCTATAGATCCGATATGGATCAACTAAAGCAGTAACCTCCAGGAATCTATGTAATGCCGCTTGGGGGAGGCTGAGAGCTTTGTTGGAAGGGGGACTCCTGTCCTCCCTGTTGTCTAAGCAAGTGTTCCAATCACCTGCCAAAATAAAGGAGCCCTGTGGGAGAGTGGCAATATCAGCCTCCAATGAGGCAAAAAATTCTGGTTTAGCCGGAGTGGGTCCATAGATGGAGGCACACACCAATGGGCATCTAAAACACGAGCCCATTGTGTATACTCCCCTACCAGCCTCCCTCGACCTAAAGCTCTCAATCACATATGGGCATCCCTTCCTAATTAGTAATGCCACCCCACCCGAAGCCTTCGCGCTTCCAATTCCGAATACCTTGCCAACCCATCCTTTCTTAAGCAAGTGCAGTTCATCAGTCAGTAAGTGGGTTTCCTGAAGTGCGGCTATATGGACCCCCATCTGATTAATACATCTGAGGATAACCAATCTTTTCCTCCTTCCCCTGAGACCCTTGACATTCCATGATAGAATTCTAAGTAACCTCATCTACCACATCCACGCCCTGAAACCTCCCTCTCTGGCTATTAAGTTCCTTTAAACCGCATGTTTTGGTTTCTCTCTCTTTCCTACCCTCCCCATAATCCCCCCATACTACCCCCGATCCTTCGATCGCCCTCCTAAATCAGTCCGGAACGTGTACGAGCCCACTCACAAGATGTCTCCATTCGGCCCCCGAGTCCCTATATAGACCCTTATTAGCCCTCATTCTCCCGTACCCTCTGGTTCAGACCAATCAGCCTAACCAGCACATCTAAATTATTAATGGAAGAAATTATGTCTCCATAGCCTAAACCATTATCTTCATGGCTTTCTGCTACCACAACCTATGTAGCAAGAAGAAAAAAAAAAAAAAGAAAAAGGGGGCTTTATTTTACCCCTACGCAGAGCTCTCAAACCTGTTCTGCATATTCATTGGGTGGAAAATACAAAAGGAAGAACAATTCAGTAACAACAAGTTAATCCCTAATGTCACTTTCCAGCAGCGTAGCTAAAACGCTTTAGACACTGTCCTGTATACATTCTCCAGTCTTGCCTTTGCTTTCAGGTTACTGATTTGAATAAATCGGGTAATTCCACTTTAAGGCTTTCCAAGGCTTCTTCTGCTGAGAGGTATTTTCTGTCCCCTTTCGCCAACTTGACCACCAGAGTGGCAGGGTATTGCAGTCTAAATTTCAGACCTGCCATATACAGTTTCTTTTTCATGTCCGCATATTCCTTCTGCTTTTCTGTCACCGAGGAGACTAAGTCCTGAAACAACCACACTGAAGCCCCATTCCAGTGCAGATTTCTATTGGCCTTGGCTTTCATTAAGACATGGGTTTTTTTCCTTGTAGTTAAGAAATCGCATTATGATTATTCTGGGCCGCGTCCCCGGGGGGGGTTTCTCTTAGTGCCCGATGAGCTCTCTTAAGATTATAGGATTCGCCAAACGGCGTGGGCCCAAATAACTTGAAAAGGAGATCTTGCATGAAGGCAACACAATCTGAGCCTTCCGTTTTCTCGGGCAACCCAGCCATTATTAAATTATTCCTCCGGCTTCTTGCCTCCTGGTCTTCCAGGCGATTTTCCATTTTTCTCACTTGCCTTTTATATTAACTATATCCTGATCCATCGTTGCAGTTTTTCTTTCTTGTGACACAATTCTGGCCTCTAGATCGCCCACTCTCTGAGTGAGAGCATGTAATGCAGGTTTCAAGATAGTAAAAATTGACTAGCTATCAGGAGCTGCTTGATTTCAAAATATCCTCCGAGTTGACTGACCCTCAGGCCCTCCCCTTCCAGATCTCAGGCTCGTCTGGGACAGGAGTGGGGCTTAAGCGGTTGAGTCAGCGGCGTTCTCACTGCGAGGGCCGTGGCTGCCTAATTCCCTCTCGGCCATTTCGTGCGCCAAACTCATTAGAACTGCTGCGGTCTTCTTCGCCCTCCGGACCAAACCCAAAGTGGATTCCCAGCAACACGAACTCGTGCAACAACCCCCCTCACACTTTCTCTGATGCGGGAGCCAAAAAAACAACGTTTTAGAGCTTAATAACTTTCAGGACTCGGGAGCCTTAGCGAAGACATCTGCCTCCCGCTAGCTCATCACATGACCCCACCAGACAGCTGTTCAAAAAGCTACTTTTTTCCTTTTTTCGGACCAATGCTATACGAATTAACTCTCCCCTCCAAGTGACTTTCAAAGCTGCCCATGCCCGATCTGTTGCCGGGATCGAGCCCCAATTAGCCTTAATAGTATTTAGCAAAAACTCTTGAAATCGCTCAACAACTTGGTTATCTAACATCAGTTTATTATTAAGCGACCATGAATGGGACCTTATAAAGACATTTAGTAACACACACTGCATTATAATCGGTGAATTATCCGAGATTACTCGAGCCAAGATTTTAACATCTACTATATTTGATAACATCTGTTGACTAATTAAGAAATAATCAAGGCGAGAATAACTTTTGTGGACTGGAGAAAAGAAAGTAAATTCTTTGCCCAGAGAATTAAATACCCTCCATGGGTCAACAAGGCCCAGCGATGAAATAAATTCCTTTAGTGCTCTCTGCGCAGATGACATTTTAACTCCCCTGTAATAAGTGCGATCTAAGTCATTGGTTTGTACCAGATTCCAGTCACCACCTGTCGTCATAGGTAAGTGCGAAAAAGGAGCCAGAACCATAGCCAGATGCATAAAAAAAGATGGTGTCTCTAAATTTGGACCATAAATAGAACCCAGAACAATGTCCAGGCTACTTATTTTACCTATGACAAAAATAAACCTACCTTCAGGGTCGGAGATAGATTCCGATAATGTAAAGGGGATTTTGTTAGCCACAAGCAAAGCCACTCCACGTTTATCTGAAGTGAACCCCGACTCAAAAACCTGACCTACCCACCTCTTTTTGAAAAAATGCAACTGGGCTGCGAAAGTTAAAGTTGCTTTTTTGCAAGAAACGCATTTACTTCAGGACGAGGTCAAGTGTATGAGAAGAATGCAAATTGGAGAAATTTTCTTCTCACAGGGTACCACAAAGAGTAGAGGGGTTATGATTTTACTACATAGATCGGTACCTTTCAGCCCTATAAAAATTATCCAAGATAAAGAGGGTAGATATGTCTTAGTGAGGGGGAAGCTTTATAACATGGAAATTCTGTTAGGGGCAATTTATGGGCCTAATTCTGACAACCATGATTTTTTGTCAAATTTACTAAAGATTTTGTTGCCATTTAGTCACCTTCCAATGATTATAGGAGGAGATTTTAATCTAGTTCTTGATCCTTCGATGGATAGATCTTCTAGAACCCAAACGTTCTCTACACCGGCTACCCTTGCATTCAACGACATGCTGGTTCGTTTGGGTCTGGCAGATGTCTGGAGAGTGCTCCATCCACAAACAAGGGAATATACCTTCCTGTCCCCGGTGCATAGATCTGGCTCTCGGATCGACTACATATTCCTTTCCCGTGCCTTGCTCAAAGGTGTTATTGTTTCCGAGATCATGGCAGCCCCATTATCAGACCATTCTGCAGTGGAGGTCACGATCTCTTCCCCTTCCTTTATATGCAAAGGTAATAGATGGAAAGTGAAAAACCAATTATTGAGGGCTCCCAAAGTAGTTCAGACTCTGACGACTCAAATGGAGGAATTTATCGAGATTAATGCGAGGGGGAATGTAAGACCCGATATTCTTTGGTCCACGTTTAAAGTGAATGTGAGGGGGCTATTGATAAGTCAGGCTACCAGAAGAAAAAAAGAAAGACATGCCACTATGTTAGATTTGTTAAATCAAATTAAGTCCTTGCAAAATACTATGATTTCTAATCCTCAGGAGGAGATTGAGTTAAAATTAATCAAAACTAAAGATGCATATCTTAAGTTATTGGGAGATCAGGCAGAGCTGGCCATTATTAAAACAAAAGCCAATTACGTAGACCAAGGAGAGAAGCCAGGAAGGCTTTTGGCCAGGCGGATTGCGCAGCTAGAAGCATCTCATTTAATTGAGGGAATCTGGTCAGAACAAGATAGGTGCATTAAGACGGCTCCGGAGGACATAACCCTATTTTTTCGGAATTACTATGAAGCACTATATGGGGGTATGCAATCTCCACCAAAGCAGTCTGTGATCCTGTCTTATCTGGATCGGATACCTCTCCCAAAATTGGAAGAGGTGGACCATAGTCTTCTTAACGCTGACATTACGCATGGTGAAATAGAATCTGTAATTAAAAGTTTACCAATTGACAAGACACCCGGCCCAGACGGGTTCTCGCCCAATTTTTATAAAACTTTTTCCTCCATTTTGGTCCCCTTATTATCTAAATTATTCCAGCATATTCTCTCTGGAACAGATACGGACAAGTACTTGTCCGAAGCGCTTGGCTGTATTGATACCTAAACCAAATAGACTTGAAAAGCCTGATAGTTATCGCCCATCTCTTGTTAAATTATGACATAAAGATTCTATCTAAAATACTGGCTGACAGAATAAGTAAATTGTTGCCGAAATTAATTGGCGCTGAGCAAGTGGGTTTTATGAAGGGTAGATCTTGGCAGACCATTTTAGAACACTGTCTCATGTCTTCTCGGCCTCTGAAGAGACCATTCTTCCCTTGGCGTTGGTGTCTTTGGACGCCTGAGAAGGCATTCGACAAGGTCCACTGGGCTTTCTTATTTCAGGTGATGGACAAATTTGGTTTCCGGACAAATTTATTGGTTGGATCAGGGCCTTATACCTGAACCCGTCAGCCAGAATTGTGTGCAATGGGTCATATCGTCATCTTTTCGATTACAGGTAGGGACGAGGCAGGGCTGCCCTTTATCCCCTCTTTTGTTCAACCTGTACTTGGAACCCTTGATTAGGCATATAGTGTTATACAATAGGATTAGAGGGATCAAAATTAGAGACCAGGTTATTAAGGTCACGGCATTTGCGGATGACTTACTAATTTATGTTACAAATCCAGCTTCTTCAATCCCAGCTTTGCTTGAAGCTATAACCGAATTTAGTGCGTTAGCCAACTACAAATTGAACCAGGAGAAAACAGTTGTATATCCCCTGAACAACAGGGTATTTAAAGGGGACATTGTAAGTCTGGGATTGGGATGGAGTCCTAAATCCCTTAAATATTTGGGCCTTATTTTGTCAAGTAATTCAGATAGGTTCCGTTATCTAAATTTAGACAACTTAGTCCATAATATAGAGTTAGACATGAAAATATGGGCACAGCTCCCTCTCTCATTGTGGGGTAGAATAAATATTGTAAAAATGAATATATTCCCCAGACTTTTTTACCCTTTATGCATGCTCAATGTCTGGCTCCCCCTGACATGGTTTAATAAACTCCATAAGATGGTAGCTGACTTCATCTGGAATTACAAGAAAGCCAGGATGGCATATGTCAAGCTAGGCGTTAAGCTGCAGGGTGGATTGAAATTACCTCACTTTGCTCTTTATTTTGGAAAGATATGAATAAATATGGTAGATGGGCTTTCTCACCCACCTCCTCCTCCAATACGGATTACGTCCTACTGTGGGTAAATTTGGAGGTCAGTCTTATTAAGAGCTTGGGTCTCAATCCCGAAGCTTTATTTTATATTACCCCCAAGCTGCTTCCCTCTTTAAAAAATTCACCTATTGGGGTTTCCTTAAGGGTTCATAGTCAAATCTGCAATTTTCTGAAATATAATTATACTATGGACAGTTCCCAACCAATTGTGGGCAATCCTCAATGGCGGATTGGAAATAAGACTATCGCTCAAAGGTGGTTACCTAAGCTGGAGAATTGTAGGCTAAGGGATCTTCTCAATGAGGATGGAGATCCTAGTTCTACAGTTCAAATACTCCATAAATTTAATTTACCTGTGAAAGACGTTTTTAAGGTTTATCAATTACGACACCTTTTAGTCCAGAAACTTGGGTTGAATAAGGTTACCTCACCTCGTATGGCCTTTTGGACTGATATACGACCCTTGATAGGATCCCCTCATGCTGTTTCGAGAATTTACCAAGTCCTGTTTCATTGGGCATTTACTGAAAACCTGGCTCCTTCGTCATACTGGGCTAGGGCCTTCCTAATATTAACTTGGACTGGACGCATATTTGGAGGAACTGTCACAAGTTCACGAGACAAGATTGTCTCAGACTAACCCAATTTAAAATTCTACATAACATTTACTACTCTCCTCAAAAATTAGCTGAGTTAAAGGTTTTACAGGAACCCAAGTGTTATAGATGTGGCCTAGGGAGGAGACATGCTCCATGTCTTCTGGCATTGTTCAAGAATTGCCCGTTGTGGACTGAAATAAAGGATAAAAGCCAGTTCACTGTTAGGAATAGGTGAGATGTTCACACCGAGGTTTGTTTATTAGGAGTTTTGTCGGACTTCCCGGTCAAATTGAGGAAATATCATGTGACCTTAATTGCCATTACTGTGAAAAGATTAGTTCTTAAACATTGGAAAGACTCCATTACAATATCCTATTCAGAATGGTTGGCAGATTTGCTTGCAAGCCTCAGGATAGAGAGAATGATAGCGATTCTCCATAATCAATTGCCTCTTTTTGAGAAAATCTGGTCCCCGCTAATTATTGCTTATTCATAATTAAGCAAGAGATAGATCCCATGTCAGAAAGTTCACAGTACAACGCCTTGTGTGGGGGGTTCTGATTGGGGGTGGGTTAATGGGTGGGTGGGTAGGGAGGGTTACAGGGACTTACTTTATGGTCATGTTTATTTTATATGATTGTTAAGTACCAATGTCTGGTCCTGTATGTATTGTACTTTGTTCCATAAGTCTCTGTATCGAACTCTTTTTAAACTGAATAAAAAGTGAATGGCAAAAAAAAAAAAAATACAACTGTTCTGATAGCATGTGGGTTTCTTGGAGAAACACAACTGAAGGATCAAATTTAGCTAGGTGGTTTAAAATGACATATTTCTTCTTGTTGTCTCTCTCCCCCCCTTTATATTCCAAGAGAGAATATTTAAACAATTAGCCATAACAGTATAGACAAATGTACCTTGAGAACATAACTAAGTAAAGGCTTGTATTGCTGCCCTTCCCCCATCCTAAAAAAAGCAAAATAACCCAAAAACTTAACCCAACCCCAAAACCCCAACGTATGTCCAAAACTTTTAGATCTATTTATTACTCTATATAACCAGGCCCATAGCCTACACCTAAACAAATGGCTCATGGTGTGCGCTAAAGAGCGAGCTCCTCCCTCCGCCCATTCCCAAACAGGAAAGAATAAGTAAAAAGAAGCTGAGCGAATATTCCCAGTATTGTACCAACGAAAGTTTAGTCCCTCCGAACCGGTACCCCTCCTAAAGACTTTATTAATTTCTATAGCTATAGCGAGGGGCCATAGACATGGGGGGTATATGCAAAAGAAGATCTTGTTGAACCCAAGCCCCATGGACTAAATATAACCTTGTTCCTTAAACAAGATCCAGCTAACATATAATTAACAACAGAACATATCCCCTATCCATCTTAGGATTTTACAAAACTACCCAAGGACAGAAGAAGAACGCAGCTCTTCTCATAAACGTTGCCAATACCCATAGAAAGACTGGACTATACACATGCCATCCTTGAACAAAGTGTTACAAGCTGCAGTTCTCTCTGGCCATTAAAAGCTTCTACCTCCTCTGATTACTGTAGTGCTTGCGACAAGAGAGCTGTACAGGGATTACACCTTAAAACCAAGCTGAAGCGCTGGTAAGCTCTCTCAAATGTAACCTGTACTCATAGCAGGCTGTCCAGGGCTGCCATAAAAGCTAGGAACCAGACTAATGGCCACTTAGGTCCTAGCCGAGATGGGGAAACCCCCATCAAAGATCGGTACTACATTAATGGCCTGAGAAAGGCCTAACTATAATGCACTTAAATAAACTTAAACAGCTGCCAAGGGGGCTAACCAGCTTTCTACGTTTGACAAATGGGTAGAGCTCCCTCTAGTGTCTAAATATATCCTCTTAGTAACCCGCAATAGATGAACAAGCTGAAGTAACAGAAGGGAAACTTTCAATTATTAACTACAAAAAAAGTTAGGGTCCAATGTAATCACTCGAACAGAGTAGGAAGAATACTAAATATGAGCAGTCTAATCGGTGGGGAAACCCCTCCGTGAGTCGGTCATCGACTTCCTCATCGCAGACTTTCTAGAAGGCTCTCTAGCTGGTCACTGGGTTCTATTCTTATGATTCACAGTCCCCTCATTTAGAAAATAAGTCCAGATAGCACTTTTTCAGAACTTTAATTGCCTCTTCCGCAGACTCAAAACGTCTTGATCCCTCTTTCAGGGACACCTCTAATCGAGCTGGGTACATCATCCGGTGCTTAATGCCAGCCGCCCATAGTTTAGAGGTAATGGGACAATAAGCTGCCCTAAGCTGACGAGTCTTCACTGTCAAGTCCGGAACTAGCCTCAATTTTTTACCCTTCCATAGCATGGCCGTTAACTTCCTGGCTTCTCTAAAAATAAACTCCCGATCCAGGTAGTTAAGTAACTTAAATATTAATGGTCTAGGAGGTTCGGAGGCCGGTGGTTTAGCCCTCAAGGACCAGTGGGCTCTTTCTATCATGAACTCTGGCCATTTGGAGAGGGGCCCACCGTTTGCTTCAGAAATTTTTGTAAAAACACTATTGTGTTTGGCCCTTCTTCCCCTTCAGGGAGCCCAAGTAGCACCAGATTGTTCCTTCTATTCCTCCCCTCCAGGTCCTTAAGGCGATCTTCTAATTTGCTGACAGATTTCTTGATTTCCACCATTTCAGGCTCTGATTTTTCCTGCTTTCTTTCTATTGAGGCTATCCACGCCTCTGTGTCAGTAACCCTCCGACCTAACTGAGTAAGCGCTGGTTTAAAATCAGCTACATCTTCTACTAGTTTCAGAAGAGCTTCCTTAATTGAGGCCAATTCTGTATAGACATGTGCAGGCAACAGCTTCTCCACTATATTCTGGGGAGAAGAACTCCGACGAGGGCGCTTGGCCTCCGACTCCTGTGCGATCCCTTCCTGGTCAGACGAGTTAGACATAATGGCAAAGTAAATATTGGATAAGTCCTTCACCTACACAGCCAGCGTACAAGTAGGAAGCCTATTTCGGTAATTAGCAGGTATTTGAAGGGAATATTCGGGATTAGTTGGGCGAGAGGAACGGAGCTCGTAGCAATGTTTCCTACTCTCCGCGCCGCATCATGTGACTCTTCTCCATGTTTATCAATACACTACCTGCTGAGAGTCTAAACTGTAATGCGATTCTCTATGCAGATGACCTAGTCCTGTACCACAGTGACAAGTCCTTGGAATCCATCTCCTCTACCCGCACAGACAACTACGGGGCAGCTGAAAGCTGGTTCACATCCAGAAAACTCCTAGTAAATGAGAAAAAGATGAAGGCCATGCTCTTCAGATCCAAGCCCTTCTTATACAAGACCGCCAGATCTAACACTGCCCTCACCGTATGTACTCCCGCTGGCCCCCCACTCGAGCAGGTCACCTCTTTCTCATACCTCAGTGTTACCCTCGACTCCTCCCTCACGTTTAATGGTCATACAGCCCTGACCATTAAAAAGATTAATCAGAAACTAGGTGCGACATATCACACAATTCACCTGCTTTCCCTTGAAGCTCCCTCGCCATAGTGCAAGGCAACCTTCTCCCTCTCCTGGAGTACTGCTCCCCCATCAACTCCCCAATACCCATAAAGCAACACTCCCACCTATATACGGCATATAATGCTATTTGTCGCTTTGTCCTCAAAGCCCCCTCGTTAACCCACCACTGCAACCTCTATCAGTCCCTAGGATGGATCTCCCTCCAGGCACACCTGAACTATGCTGCTGGCTGCCTAGTGGACAGCACTCTCAGAAGTAACCAGCTATCCCCTTATACTCCCCTACTCATAACTAGAGCAGCCACTAGACCACTTAGGGCCTCTTCTTTTCCAACCCTCGAAGTTCCCCGTGTCTCTATGATGATGGGCAGCAAGGCTTTCTCTGTAATGGCCCTCTCCCTCTGGAACAGTCTTTCCACTTCCATTCGTACATCCCCATCCCATGCATCTTTCAAAGCTAATCTTAAAGCCTGGCTACTGAAGGAGTCCACCTGCAAATGCTCGCTGGGCAGAGCGGAAACCCATGAACCACCATAAAACTACCATAATCTGTTGGCCACTGCCCCCTACTCTCCGGAGCACTACGAATAAACATGACTCGCTCGATGACTCATACTGCCTACCTTGCATGCTACCACTACTCAGCCTGCTCCGGCAATCTGCCAGGACAGGTGTGTCCACCTAGTCCAGATTAATAGCAGTCTGACGGGCTCAAACTGCTCCTTGTTGCCTAGTTTGTGAAAATGTTTAGCTACTCTGTGCATATGCTTAACTAATTCTCCCCTGTATCTCAGCATGTATTCTTTGTCTAATGTTATGTTATCTCCATGCCTGTAAACATTATGTAAATGATGACTGTTCTCACTGTCCTAATGTTGTTGTAACCACCGTACACTTCAATGTGAATTTGTATCCACTCCTGTATTTCCCTGTACTGCCATCTTGTGGCCCGAGTTATGACCAAAAATGGTCCACTGGATCAGTGCACTTACCTGGTTACCAAAAACATAAATAAAATAAATAAATTAATCCCATTCATGTACTTCAACATTTCTATCATCATACCTTATTCAAACCAGGTTTTCTGGAAAGCATAGAGGTCTTGACAGATGATCTAGCTGCTCAGTCTTGCCAAAAAAAAAAAGCAGGAGGGTAAAAGGAAATTGTGATGCTGGGTGTCACTTAATGAGTTGTGGACTGAGAGGCTGAGCCCCAGGTACCTGAAGATTTGAGACCCACTAGGGCATCGTGGATAAGAGGGACCTAATAGTGTTACGATGACTACACAAAGCCAACGTCCTCATTCTTTAGAGGGAAGGCAGGCCTTACTGGCCAGCAACCACTTAAGCACTGAGGGGGCAGAATTGGAGGTTTGTTGAAAGCATTTCTTCTGCTCAGGAGAAGGCTGTCATGAGAGCCACCAGGAGGGTTAGCACAGGAGGATGGCTTTGATGGCGCAATCTGCATGCTGTGCATACAGCCTTGAGGGGCACCACCCTGCAGCACTCACAACAGCAGAACAGCTGTATAGGCATTGTATATACCTACTGAAGATAGAGGACCTTCTAGGGAGCTCCAGGTTCCAGTTCATGCTGATGTGCATAGTTCAAAAAACAGTTTTCAGTTTGGATCATCTGGTTACTTGCTCTTCATAAAGTGATACCCTTGGTGGGGGTACGGCAGAAGTTCCACTAGTATTAGATTGCAATAATTGAGGGTAGAATAATAACATACAATGTTAAGGGTATGTATAGTCTCGTGAAGTGCACAAGAGTGTTACAGGAACTCAAACACCAGTCACCAGGCAGCCATGACAGCTCTCTTTCAAGAAACACACCTCTTAGATGGGGAACACAAGAAACTCAGGAGACTTTGGGTGGAGACAGTCTACACAGCATCCTATATGGCCCAGTCCCATAGGAGAGAGCAGCAATATTGATACATATGTAACCCCTAGGCAGCACTATTCCAAGGGTTTCTACTCCAGCCTGTATGGCTATGCACTGGTTGAGGGGCCTGAATTCAGAATTAAGGTGCCTCCACCCAGAGTAATGGTATTGGGGTATCTGTCTATCCTGCTATAGCCCTCTGGGAAGCTATAACTACCCTCCTAGTGACCCAATACCAGGTACAGCAGTAAATTCAGTCAGTATAACACAGTAATAATATACACACCCCCTTCACACTTGGACTTGCAGCAATTTCCCTGGAGACCCCCGTAAGATAATGTTAACAATACAGATGTACATTGTCAGCACTGTAACCTCACTAATTATACGCACACTAGCCAGGTTAAATGTGAAAACAGACAATCAGGTTTATTTAGGGGTCATGAATAAAGAAGGGGGCGTGAATCTAGGCAAATGATTTGTAATCTGACTTGATTCAGGTTTGGTATGCACTTTTCTAGTCCCAAATAACAGTCACACAACACTGGGTACCCAGGATGGAATATCTGGCTAGCTAGAGGCGTTGCCTGGGGGGGGGCTGGCTGGCATTGCAGCTGATGTTGGGGCCTTGATGGAAAGAAAGGCAGTTAGCATGCAAAAGAACAAGCTATTTGTAGTCCGAGTCAGTTGGCTCAGTCTCTTGAAAACCCAGAAAGAAAATGCAATCAGATGGAACCACAGATGATTTAAATACTTGTTGCAGGGAGCTACCCTGATTGAACTCACGCTACCAGATTTCTGCAGACAGGCAGGTGATAGGGAGACCTCGTGGTGTTCACTGATGAGTGTGGTAAAGAAGGATCGACACAACACACGTCCTCTTCATGGCCTTTCTTCCAGGTAGCCACAACCTGCGAGTTGCTGTTGCACAGGGGCTGGATCCCTGAAGCCAGTCTCTTGCTGAAACAGTTTCTAATGCAGGGTGTTTGGTCTAGGCCAGATTGGCAAAGGCCCTGGCAGGATGAGCAATTTGGCAAAGTTTGTTTGTCTTCTTGCTGGTGAAGCCTCCAGCTGGCATAACAGGTTGAGTCGCAGGCAAGCAGGACTCGACCAGCGAAACGCATTCAGCACATTCAAAATAAGTAGCACTAACTTTGTACAGTTTGGATACAGTCTGGTTGCAATTTCAGCAGTTTCACTGAGCAAACCTCTCGATCCACAATACGTCTCACACACAAGCTGGGCTGATCGCTTCTCAGGACCAAATCTTTGGTCCAAACCACAAGTGGTACTGGTAAACTTCTTTTCCTTTCTGCCACAGTTCCAAACTGAAGTCGGAGCATGTCTGATCTCTGCAGTAAGCAGTCCCAAGCAGGAGAAAGGTGGCCGAGAGGCAAAGTAGGCCTCTTCCCACTGATTCCCCTACGCTCCGTTCAAGGAGCAGCTGCTCAAAAGCTCGAGCTATTCACACTACAGCCTCCAACACTAACTGATCTACTGTCTCATGTAACACTGGGGATTTCCCTTGTAATCCAGGACTCAGGTTGACTGAGGAAGCTGTCAGTCACAGTTAGGGCTCCCCCTCCAGGTTAGTTTTTGCACCAACCTAAAAACTACAAAAACTACAGTTTTTCTTCCCACGAGACCCATGGACCAGGATCCATTTTAGTCATCCACAGTTCGATTGGTCAAATTACAAGAAGTCCCAGACCTAATATGGTGGCTTCCATTCAGAAAGATAAGCTGAGAGGAAAGCAGGTTAAACAAACTTTCCTATATCAAATGTAACAGCATATAAACAGTAAATAAGCACAGTTTCCATACAGGTTCCCTCTGCTCAAATATCAACTGCAGAATGGAGCAAATCAGAATGGTGGCTGGCAGGTCACAAGCCCCAAATCACTCGGACCCCAGCACAGACCATTCACTACAAACAGATTAGCTAATCTCTTAAAGGGACAGGCGCAGAAGCTCAACATGGCACTCTCATGCAAATAAACAGGATCACACTTAGATAGAACACCAGCTTGGCAGTGGGCATTTAAGAAGTCCAGGAAGACATTAGGTAAACCCCAAATTTGTTTGGGGGGTTACACTCTTCCCTGTCTGGAAAAACTTGCCATCCACGTCAAGTCTACATTTAATACATACTTCTATATACAAAACATTATACATAAATACATGCTTGTTTCATTGGTATATCATACAATAAATTCTGATGCATCAGAGAAAAAGCAGACTAACTATAGCAGCAGCATTACTATACTTTTTCATTTTGCAATAGATAGTGGTATAAGAGCACATCATTTTTCATGAAACAGGTTCAAGTAGTTAAACACATTGTTTGCACAACTCTAGTTTGTACTACCCCCTGTACACTAACCCACATGGCTTGGGGCCTGATATCAGCTAAGCTTGGGCTGCATGGGGAAAGGGCATTAGCATACTGACTGGAGGGTTTTACTATTAACTTAGAGGTTTCAGAGTAACCCAGTTTTGGAAGAGAATTTTTAGAAATGCAAACCCCTTTATGAACTACATTCATGGGAAGATCTACAGGCCTTCCTGGGGAATCATAACTAAGGTGCACTACAAGTTTTGTGGCTCTCCCAGATTTTCTGGGAAGGGTAGGCACAGGCTCAATCCTTTCAACATTTGGATTTGAATTGATCAGTTCCGGCTCATTGTCCATCAGTAAGTCAGCTTCTGATGAAAGGGGTACCTCTGGACTGGCTGTCTGTTCAGAAATAGAAGAAACACTTCCATTTACTTGCCCTGAGAGTTCTGGTTCAGCAGAACCACATACTTTAACTTGTTTTGAAATTCCAGGTTCATCATCAGGAGGAAATTCCATGGAATTCAAATCACATAACACATTACTGATACTTTCAGAATCATCATTTTCATTTGCATTATTGTTCGTCATAACATCAGAGTCATTAACTTCAAACATTTCAGTTTAATCTGGTATGTCACCAGTTATGTTCTCATGGTCAGAGTTTGCCTCTTGAGGCTCAGTGAGTTCCACGAGACACAAGGAGTCAGCTATATCAAATGTCACATTTTGCACCTCACTTTCAGAGGGCACAGAAGTAGTGAAGAGGGCTGGATGGTTAAGCATTTTGGAGGGTCCAGCCTCATCTCCCGTATTACACAGAGGGTTTCCTTGAAACAACTGGCTCAGTTCATAAGACGGATAATGGGTGACCCCACACTCACTATCATCAGATTCAGACTTGCAATCAGTCTCAATGAGAGAATGGCTGGTGGAAGGCTTTGAATTCTGAACAACAGGAGGAGAATTTAACTGTCTCTTTTTGGCTGCAGCTCAGGTCACAGGCCCAGGTGGTGCAATATCTTGGAGGGGCAGAATCAATGATGATTTGCCCGATTGGTAACAAGTGATTTCTATGCATTGTCCTTACAGCTCATGGGTAATTCTTTGGATGCACTTTGTATACTGACAGTTCCTCCAACTTGCTGACAACAATGTATGGGGTATGATGTCACCTATCGGCTATCTCATGTTTTCTATACAATCCCAAATTTCTTAACAAAACTAGATCTCCAGGCTGCAGCTCTTGGGCCTTAACATGTTTGTCATGACTTTCTTTGTTTGCTAGGTTTCTCTTTGCAGCCATGGTGTGTGCTAGCTGGTAAGCATGGTTAAACTGAGCTTTACGTCTTTGTACATACTTGATATAGTGTTCTGCCTTGACTCCATCAGGGGATACTCCAAAACAGATATCCACTGGTAACCTCGCTTCTCAACCAAACATCAAGTTGTAGGGAGAAAATCCAGATCTTACTTTGAGTGGGAGCTCTTGCAGCAGGCTATCAGAATAAGGACTATGCCGCAGGCACTAGGACCCACCAAAAAAGTCTCAGCCAGCAGTACCCAGCAGGGACCACCCCCAATGTTGGCTCTGCCCCAACGTCAGCCCTGGTATAAAAGGGAGCAGACCCAGCTCCACCCCAGTTCTTTTCCCGCTGCGTCCCACGCACATGAGGAGTTCATTGGTCTTGGCTTGCCAGTACCAGCTAAAAAACCTCGAGTTTTTCAGCCTTTTTCAAAAAGTTCTTTAGTCACCGACTTATGTCTTCACCATCCTCAGTCTCCTCGTTGGGACCCCACATCAATAAGTGTGGTTGCGACCACAAGATACCATCCAAGGATGGCCACAAGAAGTGTGTCTTTGGCCTGGGGCCTGAGCATGACACCGTGGCCTGTTTGCCCTGCCAGAAATTTACCAGCCAGACCCGGATCAGCCATCTGAAGGCCCTGAAAGTGTACCTTCTTGAAAAGAAGATGGATCTGCACACCTCAGGGGAGAAGTTAAAACATAAGCATAAAAACAAGTGGTCCCGCAAAAAAGACTGTAGTCAGTCCCGGCACCGGTCCAGGTCCCAGTCTCGCTCCCACTTGCAGCCCTCTCCCAAGAAAGCCCGTGGTTCAACGGACTCAGGTGAGTGTCCAAAATACAAAGATCAGGCTAAGGCTGGACCTTTGGGGGAGAGGCCAGTAAAGCCTAAGGTGACTCCACTAATGGTCACCATTCAGCCCTTGGAGGTGCAAGCTTCGGGCCCCACCTTCCAAGACCTCGGCACCGCCCATCAAGAACGTGCCCTCAGAGTCGAAGGACACTCTGGCACCCCCCGGTGGTACCTCTTCATCAGTACCCTTTTCAATGCCGGGTGATGGGGTGATGGATCTAGGCGCAGCCAGCAAAGGGGCTGCATCTCTATCCCCCAAGTCCTCCTCTCCCCTGGGGCTCTGCAGGGGGCTCTTCTTCCAGGGTCTACGCTCCAGATATTCCCTTTCTGGGGAAAGTGGCTTCTGTCTTTATGAAGGATGATCTCCAGGATCTTTTTTCCTTCTTTCCTTCTGGTGGGGACAGGTCCAGAAGTGGACCCCCCAGAAGCTGGCCCCATCACCAATTCCGGACCCTTCAGGTGAACCACAGCCAGGAGGTGCTTCATCGCCGAGGAAGACACCCCAAGAGGCCACCACCTACACCTCCTCCCAAGGCTCATTCCCATTCATGGTCAGTAGACTGACACCAGCGCTCTACCAGATCTGGTAGCTGACGCCGGGTCAGGTCTCACACAAGGAGCCATTCCCATTCTGTTAGGCGGAACTGCTCCCAACATCGGTCCTCTGACCGACGTTGGTCTCCACTCTGCCATCAGTCCCGTGACCAACATTGGTCTTCGGACCATCGTCAGTCGGTGAGTCGCCAACATTTGAGTGGGTATACTCACAGAGATAGGTCCATCTACTCAACACCCAGTAGACCATCCTCCTCCTCTTCCTCTACTACCTCTTCCCTTTCAGGAATCGGGGGTTCCCCGGGAGAGAAGGACCAGCCCCGCTCGCCTCCTGATGATCCTACTTTCATGGATGTCATGAGGCACATCCAGGACTCCAATGAGTGGGATACAGAGGACCTGGATCTGGAACGCCGGTGATTGGCTAAGTACCTGAGGCAGAAGGAGCCTAAACCCTTGGTGGTGCCTCCTTTGGTGGACACATTCCAAGACCTCACCTGGATTACCTGGAAGCGTCCAGCTTCAGTCCCAGCTGTTCCAAAGAAATCGGACAGGCTGTACAGAGCACTGAGTGATGAACCATTTCTGGCCAAACATCCTCAGACAGACTGTTCAGTAATTACAGCTGCTCATGATAAATCTAAGCAGCCCAAACACCTCAGCTCGCAGCCTCCCGATCTGGAGTCTTGTTATTTGGACCAGGTAGGCAAGAAGGTGTATTCTACCTCCACCTGTTCAATTAGATCCCTGAATTTCCTAACACATATGGTCCAGTAACAGAATGTGCTCTGGGAGCAGGAACAAGAGCTGGTAAATGCCTTGCCAGACTCAAAGAAGAAGACGGAGATTCTGAACATTCTAAAATCAGGCTTGGGTGTAGGCACACATGTTTAGCATGCCTCGTATGACACTGCAGATATGGCAGCCAGAGTGGCAACATCAGGTGTCTGCCTCAGGCACCATACCAGTTTGACGGTCTCTGGCTTTCACCAGGATCTGCAGTCCAGCATCCGGGACTTGCCATTCCAGGGTACCATTTTGTTTGGGCAGGAGACAGAGTCTCTCAACTCTCACCTCCAAGAGTCAGGCAAATCCATCTGGTCTGTCCACCAAATGTACTTGGGAACCAGCGGAGACAGTGTAAGCAGCCATTTTGGAAGCCCTCAGGTGGTCAAACCTGTGGCAGTCAGCAGGGCCAGAGAGGTGGCTTTTGGAGGAGAACTGGCAACCAGCAGCCTGAAGGCACTTCTTGTGGCCCCAAGTCCTCCCAGGCCTCTCTGCCCACACCTGGCTCCACCCAATGACTCCCTTCTGACCCCCTCCTCCGGCAGACGTTCCGGGGAGGTGGTAGGGGGTTGCTTCTCCCTTTACCTTCAGGGATGGAGCTTGCTCACTGCAGACAAATGGTTCCTAGACACCATAAGGAGAAGACACACTCTAGAGATCATGGAGATTCCTCCAGACACTCCACCAAGGTTCTCCAGATATCCTCCTTCTCATATCCCCCTTATAGAAGGAGAGATACAGGCCGTCTTGCAAAAAAGGGTGATAATACCAGTCCCCCTGCTGCAGCGGGGAAAAGGGTATTATTCACACTTCTTCCTGGTCCCAAAAAAGACTCAGAACCTTCACCCCATTCTGGACCTCCGCTCTCTCAATCTTTATATAGAGTACAAAAGGTTCCAGATGGTGACCCTTCCAGGACTTCTTCCTCTTCTGCACCAAGGGGACTGGCTCTGCTCCCTAGACATGCAAGATGCATACATGCATATCAGGGTCTTTCTCCCTCACAGGAAGTTCCTGAGGTTCCACTTCCAGGGGGAACATTATCAGTTTTGAGTTCTTCTGTTCAGCCTCTCCTCCACTCCTCGAGTCTTCATGAAATGCTTGGTAGTAGTGTCTGCAGCTCTAAGGCATCAGGGGCATTATGTCTTCCCTTACCTGGATGATTGGCTGCTCGCAGCCCCATCAAGGTCACGCCTGCTTCAAGCTCTTGGAGACACCTATACTCTCTTCTTAGACCTGGGGATCACCCTGAACCTTTCAAAGTCTTCCCCAGAATCCAGCCAAAGACTTGTCTTTATTGGAGCGGTCCTGGATTCGATCCAGGGCATGGCTTTTCTACCCCCAGAGAGGGGTGATCGCTTGCGGGAGATTGCCGGATCGGTCCTAATAACTCCTCATGTCCAAGCAAGGACATTCTAGTCACTCCTCTGGCCCACCTACATATGAGAATCCCACAATGGATGCTCATGGTGCAGTGGGATCAGTGCTCCGACGACCTAGACCACATGGTCAGAGTCACAGAGCCAGTAAGAAGTACACTGCTTTGGTGGATGGATCCACTCAATTTGGAAAAAGGGGTCCTCTTCCATCCAGAGCCCCCGAATCAGACCCTAACAACAGATGCCTCGGATTTGGGGTGGGGAGCGCACCTGGGGGCCCACCAAATGCAGGGCATTTGGACCCCCGAGGAGCGCGAGCTACACATCAATGTCCTGGAGATGCGAGCGGTCCTCAATGTGCTACATGCCTTTCTGGAGGACCTCATATCAGGCTCTCTTCTGGTTCAGACAGACAACATAGCAGTCGTCTTCTGTATCAACAAGCAAAGAGGTGCTCATTCTTACCCCATGTGCAAGGAGGCGATGAGAGTCTGGTATTGGGCACTAGAACAGCACATCACTCTCTCCGTGGTGCATGTTCCAGGTGTCCTGAACAGCTTGGCTGACAGTCTCAGCAGATCTCATTCCAAGGCGCATGAGTGGGAGCTACTGCAATCAGTAGCAGACCAGCTGTTCGACACATGGGGTTGTCCAAAGCTGGATCTGTTTGCATCACCATGCAATCCCAAACTGCCAGTTTTCTGCTTGTGAGAGCCCACGCCTGGTGTTTTGTGGCCAGATGCGCTGTCCCTTTGCTGGGCAGGAAGGTTTCTTTACACTTTCCCTCCCTTTCCTCTTTTCCAGGAGTTCTGTTGAAGTTACAGGCCGAGGGGGCTCAAATTATTCTGATTGCCCCACTGTGGCCTCGGCAGATTTGGTTCCCACTACTTCAGCGGCTATCCTGGAACCTCCAATCCCGCTACCAGTATGCTCGCAGTTGCTGTCCCAGGATCAGGGTTCGCTGGTCCATCTCGATCTCCGATCCTTACACCTTCATGCTTGGCTTCTTCAGACGTAGCAAAATACAGGCATGGGGTATCTCCAGAGGTGGCGGATGTTCTTGTGTCAGCGAGAAAGCCCTCCACGCGATCAACTTATGCTATGAAGTGGAAGCAGTTCTGCTTGTGGACCTAGTTTCACCATCTGGATCCCATTACCTGTCCAGTGAACTCAGCTCTACAGTATCTCCTCTCTTTATACCAGCAAGGCTTAAGCTACTCCTCCATAAAGGTGCACATGTGGGCCATCTCGGCTTATCACACCCTTTCAGGTGATAGGGCCTTAGCCCAGTTGGATGTGGCCCACACATTTTTACAGGGGATTCTTCATATGAGACCTCCCATTCGAGAACCTGTCCCACCCTGGGACCTCCTTTTTGTGTTGGAGAAGCTTACTCTTTCCTCGTTTGAACCTGCAGCAGACTGTGAGCCGCAATATCTTTCCTGGAAGGTTTGCTTTTTAGTTGCCATTACGTCAGCCTGAAGAATTTCCGAGCTTCAGGCTCTGATGTGTAAAGATCCGTACTTAATTTTCCAAAGGGAAAGGGTTTCCCTGAGGATGAACCCTAAGTTTCTTCCAAAAGTGATCTTGGAGTTGCCCCATAACCAGTCATGTTGACCTTCCAGTTTATTTCCCTTCTCCCTGTAACGGGGGGGGAGGGGACTCTCCTTCACACTGTGGATGTCCACAGGATGCTAAAGTTTTACCTTAAGCGAACGGCTTCTCACTGTCAATTGGAGCAACTGTTTTTGGCATTCGCAACACAACACTTCAGTAAACCAGTGTCCAAGCAGGTCATTTCTAAATGGATTGTCCACTGTGTTTCTTTCTGCTATGAGAAGCACAACAAGCCTCTTCCAGGCCCAGTTAGGGGTCACTCCACTAGAGGAGTGTCTGCTTCCTTTGCAACGCTGCAGAATGTCTTGATTAGGGACATATGCGCTGCCGCTACCTGGAATTCAGTGCATACTTTAGTAAAGCACTACAGCTTGGACATTGCCTTCAGATGCCGTACTGGCTTCAGCCTGGCAGTCCTTCAGGGACTCCTGTCTTGAGCTTCTGTGTTCAGCTTCCACTCTTCCACCTCCCGGGGTCGATTACCTCCTTGGCGAGGGACTGCTTGGGATTCAGTCCTTATTGTGATAGCCTGCTGGAAGAGCTCCCGCTGGAAGTAAGATAGTACAGTTACGTAAGAACTTACCGTAACAGTAGCTCTTCAAGAGGAGCTCTTGCAGCGGGCATTACTTTCCCATCCTCCATCCCCTTTTGAGGTGTGCAGAGCATCATCTTTGAGCTTTGCCCCATTCTCCTGTCAGGGCTCATTCGCGGGACTTGGTGGGGAAATGGGTGGAGCTGGGTCCGTCCTCTTTTATACCAGGGCTGACGTCGGTGCGGTCCCTGCTGAGTACTGCTGGCTGAGAAGTTTTCTGGTGGGTCCTAGTGCCTGCGGCATAGTCCTTATTGTGATAGCCTGCTGCAAGAGCTCCTCTCAAAGATCTACTGTTACAGTAAGTTCTTACGTAACTGTACTTTACATCATTTTGAGTACAGTTATAGGCGTGAACTAATGTACTTATTTGCTGACTCGATCTCAGCTTGTCTCAGGGAGGAAGTGTGCCCAGCATGTCTAGTAATCTACAATTACATTTTTCAGGCTGTGGATCCCCCCTGAGGGTGATAAGGGGTAGTTCTGGATTTTCACCCCCCCCCCAGAGTGAGAGCATTTTTTTTAATTGAATATACTTTATTTATTTTTAAGAACAAAAACTGCGATGCCAGTGGCCCAGGTTCGGGAAAGGACTTGGGTTGCTGGAAGGACGGCCGGGGAGAAGGAAATGAGCATCCAACAATGGCTCACCTTCTCGAGGAGAGGGTGGATACATGGCTCGGTGCCTGCTGACCCCTGGCGGAGGTCGGGAGTACAGCAGGACATTGGCCCCAACACACTAGGGGAATAACAGACATCGGCATATGCCTTGATGTCAGTGGCACATCACTCCTCAGGGGAGGAGCAAATGGAAAATGACAACTGGCTGATCGGGTGATGGCCTTGCCAAACCCTCACTACTGGGCTCCCGGACCTCCATATGCCATGCCAGCAGCACCCCAAGATCATTGGTTGGCCACCAGGGCCCTTCTCCTACGAAGGTAAGAGACCCACCTGGTGAAAGGTTACACCGGGGTTACTTGGGGCTGGATACAATGTGGGACGGCAGGGGTCAGGAGTAGCCGCGGTGGGGCAGTTCATGTGGGGGCCTGAAGGAGAAACCAGACAGGTGCGGGGAGTCTAAAAAAAAAAGAACAATAACAACAATAGCAAGGGAAATAATAAAAAGAAATTCCCCTACATAAAATCGTACAACAGTATCTACTGGTGCATGTTAATAAAGGCTACACCCTAAACAATATAACAAAACAAACCCCTACAGAAGATAAATGACAGACAGAAATAATGAAGGTACATATCACTCCCCCCCACCCCGACCCAGACCCCAACCTCTCCCACAGCTTGACCCTGCCAGAGATAGTGAAAAAGGAAAAAAAAAAAAACTGGACCAAGTAGGAGAGTTCTGCAGGGAAGAGGCTCAACAGAACAGGTGCCTACAGCGAACAACACACCAATCTCTAGTAACGGATCGAAAGAAAAGTAAAAAGAGACTCCCACTGAGATGCAAAGGTCTGGGGGCACTTTTTTTACAGTAAGCAATATGCTTCTCTAACATTACAGCACACATAATTTCACAATGCCATTCTTTCAGAGATGGGGTCGACTCATCTAGCCAATGCCAAAGTATAACTAGTTTTGCCACAGCCGAAATTAGCATCATATGAGCCTTTCTAATACCAAATAATTCTTGTGGGTAAAGTTCCACCAAACAAATGTAAGGAAGGAACCAGGAAAGTCACCAGAGTGGTGAGGTGGGCAAAGGCCTGGAAAGAGCAGAGGCTAGCGCATGGGATATGGGGTGGGGAAAAGGGGTTCTTTAGGTATATTGGTGAGTGGAGGAAGGTCAAGGGCCAGCTCAGTAGGTTGAGGACAGCTGGGAGGTGAGTGGAAAGGGCTGGAGAGCAGGCGGAGGTACTGAATGACTACTTTGCCTCAGTGTTCATTAGGAAGGAGGCTGGGGAACTTCCAAAACAGGGGTTGAAGGACAAAGAAGGCACAACAGACATAACTATTGGGATACCTGCTGAAGAACAAGCCTCTGGGAGAGGTAGGCCAGGGGTGAGCTATCAGGCTGGTTCTGCTAAATGGGGGGGTGGGGGAACAGATGCTGATATTCCTATTGGTCAGGTGTGGGAAGCCTTCCAGTCCCTAAAAAAGGATAAATCTTTGGGGCCTGATGCTACTCATCCCAGAGTACTGAGGGAGTTGGCGGATTTTTTGGCTGAGCCACTGGAAGATCTCTTTAACTTGTCGCTCCAGACAGGGAGGGTGCCAAGGGATTGGAAGCAGGCGCATGTTGTGCCCATCCATAAAGGGGGCTCGAGAGAAGAGCCAGGAAACTATAGACCCGTGAGTTTGACATCGGTGGTGGGGAAGGTAATGGAGAGCATACTTAAGGAAAGCCTGGGAGGTTTCTTGGAGGAGATGGGTTACCTGGATAACTGGCAGCATGGGTTTGTGCCAGGCAGATTGTGTCAAACAAACCTTGCAGAGTTCTATGAGTGGGTGATATCAGCACTCGACAGGAGGAGACCAGTGGATGTACTTTTCCTGGACTTCAGCAAGACATTTGATTCGGTCCCTCACATTGGCCTAAAGGAGAATCTGGGGGATGGGGGTAGGCCCATTGATGGTTAGGTGTATTGGAAATTGGCTTTCAGGTTGCACTCAGTGGGTAGTGGTCAGAGGGGAGGTCTCATCTTCTAGGGTGGTCATAAGTGGGGTTGCACAGGGATCAGTCCTGGGGCTACTCCTGTTTGACGCCTACATCTCCGATATCAGGGAAGGTATCGGGTGTGAAATGAGTCTTTTTGCGGACAACTCTAAGCTGGGGGTGGTGGTGGAGGGGGAGGAGGAAGACTGGCCCTGCAAGAGGACCTGGATACTCTGGATAGGTAGTCCTGCACCTGGAAATTGAAATTTAACTCCTCCAAGTGCAAAGTGCTACACCTAGGGTGGGAAAACCCCAACTATATGTACACCCTGGGGGGGATGAGTTGCAGGGCATGGCAGGAGAAAGAGACGTAGGAGTCTTGGTGGATGTTAACATGAATAATTCAGAGCAGTGCAGGAGGGCTGCGGTCAGGGCAAACAGGATGCTGGGATGCATCACTAGGGGGATTACCTCAAGGAACAGGGAGGTGATTTTGTCACTGTACAACAGCCTGGTTAGACCACATCTTGAGTACTTTGTGCAGTTCTGAAGGCCACACCTAAAGAGGGACAACCAATTCCTGGAGAGGGTTCTGAAGAGAGCAACCAGAATGATCCAGGGCCTGGGGGATATGACATATGAGGAACAACTAGGGGAGGTCAACCTGTTCTCACTGGAGGAGAGGAGGGTCTGGGGGACATGATTGAGGTCGTCAAGTACCTCAGGGGAGTAAATAAGGTAAGCCGAGATAGGATCTTTCGACTGAAGGAGGGTGGAATCACCACAGAACACAGTTGGAAGATTGAGGGTGGAAGGATTAGGGGGGAAAGGAGGAGTAGATACTTCACGGAGAGAGTGGTGAAACCGTGGAATGCGCTGCCCAGGGAGCTGGTACAGGCAGTTACAGTGGAGTGATTCAAGAGAGGGTGGGACAGGTATAGGCAAGGGGTGAATCAGAGGCTGGTTTGCCCGGGGGGGGCAGGACTGGAGGATGGAGTAACAGTGGAAGGAGACAGACAGAGGGCTATGGTACCCAATCAGGGTGTTGAAGCATGAGCAGACTTGACAGACCAACAGGCCTACTCTGCTGGTGTCTAGTATGTTAGTAAGGAAGAAATCTTCGAGTACCAATAAAGGATCTAAAGAGGCTTTAATAGCCATCCAAAAAGGTTGAATCTTCACACAGTCCCATGAAATACGGCATAAGGTACCCTGTACCTGATGACATCTAGTGCATACCAAGGAAGCCACTTTTCCTATTCTGTAAGATCTAGCAGGATTAAAATAAAGGTTATGCAACACCTAAAACTTTACCAATCTAAGTCTATCTTGCTTAATAAACTTATATAAATGTCGCCATAATCTAACCCATAGGGACTGATCAGCAGGAATGCCAAGTGCCTGTGTCCAGTAATAACAGACTCCCATGGGGGCCCTGGAATCTGATGCATGTAACAGTTTGTAAATAAAAGAAACCTGATGAGGCATGGAGACTACAGGCAAAAGCCTCTCCAACAAAGAGTGAAATGCTAACTGCCAGGGCTTAGGGCCTAACAAGGCATGAACTATATGGGAAATTTGCAGATACCTGAAAAAATGAGTATTGGCCAGAGAGAAATGCTGTTTGAACAATGAACATGACTAAGTCATACCATTCCCTATGAACTGCAACAATGTAAACCCCTCCAACTGAGGGAAAAAAAGAGATGGGATGAGTCGCCCCGCAATCTTAATGTTCAAGTTCCCAACTATTGTCTGAGAGGGATCCCTTGTCCAGTTTCAATTAAAATAAGACTCCAGCTGTGCTTTAGCCTTAAGGGACCATCCTAAGGGAGTAGATCACAAATGCCCTGGCAGTTGTTTATATTTCGCATAGATCAAACTGGAAAGAGAGAAGCCTGCCTGAGTGATGAGTGACTGCTCTATTTCAAGCCAAAGTGGGTAATAGCTAGCAGTCTCAGGAGGGACTGAGGGTAGCTGCCAGTGCAAAAACTTATGTGCATGCATTGCACAATATAAGAAAAAGTTAGGCCCATCATGCTGTTTAGAAAGGGTGAGCTTGAAGTATGAACGCCTAACACTTTTACCTTGCCAAAGGAAAGTGTTTATTAAAGATTGTAACTGTGAGAACCATGCCTTTGGCAGAAAAAGTCCAAACATGCCTTGTGGGCACAATACGTGCAGTAAGATATTCATCTTAACAATACTTTTTCTGCCCCATAAAGAAAGGGGAAGTGAAGACCACCCATCCAAGTCCACCTTAATCAGTTGTAACAAATCAGAAAGGTTAGCTTTCATAAGCGAAGATACTGACCTTGCTAAAAAAAATCCTAAATATAGTAAACTCTGACATTCCCATTGAAGACCTAACGCTACCATTTCACCTTTAAAAAACAACCCATTCAAAGGGAACACCTTTGTTTTCAAAACATTAAGCTTATAAGCCGAAACCTGCGAAAACTGAGTGATGGTAGTTAGAATGGCCGGGAGCACTTGAGCTGGGTTCACCAGGTGCAACAGGAGATTGTCCGCATAAGTTGACAACAAATACTTCCTTCCTGATATCTGAGAGAGCATTTCTTTATTCAGACAGCTTTCAAAGTCTCTCCCTTGATCAGAATGAATTCTCTGGGGGGCACTGTAATGGACAAAGCATTTTTCTATCCGTACTTTGGCTACAATGGGTGCCTTTTGGTCCTTGGTCAGATAGGCCTGAGCATAGCAAGTAAAATGATCAGTCACTACCAGCACATAACCAATGTTCTTTTGATCTGGTTCTAAATACAGAAAGTTAATGCACACAAGTTACATGGGCACACTGGTGATGTTAACCAGGGGTGCAGCACTCTGAGGCTGAGCTTTTCTCTGCGGGCAATGGCTACAAGTTTTTATGTGAGTTTTAATGTCAGCAGCCATTTTAGGCCAGTAGAAATGAGCACAGGGTTAAATCTAAAGTTCTGGCACAGCCCAGATGTCCCATTTGGTCATGGATGGCACGTGAAACCACATGTTTGAAGGCAGTAGGTAATACTAGCTGTTATTTGACAACTTGACCTTGTCTGTTTGTAGTCTCTTGGTAGAGCAGTTTGTGGTACAACTTTAACCTGGGCCCCTCTCTAAACAGCAAAGCAGTTCTTTGATCTTGAGAGAGAAGTTTAGACACGTTTTTTTCCATCATGAATGGTGTCCAACATGGGCTTAATCATAGGATCTTGGGATTGGGCCCACTGAATATTGTCAGGAGTAAGTTTAGGCAGAGTACTGAGATCCAAGGTTACAAGACTGCAATAGGTTGAAGGAACACAATTATAAGGAAGGCCCAAGCAATTGACCAGGCAATCAATTGTTTCAAAGGACGAGTATTCGTCTTTATTAAAACTTTTGGCAAACAGCTTTAACACATTTTTCAGACATTCTCACCCACTCAGAATTTGATTCAGGTCTTCTCGAGAGGGTGTCAATATGATTCAGGCCTGGTCAATACTCTACTGAAAAGTCATAGGTTGAACGTGCGAATAGCCAACGGTGCCCAGTGGCATCTAACTTGGCCAAAGTCTGAACATATGTAAGGGGGTTGTTGTCAGTTTTCACCAGAATCCTTGCACCATAAAAGTATTCATGAAATTTATCTATGATGGCCCATTTTAATGCAAGAAATTCAAGTTTGTGTACTGGGTAGTTCTATTCAGTGGGGGTCAGGCTCTGGCTGGCAAATGCCACTGGGTGTAGCCCTTCCTCATACTTCTGGTAAAGCACAGCTCCAAGTCCGTTTAAGCTGGCATCAGTGTGTAACATGTAAGGCTTGGTTGGATCTGCGTAAGCAAGTATGGAGCATGGGTGAGCTGCGGAATGATATCGCAAAAGGCCACATCACACTCTTTAGTCCACCTTGTCATCAAAGGTTCAATTGTTCAGAAATAGACTTTTTCCTCCTTTTTTACAGCACTATTTTTTGTATTTTCGGTTGGTTGGCAGATAGCCTTGAGTTATATTGAGCAAAGAGTGAATGACTTTAGTACAATCTTTCACAAATTGGTGATAGTATTCATAGAACCCCAAGAACCTCCTGGTTAAACAATTGGAAATCTTTGCAGTTCTTTAAGATTGCTAGGCTGTGTCCAGGTGGTCAAAGCTTTCACTTTGCTTGGATCTGCTTGAATTCCCTCAGAGGACACAATGTGGCCTACATATTTCACAGATTGCTGGAAAAACTGGCATTTGTCGATAGACAGTTTTAAACCAAAGTCCTGTAACCGGTCTAGAACTTTGAACAAGCGAGTCTCATGCTCTTTGAGGGTCTTGCCAAACACAATGACATCGTCCAGGTAAACAAGGCATTCTAGTAGAGCCATGTCCCCCACAGTTCGCTCCATCAATCTCTGAAAAGTGGCAGGTGCTCCCAAAATGCCCTGAGGCATGCATAGAAATTCATAAAAACCCAGAGAACAGATGAAAGTTGTTTTTTCCATATCTTTGGGTGCCATCGGAATCTGGTAATATCAGCTCCTGAGGTCTAGCACAGAGAACAATTTGCTTCCATTAAGACAATCAAGGGCATCCTGAATGAGTGGCATGGTATATTGGTCAGGTATAGGTTCAGTGTCCAGTAATCCACACACATCCTCACCAAGCTTTTCTTCTTTCGGACTACCACAACAGGAGAGGTATACAGGCTACAAGATTCTTGTATAATTCTGGCTGCTAGCATCTCCTGGAGGTGGCTTCGAACATCGTCAATGTCTGCTGGTGCCAGTCGGTGAGACCTTTCATGGCAGGGCCTCTCGTTGTGAAGTCTAATGTAATGCTCTGCCCCAGTGATGCATCTGACATCCCATTCTCTCAAAGAAAATACCTTGCTCTGCTGGGCCAGTTTTCAGCTGACCTTTGCTCTCCACTCATCAGCAATGGAAGGTTCCCCAAAGTCAAACAAATCAGGGGTTGCTTCATCATTCTCTTCAGTGCACTTCTTGCTAGGCAGCACAGCAGTACCGGTGTGACAACCCACCTCTCCTTCTGGGCTGAAACAGCTTTTAGAGAGGTGTCTGTCCTCAGGTATTGGCTGCCACCAGCTGGACTGTCTCCAGCACCACCTTCAAGTCTACAAACTTGAATAATTAAACGTGCAATTGCACAAGTTAAAGTCTGGTAGTGTGTCTCTCTCGGGTGGCAGATGCTACACAGAGTTTACCTCAGCCAGTGAAAACCAAATATTACCTTAGAAAAATGACATCACAGTCACAACTGTTGAGAAAATAAATAGCTTTTTACTTAACAGAAAGTGCACTGAGCATTTACAGGATATATATTTACAACACAAGAGAATAACACTCATACAGAAAAAGTAAACAAATGCTTTAAATAACAGATAGCAAAAGAAGAAGGCTATTACTGAAATATGCTAGTACTAAACTTACCCTTCCCTGTCCTTTCAAGAGACCACTGTGCCCTATGCTAACTGCCAGCTCCCATGGACCTAGCTAGAAGGGTAGGCTCTAATCTTAGATTCTTCCTCCAGCTTCAAAGTAAGAAGAACACTCTTCATTGTCTTTCAGCCTCTTATATATTCTCCTGGGAATAGGTAATGCCTATTCCCCCTTTGAATGCACCAACCATCTAGCATGTATGTATTTAATTGTCCCAATCAGACTGAACACCTATCAGTGACCAATTATATCCCCTTTTAACCTTAAGTTTATATTTGAATGAACCAATCAATTCAAACTGGCCTGTCTGTGTGGACAGGTCTGTGTGTGTGGAGATGTCCACTCGAGATTTATGACCCAGCTCTTATCTAGCAGCTAGGGAGGACTAAGAATTCCACAAGCTGGAATTCTCAGCTTGCATGAGTGTGTTTTTTTTCAGACTGCTAAAAAATTAAGGCACCTACAGAATCCAAACCATTAACTCTTTCCTTCCCATTTCTGTCATAACCAGTACAGTACACAGGAGTCAGGGTGCAGCCTTAGTTGACTCTAATATCCCGATCAGACATGTTTTGGATTTGCACTACTACTCACCGAGCATAGACATGAGCTCAGGCAAGCAGGATGCTAGGCTTAACTAATAGTTCCTCAGGCAGGTTCCCCTCCTCTGGGGCAACCAGCATGAGAATCTTGTTCTTAACATCTTTCTTGATCCATATCTCACCACTGATGGTACACTGAGCACTGGGTGGCAATACAAGTGATTCTGGATGTTTCTTCCACACAGCTCCCACTGGCTCATCTTTCTCAACCTCTTTGGCTTGCATCTGTAAGTCATATGCTCTGTGCACTATGGCAGGGATGTGTAAAGCCCACCCAGTCTTGCTTGCTTCTCTTGACAAAGCTGAGCTAGTTGGCCAAACACATGAGCATTAGTGCTGATTATTTATTTATTTTATTTAGTTTTTGTTAACCGGGTAAGCTGTACTAGCCATGGCAATGACTATTTTCAGACATGATCTGGGAGGGTACAGAACAGAAAAACATATACAGAGCATAAGAGATAACAAAACTATACACCACAACATTATGTTACTATGAACATTTTTCAAGGATGGGAATACATTGCAAGCAGCAGGAAATAAATAGTAAGCAAGGTAAGAATACAATACAGAGTAATACATTATCTGTGGGAGAAACAACAATACATTTACTAAGGTCATATGAGCAGGATCACAGACAAATTAGGTTAGGATAATGCAAAGAAGGCTGTAACACAAGCGTGGTCATACAGGATAGATATAGGAGAGTTAGGAAGTAGTAGTGAAATTAGAGTGAGGGATAGAAGGATGGTATAGAAAAATAAAATATTGTCAAGGTAAGAGGTGAGGACAGAGAGTAATTTTGAGTATGCCAGACAGGTAACAAGATGAAGGAAGTGCTGAGCATTTATTGGGACAAGACTGGAATGAAGTGGCTTAAGGAGACGAGGTAAGAGATAGACAAACAGGCTAGGGTGGTTGGAAGCAAGAGCAGTTACATGAATCAGCTAGGTGTCTGTGTAGCAGTCTTTTGAAAGAGGCATGGGATGGGGCACGGCATATAGTTTGAGGGAGAGAGTTCCAGTATTGGGGGGGCATGATACGCAAAGGCACTAGCCCCTTTAGAGGAGTGATGCCTAGGGATGAGGACAGGCACACTGACCACAGAGTGCAGGCCATATCCGGACATCTGATTTAGAAATAGTCCCACCAGGGGCTTAGGTATCTGAGTTCTGATGATGTTATCGATAAACGAGCCATATGCAAGGGACCAAGATGCAGGAGGTGAAAGTCATCCAGGTTTGGAATAAAGGAGGCAGTGGTGTTTAAGCCGGTAAGGAGAGGAGGCATAGCGATAGATGTTGTTGTAGGTAACATCCCACTTCTGAAGACTAGATTTACTTGTCGCTGGCATAGGGTGAAACCCCATAGGTGAGAGATGGGAGGAGAATGCCATGAGCTATGGCTAGTGTAGCAGAGAGGGTAAGTACATAGCTGGAGCGGTAGGCAATGCCAAGTTTCATGTTAACAGACTTACAGATCTGCTGGATGTGAAGGTCAAAATTAAGAGCCGGGTCAAGGGTGATACCCAGGTATTTAAATGAGTTTACCACACTTACAGATGTGCCATTAACAGTGGAGATCTTGAAGTATTGTAGGGAGTGTCTCAGTTTGGCATTAGAACCAAATAACATGGCTTGGGTCTTAGATACATTGAGGACAATCTTATGGTTAGACAGCCATTGTTGAATTAGTTCAAAGTCCTGGGAGAGATGTCGGTTAATGTCAGTAATGTTTTTAGAACTGGAATTCAGGATGATGTCATCGGCGTATAACAGGGATGAAGTCTGCTGGAGGTTGGAGGTGACATTATTTATAAATATGAAGAAAAGGAGGGGACCAAGGATAGACCCTTGTGGCACACCAATGTTGATAGACATTATATCCAATAGGGTGGAGTTGTATTTAACTACTTGAGTCCTATCAGATAAGTAGCTGCCAAACCACATAACTATCAGAGAACCATGACTGGGATGTTAGCATACCAGGGTACACAACCTACAGGAGAGACAGGGAGGGCAGAAGGGGGGGAATAGCTCTCTATGTAAGGGAAGGGATAAAAGCAACTGAACAAAAGAGTAAACCAGGAGGAGAGGAGGCACTGTGGGTCACCTTAGAGACTGGAAATGGCACCACAATCCACACAGGGGTTGTATATAGACCCCCATGTCAGGGGAAGGGAAAGGACAAGGATATGATAGAAGGCATACTTAGGATGGCAGAGAAAGGGGAGATACTCTTGATGGTGGACCTTAATATGCCAGATGTTAACTGGAGCACCTTTATGGCAGCCACATCCCATGCCTTTCAGGTGGCATGCCTCAGACAGCTAGTTTTGGAACCAACTCATGAGGGAGCAATCTTAGACCTCGTACTCTCAAATGGGGACAGTGAGAGGATCTCAGATCTAGAAGTGGGTAGCCATTTGGGAACAAGTGACCACCAAACAGTGTGGTTCATGATAAATTCAGCTACAGAGTCAAGCCATACAAAAGAGAGGGTTCTGGACTTCAGGAGGGCTGACTTTGGCAAGATGGAAGAGTGCCTTAGAAAAGCACTAGCATACAGGCTAGAAGGAGGGGTGGAGCAACAATGGGGAAATATCAAAACTGCCATCACAGAGGCAACAAGCCTTTGTGTGAAGCAAATAAACAAATCAAAATGAAAGAAAAAGCCACTATGGTTCTCAAAAGAGGTGGAGGTGAAGGTTAGGGAGGAAAAGTTAGCATTTAGGAAGTATAAGGAAACACAGAAGGAGCAAGACAGAGAACTGTACCAGTTAAGGCAGAAGGAAGCAGGGAGGGTAGTCAGAATAGCAAAGGCACAAACTGAAGAAAAGATAGCTAACTCGGTTAAGAATGGGGATAAAACCTTGGATAGGTATATCAGGGAGCATAGAAAGACAAAGGGAGGGATAGTGAGGCTGAATAGAATGGATGGTGGGTGGGCAGAGTGTGACAGTGAAAAAGCAGGGATACTGATAAAATACTTCTGTTCAGTATCCACAAAAGAGGAAGTAGGGGAGGTGCCTAATCCAATTAACAGAAGCACTCCAGAGAGGGGGGTCGATCCCAGTCCTTTCACAGAAGAAAGGGTTCTAAAAGAACTCCTAAAACTGAAGGTAGACAAAGCAATGGGGCCAGATGGAATTCACCCCAGAATTCTAAAAGAATTAAGCAGAGAACTAATGACACCACTGACTACCCTTTTTAACAAATCATGGGATGATGGTGTGGTACCTGAGGACTGGAAGAAGGTGGATGTGATGCCCCTTCACAAAAGTGGGACTAAGACAGAGGTAAGAAACCACAGACCTGTCAGTTTGACCTCTGTGTTAGGGAAAGTGATGGAATCACTTCAGAAGGAAAGAATTGTTGAGTACCTAGAGGCCAGTGGGGCACAGGACCCAAGGCAGCATAGGTTCACAGCGGGAAGGTCATGTCAGACGAATCTAATTGATTTCTTTGACTGGGTGACCAAAGCAGTAGACCAGGGAGGGGCAGTGGACATGGCCTACATAGACTTTAGCAAGACATTTGACACAGTCCCACACAAAAGATTAGTAGTCAAATTAACCAGCCTGGGAGTGGGTCCCAGGGTGGTAGCCTGGGTAAAACATTGGCTGAACAACAGGACACAGAAGGTAATTGTGAATGGAGTCCACTTGAAAGTAAGAGGGCTTACTAGTGGGGTACCTCAGGGTTCAGTACTGGGTCCAGTCCTTTTTAATGTCTTTATAAGTGATATTGCAGAGGGACTGGAAGGAACAGTATGCCTCTTTGCAGATGACACAAAGATCTGCAACAGGGTTGATACACAAGGAGGTGTGGAATGGATGAGAAGGGACTTGGCAAGGTTGGAGGAATAGTCAGAAGTATGGCAGCTTGGATTCAATGCAAAGAAGTGCAAAGTAATGCACCTGGGAAACAAAAACCCAGGGGAAGATTACACAGTGGGGGGGGGAGGTAGTAATAACAACAAAAATGGAAAGGGACCTTGGGGTAATCATATCAGATGACCTTAAGGTTGGCAAGCAATGTGAGAAGGCGGTAGGAAGGGCTGGGGGGATACTGGGATGTATAGGGAGAGGCATCACCAGCAGAAAACAGGAAGTTGTTATCCCCCTGTACAGACAGTTGGTGAGACCCCATCTGGAGTACTGCATCCAGTTCTGGAGACCCCATCTCCGCAAGGACATAGACAGGATGGAGGCAGTTCAGAGGAGGGCAACTAAAATGGTGCAGGGTCTGCAAGAGAAGCCATATAAGGAGAGACTAAAGGAGCTTAATATGTATACCCTTGAGGAAAGGAGGGAGAGGGGGGACATGATAGAAACGTTTAAGTACCTCAGTGGAATCAACAAAGTCCAAGAGGGTAGCATCTTTCAGAAAAAGAGATGTGCAAGAACAAGGGGACACAATTTGAAGATAGAGGGGGACGGCTCAGGGGCAATGTGAGGAAGTATTTTTTCACAGAGAGGGTGGTGGACACATGGAACAACCTTCCTGAGGAGGTTGTGGGGTCTAAAACTGTGGGAGAATTCAAGAATGCATGGGACAGACATAAGGCAATTTTTGTGGGGGGTAGGAAGAAATAGGCTGTTGGTTAAATAGGATCTGCAGCTTATCCTCTAGGTAGGGAAATGGGCAGACTAGGTGGGCCAAGCGGTCCTTTTCTGCCATCAAAGTCTATGTTCTAACTACATTCGGTGAGAAGCCTAGAGATCTCAGGGTTGTTAAGAGTAAGGTGTGGTCAACCAGATCAAATGCTTTAGTCATGTCGATAAAAATTGCCCCTGTTATAGAGCTGGAGTCCATGGCCACTAAGGTATCTGACATGAACTTGATTAGAGCAGTGGTTGTACCATGACTCTTGCAGAAGCCATGCTCAGCAGTGGTAAGAAGGTCATATTTTTGGAGAAAGTCAATAATTTTGGGAGGCAACGAGTTTCTCAAGTATTTTGCTGAGAACTGACAAGATAGCAATGGGCCTGTAGTTAGATGGATCTTTACGATCCCCTTTTTTGAAAATGGGGGTTACCCTGGCCATTTCTAGATGTCAGGAACATGACATTGGCACAGGGAGATGGTAAAAATCTTGGCTAGAGGCACAGCAATGAAGGGGACAGCGAGTTTCAAGAGCTTGGGTTCAAGATTGTCAGATCCAGCCACAGCCAACTCGGTTATGTTGTTTAACAGCATGAGTACTTCACGGTGGGAGACAGACTTGAAATGGAATGTAGATTCAGAGACGTCAGGTTGGGTGGTCAGATTCGATTGGGCAAGGAAAGAGGTGGTATATTTAGAAAGGTCAGAGAATTGATTGTTGAAAAAGTTAGCAATGGTTCTGGGATTGTTACAGTGGATCCCATTTAAGGACATATCAGTAGGAGTAGGGGCTGGATTAGAACCTAGGAAGAGCTTTATATGGGACCAGAATTTCTTGGACTCCCCATAAGAGTTGGTCAGAAGATCCTTGCAGTAGGCACTTTTTGCCCTTTTGATTTCCTTCTTACATGAATTGCATAGAGTTCTGTAAATAATTAGGTCAGCAGGTAGCCCCGACCTTTTATAGTGGAGCCAACTTTTGTCCCTTTGACGTAGTTTGGAGAGTAGGTCAGATTTCAGCCAGCAGGTAGGCCTATTTTTCACCTCCAGGTTATGAGTGGGCCGTGTTTATTCTGTATCGCCAGAAAGTTGGTCAGAAAGAGATTAAGGGCGGACTGAGCATCACTTGAATTAAAGAGGGGGCACCAATCATAGTGGTGATATCCTGTAGGAAGGACTGTGAGTTGAGGTGTGCATAGTTTCGGAAATTAATAAAATGTGGTTTAGATGGCGCAGGCCTACCCTTTCTCCAGATACAAAAGGTGGGAGAATGGTCGGAAATGGAGTCAGCAAGTATGCCCAAGGCGATTATGTTTTCAGGGTGGCTGGTCATTATCCAGTCCAGCAGAGTACTGGAGGTAGAGTGCAGTGCAATCCTGGTTGGGTCATTGATCAACTGGTGTAGGTTGGAACTTTGAAGCCTAGTCTGTAGTGAGGGTTGAGAGTTTCCAAGCCAATTTAAGTTAAAATCACCCGGTATAAGAACCTAATTTCTGCCAGAAAGAAGAGAGGTCTGATTGAGCACCTCATTGAGACCTTTTAGGCCACTGGGGGAGGGGTGTTGTAGGAACACACAATATGTAATTTTTTGTAGCCAAGAGAAGAAGGACATGTATGGCTTTGCAGTGTGTTAGGGGAGACAAGCAGATTTCAGAGAGATGTAGGTGATCTTTAAAATAGATGGCTGTACCACCCCCTCTTTTCGGAGCAGGTCTATCAAATCTCAGAGGATTATAAGAAGGAAGGGAGCAAAGCGAATCGGGGTGGAGGGTTTGGGCCAGGTTTCAGTAAGGCAGATGATATCGGGTTTATAGAGATTGGCCCAAGACTCTAGTTCAGTGAGGTTGTGCAAGAGGCTCCTGATATTAAGGTGAACTACAGTTAGACCTTTAGCTTTGATAAGGGTACTAGGTAAAATGGTATCAGGTCCAGGGATAGTATGAACATCACCTGAGAGCAGTAGGGCCAGTAGGATTAGATACCAGAGTTTGGGTCGTATGAAGGGGCAGACATCATTAATGTGCAGAGACAGATCTTTATGGAATAGGCAGCCAAGTGGATCTAGGCCCTATTTACCAGTAGCAGAGAAGGGTGTAGTCAGAGAGTGGGCAGTAGGAGAGAGTTAGAGAAAAAAAAATCCTGAGGCAGGAAAGTAGGGGTGACCATGGGGGCACAGGGAGTAGAAGGCAGGGATAAGGGTAGTAGAGCTGTAATGGGTATTAGAAAGAGTAAAATCATTTGTGGTTTCATTTTTGCAGACCTGGGGACTGGCTAGAAAACGGAGGAAACAGGAAAGAGACACCGCTAGAGGGCTACCTAATAGAGTACTGGAGAAATAAGAGCAAGCAAGGAAGGGATCAGTTTGCCTTGGGCAGGTATTTGAGAAGAGCAGGGTCATAGTTAGTCAATGGGATAGGACAGTAGCCAAGGGGTGGACACGTAGAGTATTTAAAGGAGGCCTGGGCGGGGTTGGGGGGGCAAGAGAAAAAACCCGGGAGGCTTAGCTTAGGTTGTCCAATTCAGTCTGCAGCTCAAAAATCAGCATTAAGTCAATGGGAAAAGGCACACCAATCGGTTTGGGCCTTGGGAGCAAAGTAACCAATGGAACTCAGCTTCCAAGAGTGCCACACCAATCAGAGGCTCCCAGCTCAATCTGGCTCCAGGAAAGTAGTAGCGGTAGTACCTGCCTATGGGATCCAGTAGCAGGGACCAGAAGGCCTGTCAGCAGGTGTCGGCTTCAGCGGCGGCAGCAGCCGTGGAGTCAGCCGCTCGATTTCATTCTGCTCCTCAGGCATGGGTCCCTGGGGAAGAGGAAAAACACAACTTTAAATATAGTTACAGCAGTAACAGGGGTGGGTGGCTGGCGGCAGAATCATCAGTGGGTGGTGTGGGTGAGAAGAGGAAACACAAAGGTAGGCTTGCTCCAAGATGGCTGGGGTGGGGTCAGCAGAGAAAGGGCAGTGGGAGGGAGTGTAAGTCGATGAGATGCTAGGTGGAAGGGTGGCAAACAGTGGGAAATTAAGATTAAAAAAACAAGTTGAAATAGGGACTAACAGAGAGTTTCATGGGGGAGGGAACGACAGTGGGAGGAAAGCACAGAGACCTCAGAGGAGTCCAGAAAAAATAAGCAAGGCAACAGGGGAGAGGAAAGATTTACAGCAGACAGGTATGAGCAGAGAGCAAGGGAGCAATAACTAATATTAAACCTCTACCAAACCAGGCTAAGTGGGTAACAGGAATAAACAGTGCAGTCAGGTTAAAATAGGCAAAGAACTCAGCGTTACGCTAAAGATCTATCAAACTGGTTCAAGCATGCAGTAAATAGGCAGACAATAGATCAAAGCTACTGATTTCAAATGAAAAAATCCAGGAGGCTTAGTTTATGTTGTTTGATTCAGTCTGCAGCTCAAAAATCAGCATTAAGTCAATCGGAAAAGGCGCACCAATCGGCTTGGACCTTGGGAACAAAGTGACCAGTGAGACTCAGCTTCCAAAAATGCCGCACCAATCAGAGGCTCCCAGCTCAAGCTGGTTCCAGGAAAGTAGTAGCTGTAGTACCTGGCTATGGGATCAGGTAGCAGGGACCAGGAGGGTGGTCAGGAGGTGTTGGCTTCGGTGGCGGCGGCAGCGGCTATGGAGCTGGCTGCTCGATTTCAGTTGGCGCCGTTCAGGCACAGGTGCCTAGCTATGGGATCCGGTAGCAGGGACCAGGAGGGCAGTCAGGAGGTGTTGGTTTCAGCGGAGCCAGCAGCTGTGGAGTCGGCCACTCGATTTCCATCGTCGCCGCTCATGCGCGGGTCCCTGGCTATGGGATCCGGTAGCAGGGACCAGGAGGGCAGTCAGGAGGTGTTGGCTTTGGCGGTGGCAGCAGCCATGGAGTTGGCTGCTCAATTTCAGTCGGCACCGCTCAGGCACTAGTCTCTGGCTATGGGATCCAGTATCAGGGACTAGGAGGGCAGTCTGGAGGTGTCGGCTTTGACGGCGGCAGTGACTGTGGAGTCGGCCACTTGACTTCAGTCAGTGCCACTCAGGCATGGGTCCCTGGCTATGGGATCCAGTAGCAGGGACTAGGAGGGCAGTCAGGAGGTGTTAGTTTCGGTGGAGGCAGCAGCCGTGGAGTCAGCCGCTCGATTTCAGTCGTCGCTACTCATGCGTGGGTCCCTGGCTATGGGATCCGGTAGCAGGGACCAGGAGGGCGGTCAGGAGGTGTCGGCTTAGGTGGCGGCAGCAGCCATGGAGTTGGCTGCTCGATTTCAGTCAGCGCCGCTCAGGCACGAGTCTCTGGCTAAGGGATCCAGTATCAGGGACTAGGAGGGCAGTCAGGAGGTGTCAGCTTCAGTGGCGGCAGTGGCCGTGGAGTTAGCTGCTCGATTTCAGTCGGCGCCACTCAGGCACGGGTCCCTGGCTATGGGATCCAGTAGCAGGGACCAGAAGGGCGGTCAGGAGATGTTGGCTTAAGCTACGGCAGTGGCCGTGGAGTCAGCCACTTGATTTCAGTCAGCACCGCTCAGGCTTAGGTCCCTGGCTATGGGACCCGGTAGCAGGGACCAGGAGGGCAGTCAGGAGGTGTCGGCTTCGGTGGTGGCAGCAATGGGATACCATCGTACATTCCAGTCGGCAGGCATACCAGGGCCAGAGTCTCTACTAGTTCATCCACACCAGCAACAGCGGTAGGAAAAGATAACCACAGTCTTACATAACCCAGGCATGGGAAGGATTTTTTGCTCAACCCCCACACATGAATTCCTTCAAGGGGTAGTAGCAGGAGGTAAGACTACCAATCTTTAAACACAGTAGTGACTTGTGAGCCACTGTCCAGCACAGCTTGGGTTGAAATGCCATTAGCAGTTACTGTTGTCTCCATGGAGGGACCCACCACCTCAGACCAATCTGGAAATGCAGGCTTTGGTGGACTGGCCCACAGCAGTCTTCAAAGAAAAGGATTTTCGTGATGGACCTGGTTGTGGCTTCATATTGCTTTGTCGGACCTGGTTTAGTAGCTTAGTAGTGACTTGCCAGAGGTCTTCTGGAGCATTGCAAACTTGTCGGGTGTGTCTATCTTCTCCACACCGGTAGCAAAACACCTTGGCTCAGGGGTCAGCAGGATGGGTTGTGTCTTCATGAGGTTTGTAGTGATCAGGAGGCAGAGCCCTACTCTCTTCTTTGGATTTAGATTCAGGCTCAGCTTCCCTGTAGTCCCTCCATGGGGCAGATGGTCGGGTGGTGTAGATAAGGTCTCTCACCATAGCTCGCAACTCTCTCATTTCTTCTACCAGGTTAGGATCAACTTGAGAATCGGTAGCAATGGCACTGGCCCCAGTACAGACAGGTGGGGTCTCGTAACAAGGGTCAGTTTTTGGGGGGGGCAAAGGCCCTGAGCTTTAGCGGGCTCAGCCGCAGCTTGCTGGCTGGCTTTCAGTTTTTTCAATTCCTTCAACAGTTCACTGACTTGTGGTGTCTCAGAACTGTCCTCTTTCTCAGTAGGTCTATCTGGAGCCAGGGTAATTCATGCAACCATCATCGCCATTCTCTGCCTCTCGAATTTCTTTTATTAACCAACAGTATTCAGGAGGGTTAGCTTTTTGATCTTGAAATTTTAACTTCAGCATAAGCACACTCAAATAGCTGGCAGACTTAAGGATGTGTTCCAATCTGAAACAATTCAGTTCACTAGCTAAGATGCCCCCTTTTCGGTGCACCCTTTGCAAGGCCCACTCTACAAGGGTCACAAAAGCAGACAGTCGCTCATTTTTCCACTGTTTAGTAGACTTAAATTTCCACATCAAGTCCTCTCCCGATTCAATACTACCAAATACCCCTTCCAAAGCAGATAATTATTCGGCAGCAAAGGCCTCTGGACTGGTGGACCAGAGGAATCGGATAGCCTCCAGTGCAGGGCCCCTTAAACTCTCCATGAGACTCTTACGTTTCTCCCCTTCAGAACTCTGCCACTCTTGGACCAGGGGGGTGGCCTAGTCCATCCAGGTTTCCAAGTCATCTTCTCCCACAGGAACAGGGACAGCACCTGAAAACAGCCTGTGCCTGCGATGAGTCCAGGTGCACCAAGGGTATCACAATGGGTGATGCTGCAATGGGGGAGGCCCTGGGCGTAGATGGGGAGGACAGAGGAGAATGTATGGGAGTGACCTCTTCAGCATCCTCCAGAGCCTTCCGCAAGTCCTTAACAGTCTGCCTTTCCACAGCTAAAAGCCTCGATAACTTCTCTTTAAATCCTTCTACCTTTGAAAAAAAAAAACAGGGGAAGACGGGCCACTGTGTACATGAATGACCCTCCAGCCCTTCTGGGATCCCTCTGGCACAATAACAGGGGGTACTGTCTCAGGGTCTATAGGAAAGCTACATGAAATGAGGGACATTAGAGTCTGTTCAAACAGGTCTGAGTCCTGCCCTTGCACTGAAACCTTCCCCAGACACTTAATCTTTCCCACGGTTTCCTCTATAGTAGCATTAGTAGTCCCCATAGGAATGTCTAGTAACAATAAAGTGTTATTGGAGTCAGCCCCTTCGGCCTCACTCTACTCCATCATGCAGTGCATGACCAGCTTATGTGGAGAAATCTTCCACTTGGGTGTACTGAGCCCCTCCATCTCAAATTTTCTCCAAATTCATAACTGACTGAAATTTTCTTCCGGCCACTAAAGGGTGCTATTCCCAGCAGTGCCTCCAAGATGTAACCCCTAGGTGATGCTATTCCAAGGGTTACTACCCCTACCTGTATGGCTATGCACAGGTTGAGGGGCCTGGATTCAGAATTAAGGTGCCTCTACCCAGAGTAATGGTATTGGGGGTGTCTGTCTATCCTGCTATAGCCCTCTGGGAAGCTATAACTACCCACCAACCCTCCTAGTGCCCCAATACCTGGTACAGCAGTAAATTCACAGGCAGTATAACACAGTAATACTATACACACCCCCTTCCCACTTACCACCAGGGTTTGACTAGCAGCAATTTCCCTGGAGACCCCCTGTAAAATAAGGTTAACAATATAGATGTACACTGTCAACACTGTAACCTCACTAATAATATGCACACTAGCCAGGTTAAATATGAAAACAGAAAATCAGGTTTATTTAGGGGTTATGAACAAGAAAGGGGGCGTGAATCAAGGCAAATGATTTGTAATATGAATTGATTCAGGTTTGGCATGGACTTTTCTAGTCCCAAATAACAGTCACACAACACTGGGTACCCAGGATGGAATATCTGGCTAGCCAGAGGCATTGCTCAGGGGTGGTTGACATTGCAGCTGATGTAGGGGGCCTTGATGGAAAGAAAGGCAGTTAGCATGCAAAACAACAAGCTGACTATTTGTAATCCGAGCCGATTGTCTCAATCTCTTGAAAACCCAGAAAGAAAATGCAATCAGATGGAACCACAGATTATTTAAATACTTGTTGCAGGGAACTACCCAGGTTGGGTCGCAGGCAAGCAGGACTCGACCCACGAAACTCATTCAGCACATTCATAATAAACAGCACTAACTTTGTACAGTTCAGATACAGTCCAGTTGCAAATTCAGCAGTTTCACTGAGCAAACCTCTCAATCCACAATTCGTCTCACACACAAGCTGGGCCCGATCACTTCACAGGAGCAAATCTTTGGTCCAAACTGCAAGTGGTACTGGTAAACTAATTTTCCTTTCTGCCACAGTTCCAGACTAAAGTTAGAGCATATCCGATCTCTGCAATAGGCAGTCCCAAACAGGAGAAAGGTGGCCGGGAGACAAAGTAGGCCTCTTCCCACTGCAAACTGTGTGAGAGGCCTTTTGGCACCATGCAATTCTGCTTAAAGTTGAACTGGCATAATATTCTGTGGTGATTTGCATATGCAGCCCATGATGCTTTGCATTGTGTGGGCATGTGTGATTTTGAATTTTCTTGAAACTTGGCTTCCCAGCCAAATGTCCTTTCAGGTAACCCTTGCCTCAGTGTTTGCGCACAGAGGTTCTTTGTCTATTAAATAGTTTTTTTATTTTAATGGGTTCACCACAACATATCCAAGACACACTGTCTTAGGGTAGCTGGTCCATTCCACTGGGGTGTCAAACAGATGAGGCATACTGATGAGTCTTGGTAGGACGAAACACGTGTCTATGCCATCTGTTAGCACCCTTTGCAAACTGTGTGAGAGCCCTTTTGGCACCATGCAATTCTGCTTAAAGTTGAACTGGCATAACATTCTGTGGTGATTTGCATATGCAGCCCATGATGCTTTGCATTGTGTGGGCATGTGTGATTTTGAATTTTCTTGAAACTTGGCTTCCTAGCCAAATGCCCTTTCAGGTAACCCTTGCCTCAGTGTTTGCGCACAGAGGTTCTTTGTCTTTTAAATAGTTTTTTATTTTAATGGGTTCACCACAACATATCCAAGACACACTGTCTTAGGGTAGCCGGTCCATTCCACTGGGGTGTCAAACAGATGAGGCATACTGATGAGTCCTGGTAGGACCCTTTGCAAACTGTGTGAGAGGCCTTTTGGCACCATGCAATTCTGCTTAAAGTTAAACCGACATAACATTCTGTGGTGATTTGCATATGCAGCCCATGATGTTTTGCATTGTGTGGGCACGTGTAATTTTGAATTCTCTTCCCACTGGTTCCCCTATGCTCCATTCAGGGAACAGCTGCTCAAAAGTTCAAGCTGTTCACGCTTCAACCTCCAAATCTAACTGATCCACTGTCTCATATATCACTGTGGATTTCCGTTGTAATCCAGGATTCAGGTTGTCCGAGGAAGCTGTCTGTCACAATTAGGGCTTCCCCTCCAGGCTGGTTTTGGTGCCAGCCTAAAAACTACAGTTTTCCTTCCCATGAGACCCTTCAGCCAGGATCCATTTTAGGCCTCCAGAGTCCAATTGGTCCATTTACTGGACGTCCCAGACCCAACATGGTGGCTTCCATTCAGAAAGATAAGCTGCAAGGAAAGCAGGTTAATCAAACTCCTCTATATCAAATGTAACAGCATATAAACAGTAAATAAGTACAGTTTCCATACAGGCTCCCTCTGCACAAATATCGATTGCAAAATGGAGCAAATCAGATCGGTGGCTCGACAGTCACAAGCCCTAAATCACTCGGACCCATCATAAATCATTCACTACACACAGATTAGCTAGTCTCTTAAAGGGACAAGTGTGGAGGCTCAACATGGCACTCTCATAAAAATAAACAGGATCACACTGAGACAGGACACAAGCCGCCTGGCAGTGGGCATTTAAGGAGCCCAAGAAAACATTAGGTAAAGCCCAAATTTGTTGAGGGGGGAGTTACACATAAGAATTACCCCTAGAAGTTACAGCAGTTGCCCATGACCCAAAAGGTAGATACATCTGCATCCACACCTTACACTATTCTAAACATAGCAAAGAATACCATACTTGCCCATGTACCAGACCTGGGTAATTGGTACATAGTGGGTGGGGACCTTAATAGCATCATTAAAGCAGCACTGGGACTGGACAAATCCGGAGTTCGGGGGGGCTGCTGAAAAGCAGGGTGGGGCAATGCATCAAAAGGCTCACCCACAAATTAGGCCTGGTGGAAGTCTGGAGGTATTTTTATCCAACCGTCCGGGATTACACATTCTGGTTACACCCTCACCAAGCATACTTCTGAACAGATCAGTTCATCCTATCCTCCAGTTAGCTGCACGCAGTAGAAAGATGCTCCATAGGGTCTATTATAATATCAGACCTTGCTCCAGCAAGCTGGACGTTAGCATCACTCTTGCATAAAAATCCTTAAGTTAGAGGCTTAATGTCTCACTTTAAAACTACACAGAATTTCAGGAGATGACTGAGGCAGGGATACAAGACTATATGGCCATCAGCACCCGGGAGGAGTCATCTAAGGCAGCCTGGTGGGATCAGTTGAAAGTAGTGCTCATGGGTAAGATCATTACAACTTCTTCAAGGATATCTCCTTCCACTAAGCCACATCTGTGCCTTATAACGTGGGCATCCCCAGCATGCCTCACTTCTTTCTCCCACCATCTACCACTTGCTGGTCCACCACTGCTGAAGAATGCCTCTAAACTTGGAAAGGTTCACTGTCACTGCTATCTCAAGTTTGTTATTTTAAAACTTTTTTTATGCCACCACTCACAGAACAGGAACCATTGGTCCCCTATTGCCGCTGCAGTGAAATTAAGATTTATAAAGGTGACGACCACTCTATGTGTATTTGTTGCCTCAGCACAGACTACAATATTAAGGCCTGCTCAGTCTGCCAGGGCTTTAGCCAGACAACCAGTAGACATTGCAAGAAAGCTTTAGAGGTTCATCTAAAACTTAGACAAATGAAGAAACAAGTTGCATCAAAGATAGCTTCCCTGTTGTCAGTCACATGTGTTACTGGTTTGCCATCAGCCCACTGTTCCCCATGGTTGATGGCATCCATTACTGTGTATCACAGAAAAAGGACAAATCCACAAAGATGGTAGAGAAACACCACCACTCTGACAAGGAGAAGACGCACAAAGAACTGGCTACTTCCCCCGAACATTCCCACTCACCTCTAAGAAGAGGTAAGCCACTTGATAAAAATGGGTCCTGCGATCTGACTGTGGGTCCTACCCAAAGACTTAAATAAGGGGGTGCTATGTGTCAGTTCATGCCCCTACAATTCAATTAGCACCTGCTGTCACTGAAGCACTTAATGTATTACTGGAGTGGTTGGTGGTGAAAATGAACGGAGGGTGAGGAAAGGCCAGAAAAGACAGCTGAACAGTTATCAAGCCTGTGGGGTGGGTGAAAATGAGCAGGGGGGGGTAGGAAAAGGGCAGGAAAGACAGCGGGACCATTTTCAAGCCTGCCAGAGGTGGCTGAAATGAGTTGAGGGCAGGGAAAGGACAGGAAAGAGAGCAGGCCCTAACAAACTACAATGCAAGCTGAGTGGGGTGTGAGAGCAGAAGGCAGGGAACCAAGGTGATCAAGTCAGTCAAGACAGCCAGTGCAGAGTCTGACAACTGGGTTTGAAAGTGGCATTGGGTGGCTGAGGAGAGAGAGAGAGAGAGAGAGATTTGTGGGTTGGAAACAGTACAACTTAATGACAGGGAATCCATCAAGTGGGCAACATCAGGAACACGTCATGAGAAGGTGAGGGAGAAACAAGCCGAATCCCATGACAGCATGCCTTGGGGGGAGAGAGAGTTTATGGAAGCATCATGTGATCAGCTATGTGCAGGCCAATCAGGGTGGCAATTTCTTTGCTGATAGTGTCTTCACAGAACTGGTGTATCTTTCTGCCATACGCTATTAGTTAACAAACTGGGATGTTTTGAGGGTGGGAGATGTGGGGATATGCACGCAGCAAACTTTGGTTCTGGTGCAGTTCTTAAAAAAGCATTGTGAGAGTAGGAGCTTTTGAACAAGCATTTGTCAATGCCGAATGTTTGCTTGCTGGCATTGGCAGTGGTAGTGTAGAAGTTACAGAGCTGCGTAATAGGAATGGCAGTGAAGTATTGAACTGAAGCCAACCCCACCACCACCCTGCAGAGAGTGACAGGCATTGGGGTGTGCCTTTGGGTCATCAGGCATAACGACCATGCCATTTCAGTACACCCCACCTGCAGACACTGGCAAGTGTCACGGTGTTCCTTAGGGGGTCTTTGGCCCTTATCGCACCCATTCCATTAGGAAATACAGTGAGATGGGTGCAATATGGGAGAATGGGGTGAACTTTGGGGCCAAAGAGTCCAAGGCATACCTTGATGCCTCTCACTGGCTGCAGGGTGTGGAATGGTATGAGCATTACAGGCAAGAATCCCAAGTCACACCCTGATGCCTGTCATTCTCTACAGGTTAGGCGTTATGGTTGAAACCCTAATACCTCAGGCATTCGTTGGTATTTTCACTCCAAATGTTCAACATGGTTTTTGTGACCCCACCTCATGAACAGGGGAATATCAGCTTAGCCGAAAGCTGCTTATGCACAGCGACTCACGGCATTTAGCACCACAGGTGCAAAAACATTCTGAACAGGATGTAAAATGACAGCTGTACTGTTCATGGGAAGTGTAAAATGGCAATGTTGCAAATCTGCAGAAAAATATTAAAAAATGGTGAAGTCACGAAGCACTTAGAAACTGTGCAATGCACACCCGTAATATAATTAGGTTGGGGATTTTTTTTACAGCAGATTGTCAACTCAGGCATTTTGGTGCCTCCGATCATGAACAGTGTCACTGTGATTTTCTTTATCTGTCCTGAACAATGATTTCCCACAGCGACCACGCATCTCTGTGCTGAAAGTGTGAAAACTGTTCATAAGGAAGTGTAATAAAATGGCAATGTTGAAAATCTGGAGTGAAAATATTAAATTCGCAAACTTATGAGCATGCATAGGAACTGCGCAACGCATGCTCGTAAAACAGTCATTTTTAGGAATTTTTTCACCAAATTTTCAACGTGGCCATTTTAAGACCTCTGCTCATGAACAGTGTCACTGTGATTTTCTTAATTTGTCCCGTACATTGATTTTGCACACTGACTGCGCCATTGTGCGTTACATGGGCAGAAACACGTTTTGGGTGAGATGTGAAAATGACAGCTGTACTACTCATAAGAAGGTGGTAAAAAGGCAATGTTGAAAATCTGGAGTGAAAATATTGAAAATTGTTAACTTACTTAACGCGGCGTAGGAACCGCGCGAACACACGCCAGAAAAAAGTCATTTTTTTTTGGAATATTTCCACCAAATTTTCAAAATAGGCTTCTTGAGAGCCCACCTTATGAACATTGGCAGTGTCGTTTTGTTAATCAGTCCTGAAAGGTGATTTCGCACAGTGACCACGCAGTGACTGCGAAATCACCCTTCGGGCCCGAATAACGCCATGACAGTGACATCATTCATGAGAAGGGGTCCCAAAAACACCATATGGAAAATTTGGTGCAAAAATTCCAAAAAATGCCTGAGATATGCAACAAAGTTGAAAAAACCCTATCTAGCCCATTATACAGCTTACCGGCATTTCCTAAGTTCGCAGTCGGCTTTGAAGAGTGCAGAGCGTGTTCCCAGTCCACTGAAGATCGCCTGGCCGAGGTCCGAGGCATAAGAGGGGGGTATGAGAGGCAGGTGCGCAGTGGGTGGTGCGGGTTGTGGGAGGGGTCCAGGAAGACTACGGGACCGCTTTTTTCTTTACAGGTTTTTTTTTTTTCCAATGACGACGTTGGGAAGTTTGCCACGCTGGGGTGGGTTCCTGGCATGGCACCCAGTACTCAGGGGTGAGGACAGTGGAGCCGACGGGATTGGGCACCCCCGTCAGCTATACTGAGTGAGTTGCCACCTGGGTGGGCACCCAGCCGTGGCATTGGAAGGCTTTGGGGGTGGGGGTACCCAGCACAGCCGGCGGGACTTGGTGCCCCGTCGTACTCTGGCGATGATGCGGGGGCGCATGCCTGCGTGTGTGTGTGTGTGTGTGTGTGTGTGTAGGAGCTGCACATGAGCAGGCGATATCTTATCGCTGCTCACTGAAGCGTAGCTCCCCCTTTCAACTGTATGCCACTGCATTTTGGAGCTTGTCATAGACAGCTCCAGCATGCATTGGCTTACAGGGGCCGCACCTGCCAACACACTGACTGAATTGGAAGAGGGGGTGACACACCTCCGAAATCTCAGATGATGGCACTATGTTTCTTGCACATGCGTGCAAGCAAACATAAAAATCACTAGAGAAATCATGCTTTAGGCAGGCTAGAACTTATCAAGTTTAGAGAAAAAGATTCAACCTTGTGTTTCATCCTAAACTGTCCTAAAGTAAAATTTTATTTTTGTGTGAGAGAAACGCAGGAGGCTTGTTCAATTTTGCAGTACTGCTGGATTAATTTGTTTTCTTTACAGATACTCCATTCTGTCTGTGACTTGGAATATTTTAATTTTTTTTTGGCTTGAAGCTTAAAGGGAAAGTCATAAGCTTAAAGAGTTGCACTGCTTAAAACTAGTATTAGTTTTTAAAGCAGACAGCCATTACCTTTTAAATATCAGGTACTTTTTATTTTCCCTTTATTTAATTAGAAGATTGTTTACCTGTTGTTAGTAGTTGTGATGTGCAGAGACTGTAACAGTTCCCCCTAGAAAGACTGGTCGAGCTGTAAAGCCTGTGGTGCACCTCAGTTATGATTCCCTGGGCCGGCCAGTGGATCTGCCTCTCAATGTTGTCCATAAAGGAGTGTATGTGTCCCCGAGCTCATTGCCCAAACTGAGCGTCAGTGCTAACTCAAGTTACTTGTGTTGCCCTCTGAGTATGGTGCCCTTGCCCCATCCAGCCCCAAGGTAACTGATAGGGAAGGGCCCCCTCTCTTCAGGTTTCATGTACAAGAGGTAATAACTTGAGTTATGGTACAATGTGTATGTAATACTGTGTAAAGAGTGACGTACTGCAATGTTTCAGAAATGTGTTCTTGGTAAAATGATATATTGACTGATGATTACATGTGCGAGCCTAATGCAAATGTATATGGTTGCAGTTGAAACTTATGGGGGTACTTGCTTGACACGGACGTCAAGCTTTCCCAGGCCAGGAAGGGTGTAACCCCCTGCAAATGGGGGTTCCCAAAAAGACTTCAAGGAGCTTGCTTGAATGCTCCAAGCCTGAATGGTGTTTGGCGTTTAAGCCATTTATCAGTGAGTGTTTTTAGAACCTCTGGTACTGTCTCTTTAAGAGCTGTCTGCTTGCAGACATAATTAGTTTGTATGGGGGACTGTGTATTTCTTTGATTGAGTACCACTCGAGCTGCTGCCAGTTCACTCCATTTTTGCGGTCACTGGGAGTGCAGGGGGAACCTGTCTGGAAGATGTGACTGTTTGCCACAGATCATTTGGAGTGATAATGAAATTACAGTTTGTCTAACCTGCTTTCTTTGCAGTCAGAACTGTGTCTGCCTAGTTCCCCATTCTGGTTTTGAACTGCTGAACTGGACCAATCAGTGTGAGGTAAGCTAGCTCTAAAATGGTGCCTTGGACGAATCAGAACTTGGACTCATAATCTGAGCCAGCCACAAGAGGATTGTATGGGCAGTGACTCTGGGAGATGTAGTTTAGACTTTGGCGCATTTTTGGACCAACAGGAGCAGTCTATTGTGAGTGACAGCCAATCCAGTCAAGAACTGGGAGGAACTCAAAGGAAGTGCCTGGTTTTGTCTGTTGGAGTTTCAGTTGAGCTCTGGCAGTGAAGAAGGAAGGAGCCCTGTGCTTTTTCAGTGTGCAGTTTTAGTCGGGGAAACGTGTGTAAGGCCCAGAGTTCCGGTCTGCAGCTTGTGTAACTGCTTGTTAGGACTGAATCCGTCCTGTGAAGAGAATCAAAGGATATCTGAAGAGTAGAAACCAGGCTCACCCTGTAGAAGACTGGAGAAATTGCTGAATTGCACTCGGTCTGTCAGGAACTGAATCTGCTGTGTGTTCTCCCGGGTATTGTGCAGTAATTGCGATCGGGATAGAGAAGAAGCCTGCCTGGTATAGTACTTTCTGTTTTACCATATAAATGTGTGAAGAGGCTTGTGTACCTCAAGTGAATCCTGCTGCCATTAAAGGACTTTTGCCTGTTACTGTTCACCATATAAATGTGTGAGGAGGCTTGGTTAGCTCAAGTGAATCCTGCTGCCGTTAAAGGACTTTTGCCTGTTGCAGTTTGCCATATAAATGTGTGAGGAGTCTCGTGGAGCTCAAGAGTAGCCCTGCTGACATTGAAGGACCCTATCTTGTTTGGAGGTCATGAGTACTAATTCAGGTGCTCCCTGTTGAATTGCCACATTGAATCCAAATGGAATCACTGTACTGCTGACTGTTTAAACTAATTTTTCTTTTCTCTGTGGGGAAGGGCCCCTACCAGCTGCCACGGTTTGGACTAGCCACTAGGGCTTGGGTACCCAGGGACAGTAACTGGTAGGGATAGGCCCTGCACAGAGCCATAGGAAGATGAGTAAAGTGATAAGCTAATTAACCTGATTTCCCCTGTCCTTGTTATATTCCCCTAAATAAATCCGAGCTGCTTGTTTCAGCAAAGTATACTACCTGAGTATTTGTCTATGTTAAAGTATTGTACTGTGATTGTTGCACTGTATCTTATTTGCGGGAGGTCCCAGTGCCTGAACCAGCCCTGGGGTAAGTGTATACTGTGAAGGTAATTCTGATATATTGTGGGGCCACTAGTGGAGAAAGGGGGTTGCAGTGTCCCAGAGGGCTGTGACCAAGTAAGTTTAACTATTGCAAACCCTGACCTCTGGGTGGAGGCACCCGCCATTGGATCCAGGCCCCTCAACCTGTTAGTGGCAAATCAGGCAGGGGTAGTAGCCCCTGGGATAGCGCCATCTAGGGGTTACATATGCATATAGTTTCTAGGCATGAACAATGATTCCCTCTCTTGCATCCCCCTAATTGTATGCTAATTTAAATATAAATGAGGTAGCTTCACTCTGTTCTACTCTGGTGTGAAAACCTGTTTCTCTCCATTGCAAAAGTCATGACCCCACTCATGCAAAGCATCATGGGAGTTGATGATGTGTACCTGCATATCAGCGGAAGGTATACTCTCATGCAGCTCTATTATATGTCTTGTGAAATCTCTGTATTCTCTAAAAGCATTTTTTTCTAATGCAGATACACCTTAAACTACAGAAAACAGCAGGGTACTTACTATGCCTTGAAAAGTTTCATGGCTTGCATAAGACAAGAACATAGGAACTGTAGAGGACAGCAACAGCACTGACGACTACAGCATAATGACTGCAGGCTTTAGCACTGAAACAGTATAAAATTCCTGGAAGCCTTACATGAGTCAGGTCATGCCCTTTGCAATTCACCCAAACCCTGGCCCTGTTGCACCAGTGATATCATTCAGGGGATATCTGGAGATGGCCCCTGCCAACATAGGTGGTCTTATGCCCAAACTGGATGAATTCAGCCTATGGTTAACTCCCACTTTGATGTGGTGACAGTTACTGAAACCTGACTCACCAATAGGATCTCTGATATAGAGATGTTTTGAAGTTTAAATCCGCCAGCAAAGTTCCCACGAAGTCACCAAATTCACCCCACAAAAAACTTTGCGTAAATGACCTCTCTGATGCTAAAACTTCACCAGGAAACTTTGTCAATTAACTTCAACTCTTTTTTTAGTAACTTTAAAGGTAATTGTCTTAAGCCGGTGCCAAAACTTTGCCGGGTAACTTTGAAGGCAACTTCAACTTTGTTAGTAACTTCGCAGTTAACAAAGAACATTGTCACATGATTCACTTACTGCATGTCACATGGGAGACTCCAGGCAAGCAGGAAGAGAATGTTTCACTTTCATTTTGGCTTGTAACTGAATGAGAGTGGAGAGTAGACAGTGTGATTGAGGAGAGTAGACAGAGCATTTTATATATATATGATTCTTTAGAGTTTTTAGACTACAGTTGAATATTTTACTCCTTTTTTAGTTTTAATTCTTATCTTTCTTTACTGTACTTTCTGATTTTATCACTTTTTTGTGTGTATATTTATTTTTTTCTGAGTTCTTACTGTCTTTTTCTTTCATTTTCTTTACATTTCAGTTTGTGATGGAGGGACAGCATCGGGACTCAGCTAAGTGCAGACCGGGTGGTGCTGCAGCACCAGTAAGGCACCCATGCCTTAGCAGGTGCTTATTTTTCAAACGGGACTGTGCCCCCACCAGCTCAGGAAGGGAGTTCTGCTGCTGCAGAGCAGCAAACAGCAGGAGCAGGAGCAACAGTAGCAGCCACAAGTTCCTCCCACCGCAGCAGAAGCCTGCTGCTTCCTCATCTGGTGCTCCCCCAGTCCTGCAGCGCTCTGTGGTGTCGGATGTTGTTCAGTATGTACTCTGCAGATGAGACAGTGGCCATCTTCAAGGTGTGTGGGTGGTGTGTGAGGTGAGGCAAACAAGGGAGCTGTCTTGGGACCAGCGGTCAGAGGACACACCTCTGCATCCACCACCTCACTGAGTGGAGGGCCAAAGAGCAAGATGTGGCTGTATCACTTAATCGTGGTGGTGGTGATGGCCCTGGGGGAAATGTGGAGCAGCATGAGGTCGGCAGTGCTGCTGCAGTGCAGCAGAGAATCAGCGACGGCATGGCAGGCATGAAGTGCACTGCAGCAGTACTCCTCATGTACCTCAGCAGCGCAATTATGACAGTGGCAGTAATGATGACCCCATGGCACCTGCCACAAATGGCCATCTTGTTGTTTTGTGGGCTGAGGTGAATGATCTGCACCAAGAATTCAACACTTTCTGGCAGGAGGTGATGCTTTCAGCTGGACAAAGTCATGTCTAGCCATGAGAGGATCCTCACTCTCCTATCCGAGCTGCATGGTGGTGGTGGTGGTGGGCATGGCTTGTCTTCTGGCAGTGCTGGTGGGGTGGCCTGAGTTTTTTTGTTTCAAGTTTTATTTTAGTTTATATGTAGTTATTCTGTCATCTGTGTTCTTAATTTCTCCACTCTCTAGTCCCCCCCCCATTAAAATTAAAAAACACCCCAAAAATATAAAAAGTAAAAAAAAAAGCTCTGTTGCTTTAAGGTCCGTTTTCTCTGTCCTCTTTTTTAGTATTGTTTCGTTTGTGTGGATGTCCCTTGCTTGTCTAGTTCTGTTATTTCTTTAATCCTTTTTACACATGATGAACCACATTCCTTCCTTTCATTTTTGTCACTGGTTCATCATGTCTGTACTCCCTCCTTCTATCCACAAATGTCAAGTATTTGCCACATTACATAAATTGTGTCCCCATGGTATGTGATGGTGCGTAATTGGTAGTTGCATTGTGTGCAATCACCAACCACCCAAACAAGTGCAAACCATAACACAAACATGAGCTGTTCTCTGAGAAGCTAGCATAAATCTGTTTTAAGCACATAACATGTTTACTGCATTTGCCAGAAATGTGAAGTTGTGTCCCCAGCCGTTAATTGCTTACCTTCACTGAAATACGGTTGCAGCACACACCAGAGAAGGTGGTGCAAAGCATATGTGAAGCCTGCAAGAGAACATAAACATATTTATCATACTAAGCATTTTTGGGCCTGCCACCCCGCCACCACCTGACCACCACCACCACTTTGCCAGAAATGTAAAGTTGTGTCCACAGAGAGAAAACGCTTCTTTTCAGTCAAATACTGTGCCACACACGCCAGAGAAGGTGGTGCAAAGTATATGTGAAGCTTGCAAGAGACCAGAAATATTTATTGTACTAAGCATTTTTGGGCTTGCCGCCCCACCACCGCCTGACCACCAGCACTTTGCCAGAAATGTGAAGTTGTGTCCTCAGAGAGAAAATGCATCTTTTCTGTCAAATACTTTTGCCACAATATGTGAAGCTTGCAAGAGAACATATACATATTTATCATACTAAGTATTTTGGGGCCTACCACCCCCCCCCCACCACCACCACCACCTTCTTCAGCACTTTGCCAGAAATGTGAAGTTTTGTCCCCGGAGAGAAAATGCATCCTTTCTGTCAAATACTGTTGCCGCACACCACAGAAGGCGGAGCAAAGCATATCTGAAGCTTGCAAGAGAACATAAACATATTTATCATACTAAGGATTTTTGGGCCTACCACCCCCCCACCACCACCACCAGCAGTTTGCCAGAAATGTAAAGTTGTGTCCTGTGAAAGAGCACTGGAGCCCCTTCATACACCTGCTCTCTGTCTATTGAAGTCTACTGCAGTAGCACCTTGCTTTCTTCCACTGTTCTCTTCTAACTCTGTTTTCACCCCTTTTCCAGGCAGACCACATGGTAAAAGGGATCTTTCTATCCCTTTATTTATTTCTCTAATGCAGGTATATGGAGCCCAGTTCTCAACTTCACCCCTTCTTTCGCGGAACACTTGTTATTGTTCTTTTTCCTAGGCACGATGTGAATATGGAAAAGCGAGAAAATGGTACTATTCTCCGGTGAGCTGCGTAGCATGATAACAGTGATGTACGGACTAATAGAGTGCAGTTTACCTGTAAAGATGCCCCGGGCTCAAAGCACGCTATGGACATGCTGCTAAACCCCCCCCCCCCATAAGCATAACGACAACGCGAATTAAACAGAATGTAAAATTATGTTTTCTTTTGTAGGCTTTGGGCAATTCTAGACAAGTAAAACATTGCAGTTATGTAATTAATAGATTTTCCAGTCACCCAATCCCAAGGAGTTTTGTTTATACGTCCCTAGTGTCATAGGAAAACTTGTATAGAGTAAAAACTTATTGTCTTAGCTATTACCGTTTAGTTTATTTAAACTGTGAAAAATGTGTTGCAATTAAATTATAACTTCACCTCTTCACAGTACAAACCTGTAGTAGCAGCACACAGCAATAGCTTCGAAGGCATTATCATGTTGTACAAGTGGAGGCCTGTCGCCCTGTGCTGCGCAGCGTTCATCTAGAACGAACTTCTGAACTTCCCATGTGCAAAATGTCATTACATTTCAAACAAATTTAGTACTTTTGCAGTTTTCCCCTGTGATTTGTTCACCCCCCTTAAACAAATGTTTGGCAGAACATTAGGTATTAGCTTACCATGATATAAGGGGACTTTGTGGGGTCTTCAGCATATGTTTTCTTGCTGTAACAGCTGATCCCTCTGTTTTCCGAGGAGCCAGCTGGCCCTCCTTCTCCCATTGAAATACTGTGCATAGGTGAAGGGAGGGGCTACCTCAGTCATAATACTGTTATCTTTTCAAATATAAGGCTGTTTTGTGTTATAAAGGTAAATCTATGCTGGACTCAAGATAATCGATAGTCTCTACATGAAGAATAAAATAATGTCATGTTTTAAAAAGAGTTTCTTAACCCAAGGTGTTTGGAGGTGGACTCTGCAGAAATCACCTGATGTCTCTCTAATATAAAAGGGGCTCATTCTGTGATACTGGCAGATTCATTTTGGGATCAGCCTGCTACTGACCATAAGTGGAGGTCTGTGCCTTTACAGACCTAGACTTCATTGGCTTCCAAGCCGGCTTCTGCTGGTATTGCCTTTGAAAGCAGGACTTTGTTTACTTGAGTTTGCTTATTTGATTTATTTTGTCATATACAGTTCATTGTGATTTGTTGTTTGCATCTGATCTACTTTTATTTTACGTTGAATTTTAAAATAAAAACCTTGGCTTGACAATTTAAGCCTTGCCACCACTCTGAATCCATTTCTGTATTCATCACTACACCTACCTTCCACGACACTGATTTCAGAAGGGGGATGTTTTGGTGACACTGGTTCCTCCCAGTCGGTGGACTTAGATGCAGCAGGAGAGAGCAGACAAGACCTTCACTAAACCTAGTAGCATCCTCATGCAAAAGATGGCTGGCAAATACGGAGAGACCAAATTGCCCTGTCTGGGGACGGATGTCCGAAGAAAGTTTGCCAAATCAGAGAAGGAGGAGGGGCTGGAGGAGCTAGAAGAGGATGGGACCTCTATGGCGCAAATGGTTGATGAGCCTCTGGAGGACATACAAAGCCTGTTATGCTGGTTGTGTGTCTGACAACTAGCTATGGACAAGCAAAGGGAGGCTGACCTCCAAAGAGTGGAGGTCCACAGGACCGATACCTTACAGTCCATTCGAGACATAGGGGCCTGCAATCCCCCACCTCTGGGTACCCTGAATGATATTAAACTGACAAAACTGGGTGCCAGCGATGATATAGTGGCATACATGACTACATTTGAAAGAATAGCCCAGGCATGTGGATGACCTACAACCCAATGGGTCATACGCCTAGTGCCATACTTCTCTGAGAAAGCACAACTGGTGTACAGCCACATGGACTGTGCCCAAGCAGAAAACTATGATGCAGTCAAACAAGCCATCCTGCACAGGTAAGACATCAGTCCTGAGACTTACCAACACAGATTCCTGGTATTTAAGTTTCAAATGGTGGACACTTCTCGTGAGGCCTTTGCAAGACTCAAAGATCTCTGATACAGGTGGTTATAGCTTGGGGTGAAATCTGCAGAGCAAATGTTGGAGAAGATAATCCTGGAACAGTTCATCTGTGTACTACCCTCAGATGTACAAGTGTGGGTGAGGGAGCACAGACCTGACTCAGCGGAGAAAGCAATCACATTAGGTGAGGATTATCTTACAGTCTGTCCCAACTGACAATGAGGACACACAGGTACTGGTGCACCCCACCCATGGTAAGGACTTTTTCTTCTTCTACATTTCCCCCTGCCACATCCTCAGAGGCTACCGAGGGTGCTAAGACATTCAATACCTCTAGACCTTATAACCCTAACATCATATGCAGAGAATGTCAAGTGAAGTGGCATATTGCCAGGTATTGCCCCAAGAGAATAACCACATCCACCCAATTAGCCTTGGCAAACTGGGGACATTTTGTCATACCTGTTAAGATCAGAGATCAAGAGGTCACAGGACTGCTTTACTCAGGTAGTAGACAAACCCTTGTTAGAACTGACCTAATTCAACAGGAGAAGGAAAAAGGGACTGGCACTTCCGTGATTTGCATCCATGGGGATATACATCATTACCCAGTGACTACTCTTGATATACAGACATAGGGGAAAGTGTATTCCATGACTGTTGGTTTAGTTCCCCATTTACCAGTCCCTGTTATCATAGGTCATGACCATCCTGAATTCCATTCCTTGATCATGTCTAGTGGGGATATTTGTGACATGACTACCCGTGCCCGCACTAAACAAGAAGAACAATGGAACAATTATTCCCCTTTGATGCAGATGTGTACGGGGTACCTGGCAAAACTTCAAAAACTAAATGAGTCAAAAAGAGAGAGAAGAAACAATGGACTAAAGAACATTGTAATAACACTGTTGATAATGAAGTTGATGGCAATAATGTTTATGTGAAAAAGGAACCTGAAGCTGAGAGAGAATTACAAAGTAATGAAAGATGATATGTTTGTTATAGAACAACAGAAAGATGTTTCTCTTAGCTCTTTTTTTACAGTTAGTAGGACAGGGTGAGGGAAATGGGCCCTTTTGCATTTTGAAAGATTGATTGTTATACAGAAGATGTAAAAACCCTTCCACAGATGAACAGATTGACCAACTGTTAGTACCCGCCAAGTACAGGGAGAAATTGTTACATTTAGCACATGATATACCCCTGGCCGGGCACTTGGTTTGGGATCATACCATACAGCGGCTCCTAGTAAGATTTTACTGGACAGATATTCACGTCCAGGTGGCTGACTTCTGTCAGAGCTGTCAGGAGTGCCAAAAGGTTGCTGTCATAAATAAGAAAGATACGGTTCCCCTCCAACCTTTGCCTCTAATTACAATTCCTTTCAGTAGAATTGCTATGGATGCGGTGGGACCATTACCAAAAAGTACAAAGGGGAACAGATTCATCCTTGTCATATGTGACTACTGTATGAAGTATCCAGAGGCTATCCCACTCAGAACAATCACTGTTGAAAAAATAGCTGATGAGCTGATCAAGATATTCAGCAGAGTTGGGATACCAAAGGAAATACTGACAGATCATGGGAACAATTTTTGCTGCAGAATGTTGGTACACCTGTAAGCAACCTTAGGAGTAGAAGCCATCCATACCATGCCCTATCATACCCGGACTGATGGGCTGGTTGAACAATTCATCCAGACCCTGAAGAGAATGCTTAGAAAATTTGTAGAAGAGGAGGGCAAGGCATGGGATGTTTATCTCCCCCTGTTGTTGTTTGCGTATAGGGAAGTGCCACAAGCTTCAACTGGGTTTGCCCCTTTCAAGTTACTGTGTGGATATCATCCCAGGAGGCCCATAGATGTAATTAAAAAGGAATGGGAAGAGAACAAGAGGGAGAATTCAAGTATCACCCTCGACTATATCATTGCCTTACGCAAGAAGCCACTTAAATGTACCCAATTGGCCTATCAATGGAATTTAGACAAACATGGAGTACAAAAGATATATTATGACCAAGGGATGGGAACAAAATACTTCCAGACAGGGGATAAGGTTCTATTATTACTTCCCTTGACCTCAGATAAATTACTAATGAAATGGCAAGGTCCCTATACCATTCTTAGACAGACAGGTCCAGTAACATATGAGATCGAATTGCCTGATAGGAGACAGAAAAAGGGGATTTATTATGTAAACCTCTTGAAAAGATGGTTTGAGAGATCAAGCCCTAGTTATTTTGTCTATCCTGAGAAAGGTGTAATCGAACTAGAGGCAGCCTATGACCGGCTAGAGAAACAAGGAGAGATAAATGATCTTACTATTAACCCCGTCTTGGACATGTAACAGAGAGCTGAGTTGTATGCATTATTGCTGGGGTTCCAGCAAATATTTACATCCATCCCTGGTATGGTCCATGGTATTAAGCAACACATAGAAGTGAACACCACTGCCCCCATTAGACAAAAACCATACCGTCTGCCTGAAAAGGTTAGCGGAGAGGTAATCAAGGAGGTACATAAAATGCACAACTTAGGAGTGATAGAACCTTTGACTAGTGAATGGGCATTCCCAATCGTTGTAGTAGACAAGAAAGAAGGCGGTATATGCCTTTGTCTCGATTTCTGGAGGCATAATGCTGTCTCAAAATTTGACGCCTATTCTATACCTAGAATAGACAACAGTATAGACAGATTGGGCAATGCCAGATATATTTCTACCTTTGATCTAACGAAGGGATACTGGCAGATCCCTTTGGATGATACCGCCAAATCAAAAACAGCTTTTAGCACCCCAGTTTGACTTTATCACTTTGTCACCGTGCCCTTTGTCTTACACAGTGTGCCCCACAACATTCTAGCGCTTTATGGATCAAACTTTAAAACAACACCTTGTCTATTGTGCTGCATATCTAGACAATGTGATTGCATTTAGCCCAACCTGGGAAGAGCATATGAAACACTTACTTGCTGTTTTAGAAACCTTGACCAAAGCAGGCCTTACCATAAACCCCACAAAATGTTTCATTGCAATGCAAGAAACAAACTATTTGGGATTCATAATAGGGAATGGGCAGGTAAAGCCAGAAATAGGTAAAACTGATGCAGTTGCTAAGTGCCCTAGGCCAATAGCAAAGAAACATGTACGATCATTTCTGGGTCTAGCCGAGTACTATCACAGATTTGTGCCTAATTTCACCACGTTGGCCACACCCCTAACCAACCTCACAAAGAAACATAGTGCAAATAGAATTAGGTGGACCCCTGGATGTGACGACACCTTTTGTACTATAAAGGCATATTTCTGTGCAGCCCCAAGACTCAGAAGTCCCAACTTCTCTTTACCTTTCACTGTACAGAGTGATGCCTCGGTCTGGGTTTTAGGGGCCGTTTTATCGTAGAAGGGGAAGAACATCCCATAATTTATCTCAGCCATAAGTTATACAAAAGAGGAACACGGTACTCAGCCATATTGAAAGAGTGTCTTGCAGTTAAATGGGACATTGAGGCCCCTAAGTTTTATTTTCGGGGAGCTGAATTTGAAGTCATAACCGACCATAATCCCTTGTGTTGGTTGAATGTGATGAAGGAAAAAAATCCCAGAATTATGAGGTGCTACCTGACCCTACAGCCCTATAAATTCACAGTACATCACTGACCTGAGACAGCCAGTAAAAATGCAGATTTCATGTCCCGTTATGGGGCAGATCAAAATATGCATGCACAATCAGACCTCGGGGAAGTTGTAAATAGCAAAGAGAGAGGCAATGATAATCTTTCTTGATATTGTTAAGTTTTATTAGGGTCCCCGAGGTGGAGCTTTGGGAGTGGGTGGGCTAAAGCTCCATCTCTCTGTCTCTCTCTCTTTCTTTAGAGAGGGAGATCTGATGTATATACATGCTGTTCACGTGTTGAACTGTAGTAATGGAAACTATGGGCTCTAGGTTGGTCACCCTGATAGTTTCCTCTTAAGTGGGGAGGAAATGTGAAAGAGTGCTGGAGCCCCTTCATATACCTGCTCTCTGTCTATTGAAGTCTACTACAGTAGCACCTTGCTTTCTTCCACTGTTCTCTTCTAACTCTGTTTTCACCCCTTTTCCAGGCAGGCCACCTGGTAAAAGGGATCTTTCTATCCCTTTATTTAATTGTCTAATGCAGGTATATGGAGCCCAGTTCTCAACTCCACCCCCCCCCCCGCTTCTTTCAAGGAACACTTGTTAATGTTCTTTTCCTAGGTAAAATGCGAATATGGAAAAACAAGATAATGGCACTATTCTCCGGTGAGCTGCGCAGCATGATAGCAGTGATGTATGGACTGACAGAGCGCAGTTTACCTGTAATGATGCCCCAGGTTCAAAGCGCGCTATGGACATGCTGCTAACCCACCCCCCCATAAGCATAACAACACCATGAATTAAAGAGAGTGTAAAATGATGTTTTCTTTTGTAGGCTTTGGGCAATTCTAGACAAGTAAAACAATGCAGTTATGTAATTAATAGGTTTTCCAGTCACCCAATCCCAAGGAGTTTTGTTTATATGTCCCTAGTGTCCATAGGAACACTTGTATAGAGTAAAAACTTATTGTCTTAGCTATTACCGTTTAGTTTATTTAAACTGTGGAAAATGTGTTGCAATTAAATTATAACTTCATGTCTTCACAGTAAAAACCTATAGTAGCAGTACACAGTGATAGCTTCGAAGGCATTATCATGTTGTACAAGCGGAGGCCTGTCACCCTGTGCTGCGCAGCGATCATGTAGAACGAACTTCTGGACTTCCCATGTGCAAAATGTCATTACGTTTCAGAGCAATTTAGTACTTTTGCAATTTTCCCCTGTGATTTGTTCACCCCCTTAAATAAACATTTGGTAGAACATTAGGTATTAGCTTACCATGATATAAGGGGACTTTGTGGGGCCTTCAGCGTATGTTTTCTTGCTGTAACTGCTGATCCTTCTGTTTCCCTAGGAACCAGTTGGCCCTTCTTCTCCCATGGAAATACTGTGCATAGGCGAAGGGAGGGGCTACCTCAGTCATAATACTGTTAACTTTTCAAATATAAGGCTTTTTTGTGTTATAAAGGTAACTCTATGCTTGACTCAAGATAATTGATAGTCTCTACATGAAGATTAAAATAATGTCATGTTTTAAAAAGAGTTTCTTAACCCAAGGTGTTTGGAGGTGGACTCTGCAGAAATCACCTGATGTCTCTCTAATATAAAAGGGGCTCATTCTGTGATACTGGCAGATTCATTTTGGGATCAGCCTGCTACTGACCGTAAGTGGAGGTCTGTGCCTTTACAGACCTAGACTCCATTGGCTTCCAAGGCGGCTTCTGCTGGTATTGCCTTTGAAAGCAAGAGTTTGTTTATTAGAGTTTGCTTATTTGATTTATTTTGTTGTATACAGTTCGCTGTAATTTGTTGCTTGCATCTTATCTACTTTTATTTTACTTTGAGTTATAAAATAAAAATCTTGGCTTGACAATTTAAGCCTTGCCACCACTCTGAATCTGTGTATGTATTCTTCACTACACCCACCTTCCACAAACACTGTTGCCAGAAGTGGGATGTTTTGGTGACACTGGTGCCTCCCAGTTGGTGGACTTAGATGTAAGAGGAGACAGTGGACAAGACCTTCATTGACCCTAATGGCATCCTCACCCAAAAGATGGCTGGCAAATACGGAGAGACCCCATTGCCTGGTCTGAGGCCAGATGTCTGAAGAAAGATGGCCAAATCAAAGAAAGAGGAGGGGCTGGAGGAGTCAGAGGAAGATGGGACCCCTACAGAGCAAATGGTTGATGAGCCTCCAGAGGATATACAAAGCCTGTTATGCTGGTTATGTGTCTGACAACTAGCTATGGACAAACAAAGGGAGGCTGACCTCCAAAGGGCAGAAGCCCACTGGACTGATACCTTACAGACCATTCGAGACATAGGGGCCCCGCATTCCCCCACCTGTAGATACCCCAAAAGATATTAAACTGACAAAACTGGGTGCCAACGATGATATAGAGGCATACATGACTACATTTGAAAGAATAGCCCAGGCATGTGGATGGTCTAGAACCCAATGGGTCATACACCTGGTGCCATACTTACCTGGGAAAGCACAACTGGTGTACAGCCAGATGGCTAGCACCCAAGCAGAAAACTATGATGCAGTCAAACAAGCCATCCTGCAGAGATATGACATCAGTCCTGAGACTTACCCGACAGAGATTCTGGACATTTAGGTTTGATACGGTGGACACTCCTTGTAAGGCCTTTGTGAGACTCAAAGATCTCTGTCACAAGTGGTTACAGCCTAGGGTGAAATCTGCAGATCAAATGCTGGAGATGATAATCCTGGAACAGTTCATCCATGTACTAGCCTCGGATGTACAAGTGTGGATAAGGGAACACCGACCTGACTCAGCGGAGAAAGCAATCACATTAGCTGAGGATTATCTCTTTTTTTGAAATTAGCCTTTTATTGTTTTTCATCACTTACAAAATGACATGACACTGGTACCAAAATGACAAGGCTACAAAATTAAACAAGATAACAATACAAGGAAAACAGTGACATGTCTCCTCCCCACTTCCTCCCTCCCCACCCTGCCAACTCCCACCCTTTTACAGTCCCAAAATGATCTACCATTCCCCTTCCCCCCCTCTATACCTCCCCACCTCGGCTTAGATGCATATTAGCCCAATCCTTTCAGAAAACAAGGAACTACACAGAGAAAAGCATTGGATTGACTCACATAATAGGAGGTGTCCATTCTCTTACAATAGGGATAGGTTAAGTCCTAAAAATCATTAAGCCAAATGGACACCAAGTTGGAGCATGTAGGTAGTATGCATCCCAGCCCATATCTTTTTATATCTGGAAGAGGAATACCCTGAAGATACCTTGAACTGTTCCACACGCAGGTTAAGCAAAAGGTCTTGAAGCCATTCTATATAAGTAATCTTTTGTGCGTCAATCCAGTGCCTTAAAAAAAGCTTCTTCAGTGTCAATGCAATCATTGCCATGTGATATCTATGCACTCTGACCTTAACCTTGGAGTAATCCCCAATGAGACATATCTCCAGAGTGAAGAGGTCCTCCAGACCTAGCAAAGAGTCAGTTTTATCCCGAATATCTGCCCAGAGATCCAGAACAGGGGGGAAGTCCCAGAAGATATGATGAAGAGAACCTTCTCCCAGATTGCATCTTCTACAAGTCAGAGTAGGGATCTTGCCAACCTTAAAAAGTTTAAGGGGCGTCCAGTACAAGTTATACAAAAATTGAAATTGTGTAAGTCTCAGTCTGTCTTGGGATAAATAAATGTGAGTTCCCTCCCAGACCTTACTCCAATTAATGTTAGGGTCTAGGAATTGTCCAGCCCAGTATTTGGGGCCTCTCTCCTGAGTGGTAGAAGTCAGGTCTATTAAGGAACTGTACACCTGGGCACTTGCATGAAGAAGATATGCTACTTCAACCATGGAAGTAAAGAATTCAGAGAATTTATCCTCTGTGATAAATTGTCTTTTCATCAGCCTAATAATTGAGATATTTGGAATATCTTAAACATCTGTCCTGATAATAGGGAATATTTGTTAACAATAGTAGACACAGGGATACTCTTCCCCTCCGGATCTAAGAAATACTTTATTTTCGTATTTTGGAGCTGGGGGATCCATAGTTTAGGAATCTTTTTGCCTCTTATTTTAAAATTCAGATTATCCATCAATGGCTGGTTCCAGTCTTGGGTGTGTTTATATTTTAAAAAAGCAAACAACTGAGTATGGGATCTTACCGAAACCCCTATGGGAGAATGGGAAATATTGACCAGTATATTCTTAATTGTACTATATAATAATGTAGATGTGGATAAGTGCTCTGTAGCTAACATTTTTCTCTCAAGTATTAACCACTGTGGTATATATGGCTGCCGGGATAACATTTCTTCACTAGACATACATTTCATATACTTAGAAATCTGACTGGCCCAGTAATAGCCCCCAATATGTGGCAGTCTCAAGCCACCCCTAGCCTTAATTGCCGTCAGTTTTAGGTAGGCTCTTCTCGGGGGCTTGGCAGCCCATATAAAGGAAAAGATGATAGAGTGGGCTTTCCTGAACCAATTAATGGGTAGCCAAACATTAAGCATATGCAACGGATAGAAGATCCTAGGCAGGATATTCATTTTAACTATATTGATGCGTCCCCAAAAAGAGAGATAGGAAGGGATGATAATCTGGAACAGTCTTGTTGAATAACAAGGAGGGTGTCATCAAGATTTAGTTTTTTCGTAAGGGAGTCAGATTTAGTAAGATAAATGCCTAAGTGTTTCAAACATTTAGGAGTCCATTGAAGCCCTAATTGTGAGATAAAGTTCTTTAGTAGTCTGTAATTTAGGGGAAAGACCATGCTCTTGTCCAAATTAATTTTATAATTGGAATAGGTAACGAATTCTAAAATAATTTGCAAGGCGGCCTCAAATGCCACAGCAGGATTGGTAGAATGGAGCAGAATATCATCTGCATATGTCGATAGTTTGAGGTCAAGGCTGTGCAAAGAAATACCCGGAATCAAAGGGGAGCTTCTATGTTTGAAGAGCAAAGGTTCTAGATAGATATTAAAAAGAAATGGAGATAATGGATACCCTTGACGAGTTCTCGAGTGAAGAAAGAATCTTTCTGAAAAAACTCCATTACAGTAAATATGGGCTTTGGGGTTTTTACAGAAAGTGGCAATCCAATCAATAAATTCCTTTAGGAATCCAAATTTTCCCATTGTGGAGAATAGAAGGTCCGAGTTCACCCTGTCAAAAGCTTTCTCTGCATCTAGGGACAACAACCCGGCTGAAACCTTGGAGTCCCTATACGCGGAGAAAACGTGTGACAGCTTCCTCAAATGATCCGAGGAATTCCTACCCTTCATGAAGCCTACCTGATCTGGATGGATTATGGAGGGCAGAACCACTGCCAATCTGTTTGCTAACAGTTTAGCAATAATTTTCATGTCATAATTCAATAAGGAGATAGGTCTATAGTTAGTAACCATTTCTGGATCCTGCCTGATTTATGTAAAACAATAATTAGGGCCTCCAGAAAACTGTCGTCCATTTCTTTCCCCTCCAAAAACCACTTAAACAACTGACCTAACCAGGGAGTTAATTGTTTCTGAAAGGATTTGTAAAAATTAGGAGAAAACCCATCAGGTCCGGGAGCTTTATCAGAGGAAGGGGACCTTACTATGTTCTCCACTTCTGTCACAGTTATGGGGGCCACCAATCCTAATTTCTGTGCTACTGATAATTGTGGCAATGGGAGGGCATCAAGATAATAATCCAGATTTTGTTTCTCAGGGGGGTTAGACATAGGGCCATAGAGGTCTTGATAATAGTTCACAAATTCCGGAAATAGTCTCTAGGGGTTCACCTGTATGCTGTTATCCTGCCTAGATCTAATACCTTTAATAATTCTGGAGGCTTCCTGAGATTTCAACTGGAGGGCCAGCAGCTTGACAGATTTTTCCCCCTGATCCACGTAATTGATTTTGGTGCGCATTATGGCATACTCAGCTTTGCCAAGCAAAAGGGAGCTATATTCGGCCCTTAAGCCCAGTAGTTTGATTCTATCACATTACGGGGTAGAAGGTGATAGCTCCTTTTCTAATTGGTGAATCTGTTTTAATAAAGTGAGGGCTTTTTGTTGTCTAACTTTTTTCCTATAGGAAGCTATTCTAATCATTTCCTCATGTAAAATTCACTTCAAGGCACACCATTCCAGATCGGTTATGCCTGTTGAGCCAAGATTAGACTCAGTATAGTGGTTAATTACCTTCGAAATGTCCTTCACAACTATCTCATCTCTCAATAGTTGATTGTTCAACTTTCAGCTGATCTCTTTGGGAACATTAGGAGTCAAATTTAGTGAGCACCATACTACTGCATGAACCGAAAGAACTCCTGGTTCTATAGCACTATCAATGATCCCTGGTAAAAAAACTATGACTAATTATAAAATAGTTAATTCTGGTAGAAGTACCATGAACAGTAGATCGAAATGTGTATTCTTTCAAGGAGGGATATAAAACCCTCCAGGGATCAATCAATCCTAGCTGGTCAGACAGGTCCCAGAGGACTCTCTGTGCTAGAGAGAGACCAGACCTTCTGACTCCTGACCTATCCAGGTCAGGGGTGAAGGACAAGTTCCAATCCCCTCCTAAAATCAGAGGAAAGGAAACATAGGGGAGTAGATCCATAAGCAACTCAGAAAAAAAGGCTGGAGAATCAATATTGGGGCCATATATACAACATAACACCACTTCTGTGCGATCCAGTAATCTCTTCAGAATTAAGTATCTACCTCCTGGGTCTTGTATGCAGAGCTCACAGTTAAAGGGTATGTTACGGGAAAATAAAATGGTTACCCCTCTGCTTTGAGTACTGTCCCTCGCATTAAAAACCTGTCCTATAAATGCTTTCTGGAAAGTTAGCCCTCAGAAACTAATAAATGGGGTTCTTGTAGGAATGTGACAGCCCCTTTCAAACAGTTTACATGTTTTAGGATCTGATAACGTTTAACTTTCTTTCTGGCACCTCTGATATTCCAAGTAAGAAATTTTATACTACCCGCCATTTAGTATTACCTTTACTGCAGAATTGTAAGTCAATATGCAGTAACTTATTCCCATCATTAATAACATCAAGCCGAGGTCATCCAACCCACACCCACCCCCAATTCCCAAACCTTTTATCCCTTTAAAAAATTCAACACAAGACCCCAAAACCTTTTGTTTAAACCCTTGAGGCATACAATTTTGTTCAACTTTGATTATTGTGAAAAACATAAACACCCCCCACCCCACCAACCTAAAAATCTCAAGGTACGTAATAAACAGAAACAACGATCACCATCTCCACCCACCCGCTCACTCATGTCATTACTAATAATTGTACAACATTAACCCCAAATTCTAAACTTAAAACTATTTTAAGAGTCAAATATAATGTAACAGGCACTCTAAGGATTTTCACTAACTAGGAAGTTGAAACCTTATTATCTTTAACAGTATAAAATTCTCCCAAGGTGTATAGAATTGCCATGTATGTGATCTATTTGACCACAGACAAGCTTGATCTGTCTCACCAGCAAACACAAAATTCTTATGTAAGGGCAACCCCATGTGTCCGTAGTAGTTATTACACCTAAATGAAATCAAGCCAGTTTTTAAACGAGTTACTACGTATATAAGTACTGAAAAATTAAACTGCCTAACCCCTCGCCCCACAGGACTGCAAAAAAGAAAACTTCCTGTAAGCTTAAACAACGCTAGGAGTCTGACTTCATTCAATCATTTAACAAGAATACAGATACAAAATCTGAAAAAAGTTTACTGGAGAATTCACTAGGCTTTCTGTGGGGTGGGAAAGAAAAAAGCCCCAAACGTAGACATTCTTTTAGAAGCTCTTATAGAAATTAACAGATACCCTATCACCCATTCACTTTAGTAATTTGACAGAGCTAAAACAAGCCATTTTCAAGTGGATATAATGCTATTTAACAGCCTAACAGCTGGCAGCAAATGCCACAAGAGAATACTGTACATGGCTCGAGTCCCTCCTTCATCAGCGATCCTTAAACAAATTTGGAAATGCAGCTCTCAGGGTAGTTTCCACGGTCTTCGGCTCTTCAAAGCTGGTCCAAGCACCCTCAATCAAGACTTGAAACTTTGATGGGTAAAGCATCTTAAATTGTATCCCTGCTGGTATGAGCTTGTTGACAAGGGGATGAAATAGGGCTCTACGCTGATGAACTGAGACCGGGAGGTCTTGAGTGACTCGTAGTTGAGCTTCATCCCATTTGATTTGATCCAGGCTCCGGACCTTTGGCATGCAGTGCTGCTTCTCTTAAAAGTTCAGAAAGTAGGTAATTAAAGGTCTAGGAGGAGCATCTGCTGCTGGAATAGGGTGCAGGGAGCGGTGAGTCCTTTCAATGGAGTAAGAAGCTCCATACGAAGAGGGGCCTGCCAGCTTTGCAACCAGCTTCTGGATGAAAAGGACTGCATCAGCTCCCTCTTCTTTCTTTGGCAGCCCAATGAATACCATATTGTTGTGCCTACAGCGCCCCTCCAAATCCTTGACTTTAGATTCTAATCAAGCCATCTTCTGTCTAGCCAGCACCAACTCCAGATCTATTCTCTCTAGGTGCTTCTCTATAGACACGAGACATACCTCGTTGTCTCCTACCCTTGTCGAGACATTTTCCATTGCAGTGGTCATAGATTTGAACTCCGCAGTTAATGATCGGAGTTCTTCACGGAATGGTTTAAATTCCATTAGGCATCGATCCACTGTTAGAACATTCGGATCTTGCGTTTGGGAGGTATGATCGTCCGAGGAAGCTTGCAGCCTTGTTTTTTTAAAGGGCATTTCTGGCGTAGAAGGAGGTGTGCGTTTCGGCAGTGCCTGCCTCATGTCTGTGTCCATACTATGTCGGGAGGCTGCAGACAAGTATTGTAAAATGGTTCTGAGCTTCTAAGAAACTTGTTCTCTGAGGTTTGGAGTAAAAGCAGCAGTTTTAAACTTAAATTAAGACACAGAGTGAGCGGGAGACATACGGAGCGCTGCTAGTCGTGATCCTGCATCATGTGATCTCAGCTGAGGATTATCTTACAGTCCATCCCAATTGACAACGAGGACACACAGGTACTGGTGCAACCCCACCCATGGTAAGGAAATTTTCTTCTTCTTCTTTTTCTGTATTTCCCCCTGCCATATCCTCAGAGGGTACCAAGGGCGCTAAGACATTCAATACCTCTAGACCTTATAACCCTAATATCATATGCAAGAAATGTCAAGGGAAGGGGCATATTGCCAGGTACTGCCCCAAGGGAAAAACCTCATCCATCCAATTAGCCTTGGCAAACTGGGGACATTCTGTCATACCTGTTAAGATCAGAGATCAAGAGGTCACAGGACTGCTTGACTTGGGTAGTAGACAAACTCTTGTTAGACTTGACATAATTCAACAGGAGAAGGAAAAAGGGACTGGCACTTCAGTGATTTGCATCCATGGGGATAAACATCATTACCCAGTGACTATTCTTGATATACAGATGCAAGGGAAACTGTATCCCATGACAGTTGGTTTAGTTCCTCATTTACCGGTCCCTGTTATCATAGGTCATGACCATCCTGAATTCCATTCCTTGATCACATCTAGTAGGGATATTTGTTCCATGACTACCCATGCCCACACTAAACAAGAAGAACAATGGGCCCAGTTATTCCCCTTTGATGCAGATGTCTTCGGGGTGCCTGGCAAAACTCCAAAAACTAAACAAGTCAAAAAGAGAGAGAAGAAACAATGGACTAAAGAACATTGTAATAACACTGTTGATAATAAAGTTGATGTTAATAATGTTGATGTGAAAAAGGAACCTGATGCTGAGAGAGAAGTACAGGTAATGAAAGATAATATGTTTGTTATAGAACAACAGAAAGATGATTCTCTTAGCCCTTTTTTCACTTTGAGTTATAAAATAAAAATCTTGGCTTGGCAATTTAAGCCTTGCCACCACTCTGAATCTGTGACTGTGTCCATCACTACACCCACCTTCCACGACATGTCCCCAGAGAGAAAATGCATCTTTTCAGTTAAATACTGTTGCCACACACAGCAGAGAAGGTGGTGCAAATCATATGTGAAGCTTGCAAGAGAAACACTTTTGCCGCATGGAGAGGGTGCTTTGATGCTGCTGCATGCAGCAGTTGTTCCAAAGTCAGAGAAACGGCCTCTTGCTCATTGTGATCCTGGATTCATGATGGCATATAGACATACTGCACAGGTGAGTACCTTTGTTTTCTTTTCTTTGGAATCGGGGTGCCAGGTTTTGAAAAATGTTGTGGGTGCTCATGGTAATTATAAAAGGCAGGGGTCCTGGGCTGCCTTGGCTCCCTGAAGCTATAGGGTTTTTCATGTTTTGTGATCCATTTGGAGGGCATTTTGATACATTTTGGAATGAGTATGCTGCCATCACAAGTACTCCACTGCAGACAAAGCCAGGGTACCATTGGGGGCTCTTTGATGCCTGAGCAGGTGCTACGCTCAATAGAAGAGTGCCCTTGGGGTATCTTTCAGTTGCAAAAGGCATCGCAAGTAGAATTTTATGATATCCGTAGACAAACAGCAGCAGCAAATGAAGTCTAAAGGAGAAGGATCTTGTTTCCATACAACTCTATGTATTATTTTGTTTAAATTTGATGACCAGAACAGGCACGCACACTGAGACAGCACTCATTTCCAGGTGCGACCTGGGGGAGGTGATACAGCTAAGAGTGAAACAACAATAACAAAGTGACAACTGGTATATGTGAAATTTCCTTATTAAAAGAGAATAAGGAGAGCATGGCCTGACCAGGCAGAGGATGGCAGCATAGTTCAGAATCTCTGTAGGAATGACTGCAATCTAACCTCATCCAGTCTTCACCAGACCTTTCTTTGGTACCAACTCCTGTGACCATCCTGTAATCTTACTGCCTCACACAGTTGGTAAGTCATGTTTGATCCATCATCTACTTGTATTCAATCATTCTACCCTGTACTGCAGCATACTAGGCCTCATCCTTCAGCATAATGGCAGATCTCCAAGCACAGCAAAGCTCACTTGCTAGAGTGGAAGTAATGTTTTCTAAACTGATGGCTGAGATTAATGATCTAAAAACCTCCACTCAACAGAATGCGACCACTCTTGAAACTTTTAGCCAGAAAATTGCATTTAATGACAAAGCAACGACCTCTAACACCACTACTATTCATGACCTCCAGGCTACTGTCCGCAATCAAGATCCAACTATTAAATCCCTACAAGACAAAATTGATGATACTGAAAATCGTAATCATCACAACAATTTACAATTTTTTGTCTTCCCTGAAGGTGTAGAATTAGGAGACACTACTGCGCTTTTATTACATGTGCTGCCTGCACCAGGTGATGGTGGAGAATTCCTGCAGGAGATAGCAGACTTCATCGTCGACATGGTGTTGAGGTTCCCCAGACTGATAGTTCTGGGGGACTTCAATGCCTGGGTCAACGATGAACTCTCTCATTTTGGTCAAAATCTCCTCCAGTTGATGACGATGCTGGGCCTAACACAGGTGCTTACCTCCTTGACCCATGTAGAGGGTTATTCATTGGATCTGATCTTTCTTTTGGGTATGGAGATCACTGATTTGGGGGTGGAACCAGTCAGCTGGTCTGACCATCACACCATAAGGTTCAGCTTCAGGCCCCCCAATAGGTCTGCCCCTACGGAGATGGTTTGGTACCACCCTTTAAGGGGTATTAACCCCAGTAATCTAATGGCGGTACTGGATCTATCGGGTTTGTCGGGTGAATGCATGAGTCCAGATGATCTCATACTAGCCTATAATAGGGCTGTGGGAGATGCTCTGGACAAAATTGCTCCTGTTTATGTTCAGCCTCTTGCCCTCCATCCAAGGAGCCCTTGGTTTGATGGCTCCTTGAAGGAGTTATGGCGAATTGGCCGAAGGTTGGAGAGAGCCTGGCGGAAGTCCGGCAATGATGCTGACAGGCTTAGGTTGATGGCACATTATGATGTCTATCAATCAGAAATCACCCGTAAGAAGGCAGAGTTCCTGTCCAGGGAGATTTCTGCTGCACAGAACCGACCAGCTCAGCTTTTCCGGACTGTGGACAGATTGTGCAATCCAATCTGTCTCCAGCCCAGAGAAGCTTTTTCTCAGCTAAGACGCGAGGAGTTCGCTCGGTTTTTTGCAGATAAGGTTGCCAGCATCAGGTCTGGCATCGGTCCAACCTCTCCTATGGGGGATTGCAGTGGTCGACGGGAAGTGGCATGTACTCAGTCTGTCTGGTCAGATTTTTGCCAGCTGGAGTTCAGTGACATTGTGAAGATCATCCAGATACTGCGACCAACTAGTTGTAGTTTGGATCCGGGCCCTACACTTCTCTTAGTAGAATGTGTAGAAGTTATCTGCCCAATCCTTGCTGACATTGTCTGGAAGTCTTTGGGGGGGGGTCTTTCCTGACCCCCTCAAGGAGGTGATCGTTCAACTACTCCTTAAAAAACCCTCCTTGGATCCAGATTGTCTAGCTAACTACTGGCCTATCTCTAACCTGCCATTTGTTGGCAAGGTTATTGAAAAGGTGCTTGCGTTGCAACTGGATGATCATCTTATAACTCACAATGTCTATGATACTCTCCAGTCTGGTTTTAGGAAGAAGCATAGCACGGAGACTGCCCTTGTCCGGGTATTGAGTGACCTCCTAATGGCTAGAGATTGAAAGGCATGTACCATTCTGGTCCTTCTCAATCTCTCTGCTGCATTTGACACTGTAGACCATGGTGTGCTGTTGGAGTGCCTGCGGGTTTATTGTGGGCTGTCTGGTACAGTCCTCAAATGGTTTCATTCTTACCTTACAGACAGGTCTCAGAGAGTTGCTACTGGAATTTATTCCTCTGTCGCTCACTCCCTGCCTTGTGGGGTACCGCAGAGCTACATTTTAGCTCCCATGTTGTTTGCAGTGTATATGAAGCCATTGGGAGAAACCATCAGGCGATACAGTCTGGGTTTTCACTGCTATGCAGATGATACCCAGCTGTATCTGTCCTTTCTGCCCGGCCAGGATGATACACTCTCTGTGCTAAACAACTGCCTTGCTGAGATCAGACTTCGGATGAGTTCCAGCTGGCTGAGACTGAATCTGGATAAGACTGAGGTATTGGTAGTGGACCCAGGTCGTCCTGGGGTGGGTTTGGGAGCTGGACAACCTTCAGATTTGTTACTTGGTGGTATGCCGCTCCCTACCTCCGATCAGGTGCGTAATCTGGATGTTATTTTTGATGATGGTCTGACCCTAAAATCTCAGGTGTCAGCTGTCATCAAATCCTCTTTTTACCATCTGAGGAATATCGCCTGGGTGAAACACCTGGTTCCTTCGGGTGATCTTCCAACATTGGTCCAAGCCTTTGTCACTACCCATCTTGATTACTGCAATTCCTTTTACCTAGGGCTACCTGGGGTTGATATCTGCTGCCTTAGGCTGGTGCAGAACGTGGCAGCCAGGCTTCTGACTGGGACGTCTAGAACCAGTCATATAACACCTGTACTCCGCGAACTGCACTGGCTGCCTGTTTGATGGCAGATCACCTTTAAGGTTGGTTTACTATCCTTTAAAGCCCTACATAATCAGGGACCCAGTTACCTGAAAGATCTCCTTATTCCCTATTTCCCCCTCCATCCTCTACGTTCCGCCAACGAGGGATTGCTGGAGATTCCCAGGGTTCGACTGAAGACATCAGGATCCTGTGCTTTTGCTTTTTCAGCACCAACCCTGTGGAATTCTCAACCTCGTTGGTTGAGACAATGCCCAACTGTCAACAGTTTCAAAGTTGGTTTAAAGACATATTTATTTAGTTTAGCTTTTATTTAGTTTTGGTCGATATATTTTAATGCTGTTTTAATCTATATTATGTATATGTTTTTAGGTACAGCGCCTTGGCTCTGACAGGCACTATATAAATAAAGTTGATTTGATTTGATCTGATTTTGCAATACTTAAACTGCCTCCTGACCTAACATTAATCATTGAGTGGTCTCACCACACTCTGGGTCCCAGGTCAACATCAGACCAGTGACCAAGGCCCATCATTGCTCGCTTCTTGAACTATTCCCATACAGAATTAATATTGAAATGAGCCAGAGAAATGGGGAAACTTCAGTGGCAAGAGTTTAATATTTCCATCTACAGAGACTTTTCAAAAGATTTAACCATCAGAAGGAAGGCCTGCAATCCACTTAAACAAATCCTCCACTAAAGAAGCATTAAATTTGCTCTACGTTACCCCACAACACTATGCCTTTTCTCAGGATCTTCCTTCAAGGATTTTGAAACCCCTGACACCTTAGCCAACTATCTGGAGGTCTCTCTCTGTAATCTTACCCTGGGAGGTTCAGCAGCAATTGGCAACCCAAACACAGCTTTGGTGTCTGCACGAAGGGTGGACGATGAGGTACAGGAACGTAGGGAAAGTGTTGCAGAACTCGCAGCCCCAAGCAGCAACGCCACACTGATTTGACCCCAAGGCAATCAACACAGCTGCAAGAGAAGCTTCTGTTGGGGCACTATTCTTTAAGACTTTCATGCTGTTCTAGCAAGGTTTCACCCCAAACACCCCAAGTTGCAGCCTCTCACCTTCAAATCAACCCCTCTATTCCCTTGAGCAATAAGTTTGCTCTCTTGGAGAATGACATGCACTCCTCGGAGGAGGATCTTTCCCAGCAAATTTCAGATGAACATCCCTCTAATTTGAGCCCTATGCCTCAGGAATGTATTTCTGCTGATACTTCATGGGCAGAAGTTGTTGCAAGTTCCTCCCTCAAACCTTTATAACCGCCCAAAAAGAAACGTAAGGCAAAGACCAAAAGAAAGAACATTAATAGTTACAATCCTGCTAATAAATCTAAGGTGCCATGAGTTTATATGGTCAGTAACATAGTCACAGTTTCTATATCTTGGTAGGTTTTGCTTCCAGGATACTTAAAGGGAGTGCCAGTACACTATTTCTGCCTAGCCGCCCACTCTACAGTCTATCCTACCTGGTTGCTTTCGCTCCCAGCGGGTGCAGAAAGCAAAGGCTGTACATTGCGGCGCGATCAATTTACTTTTTGTTGCAGTGTTTAAATGAGCAGCTTAAAGGTCTTCAAGGGAACTTTGGTATATCAGCAATGCTTTTCTAACCCATTATTTTAGTGTTAGATCTTATACATTACCATACTAAACAGGCTCTCTGTATCTAGCCTTTTACTCTCCAGTTTAGCAGTGCATCAGGTTTATAGTCTTTTGGCTGTTCAGTTGCATATCTTCAATCAGTATGCATCCTGATTATTGCCTTTTCTTTTTTCATATGTGAATTATTATATATTACAAGGCAACTTACCCCTTCCCTCTCCTAATGACAGGTTCTTAAGTATTATTGGCAACTACACTTAATCTATCTCCTTCCCTACACTCCATGATTTTTACTACCTCCTGTTTACAATATGGAACTATCATTAGCACTCAAAGAGGTGGGCTATGTCTGGTGTACTGTTGCAAAGGATTGTCAATCTACATCTTCCTTATCTCCTAATTTTACTTGAAGCTTACATATATTATAGAAATCCACTGCTGTGTGGTCCCTCCTGTTTTGGGGTTCACTGGGCCTAGTCTTCTAGACCTAGTCACCCCATATAACACCTATTTAGGCAATTTCCGAGTAATCTTTGCTATGACTATCTCTTCTGTCTACAGTTATCACTGAAGCCTATACCTCTGCACATAATCCTAAATTGCATTTGGCTCAGGATGTAAGGGCTTAAATTGACCTCCCCTTTCTTCTTTCCCCCTCCATATTGTATTTATTATGTACTTATTCTGTTGCACTGCAAAGTATACTCAGAGTCACTCTAATGTGGTAATGATTTACTTTTCCTTTTATGTTTGTTCATTTGCATTCCACCTGGCTCCCTGAATTCCTTGCTCTATGTCTAGGCTGTACTGGCATCTCATATATTGTTCTTTAATTTACTGTTTTTTCGAGTTGGTATATCTTGTACTATTACTACTAACGTTTATAAATAAGTTCTGGTGTTTAGCTTTATCCTTATACCTTATCCTGTTAGCTTAGAATTAAGCTGAGGTTATTACAGTCCCCTGCCTTTCTTGGTATTATTCCCTTTCAGTTTAGCTTATTAGTAATACTTACTTTATTATTTTACTGGGATCAGACTTAGGTTTGGGCCAATATTTATAACCGGTCCTCCCTAGTCTCCTAACTACATCAACACCCCAGAGTGTGGTGAGACAGTCTTTTAGCCAGTTGGCTGACTCATATCTCCTCACACCCATAAAACATTTTCTTTGTTATGTAGCTTACTAATATTGTCATTGTTGTTAATGACTTTTCTCCTTCCCCATCTCTATTCTAACTTTAATAAGATCTCTGTGCCACTCATGTATCATATATCTCACTTTTTTTTGGCTTGAATGTTCCTGCCACTCCCTGCATATACGTAAGCTCTCTCTATTGTATTCTAATCATCCTCTGCCTCATTTATTTGTCCCTTCACACCCCAGCAATTATTCCCTTTCTTTAACACTAACAATATGAGTGACATATTTTTTATATACATGGAATGTGAAGGGACTTAATTCTCCTTGTAAGTGGAAACAAATTCTTTCACATCTCAAAAAACATAAAACACAAATTGCTTTCCTTCAAGAAACAAACTTATTAACAAAGGATGCTCATAGCTTAAAAAAGATTGGATTGGTCAGCTCTACGAATCATCCTATACCTCAAAAAAAAGAGGAGTTTCTGTTCTTATTCATAAGAGTCTCAAATGGTCCCTTGAAAACTTAATTTCTGATACTGATGGCAGATGGGTGATGGTCAAACTGAATACCAACTCTGGTCCTCTTCTGCTTGTTAATGTCTATGCACCAAACTCTGGTTCACCGGAGTTTTTTCATAATTTAGCTCAACAGATTCTATCCTTTAACACTGATAATACACCAGTTATTCTTGGAGGGGATCTTAACTTAGCTTTAGAATCCAGTATTAACAGAAGTAGCCCCACTACAGAGGCCCACCCTAGAAGTATTAAAGCCCTCTCATTACTAATGCAAGATGTTGGATTACCTGATGTATGGCACCTCCTTCACCCCAGCAATCGAGAATTTACTTTTTACTCCTCTCTACATAAGACATACAGTAGAACTGACTACTGGTTAGCCTCTCCTGTTGTAATGGAAAAAAATATTGATTCATCCATCTCTTCCATCATAATCTCAGACCATTCCCCTGTCGAATTGCAACTTTTGTGAGGCCCATTAGCACCTAAATCTTCTTACTGGTGGCTGGACCCTCTCCTCCTCAAGGATCCCAATTTCTTACTCATGATCAAAGCACAAATTCAGGACTTCCTCTTTCACAATACCCCAACTGAATCTTCTATGTCCTCTGTATAAGAAGCTCTTATAGCTATGATTCAAGGGAAAATTATCATTTATGCTGCACATAGGAAAAGAGTAAGGGAACAACAGCTGGCTGACTTGGAAAAATCTCTTAAGGCTAAAGAGAATTTATACTTTTCTTCTAATAAGCACTGTCCTGATTCTCAACTTCATCTTGAAATTCTTCAACTTAGAGTTAAAATTAACAAATTAATTTCTTGTAAAACCGAACTGGCCTTGTTTAAACTTAAATATAAGTTTTGGGAACACAGTGATAAAATTGGGAAACTCCTCTCTTACCAGCTCAAAGCACAACAAATGGAACAACATATCCTAAGCCTAAAAGATGAACAGGGTACGATTCACCCTGACAACCCCTCTATAAACCGTATCATGAAAACCTTTTATCAAAAACTATACTCTAACACAAATCCTCCATCTACTTTACAAATTCAACAGTTCCTTAAATCGTTACATCTTCCTCATCTTTCTACTCTTGAAACAAATTCTTTAGATGAACCCTTCTCACTTCAGGAAATCCAGAAAGCTTTGTCTTCCTTGAAATCCGGCAAATCCCCTGTGGGTGACGGATTCCTTGTCGATTTCTATAAAATGTTTTCCGACACCTTATGTCCACTTCTTCTTAATATTTATCAAGAAGCTTCCAATACTGGCAAGCTTCCCCCATCTTGCACAGAAGCAGTCATAATAACCCCTAATCCCTAAGAAAGAAAAAGACCCTTCTCACCCCACAAGTTGCAGGCCCATCTCTTTACTAAACATGTATGGGAAGATATTTGCTAAACTACTAACTTCTCGACTTGAATCCTTGATTCCCAAGCTAACTCATTGCTCGCAAGCTGATTTTATTAAACATAGATCTGGTTCTGATCACCTACGTTCCTTATTTAATTTAATTCACAAAGCCAAATCCCTCAAGACACCAGCTGCAGCCATAGCTATTGATTTCGAGAAGGCTTTTGATTCCTTAAACTGGGGCTACCTTCATCAAGTTTAACTTATTTCAGTCTTTCTCATACCTTTTGCTCCTGGATCAAGCTATTATATAACTCTCCTGTTGCTGAAGTACTTACTAATTCCGCCCTTTCCTCTTACTTTCGTCTAGCAAGGGGAACTAGACAAGGCTGTCCCATCACCTTCCCTGCTTATTTTGACCATGGAACCCCTGACTGCTTGCTTACATCAATCTTCTGACATTATGGGCATACCTGTGAGCAATTCAAGATATGTTTCTCTCTCCTATGTGGATGACCTCTTAATCTTACTTGAAAACCTGAATGAGGCTGAGTCGCTGTTGGTTGATATGCTTAATAGTTTTACTAAAATTTCTGGCTTTGCTTTGAATTATGGCAAATCACAAACTATGCCCCTTAACAACCACTGTAAAGCCTTTATGAACATACCTCTTGGATTCTGCTGGTCACCATAGGGTATAACATATCTAGTAATCAAAATTACTAGTAACTTAGGGAAGATATGGGACATAAACTTTAACCCCTTATTTGATAACATCAAAACAATTCTGGACAGGTGGAAGCTTCTTAATCTCTCTTTCATAGGGAAAATTGCAGCCATTAAGATGCCCATTTCTTCCAAGATTCCTTACCTCTTTGCCAATATTCCTTTAGTCTTACCAGCCTCCTTTTTTGCTAAAATTGATAAATTAGTAGGTAACTTTATCTGGGATGAGAAACCACCGAGATTTAACTGCAACACACTTCGATCACATTGGAAAAAAGGGGGATTCGGACTCCCCTGGTTCAAAGGCTACCTCTGGGCTTTCTGAATGGCCCAAACCATTAAATGGTTTCAGAAACCCTCCCCTCACTCACCACTATGGGTCACAATGGAATCTGCATTGTGCCCGGGAGGAGTTCCCACTTCCTTCATTTTTAATCCAATTTCCTCTAAACTAAAATCTCACTCAACTATATCATCCTCTGTTCTTCATTGGAAACTAACCCACAAATTCCTGAAATGCAATCCAACACCCTGGTTTTATGCCCCCTCACCCAATTTTCTGTCGTACATGGAGGAACAAAGGCATTTTCTTTCTCGGAGATATCTTGGACCAGAATTCACTCATTCTTAGATCATTCTCAGACTTGCAGGTCACATGGAAACTTCCTAAACAGGACTTCTAGAAGTTTTTACAAATTCAGGCAGCTTGTAACTCTCTCTCTAGTTCAGTGTATAGGCATACTCTTCTAAACCCATACATCTTGCACTGGACTCATTTATCAGTAAAATTAAGTAGCTCCATTTACAAAGACATTATTGATAATCTACCTGATCAATCACTCTTCTTAACTACAATATTTCAGACACACAATGGAGTAATCGTTGGCGTATTGCACATAATACCTTTAAAGATGCCCGTAGTTCTTTAATACAAACTAAAATCCTACATCTTTGGTATAAAACCCCCTCTGTGCTTCAACAAATGGGCCTATAAAACAATAATAAATTGCTGGTGCTGCAATTTGGCCAACGGGGATCTACTTCATATCTTGTGGTCTTGTGCTCCCATTAATAAGCTCTGGCATAAAGTCTGTTTACTTGCCTCCAGAGTAACAGGACAAAAACTACCTTTTGACCCCAAGCTATTCCTTCTAGGCATCCTTATCCCCAATAGCTCTCTCCACTCACATGCACATTTTAGATGGCTAAACATACTTTCTCTTCTGGTCAAATGTCTGATTCTTATGAAATGGAAATCAACTCTGGTGCCTTCTCTTTTAGATGTTCTTCAAAGCCTCTCTCAGTATGCCTCCGTAGACCGATTATCTCATGTTACTCATCCCCGACTCACTGTATATGACAGATGTTGGCAGGATTACTTCAAGTACGTTGAACCTAGTTCTTCTAAACCCTAATTCTTAGGGATATTTAGCCCTGCTTCTTATTTTGCTCTCAGATTAGGTTTTCTTGAAACTTTTGTGCACAGATTTCTCCTCTTTTTTCCCTTCTTCCCTATTTCTCCCTCTCTCCTTCCCTTCCTCTTGCTTTTTTCTCTCTTCTTTCTTTCCTTGCACACTTTTCTCTTAGTTTTGCCTCTCCATTACTGAACATTGTTCATATTACCACATTTATCACATTTTGCAATTTACTGAATGCCTTGCCGTAGCCTGCTCTAGCATGTATTTCGTACATGGTTGCCATTTCTGATCCTATAATACCCTATTGATTGTAACCCTTCTGCTCTCCACTTACATCCTGTCTAGGTTTGTGTTTTATTATCAATACATGTATATAAAGCTTCTCCAATATGTTTACCCTAAATACTGTGTTTTGTTAAGTGATATTGTATACCTTAGATGGAGGATAGTCTTCTATTGTATTAGATGTGTGCTTTCTTATATACTCAAATTTCAATAAAAAGATAAAGTAAAAAAAAAAAGAGAATCAGGGGAGGATGAACTCTTCAGAAAATATAAGAAATACTACCAGAATAGTGTATTATGTTCAATGTTACCCCAAGAAGCATCACATGCTCATTAACGAGTCCCTGACATCTCAAGGGACCCCAAAAAATGTAGACACATTCCAATTTACAGTTAATCTAATTTCAGCATTCATGTACCCTGTTTCATTACAGTCTGTTGAATCTGACTAGGGTATCATAAACAGAGGCTTACGATTATTCAGTAATGTTAGGCAGTGGCGTAGCTAGGACCAGGGGCTTAACACCCCCCCATGTGTTGTGCAACCTAGTTGCATATAATTTGGGGCAAAAAATGTTACATTAGGCAGTAGGCAAGGAAAAAGAGGTTAGTGGGAGAGGGGGTCATCAACATACACCTGGTCTCAAAAGTTATGTAGTGACACGGTGTGGCATGCTGTCAATCATGCTTGCACTAAGTTCTCCACCCATCCTGGTTGACGGCAGAGATGGATGTGGACATGCAGTGGCACAGCACCTTAATACATGAGGAGCCAGGTAGAGCAAGTGATTAATATGGGAAAGAAAGGGTATGCACTCCATTTTGAATTCCTCCTGTCTCTTCATTTTTGATGTATCAAGTCTCCATTCTGCCGGGTGACCTCTTAGCCTCCCTGAGTACTGCTGCTTGTCCACACAGCCCCAACAGGTTTGCTCCAGCTGTTAGCAGGAGGGCAAGGAGGATCACTCAACTTACCCACTTTCCAAATCTGGCCCAGCCATCCAGCCCTGCTCACTACCTTAGCTTCTCAAGAAGAAAAAGACAAGGCAGAAAAGGAAATGATGGAAAGGAACTGGACTTTGTGGAATTCAAAATGGAGTGCTCATTAGTGTTAGGTACCCTTTCCTTCCCAAATTAATCACTTGCTCTGCCTGGCTCCTCATGTATTATGGTGCTGTGCCACTGCATGTCCACATCCACATCTAGGTCCCTTTGCTGGGTTGTAGTCCATGTATTGCTTACCTCCTGGTATTTTTATTTATTGTGTTTTATTTATAGTATTTTGATTTATTGTGTACTGGATGGGCTATAAACAGAAAATGTGCGAGCTTATCCACTAGCCTTTTCTCACCTCTTATTGTGCCTGTATAATTTGTCTATCCATCCTCTCCCATGATGTATCTCAACCTGTATTATATTGTTTGCACTATGTTGTTGTTATTATCTATGAACTTGTACAATTGTGATTACCTGTATTCTGTCTTGTACTCTCCTGGGTCGTGCCTGAAAATAGGCAGGATTGTTGCCTAGCGCACTTACCCGGTTACTAAAAGCTAATATATAAATAGTGTCTACTCTGTCTAGATGCAAACTGTATGCCAGGGCACTTTACAGTCCAAGGCAGGAAGGAGAGAGAATGCTGCTTCCATTTGCAGATCACATGGACAGTCAAACAGGACAAGATAGATGAGACAAAGCAAGAAGAGATATTACAGAGAGGTTACTCACAGAGATGTTGAGTAATTTGCTCAGGGTCACAAAGTGAGGAACTGGCTGTAGAGAGATTTAAACCCTTGTCTCCTTCAGGTTCATAGTTAAGCAGCAGGTTGGTCACAATTAGCAACTCAGATGCTGCAGGCATTCAACAGCAGCTTCTGCCGAGTTAGTATTATACGTTTGACCATAGCACCCCCCAAATAAATAAATAAATAAAATCAGTTTTTATGTTAAATCCCTAACCCCAAAAGAATTGCATAGTATGTCCAATTCTTTCTCATAACAATGAAGAGGATGGGCACCATACAGATCTTGGAGGAGTCTCTCAGTCCGAAGTAAACCATAGCATATATCAACTCACCAAAGGGCAACGACAGCTGCATTCTCAGTTTCCAATTTCATGTATTGCCCTCTGGTTGAATAGCCTAAATTTCAGTAACATCCACTTTTATTGTTCTCAATCTCTGCTGCTGACTGCTCTGACTTGCTCGCTGCTTGCACAACCAGCGCGCTACTGCAAGGGGATCACATGACCATTTGTTTACAGCCGTACAGAGGTCATGTGTCTCTTCTTGCACTTGGGTTGGCTCTGTCTTCTTTGAGTGAATCGAGTCTGCCCCCTCCAGGCAATCATTGGAGGATGATCACTCGGCAGTAGTCGGGTTCGGGAGGGACTCATGAGTGTTTTGGCAGCCAGTGCTGGTGGAGGGGATTTAAAGTGCCAGTTACATCACTGGCAGCCAGGCAAGTTCTGCACCTGCAGAGTGCTGTGGGCATGGGGCAGGGGGGCCGGTGCAGGTCAGAATCAGGGAAACGGAACAGGCGGGCAGCAGATGGGGCTTACAGTTACAAGGAAGAGTGGGGCATCCAGGCAGGAGTGCTGGGGATGGGAACAAAAGTCAGGATCACTGTCAGGTTTTTTGAGGGTGCCCTCAAACTTCAGGGGTGCTCAAGCACCCAAACACCCATGCTGTTGGTGCCCCTGTATGTAATGGAGGTGGGTTATTGCTACTGATCGAAGCCTAATATATTTGTAGTTCTCTGTCACTGATTTTCAGTTATTTGTGCATATGATATCACACTGTTAGACATCTACAACGTAGATGCTATAGTTTGAATCATGCCTAACATTGGCCAACCATGAAGGTAAGTATTTTTTTGTTTGTGGGGGGGACTGCTCACTGGGGGTTCATGATGGCACATAGCCATGATGCACAGGTAAGTACCTTTGTTTTGTTAAAGAAGGGGTGGTTATTGCTACTGTTCAAAGTCTAATATATTCATACTTCTCTTTCATTGATTTTCAGTTATTTGTGCTGAATGCAGATAGAGGACATCATACTGCTGGATGTGGTAGATGTTGGCTACAACCCCAGAAAATAGGCTACTGGACACTTTCCTAGCCTCTTTCTTTTCATCACCCTCTGTAAAAACTTCTGTTGCAACAGTACCTCTAAAATCTCTAATTTTTCCTTTTCTACTATCCTAGGTAGGCCACCTAGGATGGTACTTTACTATCTCCTACAATCTCCAACTGTATCTAATACTATACTTATTCCACTTACTTTCTGTCCTGTTAGCCCTTAAGAATCTAAATAGAAAGATAGCACCTTGAGAAGGTGTGCCTAGTAATGGTGACTGGGTATTAAGGTTTTATGCCTTCGGGCATAGAAAGAAAGACATAATGAAATGAACAAGTCCCACAAAGCTGAATGGGACTATCAACAGGATCTGATATTCAGGCAAAGACAGAAAGAAAAGGATCCTTAATGTTTATTATCATACTGTGGAGCTGTATAGGGGTGCATTAGGACAAAAAATCCTTCTATAGGAAACAGTAATGTCTCCTGATATGAGAGGAATGTTTAAAATGAAGAATGGAAAATTCCCCTTTGTTATTTATTAAATGTACCCACATTAGTTATCCTGATATAAAGCTTAGTAGCTATTTTAGGGCAGGTGATGTGATAAGGAAACTGTCCCTGTATTTTAATATTGTATGGTCTTGGAGCACGGCGATTTTTAAAGCTAGCAGCCACCCTGAGACAAAAAGAAAAAAGAATTTGCTTGAAAAGCGCTCGGTTCACATTGTTGAAGTGAACTGAGCAAAAATCCCCAAAAAGGGAACCTCAAGTCTGTGCCTGGAATTGAAATTATTCCCCGAAGCTGGAGTAAACACTCAGTGAGAGGAGGTGGAGTGGCTTTTGACAATTTCAGCTGCCCACTGGGGAAAAGAAAAGTGAAAAAAGTGAAAGTTGTTTAGCAGTTGCCTAGTTCGCGCTGCAGATGAACCAGTCACCAAATGAACAAGGCATGCTGCCTTGCAGGAACAGACAGCTGCTTTTGGGAAGCAGAGAAGGAGTCCAGATATGTTTATAAACCTAGGACTCCATGGGAAACAGCCCAAAAAAGGAGTCGGCGGCTATACAGTAATTTTGCAATATCAACCACTGCTCCAAAGGCTATTCTCACTCTGTGAGGATTCTCTGCTAAGCAACCCCAACCCAGAAGACCACAGGAACTTCCCAAATATACATTCTGTACCCTCAGAGAAAGGGTTATGATGTGCTATTAGAATTATTTAAGGAAGGTAATACCATAAGAGGGCTACATTTTTTAAACTAAAAGACTGCAAGACTATATGCCCTTACAAATATAATATTCACTCTTTACAAAAGGTGTCAGGGTATTAAAATAAACATTTCTGTGTTATAGGAAGTATTTTAAAGATGTTTCAGTAAACAACTACAAAAAGGCTTCAGTTTAAAATAAAACAAAGGGTTGCATGACTGCAAATGCTCCCAATGTATTATGCACCCTAAAGAAACAGTATAAAAGGGTTGCCAGAGTATTTGTGTATGCACATAAAGTGCTGAGAGGGTGCAGGCCCATATTCACAAATTAGCCAGGTACACCTAAAACAAAGAACCTTCTTCTTACCTGACTGCTGATTTCTAAAAAGGTTTTCTTCTACGCTGATGACCTCCTCATTCTACTCGAAAATCTTGAAATTTCAGGACCACCCTTAATTAAGTTACTTAGCAACTTTACTTCACTTTCTGGGCTCGCTCTGAATCAAAAAAAATCAGAAACAATGCCATTGAACAATTTTTGTAACCCTTCTATGAATACAATATTAGTTTTTCATTGGGCCCCTCAAGGTATCTCTTACCTTGGAATACAGATCACCTCTAAATTAGACAAGATATGGGATGCCCATCTTTCCCCGTTATTAGTAAATATTAAAAACACTCTCAGCAGATGGAAACTGATTAACTTCTCTTTTAATGAGAAAATCTCTGCTATCAAGTTGTCAATAGCTCCCAAAATACTATATCTATTTTCTAATATCTCTTTAACCCTCCCTACTTTTTTTTTGTCAGAATTGATGATATAATTGGCAATTTTTTATGGGAAGGCAAGATTCCCAGATTTAGTCGTAACAAACTGCGTTCCCATTGGTCCAAAGGGGGCTTCAGGCTCCCCTGGTTCCAAGCATATTTTTGGGCCTTCTGCACTGCCCAAACTGTAAAATGGTTTAATAAACCCAGCAATAAATCACCGTTGTGGGTCAATATGGAAACATCTCTATGTCCGGGCAATGTCGTCACTTCCTTCATTTATAACCCTCCCCCCAATTTAAAATCTCACCCTACTATAGCATCAGCCATATACTACTGGAAAATAATTCATAAACACCTTAAATCCAACCCAACCCCTCTTATATATGCCCCCATTTGGGGGAACCGCAACATCACTCTTGATAATCACCCAATTTTTTGTTGTAATTGGAAAAACAGGGGCATTTTTTTCTTGGAGGATATACTTATATCTCAGACTGTCAAATCAAAATCCTTTTCTGACCTGCACAAACAATGGAATCTTCCCCAGCACAATTTCTGGAAATATTTACAGTTACGCACGGCATGGAACCTTTATCTTCCTACTATTCCTCATCAATCTATACTGTATATGATACTTTTATTTCTAAATGGATCAAAACAAACTCTAAATTAAATAGTATCATTTACAAACATATCAGAAATACAATTCTAGATCAATCTATCACTGCAAAAAATAAATGAAGTACCCTTTAAAATTATAACATAACCAATTCACAATGGCATAACTGCTGGCTATCCTACCATAAATCTTTCAAGGATAATCGCAGTTCACTCATACAAACAAAAATTCTACATCTATGGTACAGAACTCCTGAGATTTTGCAAAAAAAATTGGCTTAATGAACAACAAAAAATGTTGGTGCTGTAACCCCCCCAATGGCAATTTGTTACATATTTTATGGCATTGTCCTCCCATACACAATCTTTGGCGTCATATTCATTTCTTTGCAATTAAAGTGATTGGTCTATCCTTTGCATTAGATCAAAAACATTACATACTTGGTATTTTCAATGCTCATGCACACAAAATATCCCATTCTCAGAATAGGTGGTCATCCCTACTATTCCTTCAAGTTAAACGTCTTATACTAATGCATTGGAGATCCAACATCATTCCCACTCTCCCGGATATTCTCAAACAACTATCTCAATACTCCATCCTTGATCATATATCACACTTAGCCTCTGACTGACTTAATTTATATAATAAATGCTGGCAGGACTATTTTAAATATTTAAACACATCTACACATATCGTCACTTAATCCATGAGTTGTTATATGTTCACATTGCAATCTCGCTTCTAGCTCTTTCGTTCCTTTTTCATCTCCTCTCTTTCTATCTTTTTATCTCCTTTTCTTCTTCCCTTTCCCTCTTCATTCTTGTTCACTTTCTTAGATATTGTTCTCTTTTTTATGTTCTTCCTTTATACAATCTTACACATGCTTGTATTAAATTACAGCACAATAGAAGTGCAATCACGACTGCTCATATTTCCTGTTTGTATCTACTCCTTTTACCCCTTGAACCATAAATTGCCATATTTTCTATCTATCATACAGATTGTACTGCTACATATTGTTTTCTCAACATTTGTTTTCCCCTTTAATATCATTGTATAATACTTCAGACATCATGTTTTTTTCCTTCTCCTATTAAGAATTTATGTAAGTGTATACTGGAGAATGTAGTGCATTTGTATGTATAATCATAATAATTACAATAAAAAGATTAACTGTAAAAAGGTTTTCTTAAGGGAACAGTGCCCTCTGAAGCTCCTGTTTTATACTGCACCCTCTGTCACTCATGGTGTACTACGGTTGTCACCTATCCGGTTTTTGACTGGATAATCCGTTTTTTAGGGTCCTTACCCGGTCATCCAGTTTTGATTTAATGTAGTCCAGTTTTTGGGCCATTTTGAGTGCTCATATACTCATAAAACTGTTGTACAAATCAGTCACTGTTTTGGCTGCATTGCATGTCCAGGTTACAAAGAAGTTCTGATGTCATTCAGACCTGCCTTTGTTTGTAAAACTAGTCTGTCTGGGAGGTGTAAAGTATGGCCATTAAGATCATTAGCAGTAAATTAACCTAATATTTTCCACTCTGAATTTTAAGTATGGTCTTTTACTGCTATGACAGGAAACAGCTTTTACATCTTTATATGCACTCGTGTGTTTCTTTTTGTTTGTCCTATATTCTGGTATGCTTGAGACCCATTTTTATTAAATTAATAATCAAACTTTTATTGTCTTTATCACTACATTTGCTTTAATTTGTTGTATTACCTGAACATTCCATGATATTAGCTACACTTTTACAGGTCATTCAGAGAAACAGCATGTAATGGTGTGTCTGAAATTATGGAATGTCTTAGAAATATGAAAAGAAACAGCAGGTGCTGCTGAGGTAAAGGGGAACACAGTGCAGTATTAAGGGAACCACAAGCACCAACAATTAAGTTACCAAACATTGGTCAAGGCATATCAGAATACATGACTCACATGGAAAGGAAAATGGGAGAGTGTTTAACAGAAGGTTGAGCAATAAGCTATGAGTGAGCTTGGCATATCCAGCAGACCAGAGTTTGATTCCTGCAGCCTCCACTTGCATACTGTGTGACCATAAGCAAATTACTTAACCTTCCTCTGCTCCTGGGTCACTCCTGTAAAAAGGGCTATGGAGCCTATGGGAGTTAACCTGGTTGTCGAAGAATAAAAAACAAATAACTGAATAAATAAATCAAATAAATAACAGTATAAAATGATTTTCTATCACTAGTAATGTCTATTCCAACATTACAAATGACTTTGGAGGAGGAGCGATATACTGGCCAGTCATAAAAAGGGGGTGGAGCCAGAGGCAGAGTTTGGGGTGTGATTTAGCATCCAGTTTTTACCTCATACAAAGGTAGTGACACTAGGTGTAATTAGGGAAACATCAGGTGTGTTACTAGGTAATTAGCCTAGTAATTAATACAAAAATGGGAATAACAACCCATTATTTACTGTTTAGTGGTTATTAATTACTAAGGTGGCAAGCTAAACTTCCTGAGCACCTCTGGTGGGTCACCAATGTTAAACAGACCAATCAAAACTTTCATATTCTGTATCTAAGGTTAAGGGCTTTAGTCATGTGACCACACCTAGAGGGTATATAAGCTTCCTGCACAGATCTTCAGGGAGATCAGCCTTGGCTGGAGAGAAGAAAGGTCTACAGTGCAGGTAGACTGGTATTACAGAAGGTTAAGATTGTAGCGATTCTACATATCTTGGACTGTATATCTGTGTTGTGCCAGAAACCACTGAAGGAGAAGTGGTCATTTATATTGCAGTATTTATTTAATTTTTATTATTTTTGTAAATCATGTAAATAAATGTCATAAAGTATGTTTTAAATCCTGTCAACTTGCCTTGTCTGTGATCATTTCCCACGCGCTGTGACACTGAACAGATACAACATAGATGCTGTTGTCTGACTCATACACAACACTGTTCAACCACAAAGGCAAGTATTTTGGGTTTTTTTTAGGGTGCAGCGACTTGTTTCTGAACCATAATTGACAAATTAATTTAATTTCTTATTCACTGACTCTGCTGTTCTTCCTTTTTTTTATAGGTTTTCCTTATGCCTGAATTTGTTGCACAATGTGCTTCATGATTCACCAAGCAAATGATGTTAGTCCACAGAGAGCACCTGGAAAACAAGAAAGGATTTTTGTGAATTAAAGTCATGGAAAGAAAAGGAAAGGAAAGGAAAGCAAAAGAAAGGAGAGGAAATTAAAGCAAAGGAAAAACATTACATTTTTTTTTATTTAGTATTTGTTGACTGGGTAAGTGCACTAGACAAATTCTGCCTATTTTCAGGCACGACCCAGGGGAGGGGGATACAGATGAATGCCAACTGATCTTGAGGCAGATTAAGCATCTTATCCATTATGCAGCTTATCCATTAGGTAGGGAAATGGGCAGACTGGGTAGGCCAAGCGGTCGTTATCTGCCGTCAAAATCTATGTTTCTATGTAAGCTGTTGGTGGCATTTTTAGTGAATGAGGGAAATTTGGCCAGGACACCAGGGAAATTCCCCAACTCTTGCCAGTAGGGGGACCCTTGGCCGTCAGCGTTGTGATGGCCAGTCTGCCTGGGATGTCGGAGGAGATAGATGCAGTAGGTACAGGAGAGTGGGCCTCCTCTCCTGTGCTATCAACGCAAGAGGCCATTGAGGAAGCTTGTTCAGTGGCTGAACTGGTTGAGCTTAGTATTCTGGAGGATTCGACTTCAACTGGGATGTCTCGTCCCGTGGGCAACTTAGTTCTTCCTTCTGGTGGTGATAAGGCATGCTTACTTGCAGCAAAATCTCAGTTATTAAAACAAATGGACTTACTTAATCAAGAACTCACTACTTTTTCTACGATTGATGTGCTCTCTGTTCCGGTTTCTCCTACTGCTGTTTCCAGTTGGACTGCTATTGTGACTGGACCGGTTTGTCCTGCTGCTCCTCTGAATGTGGTCATTCCGCTGTCTACCACGGTGTCCCCATCTGGTTCCAGGGCTGGCAGTTTGTCGGGTTCAGCCCCCAAGTGCCTATAGCCCCTCTCGTCTTGTTCACCTCCTGAAACTCTGCCTCCTGACAACGCCACTGTAGCTCCCTTGCCATCAACAGTTTCAGCACCTGGAGCTGCTATGGGCAGTACAGTGTTCTCTTTTGCCTCTAGCGTACAACTGCCTGGCTGGAGTAAATTACCAGGAGTTCTCTCTACTGCTTTGCCGGACGGGACTAATGTGTTACCACCTGCTGTTTTACTGGATGGGTCGGCATGGTCTCTTGAACTAGCCCTGAGGAGTGCCGGATGGGAACAGTTGGAAGGTGGTTCCTGGTTGCCTGATTCACAGGATACCTCCTATATCACCCTGTTGAAGAGTGCTGTAGCACCGGTGGCCACCGCACCTTCCACACCTATGAGCTCCATCTTGCCCCGCGGTAATACTTTTTCTCCTTGTGTTTTGGACTCTAATGTTGTTTCTTGTACTACTGATGGGGGTATTTCTGTGCCTGTTGTTACTGTCTCTCCTGTGGGTGTCCCTAGTGTTTCCTCTGGTCCACCATGTCCTGCTTCTAGCTCGGCCTTGCCAGCTCAGGCAGTTGTGGTAGATACTGATCCAGAGGTACCAATTTGCTTGGGTCCAGACTGTATTGTTCAATGATAATGGCACTAATTCTGGTACATCGGTGGGCTTTAATCTCACTGATTTATTCCATAATAAGGGTGAGCCTGCCCCTAGACGCAATGCGGTGCACTTCTTATATAAAGGGGGGGCTGGAAAAAACCCCGGACAGAATATATGTTGCAAAAACCTTGCTTAAGGGTTCTATGCATTTTTTTTCCTCTGAAATTTTTGCACTAATTAGTTTGGGAAATGCTAACTATGATGTTAGCTTTAAAAATGTATCTAGTTTGGATTGTTTTTGGGCTCAGTAAGCTACTTGTAAAACTTCACCTACTTGGTCTCCCTTTCATGTTCTTCCTTTGACCAAACCTACGGTCAAGAATATCACCATTATGTTTAAAAATGAAGGGGTGAATATTGAAGATATCTTGTTCTGGTTGAAACAATGTTGTGAGGTTTTGAATAGGCCCACTCCTACTGTAGATAGCAAGCAGATTTGGGATGGTGGGTGGAGGGTTCGGGTTAAGTTATATTCTACGAATTCAGGCCCCAATCACTTGCCTAGTTTCTTTTACCTCGGGAAGGATAAGGGGTTAATTTTTTATGTAGGACAGCCTAGATCTTGCTTTAAGTGTGGCTCTTGGGCCCACTTAAGCTCCGCCTGTGATACAGTTAAATGTAGCCTCTGTCTGGACTTTGGCCATAATTCTAGTTCTTGTTTGAATCTTTTCAAGTGTAACTTATGTGAACACACTGGTCATGCTTATGGTTGCTGCCCTTGGGCCTCACATAATCGGGATGACTGTCCATCTCATGAAGGTCTCATTAATCTTGCTCAGCAGCAGCAGGCTAAAAGGATTGCAGAGCATCATTTATGGGCTGGCCTTGTTGCTTCACCTCCTCCCCAACAAACCACTACCCCAGGGACTGAGGATGTGGGGGCCTCTGATTTCGCCCACCAGGATGTAGTTCCTATGCAAGAACAAGTAGATATTGTGGTACCTGAGGGCCCTATTTTATCTGCTTCTGTCTCTACAGGCCTTGAAGTTATGCCTCCCCCTCCCCCACCTTTGCCTCAGACTCAGCCTGATCCAGAGCCATCTGCCTTTATTACCGTACAGAAAAAAAGGACTAGGAAGGGGCTGACTGTTTCTGGTCGAGGTAAGGTCCCTGGTTCTAGGCCCTGGAAGACTGGTAATAAGTTTGCTGTTTTGGCTTCTGATGTTACTGATAGGGATTCCGTAGGTGAAGACACTGATACTTCCTCAATTGTTTCTAACACTGATACAGAGGGGGGTGGGGATATAGATCCCATTGCCAAGAGAACTAGACAGTGTCGGTAGAGTAAATCACCTTAAACTTTCCCTATGGATTCCTTGTCAGTCCTCTCTTTTAATATTAATAGTATCAAGGGAGACAGAAAGCTTGGTGGTGTCATACTGTCTTTACAGGATATGTGTTGTGACATTACCTGTTTAGCTGATACTCGTTTAAAAACCAATAGAGAACTTCAGCAGGCCTCACGGGCTTGGTCCCACGGACCTTCCCTTTGGTCCTCTGGGGTGGATAAATGTGACGGTGTGGGTATTTTGTTTTCCAATTCTGCTCTTCATGTGTCTAGACTTGTGGATATTTGTCCCGGAAGGGCATTGTTGCTTGACATATCCCTTCATTCTGAAAGGTTTTGGCTAATTGCCTTGTATGCTCCTCAGACTACAGCACAGCAGTCTGCCCTTTTCCGTTTATTGCAACCCTTTTTACATACTTCCAGACTGGTTATTTGGGCTGGGGACTTTAATTGTGGCCTACACCAGGTGCATAGAGGGCTTCAGACTGCTAAATTTTTCAGTGATACCATGGCCCTTAAAAGTGTAATCTCCACTGCTAATCTTCAGGACGCCTATAGGGTTCTGCATCCTAAGGGTGGGTATACTTATTTCAGGGGAGACTGTAGAACTCGAATTGACTTCATCTTTCTTTCTCAGACTCTTACAGTTATCGACTGTCGGACTTTTGGGGGTGAGTTTTCAGACCATGCAGCTCTAAGCGTTACATTTTCATGGTCTCAGGTTCCCCATTGTAGAAAGAATAGGTGGAGACTTAATGATTCCATACTTCGAGACCCCAAAGTCCAAAAATTGTGGAGACGGGAATGGGCAGCATGGCTGTCTGTTGCTGATCTCTATGAGGATATCATGGAGCGGTGGGAAGTCACTAAGGCTAGATGGAGACAGGTTTTACAAAGGAAAGCTGCTGACGCCCATACCAGTTGCTATAAGGAGTACTTGGCGTTACGTCAGCAATTTCAGACTTTGATTTCACTTTCCGATAGTTCTACTCATGATTATAGCTCACAGATTTCGGTCCTTAGTAGTCAGATGCGGGATTTGCAGTATGACAGAGCCAAATCCTTGGGGTACGAAGCATGATTTGGGACTAAGCTGCCCAAAGGTGGCTTAGATCCTTTTAAAGAATGTCAGGACAGGGTTGACTCTAGGGTTATTTCTCATTTGTTATCCCCCACAGGGGATCTGGTCAGCTCCCGGAGTTACTGGTTCAGGTTGTTGAGCATTATGTTTTGGGCATGTTTAGGACTGAATCTCCCTGTGCAAATGCTGAGGATTTTTTAGCCTCATTGTCTTTGCCCAACCTCACTTCTGGGGATTGTGATATGCTGACTGCTGACATCACTGAGGAGGAGGTGTTGCAAGCCATTGTTGGCTTGAAACTGGATTCTGCCCCTGGCTCTGATGGGCTCACGGCAGGTTTTTATTCTACCTTTCAAAAAAATTTGGTCCCTGCTTTAACTATCTTATTTTATGAAATGTTGTCCAAAGCTACCTTTTTGAAATCCATGAAGGAGGCAATCTTAGTCTTTATTTATAAAAAAGGTTTGGTTTCGGATATTAATAATTGGAGACCTCTAAGTCTCCTCACTGTGGGTAGTAAACTTGTTGCTAAAATTTTGTTAGCCAGACTTATTCAGGTAGCTAGACTTATTAGTCCTGCCCAGACTTGTGGCATCCCACGTAGATGCCAAACTGACAATCGTATTTTATTAAGGGAATTATTTACCTTGGGAGACCAGAATCGCATTAAGGGATGGGTGCTTGGGATTGACCAGGAGAAAGTTTTTGATAGGGTTTTCCACAAGCTCTTGTTTTCTGTTTTAGCAGCTTTTGGATTCCCCTCTGAATTTATTGGATGGATTAGAGCCCTTTATTTTGATGCTGTTCTGCTTTCCAACGTCAATGGTTGGTTGGGGAATCGGGTTTTGGTTAAACGAGGGGTGCAACAGGGTTGCCCCTTGAGCCCTCTTTTATACACTTTTGGCATTGACATTTTGGTCAGAGCTGTCCTCCATTGTCCTGGGGTCCTTGGTTTACAAGGGACACATAACCCTGCCCCGTTAAAATACTAGCATATGCAGATGATTTGGTCCTGACTGTGGCATCCAACTCAGACGAGCAGGCTTTGGTTGATGTTCTTCACCAGTATTCTTTAGTGGCGGGTTCCCAGATTAATTTTGTGAAAAGTACTGGATTTACCTTAGGTAACCCTATTGTACCTGAGTCAGGATCCTTTGCTGGCATCCGGCTCTCTTTGGAACCTATTAAGATACTTGGACTTTGGGTCGGGTGACACACAGTTGTTAAACTGGAACAATGCATTGGGGAGGGCTGAAAGGCTCTTAGCTGGATGGAGGCAGCAGCAGATTGGTAAGAAGAAATGGGTTTATTTGTTTAAAACCTTGATGGTTCCTATTTTTTTGTACTTCTGTTATGTTTTTCCCCCGCCCATGAAACTATTCACTAAATTGTATAGTGTTTTTTTTCAGGGATTTTGAGGATCTCGGCTAAATCCTATTAAACAAGGTTTCACTTAAAAACCACTTAGTGGGGGAGGGGTTGGGATGCTAAAACCTGTGGCTTTCTTTTATAGTATTTTTTTGTATTATAATTTTGGTTGGGCTTTAAAACCCGGTGTTAAGGGTTGGAAGCCTTTTCTTTGTTCTTGGCTTCTGCCTTGTCTTACCCTTTGGGAACAAGGCAGAAAGGTGTTGTTAGCTAAACTCCCTGGTCTTCTGGCCTATGGTTTGGAGGCTGTGAAACTGGCCATGACTTGGGGTCTTACACCTCGTGATTTTTGTATACATGGCAGAAAGGCCTTATATGAACGGATTTGGAGGCAGGGTGCTCAGGATCCTATTGTATTTCCATCCTGTCCTCCTGATTGTCTGGCATAGATTATGAAGCAACTCATGAATCCTAGGATACCTCCTTATGTATGGGACATGGTATGGCTTAGTAATTATGGAAGACTTAGTGTTAAAGGAAATCATAAACATAAAATGTTGAATGATAGATATTGTCCTAGGGAATCCTGTCCTTCCATTCTTGAAACTCAGCCACATTTATTTCTTGAGTGTAACTTCGCATGTGATTTTTGGAATGCCACTGCTGTTACTTGGGCTGGAATTCTTTTCTCTAAACTGTCATATGCTGACATTATGTTTGGGACTCACTTTGCTTTAAACACAAAATATCATGCTGAAACTGTATATATTGTTCTTATTTTGATGCGCTATTTTTTATGGCAGGCTAGGTGCCTGCTGGTTCTGCATCAAAAGTGGATCCCTATCCTGGAAATTGTACAGAATATTGGGAATGCTGTTCTTGCAGTGAAACAGTCTGACTTTTCAAAATGTACCAGGCTGCAATTTCGTCATTTCTGGTCTAATTGTGACTTGTGGAAACTGAACTGATTTATTGTGCTATTTTTGTTCCTTTTTGTTTTATGCTTTTGTATTGTATTTGTGATTCTTTTCTGTATGTATTTTGTAATGAAGCCCACTTCTTCTCAATAAAATTCCCCTACTCTTTTCGATAAGTGCCATGGGATCTTTAACATCCACCTGAACTACCACCAATCCAGGTAGATGGGACCTCGGATTAACGTCTCATCCGAAAGACGGCACCTCAGAAGTGCAGCACCCCTCTCATGCTGCACTACAGTGTCAGTACTGGGATATTAACCCAAGTGGCAGATGTGGGAACTGAACCCACAGTCCTCTGATCTCCCGGCCTCAGAGGCAAGTGTGCTACCTACTGAGCCACTGACACTGTTAGTGATACTTACCATTGGAGTACTACTGCTGGCTGTGCAATTCTGTTTTGGTGTCTGTGTTCTGAATAGAACCAGCAAAACCTGCATGAAGAAGATATTACAGGAAAACATTTTAATACTGCAATGAGTCTCATCAATCATGGTCTGATTTTCTGCCTCTAGCAGGCTTATAGAAGTGCTGCAGTGTCTGAAAAACAGTGCAGGTGTCTTACCAACAGCAGATGAAGATAGTCCTTGATGCAGTGTGGTTACACTCGCATGATGATGCCTTGCAGACTTCAGTCAGTGGCTTGATGAAGGAGGAGGACCAAGATGAATCTGTCAAGATTAGAGTTTTGAGGAGGTACAGGAGGTGACTCTGTTTCACATTCGTAGCAATGAATCATTAGTCACTACGGTGGTGGAAGTGGTAGCCAAGCCAATGTTGTTTCTTACTTGATGTGATTGTGAGGAGGAGGACATAGCTGAAGCATCCCAGGGAGTACAGAGGAGGTAGAGGAGGTGGTTCTCTATCACAATTAGCTGCCTACTACATATCGATACCACTGGTGGTGGAAGTGCTGTGCCATGCTGTTTCAGCCTGTGTTGGAGGAGGATCCAAGGCATCTACAGTGCACACAAGAGATAATAGGAGGAGGAGAAGGGTGAGGTGTTGAGGTCACTGCTGCATGGCTGCAGTGTTTCTTGCTGGCTAGAGCAGGTGTTCTGTTCAGTAATTCGTAAGTGGCATAGTGCATTATTTACAGCTGTTCAATTTGACACAATTAAGTAGTAGCACTAATTAATAGTTGTTGATGTATATCTCAGCACTGAATGTGATACATTATTATTGTTATTAAGCTGACATCCAGGAGTTCATGGTTGTGGATGAGTGGGGAGGGGGACGTGGAGGGAGAAGGAGAAAATAAATAATAGAATTCATTATTCTTCCATGTTCTCCATGAAGCATCCCTCACAGTCTTCAATACTGGAAGTGTCACCATACAGGAACACCCTCTCCATCACTGCTTCATCCACTTCAATGTTGCAAGATAATGATGAGGTACGTCCCAGTCTGCCTAAAGCACTTTTCTCCTCATCATCATCATTGTCAATCGGTGCTGTTACCATGGACATTACTCTTTTTGTGGGTATGTGAGCCTCATTCATTTTGATAAATGTCAGCATGTCAACATTTTTAGGAGATAGATTTGTGCACCTGTCATGCACAATGGCACCCACTGAACTGAACACCCGCTCAACACTAACACTGGAGGATGGGCAGCTAAGATATTTCAGGGCAACCGCTGTTAGTGCTGGCCAGTCATTGACCTTAGTGCCCCAGTATAGTAGTGGCTCATCTCCAATAGTGAGGTTCTTTATATCTGCAAAATATGCATCTATCATGCGTTTTGCCAATCGAAGACGTGCAGCATAATCCTCCTCCTCCTTCTCCTCAGTTTCCTCCATATCTGCAACTCCCACCTTACTGAGGGGTGCCCAAATGGGATTCAGCATAGGTTATTTTACCTTGCATTGCTTTTCTGCAGTTTGACACCCTGGCTGAGATGAAAAGAAGTGGGTGGCAGTAACACCAGATCACTGTGCAGAACCATCATCTTTCTTTACCTCCTGTGCCCAATGTAGCAACTGTACACCACTTACCCTTTGAGTGAGTAGTTCTGTCAGTCTCTACAACTCATGATGACGATCTTGTAATATGGCTGCCAGTCCATGTTTATAACATGGGTTGAGCACTGTTGCAATTCCAAACTCCTCAGACTGCATAATATACATTATGTGGGTGTTGGAGTCTAATCTGGACAGCATGTGTTCCATTAATGAGCAAATTCCTCTGTCACCACCTGCTTCCAGCTGTTGCTGCACAGTCACAGTCTCTGCCTCAGCACCCATAGCAGAGGAATGGACTCAATGATGCAGGCAGTGTTCCAGGTCACTGCCTGTGTTGCGTGCTCAAAGGGTCTCAGAATCTAGATCAGCCCATCCATTAGGCACCACTGCTCTGTTGTGAGACACATGGATGCCCCACTGTTGCCATGACTCACATGGATTAGCAGATACTCAAATATAGCCTTGTATTGCTGGTATAGATGCACCACCATATACAAGGTGGAGTTCCACTGGGTGACAACGTCAAACTTTAAACGGTGCTAAGGCAGCTTCTTCTTTACCTGCAGATCATGGAGATGGTCACATGCTTTTGCTGAACATGCAAAGTGGGCACAGAGGCATTGGGCAAAAACCAAAACTTCTTTTATATCCTGATGGTTAAGGAAAGCCTGCACCACAAGGTTGAGGCAATGTGCCAGGCACGGTATCCTGACAAGTCCCCCCCCCATCAGTGATGCATTTCCAGACATTTGAGCCATTATCACTGGCAATGAATCCAGCTTTCAGTGCATGGGGGTGGAGCCACTCATCAATCTCGGTTAGTACGACTTCCAGTATCTTTTCTCCAGTGTGTGACCCAGGGATACTCTTCATGGTCAGTGTTGCATACTGCCTTACACCAGGCATGTTGGTACCACCACAGTCTGTCTTAGTGCAATTCTTGCCTCTCCCTCAGTGAGGGCTACCTCAGGTACCTGTGCCCAGTGTGCCATAATGCACAGGTAAGAGCCACCAGATGTTTTCCCACTGGTCCACATGTCCATGCTCAGATGGACATACTATGCTGAGGAATGCTGCAGGGCATGATGTACCATGTCACATATAGTACTGTACAGTTCAGGGATGGCATGCTTTGAAAAGTATGTACATGATGGCACCTGCCATTTCAGCAAGACACAGGCCATGAACCACCTAAATTCCACATTCTCTACAAAGGAGTATGGAAACAAATACCAGAACAATTATTTCTGCACATGTTGCATTCAACTCTTGCACTGTACCATGATTAAGCAGGAATTTTGTTTGCATATTCAAAATGGAAGGCAGCGTTGGCTGAACTTTTCTTGATACTGCTGCCGTCAGTGAAGCACCTGGTGGTGTGCCAGACAGCTTGCCTTGTCATTGTGCCAGTAAGGGGATGCTCCTTACCTGGGGACTGCCAATGGTACTCATGGCCTGTGTCAATACACGACACACCTCAGCGGCTTTTTGGTTTTTCATAACTAGTGGGGTGGGGGTGGTACTCCGGATGCTAGGACCACTACTTTGCCCACTTCCAGAATCCTCCTCATCCAGTACAACAATGATGTCCTCCTCCTCACCTGCACCTCCATGTCCCCGTAGTGGTGCTATGTGTATTTTGCTTACATTGCCTTCTGATTGGGATGTACCAGAACCACTGGAGCTGGCTGCCTTCTGGTGTTGACGGCACTAAATTGGGTGCCTATTTTTAAGATGTGTGTGTTGCCCACCTGTGCCAAGATGACTACCCTTCTTACCCCAACTTACTCAGGTTTGACACAGTTGGTAAATTGCCACTGTCTCATCAGATGGGTCCAGTAGATAAAAACCCCACACTAGGGATTTATGGGGTCTTGTATTTACTTGGTGCCAAGATGACTGTGATTGTGATAGCAAAGGAGAAGATTTGCTCTTTGTTATGCTGTGGGTTGACTGGAACAATGTAGAAAAAATGGAAAAAACAGTGGTTGGGGTGACCTTCTACTTGGTGGTGTTAGCAATTAAGGCAACAAAAAAGACACACATTGTAACACCCGGTTTTGCCCTTTTCTTTTCTGGTTCCCATGAGGGATCTATGTCGTCTGACACATCATCATCATCATCCACATCATAGTCTGGAAAAAAGCTGGCAGTTTCATCAGCCTCAGCAGGTCTGCCTGCCTCAGTAGCAAGTGCCACAGGCTCTGTAACATGCATCTCCTCTTCATGGCTGTTTCCTCATGTTGCTCCACATGTACCACCATCTCACCTTCACTCACTGGACATGGACACACATTATCTGGCTCTGCCTCCGACCTACCATTACCAATAGCACTACTTTCAAATTGCATTTCAGCACCAACAGCCTCCAAGCCCACAGTTGTTTATTTGCTGGTGGTGGTGCTGCTGTCTCCTCTCACTGTGTCACTTGACATTGAAACATCTGTCAACATGTGTGCCACAGATTCTGCAGAGAAAAAGTTAACGGCAGGAAAGCCAACACCAGGGCCATATACTTTGCTACTACTGCTACTGCCTGCCACAGAGTCATCTGAATGCTGTCCCTGTGCTCTCACAGATATGTTTCTTGTTCCTGCACCACTGCTAGGATTAGTATTAGGAACCACAAATTGGGAAATGTTCTTTGTGGCTGCTCCACAGCCTCTCCCTTTAGTTGTCCTTTTCTTCCCAGTCATGCTTCAGCACACGCAGGGACACAACAATCACTCGAGTTAAATTACTGTCTGGAGAACAGTGATTTTTTTTTCCTAAATACAGGTGTGTACACAGTCACAAAACAATCACTCGGGTTAAATCGCTGTCTGGAGAACAGTGATTTTTTTTTTCTAAATACAGGTGCACACAGTCACACAACAATCACTCGGGTTAAATTGCTGTCTGGAGAACAGTGATTTTTTTTCCTAAATACAGGTGCATGCAGTCACACAACATTCACTCAGGTTAAATTGCTGTCTGGAGAACAGTTATTTTTTTCCTAAATACAGGTGTGTATGCAGGGATATAACAATCACCTGGGTTAAATTGCTGTCTGGAGAACAGTGATTTTTTTTCCTAAATACAGGTGTGCACAAAGGGATACAACAATCTACAGACCTACCTTTGTATATGTCTTACCTAACCACTTTTGTATATGTGCATTCACTTTATCTGCACTGGTTTGCTATGTATATGCTATACCAAACTGTAATTGAAAATGTACATTCAATTTATCTATACTGTATTGCCTATATTCCCTTCTTCCTCCCCCGGACACTGTGAGATGAGCAACTTGTTGCTCAGTGTGTTTTTCTGGTGAAACTCTTCAATAAATAAATAAATACTCCAGTTCAATAGAATATGTGACATTGTTGACACTTACAAGACCCTTGTCAGCAAAGGAACCTCCCAAGCATGGTTTGCCACCACAATCAAGTCCTTTATGAGAGAGTGTAATATAGCCTGGGCCTGTTTAAGGAATATGGTCATCATACTTTCCTCCAAAGGTACAAAATGCTCAGGAACACTATCAAAACCCAAATTAAAAAAGCCAAGGCTAACGTCTATAAAAACAGGCAAAAGACGCCAGCCTGGTGGTGCTGAGGGTTGAGGCGCTGGATGCCACACTTCGCACCACGCCGGCGACCCGGGTTTGGGAACGGACTCAGGCTGCCGGGGGTTGGAGGGAAGGAGGAGGACTGAGCATCCCAATGGATGCTTTCCTCCTCCTCCTGGGGTGTAATCCTGGGGTGTTTTTGTGCACCTGACACTCTGGTGCCTGTGGAAGCATGGGCATCAGGGCACTAGGTGGCTCTGCAGAGTCAGAGAGGGAAGGACATCATGGGCACTTGACGACGATGTGCATCTGCACATCATCTGTCTGGACATCAGTCCTGCGAGCTGACATCCTTAGGGGAGATGGGGGTTACAGGTGGGATGGGGAGAAAAACAGAAATACCCCCTCTCAATCCTAGATGAGGACCAATCCATGCCTCCGATCACCCTCCCATGGGCAGACCTCACTGTGTGCAGGCACTCCAAGTAGAGGAGTCAGGACAGGGAGAACTGGAGATAGCCTGACACTCTAGGGGCAGACTCCATGGGGGTGCTCTCAGGGGATTGATCAGAGGTCTGAAGGAGTGGATAGAGAGGGTAGCTGGGTGTAAAAAAAAAAAAATAGGCAAAAGACCCTCCTCACCCATCCTAAACAGCTATGGAGTGGGATTAATGAAATTCTAGGCAATGCAAAGAAACCTCTTCCCCATTCTATTACATCAAGATTATACTACTACACCTTGGTTACTGGCAAGAAAGCCCTTTTTGGCTTGCTGTCCCCCGGTGTACAGGCTATGCTTCGTCCAGCTGACCAAAAATATGCCACATGGGGCATTGAACAAAATTCCATGGTTCTACCCAGGAAGAAAACATCCTTAGGCCAAACCTGTTTCTCGTTCAGATTCTCTAAACTGTGGAATGGCTTGCTCCCCTCTCTAAAATAATCTGGCTCTATAAACCTGTTTAAATCCCAACTTCTTTCCTCACTCACTCCCCCAGCCCTTGTAACTGCTATCACTGATCTGTGAGCCTGTCTCCCCCTGTCTGCCGCTCTAGTACGAGCACTTGTATTAGTTAAACCATTGTTTAGTAACTGCAGTACTACCCTCAGCCAAATCTTGTAAGTTGGCAGCCCACAGTATCCCACTGATTGTACTGCATGATTGACTGTATTGTATTAATTGTGTTGTATTGTATGACTGTATTACATCTCTAGTTCGTAATGTAACTTATGTATCTCTCTGTTTTTATCTTGACTTGCACTATGAATGAATGTCATTTCATTTTTATTTTATACTGGAAAGGGATGTGAGCAAAATGTCCATTTTCACAAGCATCCAGTTGGAAAAAACAGAACAGTGTGAATATACAGAGTACCAACATATACAGTAGTACAATAATGCATGGGTGGGAATATGTATAAGAAAACTGAGCAAAACACATTGGGGAGGTACACTTTTACATGGGTGAGTATATACACACAATTACAGAGAAACAACTCTTACAGTAGTACGCTTCATCCGTGGGGGTGTCCAAACCAGATGAGGTGTACAATGATTATACATAGAGGACACTACAATAGAAATGTACAAATAGTGGAATATTGAAAGTGTGAGGAACAATTAGGACAGGTATTGAGGACAAATAATGAGTAAGTGCTCAACTGGCTGTAGACATATTAGCCTGGGGATAAATAGAAAAGATATAATGGAGAGGCAGGTGGAAGGTGGGAAGGAGAGTTATTCAGGGAAGGGGAAGATACCTTGCTGCACTTAGGTGCAGTAATAGTAGCAGCAGACTACAGGGGTAAGATAAGAGAGAAGACAGCGAAAAGAGAGTGGTGGGAAGTAGTAGGTTGTAAGAGGGAGGAAGAGAGGCAATTCAGAAACAGTTGCAAGGGGGTTTGTTGAGTAAGTGTTTTTTCAAGTTGATTTTAAAGGAGTTGGTGGAAGGGCATACTGCGAGGTAAGGTGTTGAAAAGTTTGGGGCCCTCAAAAGAGAATGATCTCTGTCCTAAGGAGGTGTTGCAAAAAGGGACCTTAAAGAGGGTGGAGGAAGCTCTCTTGGTGGAGTGGGCTGGATCTACTGTGTAGAAGGTGGTTGTTAAGAATTGTGTGCATGAACGTGAATGTCTTCCAGGTGAACCTGTCATAAAGGGAGAGCCATTTTATTTATTTAGTTAGTTTTTGTTGACCAGGTAAGTGCACTAGACAAATCCTGCCTATTTTCAGGCACGACCCGGGGGAGGGAAATACAGATGAATGGCAACTGACCTTGAAGCAGATTAAGCTGTTGGTGATATTTTTAGTGAATGAGGGAAATTTGGCCAGGACACCGGGGAAATTCCCCTACTCTTTTCGATAAGTGCCATGGGATCTTTAACATCCACCTGAACTACCACCAATCCAGGTAGATGGGACCTCGGTTTAACGTCTCATCCGAAAGACGGCACCTCAGAAGTGCAGCACCCCTCTAATGCTGCACTACAGTGTCAGTACTGGGATATTAACCCAAGTGCCAGATGTGGGAACTGAACCCACAGCCCTCTGATCTCCTGGCCTCAGAGGCGAGTGTGCTACCTACTGAGCCACTGACAGGGATTCATAGAGAGTACAACTGTGTGCGATGGGGGAGGCAGGAGATGGATCTTAAAACTTTGTTATAAGCAGCTTTAATCTTGGTGAGATAGATGGAGGTTAGTGTTAGCGAAAAGTGAGAGACCCATAGTCAAATATATGGAGGAGTAGGCTGGATGCGAGTCGGGTTCTAGTCTCTGGGATGAGGAATTGCCAGATCCTATAAAGGAGCCCAAGCCTCTGATGAATTTTGTTGATAAGCTGGTTTGTGTGTGGTCCAAAAGAAAGATGCTCATTGAGGGTCAGACCGAGGTATTTAAATTCATGGACTCGCTCAATGATGATGCCATCATTGTCCAGGAGGAAGAAATCAAAGTTTGAGGGTTTACGGGTGCCCGAGAAAATCATGCTTTTTTTTTTTATTTAATAACATTCCGAGGAAAGAGAACCAGGAGTGGAGATTAAAGAAATCCTTTTGTAGTTTGTCTAGAAGGGTGGGGGAGTTGCCGTTGTTACAGTAGAGGGCATGGTCATCCACGTAGAGGATGATTTTGATGTGGGAACATACTGAGGGGATATTGTTAATGAATACAGAGAATAGGAGGGGCCCCAGGATTGATCCAGTTGGAACTCTATATTTGATGAGGCAGTTTGGGGAGGATTGGCCTTCTATATCAGTTTTGTGAAATCTGGGGTAGAAGAAATTCCCAATCCAGTTTACCGTGTTCATGGAGAAGTTCATGTGGGAGAGGGACTCTAAGAGCAGTTTGTGGTCCACCAAGTCAAAGACCTTGGTTAAGTCCACAAAAACGGAGTCAGTGTAAAGTCTATCATCCATGGTTTTGAAGATGTTGTTGGTGAAATTCACGAGGGCAGTTTCTGTGTTGTGTTTAGCCCTGAAGCCATACTGAGTCTCTGCTAGGATTGCGTATTTTTTAGGTGCTCAGAGATTTGTGCATGGACAATTTTCTCCAAGATCTTGGATATTGGGGATAGGAGGGAGATGGGTCTGTAGTTGTTGATTTCCTGTTTGGAACCATCCTTGTGTAGTGGCCTGATGGAGTTGATTTTCCAGAACAATGGAAAGGTACCAGAACAGAGCACGAAATTCAGGATTTTGGTGAGGGGGGGGCAGCGATGTCCTCAATAACTAATTTGAGTATCCGGTAGTCTAGGCCATCTGGGACGGTGCTGGGTTTAGGGTTATTCTTGTTGATAAGTTTGACTGTGTCAGAGGGGGAGAGAGCTTTGAAGTAGAAACTGGGGCTGTCATTAATGGGGGTTGGGAGGGCTGAGGGCTGAGGCGGAGGGGTCTTGTATTTTCCAAGATCACCAAAGAAGAAGTTAAACATGGTCACCACACATTTTGGATCATTAGATGATTTAGCATCTGACAGGAGGGTTATCTCTCTAATTTCCTGTCTTTGCCTAGTAGGGAGTTAAGCATACCCCAAAGTTGTTTGGAGTTGGTTTTGTTGTAGAGTTGGCTGTTCCTGAGGTGGTTCACCTTAGCGGATCACACAGTGGACTTACATCTATTGTGGAGGGTTTTGTACTCCTGGAGGAGTACGGGTGAGTTCGATTTCTTATACTTGGACTAGGCCATGTCCATACTACACATGAGATGAAGGAGCTCGGGGGTGACCCATTCATTTGGGTTTCCATGCACTTGAATCGTTTTATTGGGGATAAGGGCATCACAGATGGAGTTTAATGTTTTGGAGAAAATTTCAATGGCAAAGTCTATGTCCTTTATTTCCATGGTGAAGGACCAGTCCATGTATTTGAAAGCGTGTGAGAGTTCCTCCATGTTAGCATTTTTTAATTTCCTGGTGAGGATGTAATTAGGGTGTGATTTGGGGGCTCTGAGAGAACACTGACAGAAAGTCAGGGAGAACTCCAGAGGCCACTATTCTGGACAGGTTAGAAATGACTATCCAGTCAATGGTGGTGCTGTTGCCTGTTTTATAGTTTGCTTTGGTGGGAGAGGTATTGATTTGGTGCAGCCCATAGCTGGCAAGCAGGTATTTCGCGCCGTCCGACTGGCTGCTATCCCAGTTAAAGTTGAAATTGCCTAGTATTATCCATTCTCTGTTTTCAAGGAAGGATAATTTAGATGAAAGAAAGGATTCAAAATCACCTGCTGTGGTCCCCAAGGGCAGGTGGACTAAAGAGATAGATAGGATTTAGTTGTTGCCAATGAAGATGTTGATGGGCAGTGATTCTAGAATTGCGGTTTCTGCTTTCAGGGGGAGTTCCGTGAAAGGAAGCCTATTGGAAATATAGAAAAGGCAGCCACCTCCTCTCTTTTTAGGCCTGTCTTTTCTTATTAGTCAGTATCTTTGGAGCGTCAGGTCCTGGGAGGAGAGTTTGTGGGACAGCCAGATCTCGGAGAGGGTGATAATGTTGAAATGGTTTGGTTCAACCCAGGCTTCAAAGGAGGATTTTTTTGGCAAGCAAACTCTGAATGTTGAAGTGGGCAATGCTAATATAATCCTTAACCTTGACCATGGGGAGGGGTAGGGTGGAACGGGGGGTGAGGGGTCAGGGTTTGGGTGGATGGAACTGGACAAGAGGAAAAGGAGAATGATTAAGTGAGATCACCTCCAGTTAACATTGGACCATTTGACTCTGCAAGTAACTGTGCATTTGATGTGCTTTATTGGGGGGGTGCAGAAGAGTTAAGAGAGGCAGAAGTGGTGAAGGCAGTGAGACGGGGGATGGGGTAGGTCTCAGATTATGCGATGTGTATGAGAGTGAGTGGAAGCCTTGGGCAGCATTGTGTTAAGTGCCCCACTGGATGTACGGGACCAAAGGTTGAGAGGGGTTGTAATTATGCTGCTGCTACGATGGTAATCAGGTGATAAAGGGTGATTGGGTATTGAGAGGTGAAGGGAGCATGGTGGGTGAGCTGTCAGCGTGAGGAGGAAAAAGAGAAGTAAATAGGTGAGTGAGTCCATGGTAGGGTGTGGGCGGGCTCAATGAGAAGTCAGTTGGGGAGCTGCTCTCCTCAATGGAGGGGGCAAAGGATAAAGTAGGGGAGCAGAAATGGTAGGAGAGGATGAGAGTTGGGGTCACAGACCTGCTAAATCTGAAGGAAATAGACAGGAGATAAGTGGGAGCTCAGAGCAGAAAGAGAAGAAAGGCTGGGAAAAAACCTGGAGAAGCAGTGGAGGGGGAGGTACCATTAACTAAAACTGCGGAGGGAGGTAAATAGTGAGTATTAGTGGAGACGGGTGACTTGGTATCTCTAATGGAAATGGGGGGCAGTAGCACAAGTGGGTATAGATGTGGTTTGGACAAAATGGGGTTACGGGGTGTAGTGATAGTATAATATGTTGATTATTGTCACTCCATTTTGTATGCTATTTCGTGTAATGTATGTCATTTTATACTCCATTTTGTATTGTGTGACTCCATTTTACATGCTGCTTCATTTAATTGGTGTTTTGCTCTTTAGATAGCCTCATTATTATGTTTTGCTTCAGACAGTGTATTTTGCTGACTTGAAGGTCGCATATTATCAGGCAACCTGTTTTTGTAGTTTTGTTTAAACTTCTGCTTAGCTCATAGTGTTCTAGGCACCCGGCCAGTGTTTGGAGCACAGTGACCTAGCAGGTGTAGGAATTCTGAGCAGTCCTTGTGGTGTGAATTCAGCATTCTGGGGAGCCCGGCCAGCTTCTAGAGTGTGGGAAACAACACTATAAAGGGCTGCACGGTTATTTTTAGCATAGAATAAGAATATAAATGTAGCTTCTCAATGCCTGGTTTGAAGCCCTCTCCTGCAGGGTGGACGATCGCTGTGGGGCCAGTTCCGGTTCGAGAGACTCCTAGCCAGGCTGACAAGGGGGCTTCCCAGCCATTGGAAGAGGGCTTGGATGATGCTTTATTGAATCGGTGATGTATAACCTTTTGTATTATATTTTGTTATAATAAAGCTTTGGCTTGCTGTACTTATTGTATTGTTATTGTGTGTATGTGAGTGTGAGTGAGTAAATAGCTGCCTGGTTTGAGTTGGCAGAACACGGGGTATAAAAAATTTAGATAAAGTGTAGCCGCTTGGCTGGCCTAATGGTTATGGCCACCAACAATGGTGCAGGAAGTCGAGGGGTCTAATCCCGGTGGGGGCTTAAGTGGAATGAGAAAGGGAGGAACACTTGGGATGTTCCTGCTAAAAGTGAGCTGACACAGAACAGGGCTACGAGTTGATATAGAAAGGGTTAAATTATGCTAAGGATGCAGTGTGCCTTAGTATGCACAACAGTGACTCCTAGTGGCAGAAGCAGTATAAAGAAAAACATAGGGAAAGTGAGTAGATAGTCCCAGGAGGGATAGGTCATGTGACCTGGACTACCTATAAGAGTAGTGTCCACCCAGAGTGGGGGGGTCATGTGATAGGTCATGTGACCTGGACTACCTATAAGAGTAGTGTCTGTGGTGGGTGGTGCAGTCACTGCATAAGCAGCGATCGGCTATCACAGTCACGATGCAGCTCTGCAGACAAAAAAGTGAAGAGAGGGATCCACTACCTTCTGCTTGCTCCTCAGACTGTCTGTTGCTGTTGAGGGATGGGGTGAGCTGAGTTCTGGAAGCCTGAAGGAGAAAAGATAAATTAAATGCAGTGGCTGAGCACCAAAGGAGAAAGAAAGACCTGGCTGGAATACAGACGGAGGGAAGGGGGGGGGGGGGAGGAGGGGGCTGAGTCAATTGAACATGTAGAAAAGCACAGAGAGACAACAAAACAGAGACATGTATGTATTATACACCTGGTAATTGTTGCTCTTTGTTGTATCTGACCATGAGCCCTTTGAAAATAGATACGGCCTACAGGGTTTTATGTTAAATAAATACATACATACATACTGTACATACATAAATAGAGTCATGCAGGTTTTCACACCAGGGCAGAACAGATTGAAGCAACCACATTTATATTTAGATTAGGATGAAATTAAGGGGGATGCAAGAGAAGGAATTATTGTTCGTGCCTAAAACTACACAGGTGTACAGAAAATAGGTTGCAGGGGCTTTCCCTTTAAATTTAAAGCTTCTGAGTGGGTTGCTTTTAGTTTTACCAATAACTACTGCCTGACAATTTAACAGTCGGTCAGTGGGAGTTTTATTTTCTTTTGTTTAGCACTCTCTGTGTCAGTAAAATGACTGTGTGCTACTTTAAGAAAAAGAAGAAAACACTGCCAAGTTGTGGCTGATTACTTTAAAAATGTAATTGTCAGGTTTCTCCTCCGTCCTCTGCTTGTGATCATAGTTAACTGTCATTAAAGCACACAGTCTCTTATAATCCCTCATTGCCCATTTTGATGCAGCTCTAGTTTGAGTGTTTATAAAATGCAATATGTAAAAATAATAAGTTCTGCTATACATTCCTGGACCCTGTGAGCACAGTTCAAAGTAGCACACAATAGCCTTGGGAGCAGCTGGCTAAATCCCTTTCTTTTTTCTTCCTGCAACCCTATTCTGAGTGGCTAAAAGCTTAAAATAACAGATTCTGCTGTATGTCCCTGGACCCTGTGAGCAAAGTTCATTAAGCATAGTAGTTTGGGGAGTAATTGGACACATCTTTTTTTTTTCTCCCTGCAACCCTATTTTGAGTGTTTAAAAAATTTAATACATAAAAATAAGTTCTGCTGTACATCCCTGGACCCCAGGAGCATAGTTCAAATGAGCACACAGTCTTGGGAGTAGCTGGGTAAATCCATTATTTGTTTTATCCTGCAAATCCTATTTTGAGTGTAAAAAAATGTAATAAGAAAGTTCTGCAGTGCATCTGTGGACCCTGTCTAGGAAGGTTATAATGCACAGTAGTTTCAGAAGTAGCTGGGTAAATCCCTGTCTTTTTTCTTCCTGCAATCCTATTTTGAGTGATTAAAAAATTCATACATAAAAATAACAAGTTCTGCTGTATATCCCTGGACCCTGTTAGCAAACTTCATTAAGCACACAGTAGTTTTGGGTTTGCCTGGGTAAATCCTTGTCCAGTGTCTTTTTTCTTCCTGCAACTATATTTTGAGTGTTTATTATTTTATTTTTTTATACTTGTTTATTAAGTATTTTGCAATTTCAACATTCTTCATTACATAAACAAATTTGTAAAACAATTTAAGTTTTATATTCATGTATTTAAAAACAAGGGCTTATAAGGTTATAAAACTATACGTTCTGTAATAATGCAAAGTGTAGAACCAGGGAAGTAGTTACATTGAATCAAAAAATAGAGCACCAGTTAATTTCATCATTAGAGTTATGGTAATGTATCTAAGCAAGAGGAGAGCAGGGAGGACAGAAATAGAGTAGCCACTTATAGAGATGAAAAGTATGTAGGGAAACAATAAGTAGTAAAAAGAAGACAATACCCTGAATTTTCTATACAGGGACAGGATTAATTTATAGTTCTGCTTCAGCGTTATGTATGTCCCATCTAGTCCATTTGTTCAAATATAATTCTTTCCTATGGTTAGTTGCATAAGTAATACATTCCATTTGGCCAATAAGTTCAACCCAGTCTAAAATTCCTGGCGGGACTGCTTGGAGCCATTTTTTTTTTGTGATGGCTTTTAGTGCTGCAATGGCTAATATTGCCCAAGGATATTGACATTCCTTACCCTTAACCTTGGGGGGAAATATACCCAATACTAAACTCTCGAAACCTATGTGTGAAGTTAGACAAAACATTTTTTTCAAATGGTGTATAACCTGGCTCCAGAAACTGAAAATGGGAGGACAGAACCATAGTATGTGTGCTTGGTCTGCATCTGAACATCCACATATCCTCCAACAATCTGCATGGGTCAGGGGTCAGAAAGCCTATCTTCATCTGGCGATGTGGGGTTAAACAATATCTGATCCTTATTTTCCAGGCATATTCCTGCCATCTGGGAGATGAAGTAGTCTTCCAAGTGCTTCTATATATCATTTTCCACTTTGGGGTGTTCAGTTTCACCCCTAACTCCTGTTCCCACTTCTTCTGGACTATTTGTATATTGTAAGCCTGGTCTGCTATAAGGTTCCAATATAACATAGTAATTGCCCCTTCCCATGGGTAGTTCCCATATTGTTTCAAACAGTGTAGGGTAGAGGCTGGGGTCCTCCAAAGCTGATGTTCATTGAAGGTTATTATTGATGTAATTCTCTCAGCTGGTAGTAATGGAGGAGGTCTGAGACTGTCAAAAGATATTTCTCTCGAACTAATTCAAAAGGGATACGGGTATTATTCTGAAGAAGCTGCCACGTGGCATAAATGCCCCTGGCTGCTTGCCTCTTGTACCAGTTATCCTGATGGGCAGGGGAAAACCCATATCTAGGCTCCACCAAATATATTTCCATAGATTGTGGGCTGTATTGCCCCTTTTAACACCCAGGGACCATCCAGCTAGGACTGATCTAATAGAAGTATATGAAGATGCAGGTATGTTCAATCGTGGATTGGGAAGGAAAAGGAAGGCTTTTAAAGGACAATTACTCCTTTGCTTGAGTTTGATCTGTTGCCAATGAGCCCTATATGTAAGATGCCACCAAAGTAGAGCCAGTTTCATCTGGGCAGCAATCCAGTAGTCCAGCAAATTTGGGCAGGCTCTGCTACCCTCCTTTTTAGGAAGATACAGAGTCCTCCAAGTGACTCTGGGGCACTGGTGGGCCCAGAGGAAAGTCATCACCATTCCCTGCCATTCTGCAAACTCTTTCTGTGGGACTGTGCGTGGGACACATTGATATAGATATAAGAATCTTGGAAGGACATTAGTTTTTATAATTTGAATTCTAGAATGTAGAGAGAAGGGCATTAAGGCCCACCTTTGCATATCTACCTTTCTTTGACGAATCAGTGAAGGGTAATTGTTCCCAAATAGGGTAGAAAAATTATGGCCCAGCTGCACTCACAGGTATTTTATATGTTCAAGGTCCCATTTCACTGGGTACTATGACTTAATTGATTGTGGGACATGAGAGGCCAGGGTCAGGACCTTTGTTTTTTGATCAATTTAAGGTATATCCCAAGAGGCCTGAAAAAACTTCAATTTGTTTAAAAACTTCTAGGAAGGAAGATTCTGGATTTGTTAAATAAAGTAGGACATTGTCTGCACACAACGCCAGTTTATGATGGGTGCCCCCAACTCCATCCTCATTATATTCGGATTTTGCCTAATACTTTGCGCCAGTTGCTCAATATATAAAGCAAAGAGGAGCGGAGAGAGGGGGCACCCCTGCCTCGTACCCCAGAAAAGGTGAAAGGATTGAGAGATAAACCCATTATCTCTAATGTAGGCTGTAGGGGTAGAATAGAGCTTAGCAAGAAATCGGAGAAATGGGTCTGGAAAACCAAAGCCGACCAGGGTAGCCTGCAGGAAGGCTCAAGATACTTGGTCAAAAGCCTTCTCTGCATCTAAACTCATTATATAAGCAGGTTGAGCTGTTTGTTCTAAGTGATCTATAATATCTGATGATCTATTAATATTATCCATTGTTTGCCTGCCTGGGACAAAGCCAGTTTTGCCTAAACAAATGATTGTTGGCAAAATCTGTTCTAGCCTTTGGGCCAATATACCAGATATTATTTTGTAATCAGTATTCAGGATGGAAATTGGTCAGTCCGAGAAGCACAGAGTGGGGTCCCTGGCCAACTTTGGGAGGACAGAGATTATTGCCTGAGTCCAAAATGGGGCAAAAGTGCCCTCCTCTGACCAGGTATAGTTGTAGGCCCAGAGCAGCAATGAGGAAATGGCATCTTTAAACTGTTTAAAGAATTCATTGGGAAGGCCGTCCACCCCTGGGCATTTCCCTGTTTTTAAACATTTAATTTCTGAATGTATTTCTGTTCTGGTGAACGGTAAGGACAGAGTTTCTTTCTGTTGGTCAGAAAGTGTAGGTAAGCAGAGTGGGGACAAGAAATCCCCAACTTCAGTTAGGGTAGGGGAGACTCCTTTACTATATAATTTTTCATAAAAAGATCTGAAGGCTTCAGCTATCTCCTCCACTGAGTATTGCCATTTTTTATTTAATGGATTCATTATCCTGGGTATACGTGCCTTGGCTCTGTGTTGACGTATTCAGCAGGACAGTAACCTGAGGGCCCAGGACCCCCCTTTACAGTATCGTTGTCTTAAACACAGCAGTTTCTGCTCTACTTGGTAATCCAACAGCGTTACTAATTCTTTTTTTAATTTATCTAGAGCCTTACCCATGTCTCTGTCCAATCTCTGTTGCTGTTTTTGTTCTAACTCCCTAATTTGTAAGATGTGCTTTCTAGGTTCCCTTTGTTTTTTGAATCTAGAGGAGATTTCAATGAATTTTCCCTGGGTTATCGCTTTTATTGTGTCCCATAGAGTTACCAGGAAGACCTCTGGGTCCTCATTGTCTTTTACTACCTGTTCTATTGTTTCCTATATAGCTTTCTGTGTTGCCTCATCCTGAAATAAAGAAACATTTAATCTCCAGAAGGGAGATAGTTTAAGGGGGCCCATGGTGACCTTCATGTAGATCAAGGAGTCGTCAGATAAGACCATGTCCCCCATCCATGCCAAGTGACACAGTCCTAGTTAATCCTTAGGGACCAGGAAGTAGTCTAATCTAGAATATGCTTGGTGGGCTTGGGAGAAATATGTATATTGTTTGGATCTGCCATGTAATTGGTGCCAAACATCTATATACCCCATTTCCTTAACCACTCTAGCTACCTTCCTGGCCATGCTGTTTTCCCACTTAATGGTCTGGGAAGTGTCATCTAAGGAGGGATTTAATCTAAGGTTTAGATCCCCCTATTATTATATGGCCCTGTGACCATTCCATTATCTTAAGTAAAAGGTCCCTATAAAATAAGAAATATGAGCCAGGGGAAGCATAGAGTGATATTAAGGTAAGCAAAACTCCATTATAAAGCCCCTTTAAAAATATATATCAACCCTGTTTATCAACCAGGGAGTCTCAGGTTTCGAATGGGATTCTTGAGGGTATCAAAATTGCTGTGCCCTTTCCCCTACCCTTTTAATACTAGGAGGTCTGAACTACTTGATATCCAAACCTACGTAGCTTCTCATGCTCCCCTGGCTCAAATGCGTTTCTTGCAACAATATAAATGCAGCTCCAGATTTCTGCAAGAAAGACATTATCCTGCTCCTTTTTATGGGATGTGTCAAACCATGTACATTATATGATAACACAGTAGCATCAAATTTATCCATCCTGCATGGTATTTAAGATGTTTGACCAACATAATCCCTGATGTTCTTCAAACTTCAGAATTATCTTTCTCCAGTTCTCCCTCCCAAAATACTGTGTGGTGCTCTGACTTCCCTTATCAAAACAGTAATCATCACAAACAGAACAATAAAATGATGTGTTAATGTTAACTGGTAATGAAAAAACATCTTTGAACTTACAAGGGAGGAGAACTCAAGAATAACAGAGTTTTCTATCGCCGGTTTACCTCTCTTAAAATTAAGGAGGGGTGCTGGAGCAAGGAGAAATGGTTGCACCTGAAATGATGGCTCTCCTTGGGAGCCCAGGTTATTGGAAATAGGCTCTGGGTCTGCGAAGGCAGATCTTTAGACATCACATAGCATCAACCAAGCCAGAAAAAGGCGATGACTCACCACAAATAAGTATGCAAGCAATCCCCATAACAGGATAGCCCACCCCCGCCCAGTCCCTATAAACTGTATCTATAAAATTGCTGCCACCTTGAAACCTTGTATTTAACAATATGTGATGTTAAATTAGACATTTTGCAATTGGCTTGGCCCGGTAACATGTACTGTAAGTGGGCCCAGCAAACCTTCAGACTTTGCCCTTCCTGGATAAAAACAACCACAGATGCTTCCTCACGTCAATTAGCAACTAACTATGTATTATGTCCTCTTATTTGCTGAGACCTGGAGGCCCCCACATAACAAACTGGGAGAGCAGGCCTAATTGCCCACTGTAGAAAGACAAAAAAACAACCTTCATACTGTCTCAAAGTAAGAATAAAGAAAAGTGTAAGTCCACAAATCAAAGACTCTAGGTTCTTCTCAGTTGAACTGGCTACGAGAGCACAGTGCAGGCACAGGGCAGTGGTCACAGTTTAAGCCCCACTTATGCACTTAGTGTGAAGAGACCGATCAGAGGAAAAGGCGAGGTCTGCTTAAATTGGGAGAAAATAAGGAAATATGTTTACCCAATCAGTCTTGTGTATCTTTCCATGGCTTATTCTGGCATTTCTGTATTTTCGGCAAGAGGGTGCGCATGGCTTGAAGAGATACTACCGGTGATGCAGTAGCACCACGCTCTCTTTTTTTTCCAGTTCAGCACAATTAGCCAATCGGTGGTAAACTCCACGGTCTGCTGGCAATTGGAATTTTTAGAAGAAGATTCCATGGGCTCCAAAAGGCCCTTTTCAACCAAAGCTCTTCTGGTGTTCTCTGGTGTATCATAAACCTTGGTCCCTTCAGGCCAAAAAATGTGCATTCTTGATGAGTGAGGAGTGTGAAAGCGTAGATTTTTGGACCGAAGCAATTTGATAATTTCTGAATACTGGAGCCTCTGCCACTGGATATCTGGGGGAAAATCATGATCAAAAAAGAGACGTGCACTAAAGTATGTAATTTCCTTTTTTTCCCCCAGGCTCGAGCTAAGATATCCTCTTTCACATGATAACTATTAAATTTAATAACAATCGAGGGAGGTCTTGTGCCAGACTCCAAAGATTTAGGCATTAAGGCATGATGGGCCCACTGTACACCCAACTTGTAACCTGGGGGAAGCTGTAGGACATCCGTAAGCAAGTCGGACATGAAATCAGTCATATGGCCAGTCTCTGATCCCTCAGGTAGTCCATATACATGAATATTCTCCCTCCAAGAGTGGTCCTCCGAAACCACACATTTTTCTTGCAGTCAGCAAGTCTGGGAGGCCAGGGCATGCAGTATCAGGCCCATCTGTATAGCTCCATCTTCCGTGGCTGAAACTCGCTCTTCTACTGTCTCCAAACGCTGCTCCAACCCATTGGAATTTGAACTTAATTTCAGCCCTCGACTCCTTTAGTTCTTTGAATAACTTCTCGAACCAGGAGCAAGAAAGTTGTTCAGCTTCCTCTTCTGTATCTGCTATGCTTGCTGGAGAAGGGCTGCGGCTCGGTTCACAATTTTGGGCTCTTAATCCAGAGACATCCTGATGTGAAGAATTGTTTTTGTGCCTGGATCTGCTTGCTTGGTCTTTATTACATCCGATACTAGCCATTTTTAGTTGTTTGGCAGCAATTAGCTCTAATTAAATATGTTTTTGGGCTTGTGGGGTCGGGAGCTTCTCACTCTAGCTGGCAGTCAACTCCATGACATCACATGAAGTCCCATATTTTGAGTGTTTAAAACAAAAATTAATACCTATAAATAACTTCTACTGTATGTCCCTGGACCTTGTGAACACAGTTCAGTAATAGTAGGGTAAATCCCTGTTGTCTTTCTTCCTGCAACCATATTTTGAGTGTTTGAAAACTAATACATAAAAATAACTTGCTGTGCATCCCTGGGTCCTGTCAGAACAGCTAAGTAGTATTGAGAATAACTGGGTAAATCTACTTTGTTGTCTTTTTTTCTTCCTGCAACCCTACTTTGCGTACTTAAAACATTTAATACATAAAATTAACTTCTGCTGTACATCCCTGGACCCTGTGACCACACTTTGAAGCACACAATAGTCTCAGAAGTAGCTGTAAATCCCTTTTACCTTTTTTTTCTGGCAATCCTACATTTATTTTGCACAGACACTATAAAAACCTCCATCTTCTTCACACTGACCTATTTTGAGAGTTTAAAAAATGTAATACTGTACATTTGTCTGACTACCCTTGTCTTCTTCTGATCCAGCACACTGCTTTTGAGTGTTTAAAAAATGTAATACATTTGTCTGACAACCCTCTTCTTCTCGCAGACTTATTTTGAATCTAAAAAATGTAATACATTTTGTTTGAAACAACCCTCATCTTCTTCTAATCTCACAGATCCATTTTAAGTGTTTAAAAAGTGTACTACTTTGGGCCGGCCCAGTGGCACTGGAGGTTGAGGCATTGGTCACTATACCTCGCACCATGCCAGTGACCCAGGTTCGGGAATGAGCCCGGAGCGCTGGGAGTCGGCAGGGGGAGAGAGGATCGAGTGTCCACAGGACTGCTCTCCTCTCTCAGGGGGACGGTGCCACATCATCCCACTCGTTGATTGCCCTCTAGTGGTGCTGGAAGGCAATATGGGTTGGGAGGAACACTGTGACACAATCACGTCGCAGGGGTCAGGAGAAACCAAGGAAAAAGGAGCTTGGCAGGGCTCTATGATGGTCCACCACACTGAGGGCTGACCCCAGCTTCTAGATTGGGTCTCCAGGGAGGGGGTGCCACATTCCTGGCCCTGCCACAGGGGGCAAACCATGGGAGAATCACCAGGGTCGGTAAGTGCGGGGAGGCGGGACCTGAAAGAGAGTCTCTCCTTCAGAGGGCCAAAGCCCCTACCAGGGCTTGGGAGGATAAACATCTGAATAAAAAAAAAAACATAACACATTTTGTCTGACACAACCCTCATCTTCTTCATACAGACCTATTTTGAGTGTTTAAAAAATGTAATACATTTTTACAAAGACTAGACACTGTAGAAAACCCTCATCATCTTCTCACAGACCTGTTTGAATCTGTAAAGTTCAATAAAAAACAATAAACACAGACTGAGATGGCAAAAGTTTTTTTTTTTATTATACCAAACAGTAGCTTCCATCAGTCAAACCTACTATTAGTATACCTCTGTTGTGATCTCTTCTGCAATGACATTTCATAAAGTAAAATACCTTATTAAGGCCTATTCTGAACCTAAAGAGTAAACAGGGAGCAGATGAGGCACTTTGGGTCACCCTGGAGACAGGAAATGGCACCACAATCCGCATGGGGGTTGTATACAGACCCCCATCTCAGGGGGAGGGAATGGACAAAGAAATGGTAGAAGGCTTTCTTAGAATGGCAGAAAAAGGGGAGATATTGTTGATGGGGGACCTGAATATACCAGATGTTAACTGGAGCACCTTTGCTGCAGGCACATCCAAGAGCAGGGTCATTCTTGATGCCCTACAGGGGGCATGCCTCAGACAGCTAGTATTGGAACCCACTCGGGAGGGAGCAATCTTAGACCTGGTACTCTCAAATGGGGATGGAGAAAGAATCTCAGATTTAGAAGTGGGTAGCCATCTGGGAACAAGCGACCACCAAACAGTGTGGTTCACGATAAACACAGCATACAATCAAGCCATACAAAAGCAAGAGTACTGGACTTTAGGAGGGCTGACTTTGGGAAAATGAGAGAGTGCCTCAGAAAAGCACTAGCAAACAGGCAAGAAGGAGGGGTGGAGGAACAATGGGGAGTGATCAAAACAGCCATCACAGAGGCAACAAGCCTTGTGTAAAGCAAATCAATAAACACAATGAAGGAAAAACGCTATGGACCTCAAAGAGGTGGCAGGAAGGTTAAGAGAAAAGGACAGCATTCAGGAAATATAAGGAAACACAGAAGGAGCAGGACAGAGAACTTTATCAGTTAAAGCAGAAAGAGGCTGGGAAGTCAGTCAGAATAGCAAAGGCCCAAACCGAGGAAAGGATAGCCAATTCTGTTAAGAAGTGGGATAAGACCTTTTATAGGTACATTAGGGAGTGAAGAAAGACCAAAGGAGGGATACTGAAGCTTAATAAAGGGGAGGGAATGTGGTTAGAAGGTGACAGTGAAAAAGCAGGGATACTGAATGAATATTTCTGCTCAGTATTTACAAAGGAAGAGGAGGGGGAGTTACCTAAACCAAACAAGAGAAACACTCTGAAGACGTGGGTCATTACCAGTCCATTTACAGAAGAAAGGGTTCTGAAAGAACTAATAAAATTGAAGGTGGACAAAGCAATGGGGCTGATGGATTCACCCAAGAATTCTAAAAGAACTAAGGGTAGAACTAGTGACACCACTGACTACTCTCTTTAACAAATCATGGGAGGATGGGTGGTACCCGAGGACTGGAGGAGGCAGATGTGATTCCTCTTCACAAAGTGGGAGCAGGACAGAGGCAGGAAACTACAGACCAGTTAGTTTGACCCCAGTGATAGGAAAATGATAGAATCACTTTGAAGGAAAGAATTGTTGAGTACCTAGAGGCCAGTGGGGCACAGGACCCAAGGCAGCATGGATTCATGATGGGAAGGTCATGTCAGATGAATCTAATAGATTTCTTTGACTGGGTGACTAAAGTAATAGACCAGGGAGGGCTGTGGACATGGCCTACCTAGATTTTAGCAAGGCATTTGATACAGTCCCACACAAAAGATTAATACACAAGATAGCCGCTTGGGAGTGGGTCCCAAGGTGGTAGCCTGGATAAAAAATTGGCTAGACAACAGGGCGCAAGGGTAGTAGTAAATGGAGTACACAGTAAAAGAAAGGAGGTTACTAGCGGGTACCGCAGGGGTTCAGTACTGGGACGGTCCTTTTAATGTCTTTATAAGTGACATTGCAGAGGAACTGGAAGGAAAAGTATGTCTCTTTGCAGACGACATGAAGATCTGCAACAGGGTTGATACACAAGATGGAGTGGAAAGGATGAGAAGGGACTTGGCAAGGTTGGAGGAATGGTCAAATGTATAGCAGCTCAGATTCAATGCAAAGAAGTGCAAGGTAATGCACATGGGAAACAAAAACCCAGGGGAAGCGTACACAATGAGGGGTGAGATACTGACAACAGTAAAAATGGAAAGGGACCGGGGCTAATTATATCAGATGACCTAAAGGTGGGCAAGCAATGTGAGAAGGCAGTAAGGAAGGCTGGGGGATACTGGGATGCATAGGAAGAGGCATCAATAGTAGAAAACAGGAAGTTGTTATCCTCTGTACAGACAGTTGGTGAGACCCCATCTGAGTACTGTGTGCAGTTCTGGAGACCCCATCTCCATAAAGACATAGACAGAGTGGAGGCTGTCCAGAGGAGGGCAACCAAAATGGTGCAGGGTCTGCACCAGAAGACATATGAAGAAAGACTAAAGGAGCTTAATATGTATACCCTTGAGGAAAGAAGGGAGAGAGGGGACATGATAGAAACTTTCAAGTACCTAAAGGGAATTAACAAAGTCCAAGAGGGTAGCATCTTCCAGAAAAAGAGATGTGCATGAACAAGAGGGCACAATTTGAAGATTGAGGGGGGACAGCTCAGAGGTAATGTGAGGAAGTATTTTTTCACTGAGAGGGTTGTGGATGCATGGAATAGCCTCCCTGAGGAGGTCGTGGAGTCAAGAACAGTGGGGGACTTCAAGAATGCATGGGACAGGCATAAGACAGTCCTAGTGGGGGGTAGGAGGAAGTAAGCTGTTGGTTAACTAGGATCTGCAGCTTATCTGTTAGGTAGAAAAATGGGCAGACTAGGTGGGCCAAGCGGTCCTTATCTGCCATCAAATTCTATGTTTCTATGTTTCTATCTCCTTCTCATAGTGGTCCTATCATGTCACTTCTAAGTTTTGGGTTTAGCACTTCAAAAAAAAAGCAACCAGAGCCTTATTCAATGCCAGAACAACTGTCCTCCTCATCCTCGATCACGACACCACCAGATACTACTTCTATACCAAATGAAAAGAGACAACAGGCCCATTTCTGTCATGTATCCGCAGTGCAATCATGGCAGTGCCAGAAGGCAAATCCAGGTTTGTCCTGGTTACAATCTGAATCAGAATATGGGGTTATGACCAAAATTGTGTGTTAAGTTTTGGAAAGAGAAACCTGATATCTGCAAAAAGTTGGGCTACAAGAACTGAGAAATGACTAATGTGAATTCTGACATCACTGGCACAAACAATGTCTGTTTCTTCTGGCACATTCGTATGTTCGTAATGTCAAGGAAACTAACTGTAAGAGGCATGCAGTATATCAGAAGGGCATAAACAATCAATTGCTGCAGCTCTAACTGATATGAAAGCCTCTGGTTGTGAAGCAGAGAAATATATTTTAAAAGTTAATAAAAAATCTCTTCATAAATTAGAGAAACTTTTTGATATTGCCTGCTAGCTTGCCAAAGAGGAGGACCCCCTTCCAGAAATTTGAGAGACTGACAGCACTCAAGAAGAGACATGGTGCTGAACTTCAGGAAGCTTACATCAATGAAAAAGCTTGTGCTACATTCATTTCATTTATTGTAGGCCACTTGAGAAAACCAATTGTGAGTCATTTCACATGAGGAAGCACCACCTTACAAATATCATTCCATCTTTATGGCTGGGACAGCTCACAGGACAACTACTGAGAAGGAAATAGTTTGAAAGCCCTGAACATGTACTCTCTGAAGGAGAGGATTGAGCGAGAGGGGACATGATTGGGACCTTCAAGTATTTGAAAGAAATAAATAAGGTGGTTAAGGAAGGTCTCTTCAAGCTTAGTTGAAACCAGAACATGAGAGGACATAGTCTCAAGTTGGAGGGGGGAAGAGGTTTAGGAGAGAAGCTAGGAGGCACTTCTTTATGGAGAGGGTGATGGTGAGTTGGAACATGCTTCTGGAAGAGGTGGTTTAGTTAACGACAGTGGGCAGTTTCAAAAGAGGCTAGGATAGAGTTAATGGGAAAATAAGGGTCAAGGTAGGGGTCAGTGGAGGAGGAGGGTGAATTTGGAGAGAGAATCAGTAGCTTAAACCACGGACCCTGCAGTACGAGCAAACTAGCTAGATCTAATGGCCTTGTTCTGCTGGCCTCTTCATATGTTTATATGTTCTTATGTGAAAATTCTAAATAATGGGCAACCAGCCATTAGTTGACATTGAGTCTGCTGATGCCAGTTGTCTCAAGTCTGCAATGATTTCTGCATACTCGCAAGTTCTGGGTCTGGACACAGTCGACCTTAAACAATTATCCTGCATTGGTGCAGGAGCAGATGGTGTGTATGTCAACCCTGGATGTAATAAAGGGATGATGGCTTTAATAAAAGAAGATTGCCCATGGCTTATTGCCATTCACTGTGTTTCTCACAGGATTGAACTAGCAGCAAAAGATGCTTTTAAGAATACTTATTTTTTCACAGGCCATCAGCAGAATCTTAATTTCCCCCAAAACATTTGAGAGAGTTAAAAAGAGTGCCTGAAGTACATCAAGTCACAGTCATGAAGTTTAAAAAAAATTACAAAGAATGAGATGGCTCACTCATAAAAAAAAAAAAAAAAAGAAAAGAAAAAGAGTCTCTGCTTGCTTTTCATAATTACTGCACCATCTTGGGTCACTGGGATGAGCTTGTGTGCAGTACTAGACAGGCTATCCCTCAAGCAGACAAAGAGAAAATTAAGGGATAGAGAAAGCAAATCTCCAGTGTCAACTGTTTTATTTTCACACTTTTATTTCAACCTACTAACAAGCCTCTCAACAGTTTCTTGCGTATTTCAGGATGCCTCTCTCCCTCTCTCTTTTCCCATTGTAATGGACACTATGAGTACTGTACTCTTGAAAATAAGAAATCTTGCTGAAATAGATGGAACCACAATCGCTCAGTTCAGGAGCGAGGTGGTTATTAATGAGGAAGAAACAGCAGTGTTTAAAGGAAATGAGCTCCCAGGGGAAGTAAGGGATGCTGTGTGTGACCTTGCAAAGGAACAGGAAACTATTGTAAACAGTGTAATGGAATATCTCAACCACCACTTCTTGGGCTTTGCAGAAGACCTGCTTTTAATAAATGGCAATGGATTCAGTTTCTTCTGAACTGTTTCTCTCCTGTCTTGCTATAGAATGTGTGTGATGTGCATAGTGCAATGACAGAATGGAAACTGTTGAAACAAAATATTAACAAGAATTACTAGCAGCTCTCATTCACTGAAGTGTGGCATGTAGTATTCAACAGAAAATCACAGTATTTCCAAAGTATTCTTCGTGTTATATATATATATATATATATATATATATATATATATATATTGTATTGTGTATCCAGTATCAAATGCTACACTAGAAAGAGCCTTTTCAGCTATGAAAATATTTTTTTTCAGATTGGAGAACAAACTTGAAGACCAGCACCATTGAGGACTTGCTTTTAATCTCCACTGAGGTTTTGGAACCACACAATTTTTGTAGCACACCTGCAGTAAAGAACTGGTTCTTAAAATCAAAGAATAGGTTAGGAGCAAAACCTCATAGGTCACCAGCAGCAGGCCAAAGTCAAGTCACAGCAGTTGAGGAAATTCAGTTCAGATCTAGTGAAAGTGAATTTGAGGAGGAACTCCATCCTTGTCTGGAACTAGATTCAGAGTAGGACTAAGAGTCTATGGATTTTTTTTTTAAATTACAGTAGCTGCTTGTGATACTTGCTTAATTTTTGCAATTTCTTTCACATGGTTGCATAAGATTCAGCCTGACACTACAACACTGTATTCTTTAATAAAACTGAGTCTGTCTGGTAAAGTCCTGAATGTGTTCTTCCTAAAATTAAAGCTGAATTGCAGTCCTAATAACTTGTTTCTGTGCTTGCTGGCCTTCTTCTTCTGCAGTTGCTGTTCTCTGTCTGGCCTGAATCTTTCTGGACTTGCTGTCACTACATCTCTCTTCCTGGCAGCCTAATCATCCTTGCCTACTCTTCGGGTGAGCTTCTTTTCCCTCTCAAAGAAAAAAAAAAGAAACAAGAAAATATTTTTTTTTTAATTAATTTTGTGAACATTTTATCTGTTTGGGGGCATTAGTGCCTAGTTGGCTTGAGTAGCTCCTTCTTGGTCGAAAAATGCCAATGACCAGGAGCTATTCATGGCTCTTCATTGGCTAAACCTTATTTCAGCCCCTGTCGCTGCCTTGCTAACCATCTCTCAGATGTCAAGGTCAGGATCTGGTGCTGGCTTGCCTCCCCATCTGGGGATTTAGAGCCAATACCACCTTTGTGCACAGTCCTGGTGTCAATTGCCATCAATGACCCCTCTGGGACCATTCAACATACAGCTCCTTTATCAAATGATGTCACAGCTACATCAACAACTACTGCTACTGCTGCCATCATTGCTGCCTAAGTCAGCACCCTCAACTGTGTCATCATTGACCTTATTGTCAATGCTTTGGTTCTCAGTCCTCTACATAGTGCCAGGCCCTGACCGGCCTTAGTCAATGGGACTCCCCTTGATGGTTCCTTTTTTATTATCTTCTCATCCAATCAGCCCTCTACCAATGACAGTCAATGTCAACAATGAAATGGAGTATAAACCAGAAAATATGGAACAGGAGGATGCGGCCATGGATGAAGAAGAAGAAGTCACTGATTTAATAGGCGCAAGCTCTACTCTTTCCTCTTGTTCAAGGGAAAGTGTTAAACACATTCCTAGGTCTCCATCTAAGGATGCATAATTTCAGGCCTTCCTTAAACAGGTACAGGCTGAACTGGGGTTTCAAACAGAGGAGGAGGTTTCCTCCAAGAAAAATCTTTATGAATTCTTGGAAGTCTCTGTTTCCCCTACTGTGATCATCTGCCCTGCACATTCAGTCTTGAGGATGCTACCTTGGTTGCTTGGCATAGGCTAGTTCAATTGCCAGCAGTCCCTAGAAAGTCTGACAAACAATATCCTGCCTATACTGCAAAACCCTACTGTTCATCTCAGCCTTAAACAGATTCAGTGGTGATCACGGCTGCTCAGGATAGATCAAAAGCACCCAAGCACATGAGTTCTTTTCCTCCAGATAAGGAGTCGAGAAAGTTGGATGTGATGGGGAAGTGGACTTTTGTTTCTGTTTCTTTAGGTCTAATGATTGCAAATTATCAGACATACAAGATAAAATATCAGGATTGCCTCTGGAAGACTGTGGCCTCCATGGCTGATAAAATGCAGGACTGTCATGAAAAAATATTGGCTCAGCAGACTATTGCTAATGGACAAGAGGCAGAAAAACATCTGCTCAGGCCTGCCTATGATGCCTCTGATGCTGCAGCCCAAACTGCTGCCTCTGGTATCTACCCTTGCCGCCATTCACAGCTACGGGTAGCTGGCTTTGCTTCAGATGTACAGTAATCTGTGCTGAATGCTTCTTTCAGAAGGCAGCAACTATTTGGCACCGTTGTATAAATTGCCTTCAGGGATCTAAGTCCTCAAACATTACTCTGTGGTCCCTCCACACTCTGAACCTGAAGTCCCTCGGAAGGGGTAGAGTACTTTTCAGTGGCCCTATGCACATCCAGGCTGTGAATATTCTAGGGGTCAGTGTCATGGTTTCCAGCGACCCCTGCCTTCCACGTCCTTCACAGCAAATCACCTCTTTGTGCCTATGCCAGACTTACAAAAGGTCAGACCATTACCAGCAGCCCTGCTACCTTCTTAGAGCTTTCTGACTCCCCTCCCCATCCTATGGCCTCACTGCCTCAGGAAGTTTCAGTAACAGGCTGGATCTCCCTCTTCCCACACAAGTGGAGAGAGATCACATCTGATGCTTATGTCCTAGAGATAGTTCAGGACGGATATGCCCTAGAGTTACTTACTGTTCCTGCAATGACTTTTCCATAGCCAAACAGATATCCTCCATGACTTTTTACCCTCCTGCTGGAGAAGGTTCAAACCCTTCTCCTCAAGAGAACTTGACATAGAAACATAGAAGTTGAAGGCAGATAAGGACCGTAAGGCCCATCCAGTCTGCCCATTTCTTTTTCTGCCTTATGAATGTGCCATCAGCTTTTGCTCTGTCAATGGCCTATCTATTCTTACTCATCTGTATTGCTCCCTTATGCCTATCCCATACCTGTTTGAAGTCCTGCACTGTATTCATATCCACCACTTCCTGAGGTAGACCATTCCATGCATCCATCACCCTTTCTGTGAAAAAGAACTTCCTCACATTACCCCTTAATCAGCCTCCCTCTACTCTCATGCTGTGTCCTCTTGTCCTGATATTTTTCTTATATTGAAACATGTTAGACTCTTTCCCCTTGTTAATGCCCTGAAGGTGTTTGAATGTTTCGATCATATCACCTCTCTCCCTCCTTTGCTCTAGGGTATACATATTGAGCTCTGTTAATCTGTCCTCATATGTTTTCTGATGCAGTCCCTGCACTATTTTGGTTGCCCTTCTCTGGACTGCCTCAATTTGGTTAATGTCCTTGTGAAGGTGTGGCCTCCAGTACTGCATGCAGTACTCCAGATGGGGCCTAACTAGTGTCTTGTAAAGAGAGATTATTACCTCCCTCTTACGACTTGTGATACCCCTACTAATACAACCTCAACATCCCTTTAGCCTTACCTACTTATTCAGTGGTCTGCTTGGATGATTTTAGGTAATCAGTGATGATGATGTCCAAGCCTCTTTCTTCCCTTGTGACTGCCAGCTACTCCCCTCCCAGCCTATATGTGGCTTCCGGGTTTCTCTTCCCTATGTGCATGATCTTGCACTTCTTTGCATTATACTCCAGTTGCCACTCTTCCAACCATTTTGCTAGTTTATCCAGATCTCTTCTCATTCTGTCCACCCCATCTGGATCATCTACTCTGTTACAGATCTTGGTGTCATCTGCAAACAGACAAACCTTACCCTCCAGTCCATCTGCAATGTCACTGATGAAGATATTGAAGAGGACTGGTCCCAGGACTGATCCCTTAGGTACCCCACTTGTGATTTGCATCTCTTCTGACCATATACCGTTCACCACCACTCTCTGTTTTCTGCCTGTCAACCAGTTTGCCACCCAGTTGACCAACTTCTGACCCACCCTGAGCTTACCCAGCTTATTAATCAATCTTCTATGTGGAACAGTATCGAAAGCTTTGCTGAAGTCAAAGTAGGTGACATCAACTGCTCCCCCTTGGTCCACCACTCTGGTTACCCAGTCAAAGAAATCTATGAGATTAGTTTGACAGGACCTTACTTTTGTAAACCCATGCTGTCTTGGATCCTGTGCTCCTATGGATTCCAGGTGTTGCAGTATTCTTTCCTTAAGGAGTGCCTCCATAATCATGCCCACTACTGAGGTAAGACTGACTGGTCTGTAGTTCCCTGCCTCTTCCCTTCTACCACTCTTGTGGAGCGGGATCACATGAGCCCTTCTCCAGTCTTCTGGGACCTCTCCTGTGCTCAGAAACTCACTAAACAGTTCTGATAATGGCTCTGCTTGTTCCACCCTTAGCTCCTTTAGTACCCTGGGATGTATGCCTTCAGGTCCCATTGCCTTGTCCACCCTGAGCTTATCGAGCTCTTGTAGGACCCTTTCTTTTGTGAAGGGACTAGTGCACACCTCCTTCCCTCCATGTCCATGGTGCTGAGCTGTGGGCCCTGCCCTGCCTTCTCTTCAGTAAATACTGAGCAGAAGTATCTACTTAGGACAGATGCTTTTACATGCTCCTCCTCCTCACATGCCCCCTTATCCCCTTTGATCTTAGCAATACCCCCTCTGGACTTTTTCCTTTCGCTAATGTATCTATAGAAAGTCTTGTCTCCTTCTGTAGAACTCATCCTTGTTTCAGAACAGAACCAATGATATTATTCCTGGTACTTCCTGGAAGAATACAAAAGTTTTGAAAGGTGTCTTTACAGTCCCTCCTCCCCCATTACTAAGAGGAGATTGGATGGTTGCTATAGATTTCAAGGACACCTACCTTCATGTCAGGATCTACATGTGACACAGAAAATACCTGCGTTTCATGCTTCTGGGCTCAGGCTACCAATTTCATGTCTTGCCCTGTGGTTTATGCTCTGCGCCAAGTCTTTACCAAAGTCTTTGCCATGGAGACAGCTGCCTCTGTAGAGAGGGCGCTATGTCTTCCCTTACATAGATGAATTGTTGCTAAAAGCCCTGTCTTGGGAGGCCATAGTATACACACTGTTTCAGACTAGACAGTTGTTCAACCAGTTAGGGATCCTGGTCAATGAACTACAGTCGGTCCTTTTCCAATATACAGGGGCTGTCCTGGGTATGGGAGAGAGAGTTAGGCATTTCTGCCGTCCAATCATGCAGTGGCACTGGTAGCTCAGGAAAAGCTGGTCTCCTTCAGCAACCATGTCTCAGCCAGATGCCTTTTACGGTTAATTGGCCTTATGGCAGCTGCCATACTGACCATCCTACTAGCACATCTACACATGAGGATCCCTAAATGGTTCCTCAGGTCACAGTAGGTACAGCATTTAGATAAGATGGAGTGTCTCATACAAGTGATTCCTTCTTTCTGTCACTCCCTGCTCTGATGGTTGGACTGCTCCAACCAGAAGATGATCCCCCATTCCTTTGGCCATCACCTTTTTTGGTGAAGACCATAAATGCCTTGAGTTCAGGTTGGGGAGCCCACCTGGGCCTCTTCAGAACTCAGGATCCATGGACCCCTCTACATACAGTTCTGCATAGCAACACTCTGGAGATGACAGCTGTTCTGCATGGCCTACAGGTCTTTACCACCCTCCTTCCAGAGAAGCAGTAACTGATTTGTATAACAATATTTCAGTGATGTATGACATCAACCACAAGGCAGAATGCACTTGTACCCTCTTTGCAGAGAGGTGATGAGAGTTTGGCACTGGGAAGTGAAATAGCTGAGGCAGTATAGTACAGTGGTTAAAGGCTCTGAGCTGCAAATCTGGAGACCTGGGTTTGAATCCCACAACCCGCACTTGCATACTGTGTGACCCTGAGCAAGTCACAGCTTCCCTGTGCTCCCAGATTGCACCTGTAAACAAGCTTTCAGCGTAGTGTGTCTCACCTGCTTAAACAATTGGAAAAAAAAATTCTGACATACTTCTGTTTGTGGTGTTCTTGCCTGGATTCCTGAACACCCTTACAGATTGCTTCAGTTAATCCTGTGTGCTCTGCCATGAGTGTAAACTCTCAGACTTCATCGTGAATGACCTCTTGGAAAAATGGGGTCACCCAGACATAGACTTGTTTGCATCTCCATACAGTGGAAAACTGCCATATTTCTGCTTGCTTGCTACATGGCCTGGAGTTTTCTGGTGAGACAAATTGTTCCTCTCCTGGAGGGGGGGGGGGTTCCTGTATGCTTTCTCCCATTCCCTCTCATATAGTGGATTCAGGTCAAGTTACAGGCCGAACTGGCCACCCTTATTCTGAAAGCCCCATACTGGCCCAGACAAACTTGGTTCCATCTGCTTCATTAATTGGCAGTGGAACCCCCGTTCCACTCTTTCTATGGGTAGGACTTCTGGCATAGGAGCAGGATGGCTTTGTACACCCTAATCTGTGGTCCCTGTACCTCCACGCCTGCCTCCTGAGGACATAGCGGTCTCCCACTTTGTGGTTCCCTGGCAGTTGCTGATGTTTTCCTGGCGGTAAGAAAGTCATCTACTTGGTACACCTACTAACAAAACTGGAAACATTTTTTGGTTAAGTGTGCTGCACGTGCCCTGGATCCCATTACATGTCCAGTTCCTCTAGTCCTGGACTACGTCTTGCCCTTTATAGGCTCAGGACTAGGGTATTCCTCTATTAAGATCCATCTGGCCACCGTGGTGGCTTTTTATGCCCTCACAAAAAGCAAGACAATGGCCCAGATAAAGGTTCCTCATAGATTCCTAAGAGGTATTCTACTCTTGCACTCCCCTGTATGAGATCCAGTTCCAGTGTGGAACGTTAATTTGGTCCTAGAAACACTGGTTTCACCTTCCTTTGAGCCTGCTGTTACTTGTGAGCTCAACTTCCTGTCATAGAAGACATTGTACCTAGTGGCTATGATGTTTGCAAGATGCATTTCAGAGATACAGGCTCTGGTTGCAGATCCTCCTTTTATTATACTTCACAAGGATAGAGTTCCATTAGGTGCTAATCCTATTTCCTTCCAGAGGTATGCCTGAGAGAACACTAAATCTGACTATTAACCTTCCGGTTTATTTTTCATCTCCCACAGATAGTGGGGAACATCAGTTACATATACTGGACATCTGCAATGTGCTGCATTGGTAACTGGATTGTACCAAGGATTGTTGAAAATCCTCAGAACAGTTTGTAACTTTTGCACCCAGGATGTGGGCTCCCAGATTTCTAAACAAGGTCTGTCAAAATGGTTGACAAGTTGCATTATGTTTTGTTACCAGAAACACAGTAAGCATCCTCCAGGTCCTGTTCGTGTCCATGCCACCTGTGAGGTGGCTACCTCAGTGGCTTGTTTCCACAGTGTGTCTGCTGCTGACATATGTGCTGCTGCCACTTGAAGTACTGTTCATACATTTACTAAAGAGTACAGTCTTGACATCGTTTCTCACAGATGGGCCAGCTTTGGTCTCACTATTCTTCAAAGCCTCCTTATCCATGGTCATTAGGTCCTGCCATCCTCTCCCAGTGCTTGTTGCCGCTTGGGAATCATTCCATCATATGGCTCAATGGAGGGAGATATTCTCAAAGAAGATACAATAGTTATTTACTGTAACAGTGGATCTTTGAGAGAATGTCCTCCATTGAGCCATAGCTCTCCCTCCTGCCTCACCCCCCCAAGTGATGGGTGAACATACTGTATGTTATTGCAAGCTGCTTCTCCTTTGATGCCTCCTGCAACACCTGTACTCAGAATTCCATATCCTGTCCTGTGTGCCTGGCTTGGTCCTGGTCGCTTCGGTCCCTGCCAGTATGATGATCCTTCGTGCTTGTCTCCAGTGGGGAGGGAACCTTGCTGGGGACATCCACGTTATATAAGCACCAACGAGGTGCGTCAACATGGGCAGCCCCAGCCAGCAAAAATTCACTGGTGGTCCAGATGCCGAAAGCTTACAGTTGAATGATGCAGCCCAATGGAGGTGAGGCTTTCGAAGATCTACTGTTACGGTAAGTAACCATTCTTTATGCCACTAGGCATAAAAAAGAGGCACAATAGAAACAACTCCAACTGAAGCAGAGACTCTTTGACCTGGAGGCTGAGTATAAAATCACTCTCAACAAGGCAGTGAAGCCCCATCTAGAATGTTGCTGAGCAAAACTTAATAAACTTTTCAAAGCCAGAGTAGAAGGGCCCTTAGGTATCTGAGGCAGTGCTACTGTGAAGCAGGTAACTAGATAGGCAGCATTATATCATGGCAACTCCAAAAGGAGGCTGAAAGCAAGTCAGTACTCTGAATTAGGGGGGGGTCGCAGAAATTTAATGCAAATGCTTCTTATGTTATTTCTACACCCTGCCCATAATAAAATCTTTTACAGGAGGAGGTGGGTAAGAGTTTTGTTGGAGGGGATGCAGTCGAACAGGAACACTCTACCACATTTTCTGGGACTTCCTGAAATCACAGGTGTACTGGTCACAGATCCACAGAGCCCTGAAAAAGTTCTGAGGAACAGAAATTCAGTTTACTAACTTACTAACATACTAGACGCCAGCAGAGTAGGCCTATTGGTCTATCAAGTCTGCTCATGCTTCAGCACCCTGATTGGGTACTGTAGCCCTCTATTTGTCTCCTTCCACTGTTACTCCATCCCCCAGTCCTGCCCCCCCCGGGCAAACCAGCCTCTGCTTCACCCTTGCCTATACCTGTCCCACCCTTTCTTGAATTCCTCCACTGTAGCTGCCTGTACTAGCTCCCCGGGCAGTGCATTCCACAGTTCCACCACTCCCTCAGTGAAGTACTGCCTCCTCCTTTCCCCCCTAATCCTACCTCCCTCAATCTTCCAACTGTGTCTTCTGGTGATTCCACCCTCCTTCAGTCGAAAAATCCTATCTCGGTTTAACTTATTTACCCCCCTGAGGTACTTGAAGACCTCAATCATGTCCCCCTGGTCCCTCCTCTCCTTCAGCTAAAACAGGTTGAGCTCCCCTAGTCGTTCCTCATATGTCATATCCCCCAGGCCCCGGATCATTCTGGGTGCTCTCCTCTGAACCCTCTCCAAGAGTTGAATGTCCCTCCTCAGGTGCAGCCTCCAGAACTGCACACAGTACTCAAGATCTGGTCTAACCAGGCTGTTGTACAGTAGGAAAATCACCTCCCTGTTCCTTGAGGTAATTCCTCTAGCGATGCATCCCAGCATCCTATTTGTCCTGACCACAGTTGTCCTGCACTGTTCTGAATTATTCATGTTAACATCCACCAAGGCTCCTGGGTCACTTTCCCCTGCTGTGGCCTTCAACTCACCCCCCCAGGGTGTACACATAGTTGGGTTTTCCCACCCTAGGTGTAGCACCTTGCACTTGGAGGAGTTACATTTCAATTTCCAGGTGCAGGACCACCTATCCAGAGTATCCAGGTCCTCTTGCAGGGCCAATCTCCCCTCCCTCCCCAGCTTAAAGTCATCCGCAAAGAGTCTCATTTCACTCCCGATACCTTCCCTGACATCAGAGATGTAGACATTAAACAGGAGTGGCTCCAGGAATGATCATTTTAACTCTTGGTACTAGGGAGGATAGTCCCAGATGTGGATCATAAATTACAAAAGATGTTACTCAGGGCTTTGGGTACTATTGCACCGAAGGGAATCACAGTTAGGTAGCTGGCAGTGGTACAGCCTAAATGGAAACCTGGGTGCAGGAGTTACAAAGGATGGAAATAACAGCTACCTTGAGTATAACACTAGAAAATGCATAGAGGTGCAGCAAAAGTGGGTCTTCTTTGATGTGGAGTGGGGAGGAGTAGCATGCACTCCCAAGGGGGGATGGGACTGAATTAGACCTCACCTGAACTTACATGGTTCATTTTGGGTTGGGGAGCTCATCCTATCCCACACACTGAAAACACATAATCCAGAATACAGGGAGGGGTAGACACCAGAGCCCCCCACTGCCACATACATCCAGTAATGAGTGGCTCTCAGATCCTGTTCAGCCATTCATACTGATTCCAAAAAATAAGATAAGTAGCCACAGCTTTTATGTTGGCATGCTTGCACAGCCAACATCTTGCGGTAATGCAGATTTGGAGGCTCGGTCACTGTTGAACGAATGCAGGGCATGCATAAGTAGGTGTGTCCATCATTCCCCAATCAGCCTGTGTGCCAGTGCCACACCGTGCATACATAATGTGGTGGTGAGATCAAACAAAAGGTCCACTGTAATGCAAGCTAAGCTCGTCATATGCAGCAGACCTCCCGACGTGCTTTCCCTGGTGGTGAAAAAGAAAATTAACATGGCGGCACACTGTCTGCCATACTGCCGACTTCGGGGGTGCCAAATCCCCCCGTCGGCATACCCTGGCCTAATGTATGTGCCAACAGGGGAGCCCACTCCCCATCTTCATAATACATCCACCCCAATTTGTTATGTACCAAGGGGTGTCCAATCCCCTCGGTTCTTACCCCCACACGTTCGTTGTGTGCTGATGCGGGGTGCCCAATCCCCATCGGCTACAGCATCCCCCAGAAAACACTTAGGTGGCATGCAGGGAGCCCACCCCAGCATGCCAAAGCCCCTGCAAAAAAAAAAAAAAAAAAAGAGTCCCACAGTTTTTTTATTTTTTTAACCTGTAAAAAAGAAAACTGTCCCTCACGGTCTCCCTGCCCACCTCCCACAAGCTGCGCCTACCCACTGCCCACCCTGCCTCCCCACCCCATACTTACCCGGAGTCCGCACGATGATCTTCGGTGGACTGGGGAACACGCCTGCACTCTTCAAAGCCGGGCCGCTAACTAAGGAAATACCGTAAGCTGTATAATGGCATGAATAGGGTTTTTCAACTTTGATGCATATCTCAGGCATGTTTTGGAATTTTGGCACCAAATTTTCAACATGGGATTTTTGGGACCCCTCCTCATGAATTCTGGCACTGTCATGGCGTTAATCAGCCCGAAGGTGATTTCGCGTCACTGTGCAGAATCACCTTTGGGACCAATTAACAAAGCGACAGTGCCACTGTTCATGAGGGGTCTCTCAAAAAGCCTACGTTGCAAATTTGGTGGGAAAAATAAAAATAAATGGTTGTTTTACAAGCGTGCATTGCGCTGTTTCCAAGCACGCTCGTAACTTTGTGAATTTGTAATATTTTCACTCCAGATTTTCAAAATTGGCATATTTCCTTACCTCCTGATGAACAATACAGCTGTCATTTTACATATCCTGGCCAAAATGTGTTTTCACACGTCCGGCGCAGAAAGGCATGGTCGCTGTGCAAAATCACTTTTCGGGACAGTTTTAGGAAATGACGGTGACACTATTCATGAGCAGAGGTCCTAAAATGCCTATGTTGAAAATTTGGTGCCGAAAGTCCATAAATTGACTGTGTTGCAAACGTGCGTCGTACAGTTACCACGCACCTTTGTAACTTTGCAAATTTGCAATATTTCCATGCCAGATTTTCAACACTGGCATTTTTTCACACCTCCTTATGAACAGTACAGCTGTCATTTTTCACATCCTGCCTAAAATGTGTTTCCGCACCTGTGGCAAATCAACTTTTGGGACAGATTAACAAAATCGCAGCACTACTGTTCATAAAGGGAGGTCCCAAAATGCCTATGTTACAAATGTGACTAACAAACTCCCAAAAATAATTGGGTTACAGACGTGTGTTGCGCAGTTTGTATGCATGCTAATTGCTTCAGCAATATTTCATATTGTCACTTCAGAGTTTCAACGTTGCCATTTTTTTACGCCTCCTCATGAACAATATAGTTGTCATTCTCCACATCCTGCCCAAAAGTGTGTTTTCATCCCTCTGTCGCCAAATGGCACAGCCACTGTGCAAAACCACCTTTCAGCTAACAAAGTGATTGTGCCACTTTTCATGAGGTGGCCTGACAAGCAACCCATGTTGAAACTGTGGAGTGAAACTACCACCACATGCCTATGGTGTTAGGGTTTCCAGCTGTAGCACCCCACCTGGTACAGACTGACAGACATCAGGGGTGTCACTTGGGATCATCGGATGTAATGCTCATGCCATTCCACCCATCACCCACACCCTGCAGCCACTGACTTGTACTGTCCGGCCAAAAGGTTCACCCCACACTCTTATACTGCATCCACATCAGCGTATTTCCTTGTGGAATGGGGTAAGTATAACACCCAAAGACCTCAAACCACACCCTGACACTTGTCAGTGTCTACAGGGTAGGGTGAGGTACAATGGCATGAGCATTATAGCTGACGACCCAAAGGCACACCCCAATGCCTGCTGCTCTCTACAGGATGGGGTTGGGGTTGGAATCATTTCAATACTTCACTGCCATTCCTATTATGCGTCTCTAGCTCTGGCAATGCCAATGCCAGCACGACAACATTCGGCATTGACAAATGCTTGTGTTTTTTATAGAAGTTACATTTATTAGGAACAGATGTTTTGTTGAATGTTTATGGTGGATCTCACAGCACAATTAAAAACTGGTTCCTGCATTACTTGGAAGAAGACAACTGCTAGCAACAAACTCTGAGACAAATCTGATGTGAAACTAATGCAATTATCTTAATGTGCTTTATTGTGTCTTAGTTGAAAAATGTACTGCCATATCTCAGAATCCATCAATAAAGCGGAGTTAAAAAAAAAAGAAATGATATAATGCCCACTGTACATTTTCTGAAGATTGTCAGTGCTGTATCATCTGACTATTGTACCATGAACAAGATTGTTTTCTATGGGAGAAAATCCAATGAGGTGGCATCTTGGCCACAAAGAAGTCTCAGCCTGGAGAACAGGACACTATCTGTGACCAGTAGCTGTGCTGTAGCAGGGAAGGACAGATTTGAAAGAATGAGTAAATATGAAAGTTGGAAATCTAGGGATAAGGTGAAGGAGAAGACACCAAAGTGCCTGAGAACAAAGGTGCAGTGCAGTACAGAACAGAACAGTTCCATTCATTTATTTTGTTTTTGCATCCATGATGTATTTTACAGTATATACATGTATCATGTTTTGATAATGTCCAGTCTATCCATTTTTATATATTTTGGTATGCCTTTCACCTTATAGTAATGTAATTTTTTCCTCCTATTTTTAACACAGCGTTACATAAAATGGACAACTTAGGAACATCAAGCAGCCATGAAGAAAATAATACACATGAGGAAGAAAATATCACACATGATGTACACAATGAGGATAGAAGGGAACAGCAACTAGAGGAAAACAACCAAAGACTGGGAGACAAATGGAGAAGGAAAGCAAGGAGGAACAAGCAGAGTTTCACAGAGAAATTGGGCAGGAAAGCAAGGAGGACCAAGCAAATGTTAGCAGAGAAATGGAGCAGGAAAGCAAGGATGAACAAGCAGAGGTTAACAGAGAAATGGAGCAGTAAAGCAAAGAGGAACAAGCAGAAGTTAAAAAAGAAATGCAGCAGGAAAGCAAGGAGGAACAAGCAGAAGTTGACACAGAAATGGAGCTGGAAGACAAGGAGGAACAAGCAGAGGTTCGCAGAGAAATGGAACTGTAAAGCAAGGAGGAACAAGCAGGGGTTAACTGAGAAATGGAGCAGAAAAGCAAGGAGGAACACACCAAGGTTAGCAGAGAAATGGAGCAGGAAAGCAAGGAGAAACAAGTAGAGGTTCACAGATAAATTGAACAGGAAAGCAAAGAGGAGCAAGCAGATGTTAACAGAGAAATGGTACTGTTAAGCAAGGAGGAATAAGCAGGGGTTCTCAGAGAAACAGAGCAGGAAAGCAAGGAGGAGCAAGCACAAAATCAACACATTGAGACAGAGGCAAGAATATAGCTGGACAAACAAACTGATCAAATCGATGAAGACTGAGAGGAAATTCCAGGTGTCACTGAACAAGCACAGTAGGCAAGTACTCAGATCTGAACTGTGTAACATGGCTGAGAAGGTAATGAGACACATGGAAATCATCATTCAATGATCATTCCCATCATTCACCCTCCCACAACTCTCTACCATCCTTGGTGAAAATCTGGAATATGTAGACAAATTCAAATATCTTGGAGTATGGATAGACAATAAACTTGACTATACTACCCACATTGAAGAGCTCCTGAAAAAGCTAAGACAAAGACTTGGTCTATTCTATAGGATCAAACACTACCTGACCAGAGATTCCAAACCAAGATTAATCCTAGCATCATTCCTGTCCCTCATTGATTATGCTGACTTCTTGGCCACTGCTCCCTCTCCCATTTAAACAAATTAGACACCTTGTATCATAGAGCTATTAGATTCATTACAGACCTTCCCTCCAGCACCCATCATTGCTCTTCTACAATGCAGTCAGTTGGACATCCCTGCAACAAAGAAGAAATAAAAATGCTGCTATCTGGATCTACAAAGCTCTGACAAACAAACTCCTTCCTACATCTCAGACTGTTTCAACGGATCACATCCAGGCCTTACACCCTGAGGATCAATAAACTGATCATGCTGAAGATTCCTATCACCTGCACCGGTATGGAAGAGCTGCAATCAGCTATTCCTGGCACTTATCTGGAATTCTCTTCAAAAGACATTGAAACTGGATACCCTGATTCCTTTAACATCCTTCAAAAGCTGTACACCAGTCTATTCCCAGATTCATGCAACTGCTTCCACAAGCCCTAGTCCTCCCACACCCCCCCTCCCTCCCACACCCCTCTCCTCCACCCCCTTTTAAAGCTCCCCTATTTTTCTATCGTTCCTCTAGCTCGCTTCTCCATCAAACTTCATACATATATGCCCACCCAAGTCGCACTATCCAAGCCTTATCCCTACTAAACTGTCTGTTTCTCTCCTTTAATAGGTTTTAGGTTTATTGTCACTTTGCCTTGTATATATGTAAATATTTGTATATCTGTCTCATTCATAAATGATTGTATTTGTGCTTATTCAGTATCATGTTTTTGTGTACAATTTGTAACCTTTTATTGTTATGACCACTCAGGTCCTTCTTGTAAATGAGCTATGCTCAATGGTGTTCGCCTGAATAAATAAAGATTTTTGATTGATTTGATTGATTGATTTGATTGATTGAAATGTGGATCTAATGCTTCAGCTGTTGCAGAGGCACAGGTGATGTGCAGAACAGTGCTTTCACATCTGCACGGGTCGTCATCACCTATTTCATTAATACAGCTTCTGAAATCTGATTTGCAAAAATCAAGCAGTATGTGCAGTGATGGCACAGCAATAATAAACTCCAGCAATTCCCCACATGTACCATTTGTGCATTCTAATGAGGTCATTAATAATACTGACACATCTTTTCCTATTGAAATGGTGTTTGTGCCAATAAGAGAGGCAAGATAACGAAAACTAGTGACAGTGGATAATGGCAGGCCTGAGAATCAGGCTGCTCTGTTTTTTTTGGGACACTGGTACCACAGAAACAGTATCTCTCATGGGAAAAACACATAAATTGGGATAGGAGCAGGGGAAAGAGACTGATACCAAATGCCACACATCATGAGGTGTTATGGATTGTAAGGAGGCACTTGTAGGTTGGCAGCAGCCACAGGAAATTAAAAAGGGACAGAATAAGGAACAGCTGAGAAACCCAAGAAAGACTGAAAATTTAAAAAAATTGTTAAATGTTCAGTTATATTTTTCTGCAATGTTATTTGATTACATCTCTTACATTACACTGAATGTCTTGCATTACACTTCTGTCTGACCTTGTTTTCACCAAGGCATTCAACTTAGTCAATCATGACTTCCTGCTGGCTAAATTAAAGATAGTTGGGTTGGCTGTCCTTTCTTGTCACTGGTTCCACAACCACTTGACAAGTAGAAAACAAAGTGTAAAGTGGTGAGGTGGTTTAGCAGATCTTTGAGTTATAATGGATGGAGTTCGGAAAGGTTCTATTCTGGGTCCCCTTCTATTTTCCCTACTTATTAATGATATGCTCAGTAGTTGAGGAGGAGCCATGTTACAACTCTATGCTGATAATGCTATTCTACACAGAGCCTCTGCTGACATTGTCTGGATTAACAGCAACCTGTTGAAGTACTTCCAACAACTGGAAACCTGATTCTTATCAAATAAACTTGTCCTTAATGTAAAAAAGACCAAAGCTATGCTCTTTGGATGCAGAAGGCTAGGCACAGAGAGACAACTCCTACCCAGACTGCCCACCACTGGCGTCACTTACCTTGAAGTTGTAAGGTCACTAAAATATCTTGGTGTCTTACTTGACCAAGGCATGACATTTCCTACCCCCCCCCCCGGTGGATGTCGCAGCCAAAACATTGCATCAGAAATTAGGCCTCTTCTACAGGCTTTTCCCCTTCCTTCTTAAAGAAGGCGCACCATGTCACTGCAGACAGCACCTTAATGCCTGTCTCTTTTACGGTGCCCCTATCCAACAGGCCATTTATGACTCAGAACAAAGCAGGCTCAAAACCCTGTATAATAAAGATGGTCACTTTGCAGCTGGTGCTCTCCCCAGGGACCACCACTGCGAAGTTCTTGCAGCTCTGGGATGGCCCTCTTTTGAAACAAGTCTGAAATACCAAATGCACTGCCTAAGTTTCAAACTTGCCAAGTTTTAAACGCCCTCTAGCCTCATGGGAATACTTACGTTTAAGCAACTCGTGATGCTCCTGTACTCCACTGCAAGCTCATTACTGGAAGTCCCTAAGGTACAGTCACAATCTGGAAGGAGATCCTTCTCATTTGTGGCCCCTTTCCTATGGAACTTACAAAGCTGTGAGATTCTAAAGTGCCCTACCCTGCCTGATAATATTTAAAAAGATGCTCAAAGCCTACTCACTTGGGGTGAACCAATGCAGGTGCAAACGGTGACATGTTACATATCTGGCTAAATAATATTCCTTAGGCTGACCCTGGTTTTACTACCTTCCTGTTGGGGGAGCTTGTATTTTTCTCCCACTGTTTTTGATTGTGAAGTTGTCCTGCTGAAACTGAGATTCTGCAACTTGGCACTGAATGTTTGTGCCATCGTACTCAAATTGTAACTAACATATGCACACTGTATGTAAGATTTATCCACTGAAATTGCTACATCATCCAGGAGGACAGTTTTTGCCTCCCTTGGTGTTACAGCCCCCCACCCCACCCCACCCTCACCCAGCTAGTTTAAATGCTCATCCAAGTAGTATTTAAACTGCACACTAGGAACTTTGGTCCCCTTCCTGGAAGGATGCAGGCTATATTCCCACAGATGCCCATATCCTCCCAGATTGGCCCCCAGTCCCTAATGCAGCTGAAACCCTCCTTCATGCACCATGCCTTCAACAAATTGTTAAATGCCCTGGTGTGAAGTACCCTTTCCTCTCTATGGTAGTATTGTGGGATTCAGACTCAGACACCAGTGTAGATGAAACAAAATGGACCAATTTTATTCAAACAAGAAACACAAAGAAAAAACAAACTGTACAATTAATAAAATAAAAGAGGAATACTTCTTCCAATAAATGATCCAGGTGTTTGAAAGTCCATAAAATAAACAAAGCAACTATCTTCTCCTAGAATATACTAGGGATAGGGTCAGTTCCCTGCTGAGCCCTGGACTAGACTGTCTAAGAACAGCCCTTTGCTTATTATATAGTGCTAACTTAACATGCGACCAGGGAAGCCCCTCCCCTTCTTACCTAACTAAAAATAAAAGCTTTATTAGATTATCTTTTTATCTTTCTGATATATTCAGGCACAAATATTCAGGATATCCAATGTACTGGAGGAGTTGAGATGTTTCTAAACATGTTTTAATGAGAAAAGAGGCTGTACCCACGATCTACAGGCTCCTCCCACAGATTCTCTGTATAAATACAAAGAAGAGGTGAGGACTACTCCCTCAAGACTCCACAAAATCAGGCACATAACCCAGTATGAGCTCTCCCCCCTCCCCTGAGTGCACCCAGAACAATCCCAGACAGAGGGTACCTCACTGTTCTCAGTTACAGGCTTGCAGTCTCTCGTTGGGGCCCTTGCAGAGCAACACAGGTTCAAGGAAACTCTGTCTGTCATTGGGGTTGGGGTTGTTCCCCAAGCCTCCTACCTGATGCAAATAAAGAATCCCCAGAGCTGTAGCTCAGGGTACTCATGGCTTCCCCAGGAGGATGATGGTCTCCCTGATTCAAGGATATGCATGGAGGATGGAGGAGGCACTGTTCTTCACCTGCCTAGCCTTTCCAGCTTTGCCCGAGGGCCTTTGTATACAGTATTCACCAAGCTGGCCTGTTCATCCTTCTAGCCCTCTGGTTTCTACTGCAGCAGTGGATTCACACTGAAGACAGGGTGGATCAGCCTCCTCTCAGCTAGACCTGGCTAGTGGCCACTCAGCTTGCATTGCTCTCCCCTGGCTGGAAATCAAGGGCCCCTGTGTGGAGTAGTCCCCAAAGCCCGAGGCTCACTTTAACTGTCCCTTCCAGTCCAGTCCCTTAGCCCCCAGTCCCCTTTGGGAAAACCTCTTGCTCTCCCTCTCCCACCAGCTCTGCCTCTCTTCTCTCCTCTCTCTTCTTGCCACAGGGGAGGGGTATCCAAATTCATTATATCCTGAGAGCCTCCCTCCAAGCAGGCAGTCTTCCTCTTCTCTTGCTTTTTTGAGGGGGGAAGGGTAGACCTGCCTTTTCTCTTTGTCCCAGCAGGTAAGCTCATTTTGGGGGGCTTACAATTAAATCAAAAATCTTTTTTGAATAAGTTTTGTATTATTTATAGAACCTTTTAAAAAAACAGAGCGAGATAATTTATGTATGCTTTAAAAAAAAATTAAATGAGTGGCTCTGTAAAGGTATGCATGTAATATGACACATAGAAAACTGCAATTTTCCCATTCCTGCTCTGGGTGGGTTGTGGCTGTATTGTTATATTTTCTTCATTTATCAGTTTTTTAAGTTAGTTGAGATAGGGCTGAAACAAGTGTCAACTTCATAGTTTTATAAATGATCATCCATATTCAAACTTTCCTTTTTTGCTGCATAATTTTTCTGTGGTAGAACAGTAACCATAGATGGACAATAAATGTTGACACTGTGAGACACAAAAAGTGATCGAGCTCTTTGCAGATTTTAAGTAACAAATAATGAGCGTGAGTCTGATTAAAACACTAAAAAAAACTCTTACTTTTTTTTAAATAATAAGATATACAGAAATTTGAAATCTTTCTATATTTAGCCTGCTCAGAGCTGGATTGTTACATTTTTTCATCCATTGATTTTGTTAAGTTAGTTATGAGATGATAGAAATAGGTGTTAACTTCGCCCAGTGTTACAAATGTCCACCTTCACTTGAACCTTGCCTTTTGTTCAATAGTTTTTTTTTGGGGGGGGGGGGGCAAAATGGCAATGGCGAATAGATAAATGTTTATACTGTGCAATATAAGGGATGATCGCGATCTCGGTAGATTCTAAGCAATAGACAACGAACATGAATTTGGTTAAAACAATAAAAACATTGTTTGTCTATTGCTTTAAATGCTCTCATGTTAAAAAGCATATGTCAATTTTGCACTGTTTTGTACTGTTCTACATCCCAATCCCATTTTTGCCCTATAGTCTGATTTGATGTTCTTGAGGTAAAACATTACATAATGTGTATCTATCATTCTAAATGCTGTTCTAATTTAGAAATAGATGCCAAGTTTATATAGTATTGTAATTGATATTCAATGAAAGAAAATGAGTTTTTGTGCTCTGCAAACTTTAGGTATAAACTATGTCCTATAGTCTAAATTGTACTCAAAAATATTTTATAGTTTACTCTATTAATATTTATTATATTGCAATCTCTGATATATGTCTGTTTTTAAAAATAGATGGTGTGAATTTTCCTATGAGGTTTGAAGAATGCAAAATGAGTTTCCACTTTGATTTGTTTGAAATTTAATCATCTTAGTCAAGGCTTGTTTTATAAAGTTTTTCTATAAATTCATATATGTTTATATGTTGCAAAACTGATGTCTCCATATTTATGTTATAGTTGAATGAGGAAAAGCAATCACTTTACTGGGAACAATTTGGACTGAGGTCAAGCTGTATCCAGGATCATAAAGTACTAAAGCACACAGAAGCTGGAATGCATAGGACAGCTGACCAACTTAATAATAATAATAATAAATTTTACTTTTGAAGCGCCTTTCAAATTTCCAAGGCGCTGTACAAGCATAATAAAACACAGATAAAACACAGATAAAAACTTAAATCTCAGAATAATACATCACAATCAATAATCTAAAAAGGCAGACTGATACAAATAAGTTTTAATAATGAAAAGTTCAATTATATATTAAGGACCTGCAATACTCATCCATTAAGGATTTCTTATTTATTTATCAATTTGTTCATATATGTTTTTGATAATGCCTATTGAAAACATCTATTTTAACTAGGAAAACATAATTCAGATTAATGATGTATTTTGATATGAAAGAAAGCAATTTGTTGATTGTGCAATAGATTTAAAAAGGCTAATTGATACCTTAGTCGCTTTTACACACAGGTTTTTAAAACGGAATCAGTGTTACCTGTGTGGCACCTTTGTACTCTGTTGTGTTCTGGTTCCTTTCTACATGCTGCGAGTATTCTGTCAACCCCCGCCTCAATTTGCTTCAGCTGCCCCAGAGTTTGCTGCTATATAAGTTGTTTTCTGCCTTTCTGCCGGAATGGCTGTTTTACACAGCCCGACAAAATGGAACACAACGGTGCAAACCGCGAAAAGCAGAGATTGCGGTTTGGACGAATGTTCGCCTAGGGAATGAAACTGATGCACTTTACACACAAAGGATGTAACGGAATACTGTTTCCATAATAGTCATTCCATTACATAAACCTGTGTGTAAAAGTGCCTTTTAATTCAAGTGTTGCTTGTAAATACAGGGGGCAGGATTCACAAAGAAAGCCAAAACATCTCGCAGCTGCAGGAAAAAGGCCTGCAGCACTCTGGAAACGTAGTTGTATGATATTCATAAACAAATTTTGAGCAGGTGTGGAATTTCTTAAAATCCCCACAGCTGTGGAAATTCAGAAGCTGTGGAAATTGCGCACGTGCTGAAAATCCGCAACTGCGGATCCGCAGCTGCAGAAATAGCTTAGGAGGCACAGCAACAGTGAACTTAATTAGCTGGAACAGCAGACTTTAACAGGGCTGCCATAGAATGAAGCTGAAAGCACCCACAAAAAGACTAGCAACCAGTTCCTCAATTGGGACCCACTGCAGCACTACAGGTACCAGCAATACCATGGCACCACAGTGGCTGACTGACACTGCTGGTCCTCCCTCCCTGGGGTGTTCCTGTTGCCTGCAGGGATAGTACTCACCGCAGGCTGGTCAGGCTCTACTGCCTGTGGGGCTCCATCATGGGCTGCACTGTGTCTGGTGTTTGTTGCCTGTTGCCATATCATGGCGATGTGTGCTTTTGTTGCTGTTACAGCCGCCACTGTTACAATATCTGGGATGCTATTACCTGTGCCTTACCTCCACCTTAATTGATTCCAGTTGCTGGGGCACTATTGCACTTTGCTGAGGGAGAGTTACACCTCATTTCACTTTGTGTAACATTTTTTCCGCAGCTGCGGAAAAAACTGGTTGTGAATAGCCTTTCAGGGGCTGTGCTTTACTTATCTCACACCTTTTTTTCATCAGGGACTTCCGCGGCTGCACTTTTTCCACAGTCCTTAGAGTGTTGTTTTCCACAGCTGTGGAGGGTTTTGTAAATAGCACCCAGTGCAAATTCCCCTTTGTTTCCATAGTTACTGCAGTTTTGGCAACTTAGAGAAGGTTTTGCACCTTCAGAAAGCTTTGTGAATCCAGCCCCCTGGTACTTGTATTCAACTGATTCCTTTTGACTTTTTAAATTAGCATGAGCACTTTGATGTTAGTAACATATAAAAGTTTTGTAGGGGTATTGTGGCCATTCCCCCGATAAAGCCTGGTGGCAAAGCACTGGGGTTAATGTGGCTGGCTATTGGGCTGGTCCAATATATTTGTTCTGTTTCAACATTTTTCTGATTTGCACAAGTTTGTATATTTAATACACTGTGTGCTAACAATACATTACTTGGGTTTTGAGATTTTCATGATACAAATCTCTTATTTTCTGACCTACCCGCTGTACAACTTCCTTACCTGCTCAGCACATGGGTAGCTTGTGAATTTAATTTGAGCAAAGCCATGACTGGGCTATCCGTAGGTGTAGCACCCCATATATAAAGCAAAGCACAGGTTTTTCTTCATTTTCGGATATGCTGGGGGCGCCGTGAGTCAACATCTGCAGCAGGTGTGACAGCGACAAACAGAAGACAGTGACAGGAAGAAAGAGAGCATTCTGGAAGTCCTACAGTGTTGTGTGTGTGTGTGTGTGTGTGTGTGTGTGTGTGTGTGTGTGTACCTGCAGTGCTGTAAGAGTCTTCCTGTCGGTTCCCCTCCCTCTCTCTCTGTCCCCCAGTGTCACAGTCTGTGTTTCTGGAGTCCTTGGGCCACAGAAGTTGGTGTTGGGGTGTGGGGGTGTAGTGGGTCGATGTCTGTTCCCAATTGCTGCTGTGTGATAGAGCCTATAGTGTGAGTAGTGCAACACACTGTTCAGAGACAGAGAAAAGACAAGCGAGCCACTACACAGTGTTGTGACTTTCCCCCCGTGGAACAGAAGTGCTGGCTCCATGAAGAAGGAGTGCACAACTACAACACAGTGTGTCTGACACAATATTCAAGGGTTCAGGGAGCCCCCACTATACCCCCAGGGAGCGTATTAATATATTTAAAAGAACGCTAGCCCCATCCCATAGAGAGCCAGCCCACTAGACCACCAGGACATAATATTACACAGTGGCTCCCCCCTGGGCATTTCCTAGTGCACCCAACCACCAATACCACTCCATATTAAGACAAAAAGGGCTACTAGCCCCCCCCACTAGCCATCGCTAGCCACCAGGGCTACTAAATAAAATACTGGCCACTTGGTTACCATTATGAGCAATGGGGTCTTTAGCTAAGCCCCCTTCTCCAAACCACAGTCCCTTTACTCTGCTTTTGCTCATCTTACAGATGTGACAGCCAGGATGCAATGCAGAAATGCTGCAGAATATCACAGAAAGCTGCAGTTTACTGTAGGAGGCATTGTAAGTCAATGGCAATTAAGCCCTTTTGTCATGCAGGATTTTATGACATGTCATTACTGCAAGTTACAGTGCTTCATCATGGCTGACTCCACTGTACATCTTTTTCCTTCTTAACTAACCTATATTTATTTTTATCTCTACAAGTCTGACAGGACATGGACTCCGGACCATATCACATAAGTATAATTGTATTTCTCTCCTGTCCTTTCCACCCTATTTAACCCCCCTAAGAACTACGGATCCTTTGGGACCCCCCCCGTCTCTTCTCTTACAGGTGCAGCAGACATCTCCCAAGGACTACCCTGTGGCACCCTGCACTCAGGTAAGTCCATCTCTTTTACATATATTTTGGTGGATTTACTGTAACAGGGCGGCTGCACCCATTACAAACGTTCTTTCTGTAAAATTTCTTTTTTGCTGCATTGATTTATTTAATTAAAATACTTCTGCCATATTAAATACAGCCAAGCCCCTGACATGCTTCTGAAGCAGAACAGACAAACTGAAAAGCAAAGCTGCTCTGCTCTGTCATTTTTCACTTTCAGTGTGTCTGCTCACATGAGCAACTCTCTGATCGCTGTCCTAATTTTTCTTTAGAACTCCTTTCTTTTGTCACTTTCTGCCTCAATACTAACTGATGCATTAATGAACTAATGTGTACAAGCAGGACCCAGTACAACAGCATGCAAGCAACATTCGGCACTGGCAAATGCTTGTTCTATTTAGTAGGATCTAGGCACCCCAGGAAAGCTTATTTTAATGTTGCAAATGATATACAGTATTTCATTAAGGTTTATCTTTTACCATACATGCTCCAAAGCACTGTTTTTAGCATGAAAGGACATGCTGGGTGGGATAAAGGTGGAACTGTGTGGACAGCATTGGCTTGCATAGTCCATTTAAAAATGATTTAAAAAAATAGGAACCCATGTCCTCATATTCTGCAACATCAGTTCCCCTACAGATGCCCATTCCCACATAGAAGACGTGGTCCGGGGGGTGGAAGGTGGTAGAGAAGGGAGGAAGTAAACTCAGCAGGATGGCTCAACTAAACCATCTCCATGCCACAACCATCCCAACTGCAAAATGTTTTTCAGAAAAGGATCTTGGTCAAATGGAAGAGGATAACGAACCAGTCAAAGGGCAAAGACTGCAACCAGATAAGGAGAACAGTGGAGGAATCATAAATGGCAAGACAGAAAGAAGTAGGAAAGTAATCATCATGGGGGAATCCATGATCTGGGGGGTAGAGGCCTAGTTGAGTGACTACAGACACACAAGGGTGCTAATCAGATGCCTCCCAGGAGCCTCAGCAAAACACAACACCAATCGCATCAGAGGAATAGCTGAGAAAGGAGAGGAGGACTTGAAGATCCTGGTACACCTGGGGACAAATGACCTGGCAGGGCAGTTGGTAGAAGAAGCTAAATGAACGCTAGTTAAACTAGGAGACCAGCTGACCACTCAAATGACCTCCCTGGTCTTCTCCAAGGTCCTTCCTGTGTGGAGCAAGGGCAGTAGCACAGAAAAGATCAGGAGTAAAGAAACTGAAGAGTTCAACGAGTGGTTACGGAGCTGGTGTCAAGAAAGAGGCTAACACTTCATTGGAGCACGGGGAGACTTCTGAGAGACGAGGTTCTGCAGGTATGATGGACTGCTCCTAACGAAGGAAGGAGTAAAAGGACAGGGCCTACCATGTGATGTGTGCATTGGGCATTTAAACTAGGGAAGGAGGAGCTGCAGGCAAAGGACCCTATTAGAGACACCCTAGAAGATAGGAACTTAGCTGTAACTCCCCCCTCCCCCCCCAAAAAAAACAGGAATTAATCACAGAATGTAAAAAATGACTAGAAGGAACATGAAGGGAGGTAAAGAAACACAAACAGAAGTTGTACTCAATAGTGTGCCTACTGGAAAGAAACTAGAGGTAAAACACAAGGTCGAGGGATGAACAATTAAAAAAATTATAGTATAAATTATAGTAAAAATTATATGTAGGCACAGGGGCGGGTGCAAAGCTGGTGAGATGGGTAGGAAACTGGCTGCAGGGAAGGCAACAGAGGGTGGTGGTGGGCGGGGAGCTCTCACACCCAAGGGCAGTGACGAGCGGTGTTCCACAGGGCTCAGTGTTGGGACCAGTGTTGTTTTGGATATTCATTGCAGACATATCATGGGACATCAAGAGCAAGATCAGTCTGTTTGCTGATGATACCAAGGTAGGCGCGGTGGTGGATGACCTAGGGGGATGGCAGGGGTTGCAGGATGATCTGGCAAAGCTTGAAACCTGGTCAGACACCTGGCAACTGGGCTTTAATGCCAAAAGTGCAAGGTGCTGCATTTTGGGATGAAGAACCCAAGGAGGAGTTACCAGCTAGGGGGAGTGCAGCTAGCCCAGACAAGGAGGAGAAGTATCTGGGTGTGCTCATTACAGGGTCAATGAACAACTCGGCACAATGTAGGAAGGCAGCTGCAAAGGCCAACAAAATGCTGGGTTGTATTGCAAGGGATATATCCTCGAGGAGAGAGGAGGTGATTCTGCCACTGTATAGGTCATTAGTTAGACCACACCTGAAGTACTGCGTGCAGTACTGGCGTCCGTATCTGAAGAGGGACATTAAGTTACTGGAGGGGTGCAGCAGTGACAAAGATGATCAAGGGCTGGGGACTTATCATACGAGAGGAGGTTGAAGGAGTTGAACATGTACTCACTGGAGGAGAGAGAGACAGGGTGACATGATTGAAACCTTTAAATACATGAAAGGAATAAACAAGATGGGTATAGAGGGCTGTTCAAAGTAAGGAGGGAGGGCCACCAGGGCCATGATATGAGACTGGAGCGAGGAAGGTTCAGGAGGGAGATGAGGAGACACTTTTTTACAGAGAGGGTGGTGGCTGGGTGGAATGCGTTACCTGCTGAAGTGGTATGCAGTAGAACAGTGGACTACTTCAAATGAGGATGGGACAGGACAAGGGGGAGGGTTAATGAAGGGGAAGGGTGGAAGGGAGGGGCAGCTGCAAAATAAGGGGTGCTAGCTGCACATTCGAGCAGACTTGATAGACCTCTAGGCCTTTGTCTACTGGCAAATTTCTTATGTTCGTATGTTCGTAAAAGGGTCTGACAGACCTTGGAAAGCCATGTGCATGAAGACTTGCAGCCTGTGAAATAAAATTTCAGACCTAATGGCCTTGATGTAAGAGGCTGACCTGGACATTGTTGCTGTGACCGAGACATGGTACACAGGGAACCATGACTGGGATATAGTTGTGCCAAGGTACACTCTGCTCCGAAAAGAAAGGGTAGGAAAAAAGGGGGGAGGAGTGGCTATCTTGGTTTAGGGAGGAAATAAAAGCTACAGAAGTTAAGGGCATAAGGGAGGTAGGGGAGGCACTGTGGGCAACACTGGAAATGGGGAATGGTACTGCCATTCGAGTAAGTGTGATCTGCAGATGTCCAGCACAGGAGGAGGAGTTGGACAATGTGCTAGTAGAAATAATCCATGAAATGTCAGCAAAAGGGGAGATATTGCTGATGGGAGACTTCAATTTCCACATGTCAATTGGAGCACCCATACTGCAGCTACAGCAAGGAGCAGAAACATCCTGGAAGCTCTTCAGGAGTGGGACTCAGACAGCTAGTGGTGGAACACACCCATGAGGGGGCAATATTGGACCTGGTGCTCACAGATGGAGAAAGGGTAATGGACGTAGAAGTGGGGAGTCACCTGGGGTCCAGTGATCACAGTATGGTATGGTTTAATGTGAGGATAGAGGAATCCATCCACACAAAGGTAAGGGTCATAGATCTCAGAAGGGTCAATTTTGCAAAGATGGAGGTATGTCTGAAGAAAGCCCTGGGGGCAGTTTGGGAAAAGGGGATGTAGAGGAACAATGGGCATATCTTAAGGTAGATATAACAGAAGCCATGAGCCTTTGCGTTAGGCAAATAAGTAAAATAAAGAGGAAGAAAAAGCCTCTCTGATCCTCACAGAAGGAGGCAGGAAGGGTGAGGGAAAAAAGACAGCACTCAGAAAACACAAAGAAACACAGAGGGAGGAAGATAAAGGAATGTATCTGGAAAAGGTAAAGGAGGTGGAGAAAGCAGTCAGAAAGGCCAAGGTACAGACAGAGGAAAGAATAGCCAAGGCAATTAAAAAAGGACACAAGACCTTTTTTAGATACATTAGGGAGAAGAACCAGGGGTGGGATTGTGAGACTAAAAAAGGAAGGGAGAGGGTCAGCAGAAGGGGACCAGAAAAAAGCAGAAATCCTCAACAAATATTTTGTTCATTGTTCACAGTAGAAGGAGATGGGGAGAAACCACAGGTGTAAGACGTACCAAGGGGAGGAGTGTAGATACCAGTCCATTCACAGTAGGGGGAATCCATAAGTGATTAGAAGAAATGAAAATAGATAAAGCAGTGGGGCTGGATGGATTAAATCTCAGAATTCTAAAGGAACTAAGAAATGAGCTAGCAGGACCACTGACAGCCTTGTTCAACAAATTATTAGAAAAGGGTGTGGTTCCGGCAGACTGAAAGACAGCAAATGTTGTCCCTCTCCATAAGAGTGGCAGCAAGGAGCAGGAGGCTAGTAACTATATACTAACCTCAGTGGAAGAAAAGTTGATGGAATCATTACTTAAGGAAAGGATTGTGACATACCTTGAATCCAGCACACAGCAGAATCCAAGACAGCATGATTTCACGGCAGGCATGTCTTGCTGAACAAACCTGATAGATTTCTTCGACTGGGTGACAAGGGAGATTGTTCAGTGTGGAGCGGTAGATGTGGCCTACTTGGATTTTAGCAAGGCCTTCGATATAGTCCCACATAAAAGGCTAGCAAACAAATTGAGCAGCCTGGGAGTCAGATCCATTGTTGTTAACTGGGTTAGAAATTGGCTGAGCGGTAGGGCACACAGGGTGGTAGTGAACGGAGTTCAGCAATAGAAAGGGAGATGATCAGTGGGGTGCCTCAAGGATCAGTGCCAGGCCCAGTCCTCTTTAATGTCTTCATAAGCCATATTGCAAAGGGGCTGGAGGGGAAGGTGTGCCTCTTTGCAGATGACACAAAGATCTGCAATAGGGTAGATACACCAGGGGGGTGGAAAGAATGAGAAGGGACCTGGGTAAGCAGGAGGATTGGTCAAATGTATGGTAGAGATTCAATGCAAGGAAGTGCAAAATTATGCACTTAGGTCATGGAACCTGAGAGAGGAGTACTCATGGAGGGGGCTACTGTTGGCCACCAAACAGGAGAGGGACCTAGGAATAATTATATCTGAGGACCTAAAGGTTGCTGGACAGTGCGAGAAGGCTGTTAGAAGGGCCAGACAGATGTTGGGGTGCATAGGGAGAGGCATGACAAGCAGAACAAAGGAGGTGGTGATGCCACTATACAGATCATTAGTGAGACCTCATCTGAAGTACAGTGTCCAGTTTTGGAGGCTGCATCTCAGAAAGGACAAAGACATAGTGGAGGCAGTCCAAAGAAGAGCTACAAAAATGGTACAGGGGCTGCACCAGAAGTCATACAAGGACTCAGTATGTACTCTCTAGAGATGCAAAGAGAGAGGGAGCGGCATGATAAAGATGTATAAATACCTTAAAGAGATCAATAAGGTACAGGAGGGTAGCATCTTTCAGAAAAGATGGACAAGAACTAGGGGGCATGAGATGAAGTTGAAGGGAGGAAGAATCAGAGGTAATATGAGGAAGTATTTCTTTATAGAGTGGGTGGTGAAAGCTTGTAACAGCCTCCTAGCAGGGGTGTTGGGGCAAAAATGGTGGAGGAATTCAAAAATGCATGGGACACACACAAGGGAACCCTAAAAAAGGGAAGAGTAGGAAAGCCACAGATCAACTACAGTCTGCAACATAAGTTAAAGATAGGAAAATGGGCAGACAGAATAAATGGGCCTAGCAGTCTTTAACTGCCAACAAATTCTATGCATCTATGTATTTGGAAGAGATGGGGACCCATGCACCTGCCAGTAATGGCAGCAATGGAGGACAGTGGAAAAGGTCCTCCACCAAAGCAGACAGAACACAATAACAAGGAGGCAGACATGAGCTCCTTCACAAGAGAAAGAGTCCTAGAAGAGCTAAACAAACTGAGAGCTGATAAAGCAATGGGGCCAGATGGAATTCACCCAAGGGTGTTGAAGGAACTAAGGGAAGAAATTGCAGCACTACTAGCAGAATTATTCTGTAGATCACTGGAGAGCAGCACAGTACCTCAGGACTGGACAACAGAAACAGAGGTGCCCCTGCACAAGAGAGGAAGTAAGGAGGATACTGGGAACTATCGCCCAGTCAGCCTAACCTCAATAGTGGGAAAAATGAAGGAAGCACCACTAAAGGAGAGAATAGTGAAATATCTGATGGAAAACAGAAAACTAGACCTCATGCAACATGGTTTCACGGCAGGAAGATCACGTCAGACAGACATGACACATTTCTTTGACTGGGTTACCAAAACAATGGACCAGGGCGGCTCAGTGGACATAGTATACCTAGACTTCAGTAAAGCCTTTGACACCGTCCCCCACAGGAGACTGGGAAATAAGCTGGAGCACACTGGGTTATGGCACAAGATAGTCAACTGGGTTAGGAATTGGCTACAGAATAGAAAACAGAGAGTCTTGCTAAATGGGGCTATGTCACAGGAAGGGGACGTGACCAGCGGCGTGCCACAGGGGTCAGTGCTGGGTCCAATACTCTTCAACATATTCATCAGTGATATTGCAGAGGAACTGAAGGGAAAGGTATGCCTGTTTGCAGATGATACAAAGCTCTACAACAGGGTGGACACACAGGAGGGGGCCACAAGCATGGTGGCCGACCTCAGGAAACTAGAGTGGTCAAAACTATGGCAATTAAAATGTAACACCAAGAAATGCAAGGTCATGCACTTAGGAAAGCAAAACCCAAAAGTAAAGTACACACTGGATGGGTACCAATTGGAGGTAACAAAGCTGGAAAGGGACCTGGGTGTACTCATCACCAATGACTTAAAAGTCACAAAACAGTGTGAAAAAGTGGCAGAGAGAGCAAGTGGCATCCTAGGGTATACAGGTAGGGGCATTACAAGCAGAAAGTAAGAGGTAATCATGCCACTGTACAGATCCTTGGTGAGGTCACAGCTAGAGTACTGTGTCCAGTTCTGGAGGCCACACTTTAAAAAGGACAAAGACAGATTAGAGACGGTGCAGTGAAGGCCCACTAAAATGGCGAAGGGGCTGCACCATGAGACATATGAAACTAGGCTTAAGGAGCTGAAGTTGTACTCACTAGAACAGAGGAGAAACAGGTGACATGATAGAAACATTCAAATACATCAAGGGAATAAACAAGATGGAGAAGCTCTTCCAAGAAAACTAGGGAACTCGGACAAGAGGTCACAACTTGTGTCTGGTGGGAGGCAAGTTCAGGAGCAACTACAGAAAGTACTTCTTCACAGAGAGGGTGACAGAGCCATGAAACAGCCTGCCAGCACAGGTGGCAGCAGCTAAAACAGTAAGAGAATTAAGTTAATGTGGGACAGACAGTGTAGACAGCTTGGCTGGAACAATTAAAGGGAAGGGGGTAGCCACCTTGGGCAGACTAGATGGATCAAGTGGCCCCAATCTGCCAACACCATTCTTTTTTTTTTTTTTTCTTTAACCAGGAGAGACACACTAAGCTGAAAATTTATTTCCAGATGCAACCTGGGAGCACAAGGAAGTTAAATGACTTGCTCAGGGTCACACAGTATGCAAGTGGGGGCTGTGGGATTCAAACCTATGTCTCCAAGTTCACAGCTCAGAGCCTTAAACCACTGCACTATACTGCCTCAGCTCCTCCCATTCTTATGTTCTTATGGATATATTGCAAGGCTATGCCTGTAGTTCAAAGGGCGGAGCAACAACCACCCACCCATCAGGCCTTAAAAGGCATTTGTCCTGGCCAGTCCAGGATTAGTTTATTTAGTTTTGTCCAGAGGCGCCACCTTACTTCTCTCTGAGCTTCTGTTGCCCTTCAGTTGCATCTCCGACCACTCGTTCTTGTCCCTTCCCACTTCAGCCCATCTATCTCTACCACAGTTATCGCTGCATTATTCATCCCCCCTTGCTGTTTTCTCTCCCCCTCCCTACCTTGCTCCTGCCACCACCTCAGCTTTGCTCCCTCTGATCCACCCAGCGTTGTTTCTCTCTTAGCCCTGGGTTGTTATTGCCTGCATGCCCAGCATCCGTGCTCCTTGGTGTTCCATGCTGTGCTCGCCTTTCCAAGCGTCCCATGCATTGGCTCTTCTGGCTTCTCCGTCGGGTGACTCATTTTGCTTCCTGACCCATGGCAGTGCTGCTCCCCTCAAAGCACAATGAACCAGCTCTTTGCTGCCCAGCCATTTCCCCATATCTAGCAGGCTGCCCTACAGCTGCACAGAACTCCAGTCTTCCTGAACAACCAGTTCTGCGGTATCGAACCTCTGCTCCCTGACTTGCGCTCCTTTTCCACACAGCCCCTGCATCTTGCCTGGGCCTTTGCTCCTTCTATTTGGTCGCCCTCCTGCATCTTCCTTGGTGGCTCCACTCACTGGCTGCTCTACACTCTGCTGCTCAGTACTGCAGTTTATCTGCAGAGTGGCCTGCTCTCCTCCACTCTGCCTCCTCAGCCCTGCAACTTCTCTTCTCCACGGCTGCTTATCAGCTCCAGGGCCTTTCTTCACTCCTCTTGGTCTGTGCTCCTGAATCATTGGAGCACTCGTCTCCCCACTACAAATGACCATAACTCATTTAAAGTCATATCTTCACTATGGCCAGCAGATCAGAAGACATAAAACCCTGGGGCATTACTAAGAACTTTCAGCCTATATCTCAGTCCATCTTCCCTCCATCTATCCCTTGGATCTGCCTGTCTGCCCTGCTCCCTCCTTCCTTGGCTTGCTCCTCCTGAATTAGCTCCTGTCCCATCTTTCTCTACCCTGTCCCTTTCCTGAACCCTCTCCCATCTGGCTTGCCTTCCTCTGACTGGCACTGCTTGCTCCCTTCGGCCAGGCATCTTGTGCCTTATTCAGCTGTCTGTGTTCCTGTGCCTCGTTTGTGGCTGCCCTGTTTTCCCATGGTGGGGGACTATGCTGCTGATGCGGCCTTGTGGCTCCTGGCCACAGTGCTGCTTCCCATCCCATTCTTCTCCCCAGTGTTGGCTCGCCCACCTCCTATCATTCCCTCGGCCCTCACTTCCTCTCCTTCCTCGTTTTGTGTTTTCTTTTGGGGAAGTTTTCCCATCCTGCCATCACCGTACCTCTTCATCTCTTTCTCTTACCGTGGTCCTCCATTCTGGATCACTCGACTCGTATCTCACTCCACTTCATGTCAACCTCCATTCTTTCATGAACCTCATCCCTCCTATACCAGCCATCATACCTAGTGCTTACTTCTGGTACTTCATACCTCTGCCATCAGCTGTGGGCTGCGCCCAGCCATCCTTGTCTCTCCCTCTCTTGCACTCAATTCCTTCCATTCACTGTGGCCACCAGTGCTTCCAGTTCCCATGTGCGTTTCTGCCTTCCTGGCTACCACATTACCACCTTCCCCCACTCCCTCAACCCTCGCCTCTTCTCCTTCCTCATCCTGTGCATTCTTTTGGGTGAATTTCCCTAATCCCTCCAACACTGTACCTATTTGTATCCTCCTCTTACCCTAGTCCTACATTCTGGCCCATTCATATCATATGTTCTCCACTCCATGTCAGCCTGCAATGTTACCGAACCTCATCCTTCCAATACCCTACTAGTCATCTTCCCTACCCTTAACTGTATCAGCACTCTAGGCTTTCATTCCATTACCATACATGATGCGTTTCATATCTCACCTTAACTGTACCAGCCTTCTAGGCTTTCACGTCATTATCATACATCATTCCATTTCATAATTCACCTTCACCATACCAGCCTTAAAAGCTTCACTCCATTATCGTACATCATCCCATTCATACCTCACCTTAACCATTCTGGCCTGCAAGGCTTTCAATCCATGACCTTTCTTGTTCATTCATTCTCAACCATTCTTTCCTACCGTATCAACTTCTCAACTTATCATAGGCTGCGGGCTTCACCCGGTCATCTTCATCTATCCCCCCATGTACCATACATTCCCATTCTGCAGTCCATGCGGGACTTCAGGCTTCCCTCCATCAGCTTACCTCATATATTCATCTCAAACCTTCACTCTTCCATTTCAACTTTGTAGCTCTAACCTCGCTACACCTGGTACTTGTACCTCACCTGTCGGCTTCATCTGACCTTTCTCATTCCTACCTTCATGCAGTTCAATCCACTCCTAATTTGGCTTCTCAATGGACCTGGTTGTCATGCACGCCCATGGTTGCTTCTGCAACCCGCCTCCTCAGAACCCAAATCAGGGTCCCCCTTTGCTCACTCCAACCTCTCTGTGGGTCTCCTCACTCCCATCTACTTTTCAAGCATACCTCTCATGTGAGTCTCCTGCTACCTCAACTCAATCTGCTCTCCACTCAGAGCCGTGCCTTCTATGTCCATTGTTCCTTGGCTCTGGGCTAGCCTGTAGCGAATGGTCTCACTCTGTACCCCTGAAGTCCACATCTAGAGCATGCAAAGCTCGGAGTGGGGTCCTTCTCCTTGGCCCATAGTGAGAATGTCTTCGCTCCAGGTGCATCTTCAGTCATCCCTCATTTTGGTAACACCTCTGAATGTAGAATTTATGACTTCAAGCTGCGAGGGGTGGGACTCTCATCAGTAGGGCCCCTTTGGCTGCCCGAGCAGATTCAGAGGAACCTTTTCTGCTGTTCTCCACCTGACCACCTCTGGTTCACCTGGTCTGTTTTGTAGGCTTGTGTAGGCTGGCTGAGTGCCTCGGCAGTCATTTCTCTCTTCTTTTGCTTTTGGGTGCCTTGCTGCAGAGCTGTCACTCGCAACCCTCAACAGCATTCCTGTTAGAAGGACAGAGTGAAAGCTTCATCTAAATTGGAATCCTTTTCTTTTCCCTTGAGCTCGACTCTAAATTGCAGTAGCAGAGCCATCACTAATCAAAACATCCTTCAGCCTGGAGGGAAGACGACCTAAACCTTGGATCCCCAGAGGTTTTCTCCTCAAAGGGGTGTTTTCCTCTCCTCCGTGCTGATGGTCATAATATTTAGATAGGGTTAGTGCTTTCATAGGTTCTGTGGTTAGGTTCCACTATTGGATGGAGTCAGATGGTGATGCAGACTCTTCCCTCTCTCCTTAGAAAGTGCCACCCTTCTGCCTCGTGTCAGCTTCCATTCCTCTCCCTATTCCTTGTCATCTTCCGTTCCTCTTCTGTCCTTTCCATCTACATCTATTGCCCTCCATTCCTGTCCTTGATATCTTCTGACTTCTTGCCTCTTTCAGGGCTCGATACCCTTTTGGGTATTCTTTTTAGGCTTCTTCCTAAGCTACCTCTAGCCAAGGGAATCATTCCCCATGGCACCTATAGGGGTGGAACCCTCATATAGGGTTCCTCACCATTGCACCCCTACAGGGTGATATATCCCATGGATAGAGAGGTGAACAGCCATAATGCATCTAAGTCACATAAGCATACATCATACCAGTTGCGTAAGTGCATCGAATTGCAAAGCTATGCCTGTAGTTCAATGGGCCAAGCAACAACCTCTCCCCCATCAGGCTTTAAAAGGCACTCCTCCTGGCCAGTCCACAATTAGTTTCTTTTGTTCACCCACCATCCTCCCCTCCTCCTCCAGTGGCACATCTTTCTTTCCCGTGGGCTTCTTCCTAAGCTATCTTTAGCCAAGGGAATAATTCCTGTGGCACCTATAGGGGTGGAACCCTCCTACAGAGTTCCTTGCCATTGGTGCTACTGCCTGCATCAGACATCCTTCCCAAATAAAAACAGCCTCCAAATTCAAACTGAAAAGATGCCTGAAAAAGTTCTGCCTGTACACTTTCCTAAAAGATCTAAGCAATATTCGTTGGCAGGATTTCTATCTAGCCCTCACCTTTAACGAGGCATTTAACATCTTTCACAGCCTCTTACTGGAGCTAATAGACAAACACGCCCCATTAAGACTGATCAAATCAAAAAATAAAACTCCTGGCTGGTTCTCTCCCATCCTGAAGAAAGCACTTAGGGATAGGGACTACTGATGAAAAAAGCAAGGAAATCCCACCTGGAGGCTGATTGATTAGCATTCCGTACCACTAGGAATGCTTGTACCAAGCTAATTAGGTCAGAAAAAGCTAGGTACTTCCAAAAAGAACTAGAAGACAATAAAAACAACTCTGTCAAATTTTGGAACATCCTCGAAGAAGTCGAAGGTCAGTCCACTGCAACACCCCTTCCAAACAAAATTGTGTCTGATGGTACCACCTATACGGACAAAGCTGATATACTAGAGAAGCTTAATGATCACTTTGCCACTGCAGGGCTTGCCTTTGACATCTCACCTATCAGCAAACTTAGCCTGGCAAGAGACTACACTGTTGGCTTCACTGATAATCACAACCATAACCAACCGCATCCCACCCCCTTCAGCTTCCTCACAATTACGTTCAAGCAAGTGGAGGATCTTCTCCTTTCTCTTGATACAAAAAAGAGTGTGGGTGCAGATAATATTGAACCTTACTTCCTAAATCTTGGCAATACCTATCTGACTGCCCCCATTACACACTTATTCAACACCTCTCTGATTCAAGGTGAGCTACCTGTCTTGTGGAAAACTGCCCACATCCTACCATTATTCAAGACTGGGGATCCAAGTGATCTGAACAATTGCCAGCCTATTTCTATACTATCCGTCCTCTCTAAATTACTTGAAAAAATTGTCAACATCCAACTTAGAGAACATTTGGATTCACAAAAGTTGCTAAACCCGGCTCAGTCCGGCTTCAGAGCCAAACACAGTACGGTATCGGCTCTTGCCAAAGTAACTGCAGACTGGCAAATGGCTTCTGACTCTAAGAAGCATGTATTTGCCCTCTTCCTTGATCTAAGTAAGGCCTTTGATACTGTGGATCATACCTTCATGCTTACTGCACTGAGTAACATCGGACTTGATAGTTCTGCCATTAAATGGTTCACCAGCTACCTAACCAATAGGTTACAACAAGTCAAAGCCATAGGAGATTTGCCCCCACAAAAATCCTTGTTATGAGGAGTCCCACAAGGCTCCATCCTGGGCCCTATCCTTTTGCAATATACATCAATAATCTGGACTCTAGCTGGTACAGCAAATGTGCACTTATTCAGCAGATGATACTGTACTCTATACCACAATTCATCCTGGATCTGGCCCATGAGTATTTACAGAAAGACTTCGTCACCCTCCAATACAACCTTCTCACTCGTAAGCTCCTCAATGCCAAAAAGACTAAAGCAATGATTCTCTCAACCAGTCTACTTCCGGATGTCCACATATAACACAGATCCAGACACTCTTAGATGAATCCCTTGAAGTAGTCGATACCTTTAAATACCTAGGGTTGTGGCTGGATAACAAGCTCAACTTTCTGTGCCACTTAAATGAAACCTCGAAGAAACTAAGACAGTGATTAGGGTTATTCTATCGCATTAAACACCTACTCACGTTAGAAGCCAGAATGAGACTAGTACAAACTACATTCCTACCTATACTGGACTACGCTGACTTCCTTTACAGTCATTGTCCATCAACGATGCTAAACAAATTGGACACCCTTTACCACCGGACTTTAAGATTTATCTTAAATCTACCCCATAGTACACATCACTGTCATCTATACCAGGTTTCGGGATGGACCTCACTCTCAACTAGAAGAAAAAGGAATGCTCTCCTCTGGTTTTTAGAGCATTATCTGATAACCTCCCTGCATACATCTCGAACATCTTCAAATGGGCTAAAGGTTTCTATGGTCTGAGATGCTTCTCCTTAATCTGCTTCCAGATTCCTAGAGTGAAAACTACCCTTGGCTCAGTAGCAATCAACTTCTCACTTCCATCACTTTGGAACACTATGCCAGACGCATTAAAATTATCCTCACTTCCAAGCATTTTCACATTCAAAGCTCTATTAACGGATTATCTGAAGGAATCATGCTACTGTTTCAGATGCCGATGAACCCTAAACTCTGGGTGCCACTCTCAAATCCTACGCCTAAGTATCTCATCCACCCCACATTCCTAACAACAGAAACCTAGGACCTACAAGCCTAGTTCCCTTAATCCAAGATGGCCCTGCCTGTTCTCTACCTTTTACCTATTCTGGCCTCCCTTTTGGCTGCCTACTCTTTCACTCCAATTTCTACTCTATTCCTTAATACCTCCTTATTTTTTATCATTTAGGCAATGAGCTCATACTTAGCGGAGACTATATGGGAATGTTGTCTCTTCTCATTTCAGTAAAGCTTATCATTATGTACCTTTGCATGTTAATTATGTTGACCGGTATCTATAGGCCCATATTGACCGGCACCTTCACAATGTTTTTTTTTTTTTTTTTGCACCGTTGTCCACCATAATTGTAATCTTATGAAGTGTACTGTATTGTATTAATGCCCAGGACCACCTTGAAAATGAGCTTTCTCAATGGTGTTTATGCCTGGGTAAATAAAGTGATTGATTGATTGATTGATTGATTGATTGATACCCCTACAGGGTAGTGTATCCCATGGATAGAGACGCGAACAACTACAATGTATCAAAGTTGCATAAGCATACATCATACCAGTTGCATAAGCACATTGAATAAATGGTTATTTTAGAGTCTGGTCTACAGTGGTATCCATGGAAAGTACAGGACTGAGAGATTTGGGTGAGACAGGGAGCAGCTGAGGTGAGGCAGGGATAAAACCCACCACCTGCAGGGCAGACTCTGTATACCTTTTAGCATTTTGTCACTGAAATGTTAGATAAAGGCACTCAAGATGTAGGGAAATGAGGGGTACTGGTCTTAATAATGTGGAACAAATCGTCAGCGAGAGACATACATTTAGAAAAGTGGAAACTAGTGACTTAGCAGCACTCTACCCTTGATCACACCCTGGACACTAGCTGAAAGTTCTAACAGTTGATTGATAAGGACTCACATTGAGTCTTTTGTGGGATCCCTCTCTTGAACTGCCAGATAATTATAGCTGTTAATGAGCTGTTAATCATACCAGGCCAACTGGAACACAAAGAGATTAGCACGAGGACTAGACTAGAACCTGCTAAAGTAGGGACTTTTTTTAACTTCATTAACAGCCACGAAAAACCTGCACTAGACAAGACAGACAAGTACAGAGTTAGCTGCACTAGCCCTGGTCAATTTGCACTAGGTTTTGGGCTAGTAAAACAATGTTAAAATCGACCTTTGCTTTTTTTTTTACCCCATGTTGAGTGGATTTTGGCATCTATTTTTAGAGTTGAACTATTTAAAGAAGTCAGCATTTGAATGTGATTTTCTCTGTTTCCATCAGTATTGTCAGATATTTTTAAACATTCATTCTCCCAGAAGGTTAGGGAGCAATGACTGTTGCATGCTAGTTCACCTTAGTCAAGTAAAGTGTTGTTAAACAGGGGGAGCTGAATTCCCAAAGAACTGGGACACATTTTCAATGAAATTTAATAAAACTGCAACAAAAGTAATGTGACCACTATGAAACTTGACATAACTAGCGAGTAAGTGAAACTGTGGCACAAATAATACAACAGCATTAAACAATAACACTTGCATTACTTTTTTTGGCAGAAGCAACAGTAAAACATGTAAAGTCGCAAATGCACCAAAATGTCTGAAAATAGGAAAATTACATTTCAGCACATTTCAGAGGATGCAGTCACAACTAAAAATTGGGAGTTGTGGATGCATCATTGACCTGTGAAAATCTAGACTAGGATGTTTCAAAACAGCTCAGAATATGGATGCAAACCTGGAAACAGCCTCATTTAAATGGGCACTCTTCTAATTACCACAATTTTAAACAGAAATTGCTAATGCAAAATCAGAATGAGGAAACAAGGGCATCTTACACAACAAGAAAAAGGATGTTCTTAAATAAAATATAGCTACAACATTGACACCACAGCAGGTACTGTGGCTTTAAATAAAATAACATTAATACCTTCACAGACTCTGAGCAGTGTTTTCAAACCGTCGTTAAGCTCAGACAGCTAGCAATCTAATGAAGAAATACAGACTATAACATGAACACCTTCCCACTGCTTTAAATGAGATGCTTTTCATTTGGATACAAGTGTAATATGTTTACCACAGAGGAAGACTTCCTAACTGGGAGTCAGGGCAAACACAGAGTTTCAGAACACATAAGTTAATATCAGATCCTCCCCACCCCCAAAAAAATATTGCAAGAAGTTTTTAGATGAATTCCTTTTTCTTGTGGGCTGCCTTGTTAGGATCACTTTTAGATTGATGAAGTTGCGGTTGACTATTTCTTCAAATGCCAAAACCTTTTACAATGTGAGAGCATGTGAATTCTAAGTTGGAAGACATTATGCTTTTATGAACTATTCCACTGCAGCATCATCAATCACAGGCACTAAATGGGTTCTGCGTGTAACGTAGAAAACACTGCTCCAGTCAGTACTTCTCTGTTTTTATTGGTCCTTAGGCAGTGTTGAAGCTGCATAAAGATGGATATGGGCAGAACACAATGCACTCAGCTCAACTAATATCAGTGCTTGTGTGTCGCAGAATGGGTTCATTTCACAATAAAAGAATTAAAAAAGTAAATTTCTTTGACAGTAACAGCACATTATGCAAGTTCGTTTGAGCAAGTCACTTACATAGGTTTTCCCTTCAGATAAACACAGTCGTACAGAACATGATAAAACAGTGAATTTATTGCTTAATATGTCACTAATGTTGGAAACAATAAATTGGGTCCTATCTTTTTTTTTTTTTTGCTGCATTGTAGAAGTTGCTGTGGAGGTTAATGTTCAGAAGAAACTGAGGCAATCAGTGGCAGGGAGGAAGTACAGTGTTTAGGTGGGGGAAGTCTGAAGCAATCCCTTGTTCACTAAGTATCAATTATTAAGCAATGGTGTTTCCATTTATATTTTCTAGGATGAACAGCAAGCTCTGAAATGTTCTGGATCATGTCCAGCTGTGGGTGAGCAACAGTAGAAACAAAATAAGCTTTTCATGGGGAGAAGTCAATGAATACAGAGTTTCTAAAGAGGTTAAGCTTTCTCAATGCTGTATTAGCCACTGCCAAGTATTTTAGGTAGATAGGTAAGTAGGTAGAATATGTAGGAAGGAAAAAAGGTAGGTAAGTAGGTAGTTACTAGATTGTAGGTATTATAGGTAGTGTTTTTTGTTAGGCACCTAAACTCAGAACACCTTTTTTCTCTGTGCTTTAATTATGCTGAAAGAACTCTTAAAACTGAATGTGGATAAAGCGATGGCATCTGATGGGATTTCTCCTAGAATTCTAAAAGAACTAAGGGAAGAACTAGTAACACCACTGACTACCCTTTTTAATAAATCATGGGAGGATGGTATGGTACCTGAGGACTGGAGAAGTGTGAATGTGATTCCCCTTCACAAAAGTGGGAGCAAGACAGAGGCAGGAAACTACAGACCTGTCAGTTTGACCTCAATGGTAGGGAAAATGATGGAATCACTTCTGAAGGAAAGAACTGTTGAGTACATAGAGGCCAGTGGGGCACAGGACCCAATGCAGCATGGATTCACAATGGGAAGGTCATGTCAGACAAATCTAATTGATTTATTTGACTGGGTGACCAAAGTAGTAGACCAGGGAGGGGCTGTGGACATGGCCTACCTAGACTTGAAAGGCATTTGACACAGTCCCCACAAAGATTAATAAACAATTAGTCAGCCTGGGAGTGGGTCCCAGGGTGGTAGCCTTGTAAAACACTGGCAGGACAACAGGACACAGCAGGTAATAGTAAATGGAGTCCACAGTGAAGAAAGGGGGGTTACTAGTGGGGTACCACAGGGTTCAGTACTGGGGCCAGTACTTTTTAATGTCTTTGTAAGTGACACTGCAGAGGAACTAGAAGGGAAAGTATGTTTCTCTGCAGATGACACAAAGATCTGCAACAGGGTTGATATGCAAGGTGGGGTGGAAAGGATGAAAATGGACTTGGCAAGGCTGGAGGAATGGTCAGATGTATGGCAGCTTAGATTCAATGCAAAGAAGTGCAAATTAATGCACCCAGGAAATAAAAACCCAGGGAAAGAGTACACAATGGGGGTTTAGATATTGGCAACAACAAAAATGGAATGGGACCTGGGGGTAGTCATATCATATGACCTAAAGGTGGGCCAGCAATATGAGAAGGCAGTAAGGAGGGCTGGGGGGATACTGGAATGCATAGGGAGAGGCATCACCAGTAGAAAACAGGAAGTTGTTGGCCCTCTGGACAGACAGTTGGCAAGACCACATCTGGAGTACTGTGTACAGTTCTGGAGACCCTATCTCTGCAAAGACATAGACAGGGTGGAGGCTGTCCAGAGGAGAGCAACCAAAATGGTGCAGGGTCTGCAGCAGAAGACTTATGAAGAAAGACTAAAGGAGCTTAAGATGTATAGCCTCAAGGAAAGGAGGGAGAGGGGAGACATGATAGAAACATTCAAGTACCTCAAGGGAATCAACAAGGTCCAAGAGGGTAGCATCTTTCAGAAAAAGAGATGTGCAAGAACAAGGGGGCACAATTTGAAGATAGAGGGGTGACATCTCAGAGGTAATGTGATGAAGTATTTCTTCACAGAGAGGGTTATAGATGCATGGAAAGGTCTTCCTGAGGAGGTTGTAGAGTCAAAAACAGTGGGAGAATTCAAGAATGCATGGGACAGACATAAGGCAATTTTAGTGGGGTGTAGGAGGAAGTAGGCTGTTGGTTATCTAGGATCTGCAGCTTATCCGTTAGGTAGGGAAATGGGCAAACTAGGTGGGCCAAGCAGTCCTTATCTGCCATCAAATTCTATGTTTCTATGTTGACACTGATTTAAAGTATGGCACTCTCCTATAAAATTAGAAATTGTGTGCTTTTTTTTTTCAAAATTGTACTCACTCTTTTATTTCAAGTAATCCTCTGACTGTATAAACTCATGTAGCCCATTCACTTTTCGTCCTCAATTGCAGCGTGACTGAGCAGTATCAGTTATTTGTCACAGAAGCACTATGTATTAAAAAATGTAAGCAAATCTCTTTTCTTAATTCTACTCTATTTATTTGAAAAAAGTAATTGACTGTACAGACATAACAGTGAGCGAGTCAGCCGCTTCTGAGTACTAGATGGAAATGCAAGTGAGTGTTGCTATAGCAATGCTTGCTTGCACTTCCATCTACTATTCTGAAACAGACGATTCGCTCATTGTTATCTCACTACACTTGGTGGTTTCTTTCAAGTAAACAGACTATAATTAGGAAAAGAGGAGATTTACTTACATTTTTTAGTAGAGTGCTTCTGCCACCACATAACTGATACCACTCAGCCACGTTACAAATCAGCACAAAAAATTAAAGTGATAACAGCAGCAAAAATTAAACTAATAGTTAAAAGGAAAAAAATACTCACCTCAGTAATTATATTTCTTCTAATGGAGTCTTGCTGAATTCTGACAAGTGCAGTTAGCCCTAGCCTTTAAACTGCCCTGGAGAACAAAGAGTTAACTTTCTATGCCAGGCATAGAATGCCGAGCTCGAGCTCAGTTGAGATCTCTGTCTGGAGTCATTTGAACTGCAACCGTCAGATTCTTACAAGCAAAAACTCACTAACTATTCTATGTGGAAACTGTAAAATCTTTACTAGCCAACTGTCAACGCTAGTTTTGGATATCCAAAGGAAGACTCAAGTCAGGAAACCCAAAACCTAATAGAATAATAATAAAAAACACCCAAACAAAGAAGAAGAGGGTGTAAAAAGGAGCACTCCTGAGGTGCAACACTGCACCTGCCCACCCACTTCCCAAAAACAGATTCTGAGAGGCAGGGAGGGAAGTCAGAATACAGCAAGACTCCATTAGAAGAAACATAATTACTAAGGTGAGTAATTTTCTCTTCAAACAACATGAAGTCTTGCTGTAGTCTGACAAGTGCACACTACAAGCAGTACCTCCATGAAGGAGGAACAGAACCTACTTTGGGAATAGGCTCTGAAGTACTGCTGTGCCAAACTGAGCATCACTCCTAGCCTAGATATCCAGAGAATAATGCTTGGTAAAAGTATGGACTGTTTTCCAGGTGGCTATTTGACAAATTTCTAAGAGAGGAATATCCCTGGTGGCAGCCAGAGAAGCAGCTGTACCTCTTGTAGAGTGAGCCCTCAGGCCAGAGGGTGGAATCTTTCCCAGTTTCTCATAGCAGAATTGTATGCAAGAAACAATCCACCTGGCAGTAGTTCTCTTGTTGGCAGGTTCACCCTTTCCCACCTCCCCATAAGTGAAGAACAACTAGCGGGAGTTAAACCTGTGATGCTTGGTATGCTCTATGTAGTAGCTAAGGGCTCTTTTAACATCTAAACTGTGTAGCCCCCCTCTCCTGAGGAAGAATGATCAGTGAAGAAGACAGGAAGAGACACAGACTGATTCAAGTAGAAGTCTGAAACCACTTTGGGCAAGAACCTTTTATTGGTTCTAAGGACCACTTTATCCCTATGAAAGGAGATAAAATCAGGTTCCACTGACGGGGCTTGTATTTCACTGATACATCTGGCAGAAGTAATGGCTACCAAAAACACAGTTTTCCAAGTCAAGTACTTAAGTTCTACAGAGGACATAGGCTCAAAGGGAGGTTGCATTAATTGAGCAATGCAAACTTTTAAATCCCAGGCATGGGCAGGGTCTCTAAAGGGAGGACTGGTATGAAGCAATCCCTTAACAAATTTACAGAATATAGGATGAGATGATAGTGAGGAAGACTTCCCCACTAACAGAAAAGCAGAAACAGCTGACAAGTGTACTTTGAGAGTAGCTGGTCTGAGGCCTAGGCCATTAAGATGGACCTTATAGTCCAGAACTGTGGTCAAATCAGCAGTGTCTGGAGAAACATTCCTCTTAGCACACCAAATGCTGAATCTCTTCCATTTGGAGTTATAAGTCTTTCTGGTGGAGGGCTTTTGAGAAGCTTTGAGAATGTCCAGAACCCCTGAAAGAGATGCAGCTCTGCAAACTCTAACTCTTCAAGAGCCATGCCTTGAGATTGAGAGACTGAAGATTGGGGTACCAAATCATCCCCTGAGAGGATGTTAACAGGTTGTAATTCCTGGGAAGAGACAGGGGAAGATGGACTGCTAGGGACAGCAACGGGGGTACCAGGGCTGTCTGGCCCAGTCTGGAGCAATCAGAATCACGTTGCAAGGTTATGACCTTATCTTGACTAAAACTCTGAACAGAAGAGGGAAGGGAGGGAAGGCATACAGAAATTCCCCTTCCCAGTTCAGAACCAGAGCATCCAGGGGGACTGAGCCCAAGGCTTGGGGTCTGCAACAAAAGAGAGGAATTTGGTGATTGTCTGGGGCTACAAAAAGATATATCTCTGGAGTGCCCCACCTTGAAAAAATCACCTTCAATACCAGAGGGTCCAGGGACCATTCGTGATGGCCCTGAGAGATACTACTCAGTGCATCTGCTAGCACATTGTCTTTCCCTGGAAGATGAACTGCTGTCAGAGAAGCTTGCAGGGAATAAGCCAGGGACCACAACTTCATGGCTTCTGTGCACAAGGCCATAGAACGAGTGCCCCCCCGCTTGTTGATGTATCACATGATGGTGGTGTTGTTGTCTGTTCTGACTTGAACCACCTTGTTCTGCACTGACTGAGAAAAAGCTTGCAGGGTCAGAAAAACTGCCCTGAGGTCCAGGAGATTGATATGGAGAAGAGATTCCTGAGGAGACCACAGTCCCTGGGCAGTTAGAGGCCCAAGATGGGCTCTCCAGCCCAGGATGGAAGCATCCATGGAAAGGACCACTGAATGAGATTGAGTGACAAATGGAACTCCTTGTCTTAAATTGTTCTGATCCAGCCACAATTGAAGGGCTTGGATCAGGGTCTGAGTTACTGGAATCAACTAGGTGAGGGAATCCTTCTTTTGGAACCAAAAGGGCCTCAGATGGAACTGAATGTCCCTCATCTGGAATCTTGCCCCTTGGACCACTGCTGTAGAAGCTGCCATGTGGCCCAAGAGCTGGAGAAAATGCCTTGCTGGTCGAGAAACCTGAAGGCAGAAGGAAGAAGCCAGTTCTATAAGAACTCTTGCTCTTTCCAGAGGAAGAAAGGCTCTTGCTTTGACAGTATCCAGCTCTGCTCCTATAAAGGTAAGGAGCTGCACTGGCTCAATAACTGACTTGGGCAGGTTGAGAATAAAGCCTAGAGAAGTGAGCACTTGCTGGGTCATTTGCAGGTCTAACTTGACTTGGTCTGGAGACTGTCCCACTATGATCCAGTCATCCAGGTATGGAAAAATGGAAATCTTCTTTCTTCTTAGGAAAGCAACCACTACTGCCAGGCACTTTGTGAAAACCCTTGGGGCTGATATTAGGCCAAAGGGCATTGCTTTGAACTGATAGTGGCATGAGGGCAACTTGAACCTGAGGTACTTTCTGTGGGAGCACCTGGTAGGAATGTGGAAATAGGAATCCTTGAGGTCCAGGGAGGCTAGACAGTCTCCTGGCCTTAGAGAGGGAAGAATTATTCCCAGAGTTACCATCTTGAACTTTGATTTTTAAAGATGCGTGTTCAGATATCTTAGGTCTAGGATGGGTCGCCACTCTCCTGTCTTTTTTGGGGTAAGAAAGTACCTGGAGTACAGACCTTTGCCCCTGTGTAGGGGAGGAACTCTCTCTATGGCCCCTAAGGCCAGAAGAGATGAAACCTCTGCCTCTAGGGCAAGGTTTTCTGAGAGACCTGTGGAGGTGGAAAAGATCTGGCTCATCTTCGAAATTTCTTGGAAGCTGAGAACCAGTCCCTGGCTTACTACTTCCAGGACCCACTTGTCTGAGGTAATAGACATCCAGTCCTGGACAAAGTAAGCCAGCCTACCCCCTACTGGAATAGGAGAGTCGACCCAGGCAGACCCATCAGGGTGTCTGCTTGGCAGGAGCTTTAGGCTGAGGAGTGGATGCAGCCCTGCTCATCCCCCTTCTGTCTCTCCCTCTGAAGAACCCCCTCTGTGAAAAGGGAGAGGAGGCCTGCGCTTTGTAAAAAGGTCTATGAAAAGTCCTGTCCCTGCCCCTAGACTGCTGCCTTTGAGGATCTGCTTGCCTTTCTTTGGCCTGAGCACTCCTATATGTGGTCCTGTACTCATCCATTTTCTTCATGTAATTCTCTGTCTGCTCCCCAAAGAATTACCCACTACAGAAAAGTCCATGGCCTTAGCCTGGGTATCCTGTGAGAGGCTAGTACATCTGTGCCAAGCCATTCTCCGAAGAGCCACAGATGTAGCCATGACTCTTGATGACACATCACTGGAGTCCACAGCAGCATGAAATTGTACTTTTGACGCCTCAATCCGATCTGCAGCCACCTCCTCCAGCTCCTTTGCCAGCTGAGGGGAAGCCTATTTAGCCAGTGCCAGTAGTGTCCCATCTGGACTTCTTGTACCTGGCTGTATAGGCCATATAATTTACCTGCCTGAGTCCCAAGGAGGATGCCAAGTACTGTTTCTTTGCCATGGCATCGATCTTCCTGGAGTCCTTATCTGGGGGGTGTGAAGCCAAGGGAATATTTGCCTTGTCACAGGCAGCAGCCTGCACTACCCCAACATAGCTGCATTGCTGGTACAAGAACTCCGTGACTGAGCCTGAAAGTGTATACCTCTTGTCCATTCTTCTATCCACAGGAGGTATAGTGTTAGGAGACTTTAGAATTTTTTGTGTCTGCTTCCCAAAAGATTTGTGGAGGGAAATAGACTCCGGTTCATAAAAGTCTTCAAGGGTATAATCCTGAACCGGCGGAACCAACCGAACTGAACTCCTGCCAGAAGGTGCCGGATCGGAAGGAACTGGGTGAAGCGATTCCACAATCCGAATCGCTTTGGCTATCTCTTCAGTGGTCGGAACATGAACTTCTGGATCCGAACCGGACGATTTATCTTTGCATTTTCTTTTTGTCAGAACCGATCCCTCGGAATCAGCTCTCCTTTTGCCCAACGAAGTATCGCCCTGGTCAGAGGGCACTCCTTCTGGTTCAGTCGGAACCAAACCGGGCTGGCCATCCAGGTCAGTGGACTTCTCGGCCTCCTTTTCCTTCAGTCTACCTAATGTTTTCTCAAGGGTAGATTTGGGAAAATTTTTACATATTTGGCATTCTGAATCAAGGTGGTCAAACTCCAGACAATAAACACAGGTGGTGTGGGGATCGGCCTTAGCAAAGACCTCCCCACACTCACTGCAGTGTTGAAACCCAGTGGGCCCGGTTTTTTTCTTGGGTTTCTCAGACATGGCCAACCTAACCAACTTACCCTTTCTTCAGCAACCACCAGGTAAGACTCCCTTATCGGTTCCTAACCGTGTCATGGGTATTTGAAAAAAACATAGTAAAACACGTTTTTTTTAGAACTGATAAGAACCGGTAACCACACAGTAAGTAAACACAAAATCACTATCAAATGGTCGGTTCAGCCGAACCGACCACACTTTTTACAAGTTCCACACAGAAAATAGAACAATTCCTATCTAGTACTCACGGCACCACAGACAGAGACTGAACCGACTATGCAGATAACTTTTACAATTTAAGACCGACGAAAACTTGAAACTTTAACCGACTTTCTAACCGAGCACAAGGAGAAAATCTCTGGAGCAACTGTTCAGTGAGGCGGAGTAAAGAATCTGACGGTTACAGTTCAAATGACTCCAGACAGAGTTCTCAACCGAGCTCGAGCTCAGCATTCTATGCCTGGCATAGAAAGTTAACTCCTTGTTCTCCGGGGCAGTTCAAAAGCTGGAGCTAACTGCACTTGTCAGAATACAGCAAGACTTCATGTTGTTTGAAATACTACAAATTGCATGATCAACCAGATAATTTTCTAACCAAAAATGTATTCTTTTCAACACTATGCAGAGATTATTTGGAGGGTGGGGAGGTTAAACACACAGTCACCTGGGATGCACGGGCTTCAAAACCTCTCTCTATAAATTCCAAACCTCTATGTGAGGAATCAGCTTAAATGGAGATATAGAGGACTTCTGCTGCAGGGGAACCCAAAACATAAGTGGTATAAACAGAACATGACATGGTCTGACTGAAGATATCATATTTATCTTCACTCAAGGCCGATGACATCAAGATATCTGCTCTGTAGCAAAGTGTTTCTTACAAGGTATATCTTCTGTGAAATTATTACAGGTGGTGCTTAATTTTTTGTGACTTTTTATCATTAGGCTAAGCAAAATTACTGTTTGCCCCTATTTTATTTATTATATTTTGCTGAAAAGGTTTTTTGTCTCAGGGGTGTTGCAGTCTCCTTCTCACATTGAAGACAGGGAGAGTAAGAAAGCAGCCACAGCTTCCTTGAATCAAGGAGGTTATTTTCTAGACTACACTAAACTGAAGTATTACTTTTTGGACCTGTGTAAGTTACTAGTATTGATTCTGTTTTTGGGGTGGACTTTTCTCAGTTTTAACTTTAATTTGCCAGCGAGGAACTGTAGCTGGGAGATATTTGAAGTCAGTTGTGACTAGACCTGTTACTTAGCCTTTGTGAAATAGGTGTCTGAAAGGAAGGAAGGCACTGCCTGGGGTGGAGGGTAAGAGTTGTACGTAATTGTTTCTGGACAGCATAGGTGTACTCCCACCTACCCTTCCCCTCACCCCACCTTCCCCAAGTGCATAACTTCCTTTATAGCAGGGACTCTGACATCACTTCCTCAAAACTGCTAACAACATGCACCTGTTCATATCCTTAAAGGCACAGCACACTGAATAGGGGGTAGAGACACTCACAAGATTGCACACACTAAAACAAGAACAAAAACCAAAAAAGCATCTGTAACTGGAAGGGATACAGACATGTGGGGAGTGGAGCAATGCACTAGCTGTGGAGCAGCAGTCTTCCAGGAGGCATTCTGGAGACTATGTTGCTGCCCTATTTGCAGGCATCTCTCTGGTCTGAGGGAGGAGGTTGTTAGTCTCCATGCTGACCTGGAAAGGATTCAGGAAACCTGCTCCCCCACCCAGGGACCACCCAGGCCACCGCCACTACCTCAGAGGTTGCCAAGAAAGAGGAGTGGTTGGACCATGGTGGGTTCAGGGAGGGAGACGGTGGTGGAACAGAGGCACATCCCTCCAGCTGTGCCACTCCACAATTCATTCACCACTCTGGTGAAGCATGGTTCCGCTATGGAGGCACCTGCAGTGGAGACCAAGGAGGATGCTGGGATCCTCCACAATGGAGACCCACAGGAGGGTGGCCCAGGACCCCACAGGGGAAGGAAACAACTCCTGGTGGGGGACTCAATTGTTAGCAGGGTAGAACTGGGGGAGGGAGGGGAAAGGGAGGTAAGGTGCCTGCCTGGTGCCAAGGCATGGAGGGACAAAAAATGAATCCTCAGGATCGTGGGAGCAGCAGCAAGGGGGAGGGAGCTGGATGTTATTATCCACCTAGGGACAAATGACCTGGCTGAGAATGGGATCAGAGCAGTGCAACAGGAGTTTGTGGAGTTGGGGAGGGGCCATAAACAAGTAGCACACACAGTAACTTTCTCAGAAGTGCTACCTGTCTATGGCATGGATGAGGCTACAGCACTCCGCATCATGGGGTTCAATGACTGGTTGAAAAGCTGGTGCAGAGCTCAGGGATTTGGCTTCATTGGGGACTGGGGCTCCACCTGGAGGGATGCAGGCCTATACAGGCATGATGACCTGCATCTATCCTGGAGGGGAACCAGTTTCCTAGGTGATAGGTTTAAATGCTTCAGTGGCAATCATTTAAACTAGCCAAGTGGAGAGGCACTGAAGAGGAGAAGGGAAAGCCCAGCTCCCCCAAAAAAACAGTGTAATTAGTGAGGTAAACACCAAAATAGAGCAGTCAATAGGGAGAAGGGCAGGGGTAAATGGAAAAAAAGACAAAGGCAGTAGGGACAGGGATGGGGCAAAAAGAAATAAAGCCATAAAAAATGGAGGGGAATGAGTACCAATGCCCGTGGTCTAAGTAAAAAACTCCCTGAACTGGTGGCCTTGATGGAAGAGGGATGCCTAGAAATTGTGGCAGTCACAGAAACATGGTACACAGAGAACCATGGCTGGGATGTCAACATACCAGGGTACACAATCTACAGGAGGGACAGGGAGAGAAAAAAGAAGAGGAGGAGGAGTAGCTCTCTATGTAAGGGAAGGGATAAAAGCAACAGAACTAAGGGGCAAACAGGGAGGAGAGGAGGCACTGTGGGTCACCCTGGAGACTAGAAATGGCTCCACAATCCACACAGGGGTTGTATACAGACCCCCATCTCAGGGGCAGGAAATGGACAAGGAAATGATAGAAGGCATCATTGGGATGGCAGAGAAGGGGAAATAATGCTGATGGGGGACCTGAATATGCCAGATGTTGACTGGAGCACTTTTGATGCAGACACATCCAAGAGCAGAGCCATTCTCGATGCCCTACAGGGGGCATGCCTCAGGCAACTAGTTTTGGAACCCACTCAGGGGGAGAGCAATCTTAGACCTGGTACTCTCAAATGGGGATGGACAGAGGATCTCTGATCTTGAAGTGGGTAGCCATCTGGGAGCAAGCAACCACCAAACAGTGTGATTCATGATAAACTTAGCTGTAGAGTCAAGCTACACAAAAGTGAAGGTACTGGAATTCAGGGGGGCTGATTTTGTCAAAATGGGAGAGTGCCTCAGAAAACCATTAGCAAACAGGAAAGAAAGTAGGGTGGCGCAACAATTCAGAAACATTAAAACCGCCATCACAGAGGCAACAAGCCTTTCTGTGAAGCAAATAAACAAATCAAAATGAAAGAAAAAAACACTATGGTTCTCAAAAGAAGTGGCGGGGAAGGTAAGGGAGAAAAAGATAGCATTCAAGGAAACACAGAAGGAGCAGGACAGAGAACTGTACCAGTTAAAGCAAAAGGAAGCGGGTAAGGCAGTCAGAATAGCAAAAGCCCAAACGGAGGAAAAGATAGCCAACTCAGTTAAGAAGGAGGATAAAACCTTTTATAGGTACATTAGGGAGCAAAGAAAGACTAAGGCAGGGATACTGAAGCTGAACAAAGAGGAAGGCGGTTGGGTAGACAGTGACAGTGAAAAAGCAGGGATACTGAACGAATACTTCTGCTCAGTACTCACAATGGAAAAGCAGGGGGAAATACCTAATCCGGTCAATAGAAGCACTCTGGATAGAGGGGTTGATATTAGTCCTATCACGAAAGAAAGAGTTCTGAAAGAACTCTTAAAACTGAAGGTGGATAAAGCAATGGGGCCTGATGAGATTCACCCCAGAATTCTAAAAGAACTAAGGGAAGAACTAGTAACACCACTGACCACCCTTTTTAATAAATCATGGGAGGATGGGGTGGTACCTGAGGACTGGAGGAGGGTGGATGTGATTCCCCTTCATAAAAGTGGGAGCAAGACAGAGGCAGGAAACTACAGACTTGTCAGTTTGACCTCAGTAGTAGGGAAAATGATGGAATCACTTCTGAAGGAAAGAATTGTTGAGTACCTAGAGGCCAGTGGGGCACAGGACCCAAAGGCAGCATGGATTCACAGCAGGAAGGTCATGTCAGACAAAGCTAATTGATTTCTTTGACTGGGTGACCAAAGCAGTAGACCAGGGAAGGACTGTGGACATGGCCTACCTAGACTTTAGCAAGGCATTTGACACAGTCCCGCACAAAAGATTAATGAACAAATTAGCCAGGCTGGGAGTGGGTCCCAGGGTGGTAGATTGGGGAAAACACTGTTTGGACAATAGGACACAGCGGGTAATAGTAAATGGAGTCCACAGTGAAGAAAGGAGGGTTACTAGTGGGGTACCACAGGGTTCAGTACTGGGGCCAGTCCTTTTTAATGTCTTTATAAGAGACATTGCAGAGGGACTGGAAGGGAAAGTATGTCTCTTTGCAGATGACACAAAGATATACAACAGGGTTGATACACAAGGTGGGATGGAAAGGATGAAAAGGGACTTGGCAAGGTTGGAGGAATGGTCAAATGTATGGCAGCTTAGATTCAATGCAAAGAAGTGCAAAGTAATGCACCTGGGAAAGAAAAACCCAGGGGAAGAGTACACAATGGGGGGTGAGATACTGACAACAACAAAAATGGAAAGGGACCTGGGGATAGTCATATCAGACGACCTAAAGGTGGGCCAGCAATGTGAGAAGGCAGTAAGGAGGGCTGGGGGGATACTGGGTTGCCTAGGGAGAGGCATCACAAGTAGAAAACAGGAAGTTGTTGGCCCTCTGTACAAACAGTTGGTAAGACCACATCTGGAGTACTGTGTACAGTTCTGGAGACCCCATCTCCACAAAGACATAGACAGGGTGGAGGCTGTCCAGAGGAAGGCAACCAAAATGATGCAGGGTCTGCATCAGAAGACGTATGAAGAAAGACTAAAGGAACTAAAGATGTATAGCCTCAAGGAAAGGAGGGAGAGGGGGGATATGATAGAAACTTTCAAATACCTCAAGGGAATCAACAAAGTCCAAGAGGGTAGCATCTTTCAGAAAAAGAGATGTGCAAAAACAAGGGGCACAATTTGAAGATAGAGGGGGACAGCTCAGAGGTAATGTGAGGAAGTATTTCTTTACAGAGAGGGTCATGGATACATGGAACAGCCTTCCTGAGGAGGTCATCGAGTCAAAAACAGTGGGGGAATTCAAGAATGCATGGGACAGACATAAGGCAGGTCTAGTGGGGGGGTAGGAGGAAGTAGGCTGTTGGTTAACTAGGATCTGCAGCTTATCTGTTAGGTAGGGAAATGGGCAGACTAGGTGGGCCAAGCAGTCCTTTATCTGCTGTCAAATTCTAGGTTTCTATGTTTCATTAGCCTCTCATGAAGATAAATATGATATTTTCAGTCAGGCCATGTCATATCCCCTATATATATTATAGCTGCGCGGTAGTGCAGCTATAGTTAGGGTTGCCCGCCCACTTCTCTGTTAAACCCAAAACTTTGCACTTTAATAACTTTACAACCTACATATGACAGATTTGCCTGAAATTTGCATGTGCAGTGTGGCATCAGATTCCTGGATCTGGCACGTTGCATTATGATCAGATGTACTGTTGCGGAGTGCTAAAGAACATGCAAAAATGGGGGTTTTGTTTTGCTTGGGGTGGCAGTCCAAACAATTTGTCTGTTTGGTGTGAAATTTTCATGAACTATGCAGTCTGGATGTTTGATGTGCCTTTTGAAGATTTTGTGAAAAAATATTAATCCGTTCAAAAGTTATTCAAATTTTAACTTTCCTATTATAGTCAATGGGGAAAAAATATGTGCCTCTCAAAAGCTGCCGCCACTACATTTTACTGTCACAGATGCCCTTTTTACTGTTGTGTGGTGGCCATCTTGTTTTCAGTTAGCAACACACAAAAATGACTGTAGTTTAAATCTGGCTGCTCCACGATAAACACTGACAGCTGTGTTTATCTAATCGGGGCCTGAGAAACACACTACAGCCATCATTTGGAGGGAAAAAGAACAGAAATGCCTTTTCTGCGGTCAGGCCCCTCGTAGTATCACAAACTGCAACAGAACAGATGCGACACTTTCGCAAATCGCAAAAATGTCGTGCCCATTCTTTCGCAAATGTTTGCAAAACTGTCACAATTTGTTTCACTACTGCAGCCAAAAGCAGCAGTTCTTTGCCACCCCACTGTACCTAACTGGTTGGGGCTTTTGGGTTGAAATTTGCAAGGTGGCAAGCCCAGGGCCCACAGATGTGCCTTTTGGTGATTTGGTGCCAAAATCTACAATGGGCCCCACCGTTACAGCATTCCAAAGCTGAGAAATTTCCCTTAGGATAAAACTGTGGTGCCCATATCTTGAAAATGTTTTGAGATACGGATTTTTCGCTCCCGGCAGCTCAGTCCATCTTTTGGTGGACTAAGCTTGCATGGAGGTTTCCAAGTCATGATTGCAACTGCAGTGGAATTTTTTTCATACAGTAGTAGCCCCAGACATGGCCAGCTTTTTTGCAACATTTCTAAAGAGTTTCTCTCTGCTGCCCCTACTGTAGAAATGAAGAAAACAGGAGATTTCTCTAGAAGTATCACAGAAATGTCAAGAAATATCTGCCCATGTCTTTGGCTGTGACTGTAGTTGCTACAGTTACTGAGATATTGCCAAATTAGTGTTACAAGGGTTCCTTTTCAGTATTATAGGGCTGCTGTATGGATCCAGAGTTATGTGTAAGTGGGAACACAGGGCCCAGAGGCCCTGTGCTCACACATACACATACCATTATGCATCAATGGGCAACATGAAGGGAGCACAGGGCCTGGAGGGCCTGCACTCCCACAAACACATACCAGTTACCATTTATATTATACTTTCTCAAAAAGAAGGGAAATTCATTGCAAAACACTTTGTTAATGCATTAGTTAGGGTTGATAGCACAGTGACTAAAGTTTTGAAATTTGATGTTAGGGTTCCCATCCCTACCACCCCAACCCCCACCCTCCACACACCGACATACATCAGGGTGTGCCATGGGAGTCATCAGGTCTGTCACCCCATTCATCTGTACTGCAGCATATCAGCTTGTCTACACTTGGAAGGGGGTGAGAGTTGGGCCTGATGACCCCATGGCACACCCCGAAATCTGTTGGTGTGTGGAGGGTGGTAACCGTAATATCGAATTTCCAAACATTTGTCACTGTGTTATCAACCCTAACTGATGCACTAATGAAGTTTTTTGCAATTAATATATATTATAGCTGCATGGTAGTGCAGCTAGAGTTAGGATTGTCTGGCCACGTCTATGTTAAACCCAACATTTTGTACTTTTATAACTTTGCAACCGTACGACGGTTTTGCATGAAATTTTACATGTGCAGTGTGGTACCACAGACATCTGGATCTGGCAAGTTGCATTATGGTCAAATGAGCAGTAACAGAGCTGCAGAGCAGCAAAACACACACAAAAACGGGGGGTTTGCGCTGTTCATTGCTTTTGGCTACAGCCCAAAAAATTAATTTGTCTGGTCTGAAATCTTCAGGAAAGATGCAGTCTGGTTCAGTGATGTGCCTATTAAAGATTTGGTGAAAAAATATTAATCTGTTCAAAAGTTATTCAAAATTGAACTTTTCCATTACAGTCAATGGGAAAAAATATACATTATGTGCCTCTCGAAAGCACCCGGTACTGTCGTGACAGCACATTTTACTGTCACAAATGCACTCAGTAGTGTTGTGCTGCTGCCATCTTGTTTCAGTTAGCGGCAGAGAAATACATCTGGAATTCAATTCTACTGCCCCTAGGTAAACACTGCCAGTTGTGTTGATCTAATCGGGGCCTGTGGAACACAATGCTGCCATCAGATTTTCTCTAAACCCCCAAGAAGAAAAAAATTACTCACCTTAGTAATGTTGTTTCTTCTAATGGAGTCTTGCTGTATTCTGACTATTGCAGTGATCACCAACCTTTGAACTGCCCCAGAGAACAAAGAGTTAACTTTCCATGCAGGGCATGGAACGCTGAGCTCGAGCTCGGTTGAAGTCTCTGTCTGCTGTTGTTTAAACTCCAACCATCAGATCTTTACGAGCAATATTCACTAGAAGTTCTGTGTGGAAACTGTCGGGACAAAGTTCTGTGTGGAAACACTCAGGACAAACAAGCAACACAAGCAACACAAACTGCTCACCTAAAGAGCTGAGGAAGCCGAATTTCCAGCCTGATAACTTTCGAGGCAGCTCCCCACCCAAGCTAGGCAATCGGGACAAACAAGCAACACAAGCAACACAAGCAGCTCACCTGAAGAGCTGAGTAAGCCGAATTTCCAGCCTGATAACTTTCGAGGCAGCTCCCCCCCAAGCTAGGCACTCGGGACAAACAAGCAACACAAGCAGCTCACCTGAGGAGCTGAGGAAGCCGAATGTCCAGCCTGATAACTTTCGAGGCAGCCCCAAGCTGGGCACTCGGACAAACAAGCAACACAAGCAACACAAGCAGCTCACCTGAAGAGCTGAGTGTTTCAATTTCCAGCCTGATAACTTTGAGGCAGCTCCCCAAGCTAGGCACTCGGGACAAACAAGCAACACAAGCAGCTCACCTGAAGAGCTGAGGAAGCCGAATGTCCAGCCTGATAACTTTCGAGGCAGCCCCCCCCAAGCTAGGCACTCGGGACAAACAAGCAACACAAGCAACACAAGCAGCTCACCTGAAGAGCTGAGGAAGCCAAATTTCCAGCCTGATAACTTTCGAGGCAGCTCCCAAGCTAGGCACTCAGGACAAACAAGCAACACAAGCAGCTCACCTGAAGAGCTGAGGAAGCCGAATTTCCAGCCTGATAACTTTCGAGGTAAAGAGAGCCTCTTCTCTTCGTCTGGACGCCTGCAGGGGGGTGCTACCTGATGAACACTTATATTTTATGAACTTTGTTCCCTGTTCACCACTGGGTGGGCTTGTTATTTGCTTCTCTTTGTGCTACTAATGCTGAAGTGTAAAGCTAGGGACTCACTGGGTGCCCTAGAGTTGCCTCGCTGATTATACCTTAAAGCCAGATATACCAAGCAGCTAATATAGAGCTGACTTGTTTAATATTGTGGTATTGGATCTAATTACTAATTATACCTTAACGCCAGATATACTAAGCAGCTAATATAGAGCAGACTTGTTTAATTTGGTGGTATTGGATCTAATTGCTGATTATACCTTAAAGCCAGATATACTAAGCAGCTAATATAGAGCAGACTTGTTGAATACTGTGGTATTGGATTTAATTGTGCATGTAACTGAAGGTAGTAGGATAGCTGGGTCCTAGTGTGACCTCATTTTGGAATAGCCCTGTTTGCTTAGAGTGGAGCTCCTTTGTGAAAGTCACAACATAGTCTCCCACTGCGTAGTAATGAGAGGCTTTGTTTTCTACACTACATAGGCAGCTCCCCGCCCCCCAAGCTAGGCACTCGGGACAAACAAGCAACACAAGCAACACAAGCAGCTCACCTGAAGAGCTGAGGAAGCTGAATTTCCAGCCTGATAACTTTGGAGGTAAAGAGGCCTCTTGCTTTTCATCTGGAGGCGCTGCAGGGGGTGCTAGCCCGGCGCTTCGCCCATCTGCCGCCTGCCCCAACCACCACCCACCCAGGGGCTGTCAATTTAAGGATCCACCCGTGACATCACATCCGGTGACATCCGTCCTGTTGCCCAGAACCTATCTCCCACTTTCCCATTTGCAGGTTATACCTGCTGGCCACTAGAGGAACCTATGCTCCCTTGCTACTTCCTACTCCTACCTGTACAGTACTACTTCCCTTGGATCTTGCTCACCACAATGTATTGGCCCTGCCTCATGCTCTGCCTGTGCCTATCCCCACTAGCAGTGCACTTGCTCACTTACCCATCTGCTACTCTGCACTGTGCCCTGGCAACCCTCCCTCCCCTTGCTCCTGAACCTGCTCTCCTGCCCCTTGGGACCTCTGTGTGTCTCGGTCCTCCCTGCCTTCCCCCTAGCTTCCTCCTTACCTCAGGCACATCTGGGTGTCTTCTTATTCTTGCCTTCCCTTCCTGTACCACTCTGCCCACCCCCTGCTCCCTTAGCCTCCCCCCCCTCATGTCAATTATAGGAAAACCTCTCACCATCTCCCAGCCAGGGTGTTAGTCATGCTACTACTCCTGTCAGGGAACCTTCATCCAAACCCTGGCCCGGTTCCCAGGAGCTCCCCGACTAGCACCACAGGCCTATGCATGGTCTCCATGAATATCTGTAGCCTCCTAAAAAAGTTTGACTCACTACAATGCCTGATAACATCAATTAACCCTGATGTCATCGCTCTGGTTGAGACTTGGCTGTCGAAATCCTCCCCTGACTCCCTACTCTCCCTTCCTGGTTTCACCCTCTTCCGGTCTGACTGTGTTGGGAGACGGGGTGGCGGCTGCGCTATTTATGTCAAGGAATCTCTCCCCGTACTAGCTCTGCCTGCTCCCATCCTTGACTCCAGGGCCCAGGCGCTTACGCTGAAACTAACCCCTGACCCTTTAAAGGGACCCCTTTATCTGACTACTGCATACGTGCCCCCCAGGGACCAAACGCAGGCCATTGTCTCTCTTACAGAATACCTTTCCTCACTCCCTCCTTCCGCTGATCAAATTCTGGTGGGTGACTTAAATGTCAACTGGCTCAGCCCCTCCTCCTCCTCTACCCGAGACTCCTTTTCTGCAATAGACCTAACGCAACTAGTTACCCACCCTACCAGGACTAACCCCAAGAGAGGCTCCAGTACCCTGCTTGATGTGGTACTCACCAACCGCCCTAATCAGATCCCCAATGTACAAATCCTCCCAGACTCTCTCAGTGATCACCCCCCCATTCTATTCCACTGGTCATCCTCAGTCCCCAAACCCATAGCACAGTCCACATGCCAGCGTGCTAATAACTGGTGGACTGATAAAACTTAAGGAACTTCTGTCCCAAATTGACTGGTCTCCTATACAGGCAACTCCTGACATCGACACAGCTCTCTCCTTCTTTACCCGAACTTTTAATAATGCCTGTGATATCTTTGCCCCAATGTTGACCCGCCATTCTAAAAGGCAGAATGCCCCCTGGGTAACCCCAGCTTTGATCCACCAACTCATAGGGACAACCTATGGCACCGTGCCATTGAGACTGGCCAGCCCAGTGACAGGCAGTTATATGCTGCTGCCAAAACAAGTGCACTTGGGCCATCAGAAAGGCCAAGTCTGAGCACTATCGGTCCTCACTCACTGCCTCATGGGGGAACCCCAGAACCGTCTGGGATAACATTAAACAGTTAAATGGGAGTGCACACTCCCCCCACCCACCCAGATCAACATTAATGGCGTGATCTCCTCAGACCCAGCCCTCATAGCCAACCACCTCAACACCTCATTCACTGACCTTAGCCCTATCCTCCCTACAAATTTTTTTGACCCTCCTCCCCCAGCACCTGCCGGAAATCTTTCTCACCCTTATTTTCTCCTCCGCTGTGTTTCTGCCCAAGAACTTAGGCCGCACCTTGTCACTGCCCTCAAGAGTAATAGTACAGGCAGTGACACCCTGGATCCGTGTATCCTACGGCTGGTCTTAGACACAGTCCTTACCCCGATCACATGCCTGGGGAAGGTCCTAACTGCCTGGAAAGTCACCACTGTCACCCCTATCTTTAAAGATGGTGATAGGACTGTGGCTGGAAACTATCGGCCAATCTCCATTCTCTCTCCCCTCTCTCCAAGGCCTTGGAAAAAGTGGTGGCCTCTCAAATCTCTGACTACCTCTCCACCTACAATGTCCTATGTTCTGAGCAGCATGGCTTCTGAGCGGGCCACAGTACCAACACAGCCCTCCTAGAGTTCTCCAACTTTCTCCACTCCTCCTTAGACACTGGTTCTCTGGCTGGTGCGGTCTTCATTGACCTCTCTAAAGCTTTCGACACTGTCTCCCACCCCTTCCTTCTTGATGCCCTTAGTCTCTCTGGTTTTACTGCTGGGCCTATCTCCTGGTTCACCAGTTATCTGTCTGACCACTCACAGCATGTAAAAATTAATGGGACCTACTCAGACATCTGTCCCATCTTTTCTGGGGTTCCCCAGGCTCCATTCTGGGCCCCTTACTATTCTCCCTTTACCTTAACACCCTTCCACGCTCTTGGGGAACATTCTATTGTACGCTGATGATGCAGTCATCTTTGCCTCAAGTCGTAACCCTATTGCCCTCCAGAATTCGCTGCAGAAGTCCTTCGCTGAAGCCGAGGGCTGGTTCAAGGAACATAGATTGGTGATAAATCTTAAAAAAACAAAAACCATGTTCTTGACTCATCCTCAAAACAAGTCCTGCAACTTCAAACTCCTCATTCACTCTGAGTCCTCTTTCCCACTCAAACAAGTTTGCTCCTATAAATACCTAGGGATCCATTTTGACCCCTCCCTCTCCTTCCATGGACACATCGCTGCCCTAGCCACTGCCACTAATATCTGATTGGGCATCTTACATCGATATAAGCACTGCCTCCCCTCAGAAGCTCTTCAACTCGCAGTCACCTCCTCTATCCTGTCCCTAGTGGACTATGGACTGCCGGTGTATGGTGCTGCTGATCAGACCGCACTCCATAAAATTCGCACTACTCTGAATAAGGCCTGCAGGTTAATTACTGGGGCACCTAGGCTAACACACACCTGTCTACTGTACGCTAAAGCACTGGTACTTGATCTTAACGAGCACCTCAAATATCTGACCTGTACACTTAGAAAAAAGACCCTCCTTGGGCTATCCCCGCCAGGATTGACCACCACCATACGCCGCTCTGTCCCACTAGTTCATACTCGGACCTCTGGAAAAACCTCTCTTGTTATCCCTAGAGCTAGGACCTCTCACGGCCAAAGAGCCTTCAGCTTTAGGGCCCTTCCTGGTTCAACGCTGCCCCCTCCATCTAAGGCTCCAACTATATCGGTGCTTCAAAACTTCCTTACGTAACCACCTTATTAACACCAAACTGTAATTGCCACTAGTCAAAGCCATAACTCAATACTTATGACAAAGCTTACTACTAAGCTGCTAAGGACAACATAACTCTGGTATTGTTTGCATCAATCCTACCTCTACCAGCTTGTTTGTATCTATGTCTTAAGTTACTGTTATACTGTGTTGTACTGTTATACTGTGTATTTTCGTTTGTCTTACTGTGACAAGGTACCTTTGTAAATGAGCCTATGGCTCAAAGGTTTTCCAAACTGCTGTTTAAATAAATAAATAAATAAAACTGTAAGACTCATACTAGCCAACTGGCAACTAAATTTATAAAAAAAAAAGGTTTTTTGGTTTCAAAACAAAGACTCAAGTCAGAAAACCCAAAAAACAAAACAAAACACACCCAAAATAAAGGAGGGTGAGAAAGGGGCACCTCTAGGGTGCCAACACTGCTCCTGCCCACCCACATCCCAAAAATCAGGTTCTGAGAGGGGAGGCAGGGGGAGGTCAGAATACAGCAAGACTCCATTAGAAGAAACAACATTACTAAGGTGAGTAATTTTTTCTTCAAACAACATGAAGTCTTGCTGTATTCTGACTATTGCAGACTACCAAGCAGTACCTCCATAGTGGAGGGACAGAACCTACTTTGGGAATAGGCCCTGAAGTACTGCTGTGCCAAACTGAGCATCACTCCTAGCCTGGATATCCAGAGAGTAATGCTTGGTGAATGTATGGACTGTTTTCCAGGTGGCTGCTTGACAAATTTCTAAAATAGGAATATCCCTGGCAGCAGCTAGGGGAAGCAGCTGTACCTCTAGTAGATTGAGCCCTCAGGCCTGAAGGTGGCACTCTATCCAGTTTTTCATAGCAGAATTGTATACAAGAGACAATCCACTTGGCAATAGATCTTTTAGTGGCAGGTTTGCCCTTACCAACCTCTCTATATGTGAGGAACAACTGGAGGGACTCAAACCTGTGACCCTTGGTGTGCTCTATGTAGTAGCTAAGGGCCTTTTTTACATCCAGGCTGTGCAACCTCCTCTCTCCAGAGGAGGAATGGTCAGTGAAGAAAACAGGGAGAGTCATAGACTGATTAAGGTGGAAATCTGAAACCACCTTAGGCAAAAATTTCCTGTTAGTCCTTAGGATCACTTTATCTCTATGGAAAGAGATGAAATCAGGCTCCACTGACAGGACTTTCAATTCACTGATATGCCTGGCAGAGGTAATGGCTACCAAAAACACAGTTTTCCAAGTCAAGTACTTAAGCTCTGCAGAGGACAAAGGCTCAAAGGGTGGTTGCATAAGCTGAGCAATGCAAACATTAAGGTGCTAAGCAGGAGCAGGGTCCCTAAAGGGGGGATTGGTGTGCAGAAATCCCTTGAAGAACTTACAAAACACAGGATGGGCTGACAGAGGAGAGGGCTTGCCTACTGACAAGAAGGCAGAAACAACTGCCAGATGCACTTTAAGTGTAACTGGTCTAAGCCCCAAGCCATTAAGATGAACCATATAGTCTAGGACTGTAGGCAACCCAGCAGATTCTGGAGGAATATGCTAACTAGAGCACCAAATAGTGAACCTTTTCCATTTGGAGTTGTAAGTCTTTCTGGTGGAAGGCTTTTGAGAAGCCTTAAGGATATCCAGAACCCATTGAGAGAGGTGCAGATCAGCAAACTCTAACTCTTCAAGAGCCAGGCCTTGAGATTGAGAGATTTGAGGTTCAGATACCAAATCCTTCCCTGAGAAGATGTCAACAGGTTGTAACTCCTGGAAAGAGACAGGAGGACTGCTAAGGACAGCAACAGAGGGTACCAGGGCTGTCTGGCCCAGTCTGGGGCAATCAGGATCACTTTGCATGGTTGAGACCTGATCTTGACTAGCACTTTGAACAAGAGAGGGAAGTGGGGGAAGCATACAGGAACTTCCCTTCCCAATTCAGTACCAGAGCATCCAGGGGGACTGAGCCCAAGACTGGGGGTCTGCAGCAAAAGAGAAGAAGTTGGTGATTTCTGGGGCTGCAAAAAGATCTGTCTGTGCGGTGCCCCATCTGGAGAAAATCACTTCCAAGACTAGGGGATCTAGAGTCCATTCGTGATGGCCTTGAGATATCCTGCTGAGAGCATCTGCCAGGACATTGTCCTTCCCTGGGAGGTGAACTGCTATCAGAGAGGTTTGCAGGGAATAGGCCAGAGCCCACAACTTCATTGCTTCTGTGCACAAGGCCATAGACTGACTGCCTCCTTGCTTGTTGATGTACCACATTGTGGTGGTATTGTCTGTTCTGATCTGGACCACCTTGTTCTGTACAGATTAGGAAAAGGCTTGCAGTGCCAGAAACTGCTCTGAGTTCCAAGAGATTGATGTGAAGCAGAGATTCTTGAGGTGACCACAGCCCTTGGGTGGTAAGATCCCCCAAGCGGGCTTCCCAGCCCAGTAGGTAGGCATCTGTGGTGAGTTTACTGAATGAGACTGAGTGACAAAAGAAATTCCCTGTCTTAAATTGTCCTGATCCTGCCACCATTGCAAAGCCTGGATCAGAGTTCAAGTCACTGGGACTAGATTGGTAAGGGAATCCTTTCTTTGGGACCAGAAGGCTCTTAAGCGGAACTGAATGTCCCTCATCTGGAATCTTGCCCCCTGGACCACTGCTGTAGAGGCTGCCATGTGGCCCAGGAGCTGCAAGAAGTGCCTTGCTGGTCGAGACACCTGAAGGGTGAATGAAGAGGCCAGTTCTATAAGGGTCCTTGCCCTGTCCAGGGGAAGGAAGGCTTTTGCTCTTACTGTATCCAGCTCTGCCCCTATAAAGGTGAGGAGCTGTACTGGCTTGAGAACTGACTTTGGAAGGTTGAGAAGGAATCCTAAGGATGTGAGCACTTGCTGAGTTATTTGAAGATGTGACTTGACTTGGTTTGGAGACTGACCCACTATGAGCCAGTCGTCCAGGTATGGAAAGATGGAGATCTTTTTTCTCCTAGGGAAAGCAACCACTACTGCCAGGCACTTTGTGAACACCCTTGGAGCTGATGTCAGGTCAAAGGGCATTGCTCTGAATTGATAGTGGCCTGAGGGCAACTCGAACCTGAGGTACTTTCTGTGGGAGCACCTGATGGGAATGTGAAAATAGACTTCTTTGAGGTCCAGGGAGGCTAGCCAGTCCCCTGGCCTTAGAGAGGGCAGAATTATTCCCAGAGTCACCATTCTGAATTTTGGTTCTAGAAGGTGCTTGTTCAGATATCTCAGATCCAGGATGGGCCACTATTCTCCTGTCTTTAAGGGGGTTAGGAAGTACCTGGAGTACAATCCTTTGCCCCTGTGTAGGGTAGGAAACCTTTCTATGGCTATGACAGCCAGAAGGGAAGAAACCTCTGCCTCTAGAGCAAGGGTCTGTGATGGATTTGCAGGTGGAAAGGATCTGGTTCTCATCTTGGGAAATTTTTTGAAGCTGAGAACCAGTCCCTGACTTACTACTTCCAGGACCCACTTGTCTGATGTTAAAGACTTCCAGTCCTGGGCAAAGTAAGTCAGCCTGCCCCCTACCGATACTGGAGAATCGGCCCAGGTAGACCCATCAGGGTGTCTGCTTGGCAGGGGCTTTAGGCTGAGGGGTGGAAGCAGGCCTGCTCATTCCCCATCTGCCTCTCCCTCTGAAGAACCCCCTCTGAGCATAAGCAGAAGAAGAGGCATGGGTTTGGTAAAAAGGCCTTTGAAAGGGCCTGTCCCTGCCCCTGAAATGCTGTCTCTGAGGAGTGGCTTGCCTTTCTTTGTCCTGAGCACTCCTATAGGTGGTCATGTACTCATCCATCTTCTTCATGTAGTTCTCTGTCTGCTCCCCAAACACAGAATTACCAATGACAGGGAAATTCATGGCCTTAGCCTGGGTATCCTGTGATAGGCTAGTACATCTGAGCCAAGCCATCCTCCGAAGGGCCACATATGTAGCCATGACTCTAGATGAAATATCATTGGAGTCCACAACAGTATGAAATTGCACCTTGGATGCCTCAATCCCATCTGCAGCCACCTGCTCCAGCTCCTTGGCAAGCTGGTCAGGGGCCTGTTTAGCCAGAGCCAGCACAGTGTCCCACCTGGACTTCTGGTATCTAGCTGTGTAGGCCATGTAGTTGGCCTGCCCAAGTCCCAAGGATGCTGCCATGTACTGCTTCCTTGCCAACTCATCAATCCTCCTGGAATCCTTATCTGGGAGGTGTGAAGCCAAGGGAATATTTGCCTTATCACAGGCAGCAGCCTGCACTACCCCAACATGGCTGCATTGCTGGGAAAGGAACTCCGTATCCGAGCCTGAAAGGGTATACCTCTTGTCCATTCTTCTGTCCACAGGAGGTATGGAATTAGGAGTCTTTAAAATTTTAAATGTCTGTTTCCCAAAAGATTTATGTAGGGGAAAAGACAATCTCCTGGACTCTAGGATGTCCATCATCTCTACAAATCAGGCTCCTCCTGATCCTCTACTGCTTCTTCCATTGGAAGCTGGAGGGTTTCAGCCACTTTCTTGTAAAACATAAAATGGGAAGGGGACTCAGAAAGCCTAGGAGGAGAAACACCTGAAGGTCTGTCTGGGGAGATGTCTGGGTCAATAGGCACATCCAGACTTTCATAATCACCATCATCATTATCCTCATACTCTCCGTCCTCCTCCTCCTCCGGTTCATAAAATTCTTCTAAAGTATAATCCAGAATCGGGGGAACTGACCAAACCGAGCCCCTGACAGATGGTGCCGGTTCGGCTGGAACCAAAGTTAGCGACTGAACTATCTTTATCGCTCTGGCTATGTCATCAGCGGTCGGAGAAAGAACTTGTGGATCTGAACCGGATGATTTTTCCTTTTTCTTTCTTTTAGCCAGAACTGACTCCTCAGAATCGGTTCTCCTTTGGCCCGAAGAAGTTTCGCCCTGGTCAGAAGGCACTCCTTCTGGTTCAGTCAGAACCGAACCGGGCTGGCCATCCGGGTCAGTGGACTTCTCGGCCTCCCTTTCCCTCAATCTACCTACTTTCTTATCCAGGGTAGCTTTGGGAAAACTTTTACAAATTTGGCAGTCTGAATCGAGGTGGTCAAACCCCAGACAATAAACACAGGTGGTGTGGGGATCAGCCTTAGCAAAGGCTTCCCCACACACACTACAGTGTTGAAACCCAGTGGGCCCATTTTTTTTCTTGTTTTTTTTCAGACATGGCCAATACTATCCACAACTTACCCTTTTTTCGGCAATCCGCCAGGCAAGACACCCCTATCGGTTCCTGACCGTGTTACGGGTCTTGGAAAAAAACGTAATTAAATCCATTTTTTTTTAGAACTGATACGGACCGATTACCACACTGTAATAAATTCAGTAATTTTTTAACACTAAACCAATCGGTTCAAACCGAACCGATCCAATGTTTACAAGTTCCACACAGAAACTAAACGCAAAACCTATCTAGCACTCACGGTATCACAGAGACTTAACCGACAGGTTCAGTAGCAGAAATTCGGTCGAAACCGAGTGAAAAAAACGACACTTTAAACAACTTTTTTGAACCGAGCAAAGGCGAAATCTCCGGAGCGACTGTTCAGTGAGGCGGAGTAAAGAATCTGACGGTTGGAGTTTAAACAACAGCAGACAGAGACTTCAACCGAGCTCGAGCTCAACGTTCCATGCCCTGCATGGAAAGTTAACTCTTTGTTCTCTGGGGCAGTTCAAAGGTTGGTGATCACTGCAATAGTCAGAATACAGCAAGACTTCATGTTGTTTGAAATGCATTTTTCAAGATCAGGTCCCCAGTAGTGTCACAAGTCACAAAATAATGATGCAACACTTTTGAAAATTGTGACACTTTCACACCTGTTCTTTCGAAAATTTTGCTAAACTCTCACAATTTGAGACACTACTGGCCCCAAAATATACCATTTCTTTGCCACCCCACTGCACCTAAACGGTTGAGACTTTTGGGCTGAACTGTGCAGGATGGCAAGCCATGGCCCCACAGATGTGCCTTTTGGTGGTTTGGTAAAGAAATGTAAAATGGTCTCAAAGTTATGGTCCTCAGAAGTTGAGAAATTTCCTGTAGGCTAACACTGTGGTGCCAGTATGTTGAAAACAATTCGAGATACGGATTTTTAGCTCCCAGCGGGCTTAGTTCACCGTTTGGTGGACTAAACTTGTGTGGAGGTTTTGATGTCATGATCACAACTGCAGTGGAATTTTTTTCATAGTTGCTACAGTTACTGAGATATTGCCAGATTAATGTTACAAGGGTTCCTTTTCAGTACTACAGAGCTGCTATATGGCTCCGTACTTATGTGTAAGTGGGAGCACAGGGCACAGAGGGCCTGCACTCCCACATACGCATACCATTAGGCAAAAATGGGCAGTGTGAAGGGAGTGCAGAGCCCGGAGTACCCGCGCTTCCACAAACACATACCAGTTACCAGTTACATTATACTTTCTCAAAAAGAAGGACAATTCTTTGTAAAAAACTTTGCTATTGTATCTGTTAGGGTTGATAGCACAGTGACAAAAGTTTTGAAATTCGATATTAGAGTTCTCACCCCACCCACCCTCCACACACCAACAGGCACTGGGGTGTGCCACAGGGTTGTCAGGCCTCTCACCCCATTCTCCTATACTATATACATGGAATGGGGTGAGAGTTGGGTCTAATGACCCCATGGCACACCTCGACATCTGTTGGTGTGTGGAGAGTGGGGTGGTAGGGGTGGTAACCCTAACATCGCATTTCCAAACTTTTGTTGCTGTGATATCAACCCTGATGCATTAATGAAGTATTTTGCAATGAATATACTGTATGTACATATATATATATACACACACACACACATATGCCTTGGTGTGTGTTGTACGCACAAGTCCGCAGGCCAAGTGCATCAACCACCCAAGGTATGCGAATATCAGAGTGCGACCACACATTCTAGAGTGGGTTATCTGTCTTATAAAATGGCAAAATTGTTTTGGAGGGGGGGGGTAAAAGTGCAGGTGTGCAGTCGCACTCTGATATAAGCACAGTCACTTGATGGTGTCTGTCCAATGCGATTGATGATTGTTTGTAGCTCATTTTATAAATATATATTATAGTGGCATGGTAGTGCCACTGTAGTTAGGGTTGAGTAACCACTGTAATGCAAAACCTCAAATTTTACATCTTAATAACTTTGACACTGTATATCGGATTTGCCTGAAATTTTGCATTCATGGTCTGGTACCATAAATCTTTGGATCTGGCAAGTTTCACTACTGTCAGATGTATGGTCGCAGAGCTGCAGAATGCTACAAAATGCTAAAAAAACTGACTTTTTGCACATTTCTTTGCTCTCACACTTTTTCCGTTCAGTCCAAAATCTTTCGGGAAGATGCAGTCTTGGTCACCGATGTGCCTTTCAAAGATTTGATGAAAAAATATTAAACCGTTTAAACGTTATTCAAAAAACAAATTTCTCATTATAGTCAATGAAAAAAGTTGCAAAAATCTCAAAACTTTCGTGAGAGGCCATTTTTACTTTTGCAAATGGCCCTTTTACTTTCGTGAGGTGGCCATCTTGTTTTCAGTTAGTGACACAGAAAAATGCCTGGCGTTTAAAATTGGGACCCTCTAGGTAAATACTGATTGTTGTGTTTACCTAGTCGGGTCTTGAGGATGCCAGCCATATCTTATTTTCTGGGGTTAAACCCCCCAGAAATACATTTTTAAAACTTTTTGAAAAATACTTTTGCAAATTACTTTTGCAAATGCAAAAGTTTCATGAGGTTTTCTCATGAAACTTTCGTGATTTGCGAAAGTACTCCCAAAATAACTGCAAATCTCTGACACCCTCCTACAACAAAATGCTTGGGTCTTTTGGGTTGAAATTTGCAGGGTGACAAGCCCTGGTCCCACAGATGTGACTTGTGGTGGTTTGGTGCCTAAACAGTATAGGGGCCCAAAGTTACAGCATTCCGAAGTTCAGAAATTTTCCCATAGGATAACACTATGGCATCCATGACACCTTTCAGTGCCCGTATCTCGAAAACAGTTTGAGATACTGACTTTTCATCACAAAATTTGTTAGCTAACGATCTTTGATTAAGAGCCTGTAAATTCTTTGATCGCGAGATTCTTTAATCGCGATTTTGCATCGCGACCTAAATACACAAATATCTCGGCTCAGGTGTGGGCTAGGGACACACATGAGGGTGGGTTTTAATCAGGGGGCTTTGTTCGATTGAGGCATGCAATTGGTTTGGTTCAATCCAGTGAAAAAGTCACATTTCAGCATTTTAAAGTCTTTGGTCGTGAGCATGCAATTTCTTTGACTGCGAGCCTACAAATTCTTTGATCACAAGACTCTTTAATGGCAATCATGCATTGTGAGCGTGGGATGAGAAGGCTGGATTAAAAGTTCTAATTTCTCAGCTGAGGGGGGTCCCAGGAAGAAAAATGAGGGTAGGTTATGCTCAGGGGGCTTTGTTCTGATGAACCATGGCAGTGGTTTACCGCAATTCTTTGTATTTTTTTAATTACAGCACTTTTTATTCTTTGATTGTGAGCTTGTAAATTCTTTGATCGCGAGCCTGCAAATTCTGTGATTGTGAGATTCTTTGATCACAATATTGCATCACAAGCCAGGGGCGAGATGGGCAGATTAAAAATTCTAATTTCTCAGCCGAGGGGGTCCTAGGAAGACAAATGAGGGTGGGTTTTGCTCAGGGGGCTTCGTTCTGATGAACCATGGTGGTGGTGAACTACAATTCTTTTTTTTTTTTAATTACAGCTTTACAATTTTAAACTTATAATTGTTAAACTTAGTTTTTACATTTAAAAACATTTTATTCTTTGATCATGAGCCTGCAAATTCTTTGATCATGAGATTCTTTGATCATGATCATGCATCGCGAGTGAGAGATGAGATGGCTGGATTAAAAAATGAATTTTCTCAGCCCAGAGGTGCCCTAAGAAGTCAAATGAGGGTGGGTTTTGCTCGGGGTGCTTTGTTCTGTTGCACCCTGGTGGTGGTGGTTTACCTCAATTCCTTCAATATTTTGACCTTGGGATGATAAACACAATTACTTCTTTGACACCCATATGTTGTGAAAACCATCCTTCCATAGTCTCAGAATGTATAGTAGGCCAATATTTTCATCTGATAAATGACATCAACATAGCTCTCCATTCCTTCCCAGTTGCTTGGCCATGCTTTAAAATAAGATATGCCTTGCCAAACAATGTATGGGGATACAGTGGGCTAAGTTTGTGTTTCATGAATACAGTGTGGGTGATTTGTAGCTAAGTATTAGACCAAGGATTTAAGATTATCTGGTAGATGAATATGAATGACATTCAAGCTGTGACTCCAGCCCCGGGTGCACCAAACATATTGCACACAGCTTGTTACATTCTCCGCCATCTTCAAACTATCACTTACACCTCAGTTTATGTAAATGTTTAGCACATATCTAATGTGTAAACCTCCAGACACAACCTAGTAAACTCAGCAGATATTGTAGATTAAGAATATTGACAAATTCCTCAGTTAACATATTTAATGACAGGCATTTCAGTCCTTAGTAATAAAGTAAAAACAATATATTTTTTCAGGAAAAGGCCAGTCAAAACATATCAGAAGACTGTACAGTAGTGACAATAAGCAAGGAGTCATTTAACTGCATACATATATTTAAAATTGTTTCTTTCTTTCTTATCACATTTAAGAGTGCAAAAAACATGGGCAATATTTTGCTGCCAACATTTCAAACTGCCTTCCAACGTTTGATACACAGAACATGTTTCCCTTTTGTCTGCATCTCTTTAAATGTCTTTTGTCTAAATATAATACAATCAAGATTTACAGTAGGAATTAGTGCTTAAGGTGCAGCACATTTTTGGAGGATGGGGCGGGCAGTAAAAATTGTAGAGGGTCGATGAGCAAAAGCATAGAGAAAGACATCAAAACATGGGTTACTGTAAATCCATCTTAAACTGGAAAAAAGTTCAAAATTGCAGTCCAAGATCCAGTTCCAGAAACATCCACAGGTTAAAATCAGTCAATGTACAGTGTTTTTATTTTCACTGTCAGCGCTTCTTTCAGATATCCCTTCATTCAATGCGCAACTCATATGAAGCACTCAATAAGTTCTAACACTTTAGAATATGTATCTATAGTTTTGTAAAATCCTTTTTATTGGTTTAAAAAAAGGCAAACATACAAAACACATCAATCCTCCTTACATTACATTCAAAAGCTGATGACCATACAATGGAAACCTGTGCAAGTATAAAGACTATTCTAAGAAACTCCTAAAATACAACAATAAAACATGATATTTCCATTCTAATATATTATGATGTCATAGCTTTGACAAATTTAATACAAGGGCCAGTTACTAATTAAAATGCATGTGTTGTATTCTGAATGCAGTGCTGGGGATCTTAAGATTGGAGGTACCAGACAGTGCATTAACTTTTGATTCCTTACTGTGCACCCACTTTTAGAATCTGTGTTTCTATCAGCGATATGGAGTTTTAAAAGGGTCATCGGGGTTTCTAGGAATTTCTCCTCCCCACCTTAGAGAAGATATGACAGTCTTTACAGGTCCAGTTTTCGAATGACCAATGTTTTCCATTGCCCTAGCATAGGGCTCTTACATGATACCCAGGTGATACATTGTTTGGCTAAAGACGATAGAACCCTGATCCAAAGGGGAAATGGTGCCCATCCCTCCTGTCCTAGTTCCTCCATACCAAACAGCATGGAGACTGGTGTTACCTCCATGTGGCCCTTCAAAATGAATGTGATATCTTGTGCTACCTCTGTCCAGCAATATTTCAGCGTGGGACATCCCCCAAAACAGTGGAAATATGTACCCAGAGCCTCCCCACACCACGGGGAAATATAAGCCTTTATATAAAGGCAAAACAAAATGTGTAAACGCTATCCTCTCCAGTATTATAAACTCAGATGTAATTATGATAGCCTTGCAGTGAAAACCTTAGGCTCCAAAAGTGCAGTTTTTTCCCCCATACCCCTGCGTCCAGATGGTGTGGAATTTTTGTATGATTTAATTACGGTAGAAACAACTTTGGTAACAAAACAGACATGCTTTGTTTTGTGTAAAAATATTAATCTGTTGCAAAGTTATTATGCTTTTCCATTTCCTATTGTTTTCAATGGAAACATCACTTTTCAGAATAGAGGGAGAAAACGTGACCAATGATTTCTTCTCTCGAAAAAGGATTCACTCTCATGAGACCTATTCCTTTTTATGAGAATTAAAACATTTTTCATAAGAGAAAAATCCTTTTTTGTGAGCCATCTTATTTAATTTTTTTCTTAATTTTTTTTGTTATCAAAAGTCACAAAAATGACTTCCCGGAGAGAGACCACCACACCTAACTGACTGATCGGGACCCCCTTAGGTGCAATCTACACTTCAAAGTTAGAGATATGCCCCAGAAATGTGTTTTATTTACTGTTTGGAATCCTTTTTCATGATTGCTGCTGTTGTCAATGTACTTTTTAGTCATTAAGTGTGTAATGTGACCCGACACTTACAGGTTGGTGGGAGCACGGGGCCCAACCAACTTGCGTAACTTTCTACTTTTCTATTCTTTCTTAAAAGTAAGGAAATTCTAAGTTTTTGTATAGAACACACACACATATATATATATATATATATATACACACACAATATATATATATATATATATATCTATATAAATATATATATTTTTTTTATTTTATTTTATAAATCAGATTTACAACCTTTGAGTCAGAGAATTATTTACAAAGGCACCTCATCACTGGGAGGGAATACAACACATGATAGTAAAATAAAACATCCTATAATATAACAGATCCTGCCAAACCAACCTGGTAGAGTTATATGACTGGGTAACTAGGCAACTGAACAGGGGCCATGCAGTGGATGTCCTGTATCTGGACTTCAGTAAGGCATTCGACTCAGTGCCACATGGAAGGCTGGTAAGGAAGTTAGTAGGCACAGGGGCGGGTGCAAAGCTGGTGAGATGGGTAGGAAACTGGCTACAGGGAAGGCAACAGAGGGTGGTGGTGGGTGGGAGCTCTCACACCCAAGGGCAGTGGCGGGTGTTCCACAGGGCTCAGTGTTGGGATCAGTGTTGTTTGGGATATTCATTGCAGACATATCATGGGACATCAAGAGCAAGATCAGTCTGTTTGCTGATGATACCAAGGTAGGCGCGGTGGTGGATGACCTAGGGGATGGCAGGGGTTGCAGGATGATCTGGCAAAGCTTGAAACCTGGTCAGACACCCTGGCAACTGGGCTTTAATGCCAAAAGTGCAAGCTGCTGCATTTTGGGATGAAGAACCCAAGGAGGAGTTACCAGCTAGGGGAGTGCAGCTAGCCCAGACAGAGGAGAGGAAGGATTTGGGTGTGCTCATTACAGGGTCAATGAACAACTCGGCACAATGTGAGAAGGCAGCTGCAAAGGCCAACAAAATGCTGGGTTGTATTGCAAGGGGTATATCCTCGAGGAGGAGGAGGTGATTCTGCCATTGTATGAGTCATTAGTTAGCCCACACCTGGAGTACTGCGTGCAGTACTGGCGTCCGTATCTGAAGGGGACATTAAGTTACTGGAGGGGTGCAGCGCCAGGCGACAAAGATGATTAAGGGGCTGGGGGACTTATCATACGAGAGGAGGTTGAAGGAGTTGAACATGTACTCACTGGAGGAGAGGAGAGACAGGGGTGACATGATTGAAACCTTTAAATACATGAAAGGAATAAACAAGACAGGTACAGAGGGGCTGTTCAAAGTAAGGGAGAGGAGGGACACCAGGGGCCATGATATGAGACTGGAGCGAGGAAGGTTCAAGAGGGAGATGAGGAGATACTTTTTAACAGAGAGGGTGGTGGCTGGGTGGAATGCGTTACCTGCTGAAGTGGTATGCAGTAGAACAGTGAACTGCTTCAAATGAGGATGGGACAGGACAAGGGGGAGGGTTAATGAAGGGAAAGGGTGGAAGGGAGGGGCAGCTGCAGAATAAGGGGTGCTAGCTGCACATTCGAGCAGACTTGATAGACCTCTAGGCCTTTATCTGCTGGCAAATCTCGTATGTTCGTATGTAAAACAATGGGTGATGATACAGGTGAGGAACAGAAAAGAGAGTATACACAGCAATATATATAATATATAATAGTAGCACAGTTGTGCCATTATATTTAGGGTTGAGCTATCACTTTTAAATGTATTATAGGTATGGTTGCACAACTATATTTAGGGTTCAGTAGGCACTTTAATATTAAACCCCAGATTTTGCACTGTAATAACTTCATAACTGCTCAACAGATTTGCACAGAATTTTGCATGCCCAGTCTCATGGGGTAGATCTCTTGACTTGCCAACTTTTGTTCTGGATTCCAAGATCCGGATAGCATAAAAAACATGTGAATTTTGTCGGCCCACAGCACCCAGGCAGTTTGTAATTTTGGTCAGAGATTTTCAGTGTAGAAAGGGCCTGCCCAACAGTAGGGCCCTTTGCTGGTTTGGTGAAAAAATATATCCAAAGTTAGCCATTTTTAAAATTTCAGTTCTGAGCATGCTCAATAAGCACTTCAAGATAGCTGTATGAAACAAAAAAAGAATCCTTTCTCATATGAGCCTAATCTCTTTTCATAAGGGAAAAATCATTTTACGTTTGCTGCCATCTTCTTTTCTGTTTTTCTAAAAAAAAGAAAAAAATTCAAAACCCACAAAAATGGCATCGTAGAGAGAGACCAACACATGTATCTTGGTCATCGGGACACCATGTGGTGGATTCTGCTTTTAACTGTTTAAAAAATTAGCTCCAATGTTTTTTTTTTTATTGTTACATCCTTTTTCATGACTTACTTCTGCTTGTTTCCTATAGCTTTTTTCGTTAATACGAAAAAAAGTCCCACTATACGGAAAACAATTTTACTACATACAAGTTCAACCTAGTGAATACATCTGGCCTCCAAAGAGATAGTCAAGAGCAATGACATAAACTTTTTGAACAACATAGTTCTACCTGAATAGTTTGTGAGCCGGTATATCAGGGGTGTAGAGTAATTGACAGCCTCATTAGAACTGCTACAGTAATTACAGATTGCAAATTGCATCACCTTACAGCATCCCCCATCCATTACCATCCGGGTTGACGTCCATCTCATAGGTTAATGATGCACATGTGACCAGATGTTAGAAATCAGATCTGCCTAGGTCCTGCTGGGTCCCCCTGCTCTCCAGTTCCTTAATGTGCATCGCAGAGGCTACAAGCACTTTGCCTAGCTCCTCATCAACAACTTACAGAGGTAAGGTATCAGGTTAGTTGATTCTAACAATCCTAAATAACTAAGCAGGCAGTTACTGATTCAGATAGCTGCTCTGCGATGCAAAAAAAGAAAAGGTTTTTAAATACTGTTCTCACTTAACTGCTGCATGCTAGTACTTGTGGATCTGCTAGCTTAAGAGATTGCTTCAGTCTTAACAAGATCTATCTGTATACGTGGGAAAGGTGTACATTCAAATGCTGTTCCTAGCTTGAAAGGCATACTCAAATAAGCGTAGTTACTCAGTAGCCAACTAATTGCTTTGGTAGCCAAAAGTTTTTTTGCAATAATGCAGCGTTCAGCAGACAAACTGCAAGTTATATTACAGCCTACTGTTCCCTTACCTTGACAATTTACAAGCTAGGTACAGGATTTCCACAGTTTAATCAGCATCACGCTTGACCATAGCCATGCACAGGTTCCCCTATAGTAGTTCAGGTTGGCTTCTATACCAGACACTTCACCTCCGGTTAAACACAGGCATGGTTATTATTATTATTCATCTCTCTGCACGCCCATACAGTAGCTTACAATACAAAAACACAGACTTCTGTAGATTCCTGCCACCCACCTGTAAGCAGCAGGTTGGTCAGGTAGTTTAAAAATGGCCCCACACACCAAACAGCCCCCCCTTTTCCTCCTCCTCCTCCGCCTCACTCTTCCACGTTGAAGTGAACTTTGGACCCCTTGTGAGCGGTCCCACGATTTCCCAAAGCTGGTAGGGTCCCCTTGTGAGTGGACCCTACTAATGCGTTGGGATCACCACAAAGAAAAACAAGTAATAGGCATAAATGAATCTCTGTACCTGAAGGGGACAATTGTGGGCTCCAATGGCCCCAGAGCACCAGGCTGCATCCTCCTCATGCAGTCCATCATGACGGATGGCCACTCCAGCTCCCGAGTCAATCCCCGAGTCTGAGGGCACCTTCCATTGCACCTCCATGCTACAAGCATTTTCCCCCCCAGCACGCACGCCCAAACAGTACCCCTTTCAGAGCCCAGCACTTCAGAACAACTCGCCAGGGCTCCTCATCCTCTCTACCATCCACCATCTTGGGAGAGCAAGCACGCATGCCGCCATCTTACTTTGGGCAAGCCACCTTAAAGTGGCAACACCACTGAAGTTCCTTAAAAGGGATCACTTCCTTTTAAAACAGTCAAGACTTCATGCCAAACATGATCGTGCCCTGGTTTACCATGGGACAAGCCGGCTTAAAGTGGCAATGGACCCTATCACTACAAGAGACACCATTTCAGGGGGTGAAACAGTAAAGCTCCAAGCCATGCATTACTGATTAGGGGAAGGCTTATACTGAAGTCCCATTATCCTCTACCATCTAGACCACAATGTTAAGGCTCTGTGTTGTTATGCAGGTGTAGATACAGCCCCATCCCACTAACAGCTGGCTATACCCCACAGGGTGTACCATGGAATCCCACAGCCTAGCTGAATGGATTCAGGCTGCATATATACATAGGTTATTCCAGAGAGGTTTATATGTTTAAACATATATATATATATATGTATGTGTATATATATATATATATATATATATATATATATATATAGCAGAACAGTTCATCGCCAACCCACTGAGCCCTCATGCCCCCTTCTGTCTTCCTTCTGATTACAGATCTCGCCATGGCAAAGACCAAGAAGTGTAAGTCCTGCCAAACTTCTCTCCTCCCCAACCAGCTAGATTCCAGCTGCCTCAAGTGCACCCACTAGCAGGGGAGGTCCTGAGCTGCAAGACAAGCAGGATACAGAGACATACCAAGGCATGGAGGGGGCAGACCTGAGACAAGAGGAACTTCCTTCCATGGCTGAAGACATCTTCAAAACTCAGCAAGCTGTCATGCTTAAATTCCTCGAGAGAGTCGAGGCATTCTCAGAACCAGCAGGGACAATTCAGCCAAGGCAGAAACGTAGAGGCACAACAGGACAGTCCACCTCATTGTCCAACGATGCCGACAACCTGAGCTAGCCCAATACCACACCAGACAAAGCGGACCCTCCTGACTCTGATGGGGAGGATGTCCCAATGGAGGAGGAGGAGGAGCTCACCCTCACCAAGAAGCTCAAAGTGACAGTGTTCCTACCTGAGCTTCTTCGGACAGTGAAAGAGACCCTGGGCTTTGACCTACAAGAACCACAACAGCAATCTAAACTAAACCCCCTCATTAGCGGCAAGCAAAAATGGGACAAACTTTTCACAAACTGAGAATCGCTATCTGAAGTAATTTCCAAGGAGTGGGAGTCACCAGACCCATCCAGAATTTCAGAGAGAAAGACATTTGACAGGTTCTATCCCATACAGGAGGACACTACCAAAACCTGGTGTACTCCACCCACGGTCGACCACCAGGTCACTGGACTATGTAAGAAAACGGTATTACCATCCGAAACAAACACACCACTAAGGGACCCTACCGATAAGAAACTAGAGGAATACATGAAGAAGGGTTTTGAGATGATGGGCCTTGCCAGCCAAGCCAACACGGAAGTGACCGACACATCCCGAGCCTTGGTGACATGGTTGGAGGAACTGGCATCAACCCTGGACCCAAGATCCAAACAGCCAGACAACATTGAGAACACCATACAAGCAGCCAGATACGTGGTAGATGCATCAATTGATGCACTCAAGATGACCGCTCGACTGGCCACACTATCCAACCGAGCCAGAAGGCTAATCTGGCTGAAGATCTGGAACGCAGACACAGAATCAAAAGCAATGCTAAATAAGCTACCATTCAAAGGCAGTCTGGTATTTGGAGAAGGACTCAAAAAATATGTGAAGCAGAAATGGAACGGTGAGCGGCTGGACAAGGACAGGAACTCCAAACAGACATACTTCCCCACCTTTCATGGACGATTTCGCCCCTACAGGGGAAAACAAGACAGATGCCAAATGAACCAATATTCCCAAAACAAATATATTCCTTCAAGCCATCCTACTTCGCAAGCTCCAGTAGAGGGAGATCGAGAGGAAGGACCCAAAGAGGAAGATTCAACTTCGGCAACTCCTGATGCAGGCCTCACTCCAACTGATTCAGATGGACACCTAACCTCCCTTCTGACAACCCTCGCCAACCATCCTCCAATCGGAGCAAGGCTCCTCCAATTTTCACACGTCTGCAGCAAAACCACAACCAACTGGTGGGTCTTGGAAGCGGTCTCACAAGGCTACGTGATAGAATTCAAGCAGAAGCCATTCCAAAACAGGACAGTAGTTTCCCCAGTGTTGCGGCAGCCACCAAAGAGGCAAGCCATAAAATCAGTTATCCAGAGCCTTCTAGCAAATAGAGCAATATCCGTGGTACCTCAAGGAGAATGGGACCAGGGAATATATTCTTTCTTCTTTCTGGTGCCCAAAAAGTCCAGAGACATGCACCCCGTTCTCGACCTGAAGTTCCTAAATCAATTTGTAAGATACAGGAAATTCAAAATGGAGACCCTAAAGACCACCCTCCGCTCCATAGGACAGGGAGACTATCTGACCTCAATAGACATGAGGGATGCCTACCTACACATACCAAGCAGACCGGCTCACTTCAGGTACCTATGGTTCAAAATAATGGGTCAGCACTACCAGTACCAGACTCTCCCCTTCGGCCTTGCATCTGCACCCAGGGTATTCAATAAGATTTCTATCACGGTGGTAGTCTCACTCAGACAGATGGGCATCCACATAATTCCCTACCTAGACGACTGGCTAATCAGGGCCAGAATGCCCCAGCTAGCATATCAACACACACGTCTAGTTCTGACAGCCCTATACAAGACCATGGTTCAGTGGTCAACTGAGAGAAGAGTTCCTTAACCCCACATCACACCACAGAACACCTGGGAGCCATTATAGACTCTGAAGCCAACATTGCCAAACCATCCCAAAAGAGAGCAGACAAGGTAATTTCACAGGCCAAGATCCTGTCCCTCAACCAGGACAACACCCTGGCCTCTGTTCTCCAGACTTTCAGCTCCATGGCCTCCTGCATAGTTCTGGTGCCCTGGGCACTATGGAACATGCACACACTGCAAATCCTAGCAATCCGGGAGGATCAACAGCCCAACCATGACCTATCCGGAATGGTCATGCTGACAACAGCAGCCAAGAAATCTCTGCTATGGTGGACAGACCGTCACAACATCAACAAAGGAGAAACACTATGCACCAACCACAACGCAGTGATTGATACGGATGCAAGCCTCATGGGGTGGGGAGCAACCATGAACCAAATTCCAGCACAAGGCAAATGGTCATGGTTGGAATGGAGGCGATCGATAAACGTCCTGGAGATGAGAGCAGTATACCATGCTCTGCACCACTTCTGGAAACAAATTCAAGGCACAAGGGTACTCATGAGATCAGACAACAGGTCCACAGTGGCTTATTTCAAGAACCAAGATAGGACAAGGAGCATTCAACTCCTAAAAGAAACAACGAAGGTCCTAAACTGGGCTCAGACCAACATGCACTCCATCACCACCATACACTTGGCAGGAAAACTGAGTGTCCAAGCCGACTGGCTAAGCAGACAAAACATGGCCCGGGGGGAATGGGCCTTACACCCCAAAATATTTCAACAACTCAACAACCTCTGGGGTCCATTCCAAATGGACCTAATGGCAACAGCAAAAAACACCCATCTTCCAATCTTCTTCTCAAGGCTCAACGAGCCCCAAGCCTCGGAGACAGACGCCCTATCATAGGTCTGGTCTTTCGAAAGAGCCTACGCTTTCCCACCAATTCCACTCCTCCAACAGACCCTGAACAACATCCGTCTCTCCCAAGCCACAGTCATCTTAATAGCACCATACTGGCCCAGACGACACTAGTTCGCAACCTTGATATCCATGGCAATAGACTCTCCAAGGACACTTTTGATCCACTCAGACCTTCTGACTGAAGGGCCAATAAAGGACCTCGACTTGCACTCCCTGCACTTCATGACCTGGCTGCTGAGAGGCAGACACTGCTAAGTAGAGGCTACAATGTAAGGGTGGTCAACACAATGCTTCAGTCCAGATGCGCGTCAACAACCAACACCTACACCCGCCAATGGGAAATCTTCCAGAGGTGGATGGGGACCACTGCATTATAGAACAAACGATACCTTTGCAACATATCCTATCATTCCTACAACAATGACTGGACAAAGGACTATCAGTATCCTCACTGATGGTACAAGTGGCAGTGAACGGTGTGGCACTGGAACCCATATACAACTTCACACCTGGGTCACACCCAGACGTGCTCAGATTCCTCAAGGCCGCCACCAATATTCGCCCCATACTTAAGCAACTGGTGGCTCCGTGGGATCTTAACACAGTGCAGAATGCACTAGTGAAGCCACCACTCCAACCACTAGATTCGACAGACCTAAAGTAGATGTCACTCAAGACAGCATTCTTGGTGGCAGTATGCTCAGCAAGACGGCTAAGCAAAATCATGGCCCTATCTTGCAAGCCCCCTTTCCTCCTATTTCACAACAACGGAGTCACCTTGAGACTGACTCCCTCCTTCACACCAAAGGTAGCAAACTCCTTTCACATGGTGCAAACAATAGAACTACTTGCTTGGAGTCGACAAGACACCAATGATCAGACCACCCCCACTCCACAGTGGAACATGATGAGAATCATCTCTATATACCTAGACAGAACAAAGGACTTCAGATCAACCGACACACTCTTTGTGTTAACCTTAGGCCACAGAAAAGGCCAGGCAGCTGCACAATCCACACTTGCACAATGGATTAAACAGACCATCACAGAGACATACAAACTCCAAGGGCTCCAACAGCCCCCACACTTTACTGCCCATTCAACCCAAGCAATATCGACTTCATGGGCAGAGCAAAACAGAGCCATGGTACAGGACATTTGTGCAGCCACAACATGGTCTTCTATTCACACATTTACCAGACATTACAGACTAGACATAACAAACTTTGAAAAGTCAAACTTTGCTAGGAAAGTACTGTTAACACATTGGGGCACCTAACCGGGCTGCCTACCCCACCCACTTCTCACTATCACTGCTTATTAGCACCGAGATGGTAATGGATGGGGGATGCTGTAAGGTGATGCGATATGCAATGGTAGTTTACTCACCTGGTAAAGGTGATTGCATGAGCATCACCTTACAGCATCCCCGGGCCAACCTGGGTAAACTGGTAAGGCGCCCCGGATAGGTTCTCGCGCACAGCACAGAGCAACAGTCAGACATACTACAGCAAACTCTGATCCTTGACCTAGCATGCCGTATGAGCTGGCATATTCTAGCATGTAAATAATAGGAATTAAACATACACAATAGAACTGGCCTCAGAGAACACATTTCAGGGTCTTTTAATGTGGCCCACAGGCCATGTTTAACCTACATTTTTTCCAAGACTTTTCCTAGACTACTTACAGCTTTGGAAGACTCAAACTGGACAGCAGGGGGACACAGCAGGACCTAGGCAGATTGGATTTCTAACATCTGGTCACATGTGCATCATTAGCCTACGAGATAGACGTCAACCCAGATGGTAATGGATGGGGGATGCTGTAAGGTGATGATTATGCAATCACCTTTACCAGGTGAGTAAACTTCCATTGGCTTGGAGTCCATCTGTATTTCCTAAGCAAAAACTGACTAACTAAGTTATTGAGTGTTACTGCAATCTGTTTGCTAGTTTGATAAATTAGGAGCCTGCACCGAGTATTTCATTTTAGAACTGCATCAGCAAAAAAAAACAGATACCAAGGTTGTTGGTTTTAACATCAAGCATGGATTGGTCTGTCCAGCGCAACATACAATAATTGCATTCCGCATATGCTAAACGCTGCTAAGACATTGTTCTGTAACTGGCATAAGAAAGGGCACAAAACTATCAGCCCCAAAAGATTCAAAAACTTGACAGGAGATACTGGAGTTGTGGATTGTGGGTCTGACATTCTTTGAATCTCACATGAAGTGAATGAGGCTTGCATTTTTTAGCAAGTAAGCTTGATCACACTTTCAGTGATTGTTCACTGAGAAACTGATTGTCACAGGCTGCTTTGCTGCTCAGCTCTGCATTTGTGCCTTTTTATCTGCTTCTACCTTCTGTATAAACTGTATTTATCTTTGTACTAACTTTGGTTAACAATAGCAAAATAAAAAAAAGAAAAATTTAATCTAAATTTTAAAAGTAGCATTCCAAAATGCTGTTTTGGCAGTCTTCCTTGTGCAGTGTTCTCCAGTGCATGGACTACATATTATCGATTAAAGACATGGTTGAGACATTGAGACATTTTGGTTTTCTAGTGCTGTAGCCCTGTTTCCAGTGATCTGACTATGGGACAGGAACAGAACAGAACAGAACTGAAATGAGAATTACTATGTAAGGTGAACATTTGACTCTGCTGGAGCACTGGAGGGTTTCAGTACTTGCTGACTGTTGACATTCTTGCTTCAATTAGTGTTGTTTAGGAGACCCATTCAATTTAATACAGAGGGAGTTCCATACCACAAGTGTAATACTTTTATTTGTATTAAAGAGCTGTAGGCATCCTTAAAAAAGCTATGAGAAAAGCGTCAACAGTTTCGACATTGGGTTTCGGATAAATTATAGTTAAGAAGAGTGCACCATTTATTTTTTGCATTAAGAGACTGGTCAGGAAGTTTTTCCATGATATCTTTATAGATGACACTATTCCATTTTGCTGATAAATGAATCCAATGTGAGATGTGATGATTATGTGAAGAGAGGTTGTGAATATAAGGAGCAATGGATTTATAGGCAGCTCAAATTTGAAGATACTTCTATAAGTCATGTTTGGGGAGATCAGATTTTAGCTGTAAGTCTGAGAAAGAGTCAAGATTAGAAGTGTTTTTTTTTTTAAGAATATCTCCTAAAAAGAATAGGCCTTTGTTCTTCCATGTATGACAGAAAATGGGTTGTCCTTCTAGGGAAAGCAAAGGATTACCCTACAGAGGAGTATAGGAGAATGGGGTGGGATTGGATTTTAAGTTCTTGTGTATCAACTTTCAATAAAGAAAAGATGCAGAGACAGTTGGATGGGCTTTTAGTTTAGGAGGGAGGGCACAATAGATGAATGAGGTGAGAACACCACTAGACTTAATGCAGACTCCATCTCTACCCAGAGATGTGCATGGGATGACATTTTGCTAAACCATTTAATGGTTTGAGAGGCAGGGAAGGCCCTAATATAGCCTTTAAACCAAGGAAGACTAAATCCCCCTTTGGTCCGGGGTGATCGAAGTTTGGTACAGCTAAATGTTGGTGTCCTGCCCTCCTAAATAAAATGACCAATTAACTTGTCAAGTTTAGATAAATAGGTGGAAGGTAAGACAAGTGAAATGTTAGAAAACAAATATAGTATCTTAGGAGAAATGGTCATTTTTATCGCAGAAATGTTCCCCATGAAAGAGAGATTTAAAAGTTTCCATCTATCTATGGATGGCTTAATATTAACAAGAAGGGGATTGAAATTTAGATCCCAAATCTTCCTTAAATCATGGGAAATTGTTATTCCTAAATAAGTAATACCCTATGGTGACCAATGAAAACCAAGCGGTAGGTTCATAAGGGGTTTGCATAAGTTTGCATAAGTCATTTAGAGGGAGAGTTTCGGATTTTCCATAGTTCAGCGCGAGGCCTGAGATTTCAGTGAATTTGTTAAGCAACTTAGTTAAAGGAGGTCCAGCTTCACTTAAATTTTCTAGAAGGATTAAAAGAACATCTGCGTATGACAAGGGAGTGTATCTAGAGTTACCTATAGGAATACCTTTAATGTCATTAGCTTGGCGTAGGCTAGACGTTAAGGGTTTGATAGCCAGGATGAACAGTGAGAGAGATAGAGGATAGCACTGTCTAGCTCCTCTTGATAGAGGGAAGGAGCAAGAAAGAGTAGAGTTAGTGAGGATTTTGGCTGTGGGTGATGTGTAAAGTAACTTGATCCATGTGCAGAAGTTTGAAGGGATGCCGAAATAGGAGAGGACCTGGTATAGATAATCCAGCTAAGGGAATCAAAAGCCTTCTCAAAATCGATAGCTATTGCTGCAGCAGGAGATTTAAGGAATTTGGCCTTGTGAATTAAATTAAACAAGGAGCGTAAGTGGTCTGAGTCAGATCTATTCTTGACAAAGCTGCTTGAGAGCAATGGATTAGTTTAGAAAGAAGGGGTTCAAGACGTGCGAATAGAAGTTTAGCTAGTATTTTCCCATCAGTGTTAAGTAGTGAAATTGGTCTATAGCTAGCAGGAAGGGAAGGATCTTTATCTTTTTTAGGGATTAAGGTAATAATTGCTTCATAAAAGTAGGAGGAAGTTTGCCTTTGTCTGAAGCTTGCTTGAAAACTTCAAAAAGTAGGGGGCAAAGGGAATTGGAAAGTGATTTATAGAAGTCTATGGGGAATCCTTCTCCACCCGGTGATTTGCCCGATTTTAGTGAGAATAGTGCCTTTTTGATTTCTTGCAGAGTAAAGGGTTCATCTAGAATATTTTTTTCATCAGGAGAGAGGTGAGGTAAATGCAGGCAGTTCAAAAAACCGTTGTATATGTGGGGTGGGTGTGGGACTGACAACAGAATATAGATTCTGATAAAAAGATCCCATAATATGATTTATGAAGAGGTTATTGGTAAGTACCTTACCCTACAGGTCCTTAAGATTGGTAATATGGTGCTCAATTTGTTGCACTTTAAGTTGATAGGAAAGAAGTTTCCCACTTTTGTCCCCTAGCTCCCAATATTTGTGTTTAAGTCTAAATAGAGCCAATTCCATTTTATGAGAGACAAGGTTGTTTATTTTGGTTCTGAGTTGTAATATTTCTAGATGGAACTGAGAATTGGGATTCGGTTTATTATTTCCAAAGTATAGATATTCTTTAGTCTTAAATGTTTTTTCTAGATCTGCAAGTAGTTGTTCCCTACTCTTTTTTCTATGGGCAGTGAAGCTAATTGTTTTCCCACGTAATGTAACTTTTAGAGCTTCCCAAACAGTACACAAGGATGTGTCTTTCTGGTTATTGTATAATAGGAAGTCTTGAATTTGAGATCTGATCCAGGGTAGGAAATCTGGATCTCTAAGGAGAAGGGGGTTCAGACACCAGGAGGTAGACTTTGTTGTAGGGGTTCCCCATAAGAGGTGTAGTTTAATCGGTACGTGGTCTGATACTATTATGGGGAGGATAGAGGAATCGATAACTTTCTTAATTATAGAAAAGGAAACAAACCAGTAGTCAATCCGACTATATGATTTATGGAGATTTGAGTAGAAGGTGAAGTCTTGGTCATGGGGATGAAGTAGCCTCCAGATATCTGCCAGGCCAAACTCTTTCAGTAATAAAGAGAGAGCCTTGGTACCTCAATAGAGTAGTTACTTCTATCCATTTGTGGTGTTATTGCTAGGTTAAAATCACCTCCAAACATAATGGGAATGTTATTCGAGTGGTTAGACAAAATATGTTGGGATAAATTATGAAAAAATTCAGGAGAGTCCGCATTAAGGGCATAAAAATTGATTAACATAATAGGACCAGAGAAGGTATTCAAAGTAATTATAACCTATCTGCCTTCTGGATCTGATATAGACTTAATCAAGGTCCATTTGAGTTTTTTATGGATCAAAATAGCTACCACTCTTTTTTAGAAGAGGAGTTATACATTTGACCGACCCAGTCCTTTTTAAGCCTATTAACATCCTCTGCTAATAATGTTTCTTGGAGGAAGGCAATGTCTGCTTTGTGTTTTTTGAGAAAAGTTATAATTTGCTTCCTCTTACAAGGGGAATTAAGTCCTTTCACATTCCATAAGTATAGCAATAGATCATTCATAGTAAAAGCTTAAGGGGAGAATAATAACTAAAGGAATAGCGAGGGACCTATATTCCATGCAGAGGTATTTCCAAGCTGATGAATGTAATACTATCTTCACATAGAGGAGGGCAGGATCTATCAAACATATAAGGAATAGTATATCAATTATCAAAGACATGGATATCTCTCTAAAATAGTACAGAGTAGAAGAATAGTAAGAGTGAAATAACATTATCCGTAAGACAAAAACTATTGCTAGAAATCAGAAGTTAACTTCTTGGGAGTGTAGGAGGATTAGAGTCGGTAACCAGTACATCAGACTCTCCACCACACCACAGGGCGTTATATCTAGAAAAAGACCAATGCAGACCAAGAAAGGTCAGGAAACTAGGACTTATAACTTTTAAAGAACAGTTATCACAGTAATAAACAACTATCTATAACAGTGATCATATTCTATGAGTAAGATAGGGAACATATGATAATAACCATAGCCCAATTGGTGAGAAACAGATATAAAGAACAAATGTGATTATACCAGACCTTATTAACATGAACATATAAGTAAGTATTAAAAGACATGTTAACCTTATATACTACACACTGGTGCTGTGATAAATAGGACCAGAGTTGTCTAGAGATGGTACCAGGGAGCCAGGTATTAGGCTGAAGCAAAAAAATAAAAATAAAATACAGGAATCAAAATATTGGGGCAGTGCATTAGACAAAGATATCCTGCGTCAGTAAGTATAGGTGAGTAGTGTGAAACAGTGGCACAAACAGGCTAGTTGTCAAGTTAAGTGTCCTATCTTAAATGGAGCCAAATAAACTGGTTTTAGTAAAAGAGAAAGGGATTGTAATAGTGGAGAATCCTGTAATTGATAAAGGCATCCCACACTCGAAAATAGCCTACAGTGATTAGGTTAAGGAGTAGTAAGGTCCAAGTCATAGTCCTAACAAGCCCCAGAACCAGAGAAATATTAGAAATAAAATTATCACATTTATTAGGCTTCGAGTGAATAGAGCCAACAGGTACGAAATAGGCAGTGTCTCCACCAGTTCAATAAACTAATAGTAGTTACTAGCAATCTGTTTTATAGAAAGTACGGTATGTTAGAGATGAATGGAATAAATAAGGGAGCCAAATGTGGGGGAGAATGAATCATGTATCTGTGAGAATAGGGGTAGCACAAGAGAAAAGACAGTAGCTCCATTAACAAGTATTATGTAGGAGTGAGTAGAATAGTGCAGTTTGCCTTATGAGATATTTGTGTGTAACTTAAATGTGCAGTACTGGTGGGATGAATTAATAAAATGCAGCCCCATGGACAAGTTAAGCAAGTTAACATTAACCACACAGCATAAGATTGAACACCAATTGTACCACATTAAAAAAGTAAAGGAAAAAAAAGAAAAAGACCTGATTAATAAGTACGGATTGTCGGGATGTACAGCCTTCCTGAATCATGGCCTGAATGAGAAGACTGCACAGCACGGTGAACGGCAATTGGAAAGGAAAAAGAAAAGAACAATGGTCCAAAACAACACCATGTCCTGGCTGTACAATAAGCCAGGAAAAAAAAACAGTAGCGACATTGTATTACGCTAACTTCAGGTTATCATTGAACTAGAGGCTTTAATATTGACAGCTAACTTCTTATTTTTCACTTTAGCTTTCCTTTTCTTCTTGGGTGACTCCAAGTGTTTAAGGGGAGAACTTGAGACAGCTTTATCCCAAGAAGAGTCCACGGATGCGATATCTTGCAGGGCTATACCAGTACCAGGTGGTTTATCAGCATCAATGCAGAGTTGCAGGTCCTCCTGAGATGAGTGAAAGTCTTCAACAAGAAGAGAGAATTTGTTGCTGATCGAAACGTCTGGATTAATGTTGGTATATACAGACACATAGGAGGGAGGTTTTGCACAGTCTGGAGTCAGGCAACAGGAACAAATACGTTTTAGGCTGCTCGATGTAGATTTCTCTAGAAGTCTGTTTGAATGTTTTGTCGTGGGAACTGCAGGTACTACATCCACAGAGGTTGTTGATGCGCCCAGACTTCTTCTACTGTTTTGTGACAGTGAAATGTTACTCTGAGGTGGAGTGTCATCGGAGGTTGAGAGTACTTGTTCCGAGGGGGTAAGTAGTGGGGGATCACCCGAAATAGAACCCAGGAATGCAGGCAGAGCATCTGGAGTATTGAAATCTTTGAAGGAGGAACCGAGAAATAAACGCATGGTGGCGGGGTAACGTAATGCAAACTTCATCCCTTTTTGATGCAGCAGTGGTTTCAATGGGTCATATGCTTTCCTTTTATCTGTGACTTCTTTACAGAAGTCACAAAATATTGAAATTTTAAAATCTTGCCACAATAATATATCAATGTCTCCGGACCTTTTTAAGATGAGCTCCGTATGGGCATAGTTCAAAAACCTGGCCACAATCTGTCTGGGCCTTTGGTCTTTACTGGGCCTGGGACTAAGAGTATGGTAGGAACATTCAATAATCAGTTGCTGCTTGGGGGGTAGTTTCAACATAACTGGCAGAATATAATGTAAAATTGCTGTAGTATCTCCAAGCTCAGATCCCTCTGGGAAATGCAGAAATCGCAGATTATTCCTGCGGTTACGGTTTTCAAGGTCATTAAGTTTATTTTGCAGTAATTTAATGGTGTGATCTTGATTTCTGACAGTGGCCTGTAACTCCTGAATAGATTTTGTATGAGAGCTTGTCTGGGTTTCAGAGGAGCGTATTCTCTTGTCAAAGGAGTCTAGAGTTCAAGAAGCATGTTGTGCAGAGACTTTCAAGTCATTTATATTTTCAACAAGTTTTGAAAACATAGCCTCTACTCTTGCCATGGAGATTTGTTGTAGGTGAGGGTCAGCCACACTGCAGCTGTGCAGGCCCAAATTTTCAAAGGATTAAAATATGAGTTTGCAAACAGACCAAAGAGGAAAATGACTTACATCAAAGCTGTAGTGAGTTATGTAGAATCAGATCAGCAAAGTTAACATGTCCGTAAAGGTCTGTAGCAAGAAGAATGAGGTTTGATTTCCTGTGTTCCCAGGAGAGAAGGAGATCTATACTGCCATCTTCTGCCTAGGCAGGCCACTCCCCTGTTCAGGTATGCTTAATTGTTATGCTTAAGAACTGTGGGCAGTTTGTGGACTGAGATATTGAGAGAGGCTGAGACTACCGGAATGGAGTCTGTATAAGGACCTCTGAAGAGATGATGTTTGTTGTTTAAGTCACCTTTGTATGCACTCCTTGTGAGAACGATTAAAGCCATGACTTTACTCATGGCCTCTGAGGTGTGTTGGCTTAACATTGTTACAATGCTGGAGAAGTGAGCTGAGCATCACTAGGTATCTTTTTCCTCTGAAAAAGATAACACATTTACTCCATCTGGGATAGATGTCCTTTGGGTATATCATCTGATAATTGGGAGAAGTAGCTAATTGTACTCTCTTCTAGGTCATTTATGAAAAAATTTGAACAGTACCACTCATGTCATCAGACTCAGTAGGTCTCCATTCATAGTACCTAATTATTCTGAATATTTTCTGTTCACACATACCATTTGTCTCATATCATACAAATAATTCCTGACCACCTCAGTACATTCATACATTTTGCTAAATAAATTCTGCTGTGCAGAGTAGGGCATCCATTGCAAATGTAGTCCACCATGTTTGCATTATTTGCCGATAAATGTGTCAGCTTTTAAAAGTAGAACTTGCAAGTTTGTTTCAGTGCAGAGTAACAAGCTGTAATAAAGAAAACCATCCCTTAATCTTTCTTTTTCACACCTGTAAAAAGGAAAAAGGTCCTCATAATCCCCATTCAAACTTCCCTCAGCACTACTACCCCTGCAACCACCCCCCACCGCCCCTACACCACTTCACCCACCTGAACAGGTCCTAGGGTGAAGATCTACTCTCTTATCGAAGACACATCTTGCTGCTGGAACCGTCGACTGCAATATGAGAAACTAAAGGAAGTGTGGTTCAATGCATTTCAATGGAGTTTTGAACTTTGGTGTATAACTTTATCATTTTTGCATATTTTGACCTCAGATTTTAACATGGCCTTTTTGGGATCCCACCTCATTACCAGTCATGGTGGAATTTCATAAATCAGGTCCAAAAGGTGATTTCACAGTCGACTGGCAAAATCACCATTCAGGCAGGATTTCAACATTTTCACTGCCCTTGTTCATGAGGTGGGGTCATAAGAAGGCTATGCTGAAAATTTGGGGTCAAAATATTTAAAAATTACAAAGTTATGTGCAACTACTGAAATGTTGGTACGCTGACTTGTAACTTTGGTAATTTTATGTATTTTGACCCCATATTTTCAACATATCAATTTTTTACACCACCTCATGAATGCGACAGCTGGCATTTTTCAAATCTTGTCCAAACTATGTGATGTGGAATGATGTTGCCTTGGTCAGAATAATGTTGCAGTGAGGATTTGAACATTTTCAGTACCAGGTTCATGAGGTAGGGTAATAAGAAGGCTATGCTAACAATTTGGTTGCAGTTTTGCTACAAATGCAAGCGCAGGGGCCAGAGGACCCTGTTAGCCTACAACTTAACATCATGTCGCATCTATGGAGGATGGAATACAGGGCCCTCTGGGCCCTGCGTTCAAACAGTGAGGATCACGATTATACTATCTCAAAAGTAAGGAAATTCTTTACATGAAACTGCATTAATGCAGAATTTAGGGTTCAGCCTGCAGCGATAAAAGTAGGGCAATGTGGTTTTGGGGTTTCCCCCTAAAACCCCACCCCCACTCCTGAAACAAATCAGGGGTGCAGTCTTCCTTCGGGTTGTCAACCCTAAAGCTCACCCCAGTCTATACACTGTTGAAACATATACACCTATGTCCATCACATCTGAGCTTTCTTGCTACCACAATGGTGTAAGTTTTAGTGTTAACAACCCCAAGGAAGACTGCACACCTGATTTACTTCAGGGGCAGGAGTGGAGTTTTAGGGTTGAAAACCCTAAAACCACATTTTAGGGACTGGCGGGACAGCTGTGACCTGATTCTGATTCTGGCTGATTCTTTTCCAAAAGGTTCTGATTTACTCTGATGAATTCTAGACCTATTTTAGTCAATCTGAGAGTGAGGAATATATATGTATTGTTCTTTAGATTCCTCTGTTAAAAAAATAAAATAAAATGTAACCTTTTTAAAAACAAATTTTGTGCCTGTAATTTCATGTTATTTTTCAAGGTCAGCAAGCAGCCAACATCAATAAAATAAACTGACTGTTGTTCTTGCCAGTCCTGTGTGTCAGCCCATGCATGACATTCATAGGAAACAGTGGGTTGGAGTCACAAAACTCCTGAAAATCACGCAGCTGTGGGAAAAACTCAGCGCAAAAGGGTTGCCACTTGAAAAACCGCAATTTCTCCCGCGGTTACTGGAGCCAGTTAATGACCAGCTCCATGATTTATGGCAGCTTGCAGGTGGTGTTGCTGTAGAAATCCCCACAGCTGCGGGAAAATATTATGGCCAGTAGGACCAGCCGTAACATCTTCCGCAGCTGCTGTGGATGTGAATAGCAATCGCCACAGCTGCAGAGATTTCAGTCCGCAACTGAGCTGCGGTGTGAGACTTAGTCCCAAAAATGTTTGTGAATCCAGCCCAGTGTATGCAGGACATTTGGAGCTTTGCAGTGAAAGGAGGCAGTGTGTCAAACGTTAGTCAGAAAGAAACAGAGAGAGAAAGAGAGACCAATAAATTCAACAGCAGAAAGACAACAGCAGAGTACAGACAGACCTTCACTAAGACTGGCATGCTTTTTTGGTGGGAGACAGGCAGCATGAGCAGGATATGTGATGGGGCCCCAGCCATTCCTCCCACCCTTTTGACTTGAGATTTTTTATATTTGTAATTATTTTGCTTGCCTACTTGGTGTTCTATGAAGCATCATGTAATTATTTTGCTTGCTTACTTGGTGTTATAGGAAGCATCATGGGCCCCACATCATCCCACACAATCCTGCCTGATTGGTCAACTTTTTTTTTTTATCACTTGGGTTTTCTAACTTAATTTATTTTATCTGGTTGACCTTGCTGACCCCCCCCCCAGCACCGGAGTTTTTTTTTTATAGAGCTGTTTGGCCCCAACCACCACCTACTATGAAGCCCATGTGACAGGCCCCAGCCCCATTGCCAGCCCTCTCCCATCATCAAGCCAGCAGGGATCCGCACGGTACACTCCACTTGAGTTCCCAAATTGAAAAACACATACAGCAATATATGTGATGTAATACACACCATGACTGCACAGTAAATAATTTTTTTTACTTGATCTTTCTGTTATGGTTGCTGACCTCTGTCCTCTGAATTCAAAGAAATAAATCATTAAATTAAATATCATCGCCATTATCTTCAAACACCATCAAGGAAGCGCCCTTATAAGGAGATACCTGTTGCAGCTGTCCGTCATCATCGCCTTTATGTTCCTGCCACTCTTCACTGAACTTGTAAGAGAATTTGTTGAGACTGACTTGTAAGAAGGTAAGGCGCTATACATTTTCATAAGTAAATCTTGTGCGGCCATCAGAAACATTTCCATAGAAACATAGAAGCTGATGGCAAAAAACGGCCACAGGCCCACCATGTCTGCCCTGTTTTGTATCCAGTGAATCCCAGATTAACCTAATGGTTACTCCCTTAGTGTCCTCAGGCTTCCAATGTACCTGTCTCATGCCTTCTTGAAGCCTATAACCATTTCTGCCCCCACTACCTCAGCCAGCAGACTGTTCCATCCACCAACCTCTCTGTGTAAAAATACTTCCTCACATTTCCTCTGAGCCCCCCCCCCTGCCAGTTTCATGTTGTGGCCTCTAGTTCTTGAGCACTTTTTTCTTTGGAAAATTTCATCCACTTGCACTCTGTTTCTTCCCGTAAGATATTTATATGTTTCAATCATGTTTCCCCTTTCTCTCCCCCAGCGAGTAAATGTTCAGCTCTTTCAGCCTGTCTCCATAGGGTTTATTGCATAGGCCTCCCACCATCTTGGTTGCACTGCTCTGTACTGTCTCCACTCTGTTTATGTCCCCCTGGAGATGGGGTCTCCAGAACTGGACACATTACTCAACGTGAGGCCTCACAGTGATCTATACAGTGGGAGTATAACCTCCCTCCTTCTGCTGGGTATACCTCTACCTATGCAACCCAGCATCCAGCTGGCTCTTGCTACTGCCTTGTCACATTGTTTGGCCTTCTTCAGGCCATCTGAGATTATGACACCCAGATCCCACTGCTGTTTGGAACTTGAAATGTGCTCTACCCCTAGGTTGTACACTGCCCCTGGGTTATTGTTACCCATATGCATAATTTTGCATTTTCTAGCATTGAACCCCAGCTGCCACTCCCTCGATCAGTCATCTAGTCTTTTTAGACCCCTTTGCATTTTATCCACTTTATTCAGAATGTTCACCCTGTTGCAGATTGTTGTGCCATCTGCAAACAGGGAAACCTTCCCTTCCAGCCCCTCAGCCATGTAACTGGCCATGTAACTCCCTTCTACCTGTCTGTCACCTCCCCCTACTAATGGCACCTTTTCACTCCCATACCCTCCCCCTACCCCACTGACTAATGCAGCCATGACAATCCTGAAGGTATTACAGTTGCCCCCTCCTACCCTTCCTAACCTCTCCTCCCTTCACTATCCTTGGTGCATCATGTGCCCTCAGTGTCCTTGCTTTATAGTCTTCTCAAAGGCCACATAATGCTTTGCTGGTCTAGACCTCATCCAATATAATATTGTACCCTACTGTCTACCAGATGCCTGCCTTGCCCAGAACTCGCACATAGCGGTGTGCTGACTGTCTTTGGTACCACGCCTGTAAATTATGCTGCCTTGTTCTGTTCTCAGTGTCAAGTCTTATGTTGCTGTTTGCAAATTATTGTACGCCACTGCGCTAAGCCATGCCATTCTCACTTGTAATGACTGTACACAGGCTACTAATGTTGCTATGTCTACACCTTATTGTGACTTCTTATTGTTTAAACTACCAGGTCCATCTTGTAAATGAACCCTGCTCAATGGTGTTACGCCTGACTAAATAAAGATATTGATTGATTGATTGATTGATTGATTGATTGATTGAGACATTGAACACTGATCCCTGTGGTACTCCACGTCACCCTTCCTTCTGCAGAACATGCCCCATTTACCACCGCCTTCTTAGTTCTGTTAGCTAGCCAGTTCCACACCCATCTCAGTAGCTTGCACCCTACCTCCTAGCTCCATAGTTTATTTAGCAGCCTTCTGTGTGGTAACACATCAAAAGCCTTGCTAAAATCCAGATATGCCACATCCAGTGTCCTGCCCTGGTCCACCTCCCTGGTTACCCAGTTGAAGAATTCTATAACATTCATTTGGCATGACTTGCCCTCAGTGAAACTGTGTTGTCTTGGGTCATGGAGACCGTTTGCTGCCAGGTGGTCCACTATCCTTTCCTTTAGCAGTTTTTCCATTAATTTACATGCCACTGAGGTTAGACTTACTGGCCTGTAGTTTCCTGCTTCCTGCTTGCTACCACTCTTAAGTAGTGGGACCACATCAACCCTCCTCTAGTTCTCTGGCACCTCCCCTGCCTCCAATGATAGACTGAACAAAGCTGCCAGTGGTGTGCCAGCACCTCCCTCAGCTCCTTCAACACCCTTGAGTGCACGCCATCTGGACCCACTGATTTATCTATTTTTTTTACTGTCAGTTCCCTGAGGATCCTTTCCTCTGAGAATGGAATAGTGTCCACCTCCCTATCCTTTGTGTCCCTCACCTTTAAAGATTGGCCATTCCCTTCCCCCTCCTCAGTGAATACTGAACAGAAATAATCATTCAGTACTTCTGCCTTGAGTACATCATCCTCCACGCACCATTCTTCCCTACTTTTCAGCCTAAATTTTAGCTGTGCTAAACATACGTTCAAAGTAAATAGTAGTGAGAGGGTAACTAAAAAGCTTGATAGGAAAGGCAGATAGTGCAAGTCAGATGTTTTCTTTTCCAACCAGTACTCAAAAGAGTAGTCAGTAATATGAATGAGTGGTTCTTGTAAATATGCATCCACAATATCAGACAAAGACAAAGACAGCAGCTCCATGACAGACAGATCTGAATTATCAGTTTCCATAAGTTTTGATGAAAAAGTGTGACAGTCATCTGCTTTTCAGAATGATATGCTTTTTTCAAGGGCCATGAAAGAGGACTTTATGCAGGACTACCCAACGTTGATGAAGGAGTACATGGTGGCACTAAGTGGAAATTATTGCTGTCACTATCAATAGATGTTGCATCATTAGATGCAGCATCCACATCACATGATTCACTTGTATTGTCAAATACAGTCTCGTCCTTTTCCTGTACAATTGCTGAAATCAGCATGTTTTTGTATTCAAGATAAGGGTCACCAAGATCTGAAGGAGGTAGCTGTTGCAACGTAAACCAAGGGTCAAGAAGAGTGGAAAGAAGAAAATGCTTGTCTGTTGTGATATTGTGAAGTCTTCTGCAATTTTGGAATTGCTGTATCAGTCAGTCCGTAAGGGATACACCAGATTTGTCTCCCTTTTGGACAAAACCTCTATGCAACCTCCTGAGTTCTGTGTTCAATAAATTTATGATGAGAATAACCTGGCTTAGAGTAGCATTTTCTTTGCTAATCTGTCAAGCTGCTTCCTCAAAGGGAGTCAAGAGCAATGTAACATGCTCCATGAGGCCTACCTGGAATGAATTTAGCACAACGCCATCTGTTACATTGTGCTCCAAAATGAACTGCCTTCTTTTGTGTAAGGAGTCTCTCACACATGTAAAACACTGCGTTCCATCTTGTCAGAACGTCTTGTTTTAGTTGCTGTATTGGCAAGCTGTTTTTTTTTTTTAGACACCAGCCAAGAACGACGTGATTTTTAGAGTGAGTAAAATGGCTACAGATTTTCTTTGCAGCTCCCACTAGTGTTACTATAGTGTTGTCAATGAAAAGGAAAGCTTGCAATAACAGATTTAATGAGTATGCAGAGCATCAATGTGAGTAAAACCACCACGTTTCAATACACTAACAATATTGGTGCCATTGTCTGAAGCCACAAATTCAATAGTGAGCTCCAGGGGCTCTAACCACTCAGAAATTGTGTCACACAACTCTTCCAAAATATTGGCAGTGGTGTGATGCCTACCAAACATGTTAATGCAAAGACCTGCTATTCTTTGTCTTCCTTCCTGTACACTGCTACTTAAGATGTTGTTTGAAGATGATCGTACCACCCAATGTGCTATGATGCACATATAATCAGCAGTTTGAGAACCCATCCACATGTCTGTGGTCAGGTGCACAGAACCACATTCACTGTCTGGAACAGCCAATTTTATTTTACTTTGCTTACATTCATACCTTTTGGTAACAGACACAGTCACAAAATATTTACAGTTTGGTATCTTGTACCGTGGAGCAAAATATTTTAAAAGGGCTCTAAAATCATCATTCTCCACCACAGAAAATGGTTGCAGGTCCTTGGTAATAAATTCATCTATTAACTGATTAATTTTTAGCATGACTTGATGTGATCTACTGTAGGCAGTTTTTTGTTCGGGCATCACAGTAATGGTCTGCTGTTTATTTCTTGCAACGGGGGGGGCACTGGGTTGCAATGGCAAAGCTATAGATTGTCCAAATACTTTTGTCAGTGAAGTCAAACATGCTTTTTTTATGCCCTGTCTCTTAGTCTGTTCACCATCACTGTTGTCTGTAGGATTATTTTCATCACAGATATGTGTCCATTGCTCAGGACTGCTGTCCAACCAAATGGTTGGATGTGCTTTTTGCAAGTACCTTTTTAGTGATGTTTTCCCAAACTGCACCCTCACTTTCCTCCTGCTAACTTCCCGATGACAAAAGATACAAATAGCAACACATTTATTTTTGGGACTTATGTGAAAATAGCTCCGAACAACTGAGGTGGAACATTTTGTTGTCATGCCAGGAACTGCAGCAATTTTGGTGACAGTTGTTTCTGACCTTGATTCATGCACATGTGGCTGTCCCCAGAAGAGCTACCATGATTACTGATTGTTTTTTTACTACTGGTGGTGTTTGCTGTGTGTGTTTTTTTTCTTTTTGCGTGTGGGAACCCAGGTGGCATCCATTACTGCATCAGTATTACATTATGATTCATTACCTTTGGAAGAGCGTAACAGTGATACATCATGATCCTGTTATTATACATTTACAACCTGCTCTTCATCAGAGACACTGCTTTCTGATGGAGGAGCCTGATATGCATGAGTGGCATATCGTAGAGTGCCATGTCTAGTGGTACTAGATAGAGCTTTTTCCTTAATCACTGACTTTCTAGGTCTGAGTGTTTTGGCTATCTGTTTTTGTGTTTTACTTTGATGTGATTTCTCTGGCAATACCAACAGTGCTACTTTACTTTGATCAGGGGATTCAACAACATTCTTTTCTTTTTCTGGTTGTGTTGCTTCATTTTCACCCATTGAAAATCTTCAGCAATAAATTTCCCTTTTCTTTCTGAATTTGTTTTTGGGAAATATTTTTATTGTTATGTGTACCAATTTCAGCCATACTGCTGGTGTTGGCCACGTGTTCCATTTCCATTACTGACTCTGCTTCTGAATCTATTTTTTGGGGTCCAACTTCATTCCTTATTTAGCAGTATTAGTTTGGATGCAGAGATAGGCGACACAGAGTCTAAGACATGACACCCCTTCTCAAAATACATGAGACCCTATATGACCTAGTAGTACTTCAGGCACAGAGATGGGCAACACAGAGTCTGAGACATGATACCCCTCCTCTCAAAATATGTGAGGCACTATATGACCTAGTAGTAGTTCAGGTACAGAGATGGGTAACTCAGAGTCTGAGATCTGTCCCCCCTTCACAGTCTGTATGGCACTATGACTTAGTAGTAGTTCAGGCACAGAGATGGGCAATACAGAGTCTAAGATGTGACACCCCCTGTCTCAAAATACGTGAGGCACTATATGGCCTAGTAGTAGTTCAGGTACAGAGATGGGCAACACAGAGTCTGAGACATGGCCTTCCCCCCTTGAATCTGAATGGCACTATGACCTAGTAGTAGTTCAGGCACAGAGATGGGCAACAAAGAGTCTGAGGCGTGACCCCCCCTTCACAATCTGTAGGACACTATATGACCTAGTAGTAGTTCAGGCACAGAGGTTGGCAACACAGAGTCTATTCTATGGCAGTATGGCCTAGTAGTAGTTCAGGTACAGAGATGAGCAACACAGAGTCTGAGATGGGCCCCCCCCTTCACAATCTGTATGGCACTATGACCTAGTAGTAGTTTAGGCACAGAGATGGGCAACACAGAATCTACAGCAGTGTGATCTTTCAGGGCAGCACAGAGATGGTCAACACACAGTTTGAGATGTGGGTGACATCCTCACTTCAGAATTTGTATGGGACTATTAGCCCCCCCAAAAAAAAATACTGAGGCACTATGACCTACAGACAGAGTCCTCTAATCCTGTCTGACTCTGCTCCGCTTCATTTTCTTTTTATTTTCTACACTCTGCTCTTGTCTGCTGTTCAATTCACTGGTCTCTCTCTCTCTCTCTCTCTCTCTCTCTCTCTCTCTCTAACAAAAATGTTTTTTTTTTTGTTTGTATTTTTACTGTGGAGTCTGCAACATCTGCACTCTGTTGTTGTCTGCTCTGCATTCTGCTGCTGAATTCATTGGACTCTAATGAAAAAAATTGTTTTTTACACAGTACTCTGCAGTCTGCTGCAAAGTCTGCCCTCTGTTGTTTGTTGTCTGCTGTTGAATTTGTTGGTCTCTCAGTCTCTGCTCTGCCTTGCTAACAAAATGAAAAATATTTTTGCTGTTTTTTTTTTTAAATCTCTGCACACATGACTGTCTCCACTGAGTGCAAACCCTAAATATGCTCAATGCACTGTTTCCTATGGATGTCTTGTGGTGCCTGTAACAAAGGATTGACCAGAGCATAAGTCAGCCACAGAACAGAGACCTGCATTGGTTGGCTGCCTTCAGTACCCCAAGATCACGTTTATTTGTATTTTTATATCATATGACGGTCCAGTGACTCAAGAGTCATCATCAGAGATTGGGGGGAAAATGCTTTTTTTTTATATTTTCTGCACCTTCCTGCACCCTACCCTGCCTTTTCTATGCAGTACTGGTGGTAAGAGCATTAATCTGGACCGGATCACAGTTCTGAACCTGGCCAACTCAACAATTCAGGTCGAACCACGAAAGGCTCAGTTTGCCAGGTCAGAGCCAAGTTGGCCAGGTCTGCAGGGGTTTGGAACTGTGCCATGGCCGGTTTGCACATCCTTACCACATTTCCCTACGTTTGATGCTGTAGGCTGAACCCTAAATATTGCATTAAGTCATTTTGTTTGCAAAGAAAATATATATATATATATTCTTTGCAAAGAAACTGTATTAATGCATCAGTTAGGGTAACTTAACATCACAACAGTAGGGAAATGTGGCTGTAGGATTTCCAACCGTAATGACCCATCCCCAAGCAGATAAAGGAAGAAACATTAGGGTTTTGGGTCTCCAGAGTTTTGGCGAATCAGTGGCGGGGTCTTCCTTGGGGGTTGTGAACCCCAATGCCCACCCCAGTCCATGAACAAACATCATACATGATCTCCTTTATTCAAGCAGGGCCTACAGGGCCCTATGTGAAGAAAGGTACAACAATTTGTGTTGGCAACCTATGGTGAGACATACTTCTCTAACTTTGAAGAGTACATCATTGTGAGGCAATGGCCTGAAGATGTACCTTGTGCTTTGGATTGGAGGCTACGAGCTGGAGGGGGAGGGGAGAGTATTAGGGTTGACAACCCCCAAGAAAGACCCCACCACTAATTCACCAAGACTATGGAGACCCAAAACCCTAATTTTTTCCTTTTGCTGCTTGGAGGGTGGGGGATGGGGTGTTTGAGCTGGAAACCCTAATGCCACATTTCCCTACTTTTGTGGCATTAAATCACCCTAATTGGTGCATTAAACAGTTTTTTTACAAAGAATTTTCTTACTTTTTGAGACAGCATAATTCTATCCTCATTTGCTTGGGACAGCACTGTGCTCCCACCTCTCCATAGATACTTACATGTATGTTGCTGTGGAAGTCCAGGACCCAGAGGGCCAAGCACTTGCGTTCCTGTCAAAACAGCAACCAAACTGTTAGCATAGCCTGGTGATTACCCCACCTCATGAGCCCAGCAGTGAAAATTTTCAGATCCCTGCCAAAACGTGATTACGTGGCATTGAAACATCATTCCACATCACAGATGCGAAAACACGTTTTGGCCAGGATTTGAAAAATGACAGCTGTCATGTTCGTGAGATGGTGTAAAAAATGGCTATGTTGAAAATTTGTAGCTTAGAATATCTGTACATAATCTTTTCTTCTGCTGTTACTGCATGTATACTTTACTTGTTATGTATTCACATTATTTTTCTGTATGTTAATTTTGTTCTTAATGCACTGTTTATGATTGCTGCTCACACTGTATTGTTCCCTTTCTCCCAGGTCACACCTGGAAATGAACCTCGACTCAGTGTGCTTTTTCTGGTCACCAATGTTTAAATCAATAAATAAACAAAGTTACAAACGAGCATAGAAAAATGTCAACATATGTGCATAACTTTGCCATTTTTACATATTTTGACCCCAAATTTTCAGCATAGCCTTCTTATGTCCCCACCTCATGAACAAGGGTAGTATACATTTTCAAATCCTGCCTGAAAGGTGATTTCACCAGGTGACCGCAAAATGAACTTTCAGGCTGGATTTGTGAAATTCCAATGCCATTGTTCATGAGGTGGGGTCCCAAAAAAGGCCATGTTGAAAGTTTGGGCTCAAAATATGCACAAATGGCAAACTGAAATACATTGAACTGTACTTACCTTAGTTTCTCATATTGCAGCTGGCGGTTCCACCAGCAAGATGTGTCTTTAATTGGAGAGTGGATCTTCATCCTGTGACCTGTTCAGGTGAGTGAGGGTGTGTGGAGGTATACTGGAGAGTGTGGGGTAGGGTGTGCTGAGTGGGAGGTGGGGGTGGGGTGTCAGATTGGTGAGGGACCTTTTTTATGCAGATAAAGAAAAAAACATCAAGGAATGTGTTTTCTTTATTTCAGTATGGGGACAGTGATCGGTGGATGGGGTGGCACTAGATACCAGGGAAAGATCTACAATTAATGGGGACAGTGATCACAGGGTGGGGGGTGCCACTAGACACCAGAGAAATACAGAAACATTACAAGGACAGCAATCAGAGGGTGGGGGGTGCCACTAGACACCAGGGAAAGAACAAGAAGTAACGGAAATGGTGATTGGAGGGTGGGGAGTTCTACTAGACTTCAAGGAAATACAGCAAACATCATGGGGTCAGTGATCAGAGGGTAGGGGGTGCCACTAGATACTAGTAAAATACAGCAAACATCATAAGCATGGTGGATGGAGGGTGGGAGGTGCCATTACAGACCAGGAAAATACAGAAACATTATGGGGACATCGATCAGAGGGTGGGGCACCACTAGACACCAGAGAAATACAGAAACATTACAGGGATGGAGATCAGAGGGTTGGGGGGCAAAACTAGACACCAGGGAAAGTCAAACACTTTACGTGGATGGTGATCGGAGAGTGGGAGTGCCACTAGACACCAGGGAAAGACAACAAACAGTAAGGGGATGGTCATCGGAGGGTGGGGGGTGCCACTAGACACCAGAGAAAAACAACATTGTTACTGGGGCATCGATTGGCAGAAGGGGTGTGCCACTAGACACTGGGAAAAGATAAATTAATTATAAGATGGTGATCGGAGAGTGGGGGGTGCCACTAGACACCAGGGAATCATAAATTAAGTACCAGAACAATGATTGGAAAATGCGGGTTGCCACTAGACACCAGGGAAAGCTAAACTGATTATGGGACAGCAATTGGAGTGTGGGGGAGTGCCACACGACACCAGGGCAACATTACATAGAGAAAGGGATGGGAAGGGGGACACCACTAGATGCCAGGGAAATGGAGACTCACTGCTCTCACTGCAACCCAAAGCACGAGTTCCAGCTGCAGCTGCAGAAGTTAAGAAATCCCACTATTCTCATACAGAGAATGCTGGGCAATGGCTCCTCTCGCTAAGCTGGGCACCCTGGATTTTGGGTGCCCAGAAAATGTATTTCCAGGGGCACCCCCCCATATTGCAGGTCATTGTTGTTTTTGGGGTTTTCTTGAATGAAAAAACGCCCCCCCACCCCCACAACCATACCTTAGCAGGTCAGGAGTCCTCACACAATATGGTGGCCAGGCCGGGTCGGATCGCTGCACTGCACATGCGCGCTCTGTGGGTGAGAGTGTGTGACTCAGCCTGACACCACTGTGCATGCACATTGCCTCCCTGCCTGACCAAGTCAGTCACCAAGGTACCAGTCACCCGGTCATGTGGTGCAAAGCGAGTGAGATGGGTGAGAGGCTCACGTTGAGTTGTGTTCGTTGTTGAACGACCAGCACTGCACAGTGTGTAAGTGTAAGTGTAAGTAAGTCAGGAGGATAGGTATAGTAGGCAGCAACGGGGCCCCGGCAGCCACTCCAGCCGCATGATGCCAGGTAAGGAGGAACCAAAAAAAATACAAGTTCAACAATCACCCTCAGGTTTTCCACAGCTGGGTACCTACCTTTCTTTGTTTTTCAAATATCTCTAAAAAGAAAGGGAGCCAGTCCAGACCCAATCATCAATATCCCTTTGAACTTAGTATTTTTTTACATGGTACCTGTATGATGTGATGATAGGGTCAGGCTTTGTTTAGCAGTCATATCCATTTCTGAATTCTGAAATGTGTATTTCACATTTTTAAGCCACACATGTTATGCTGGGTAGATCAATTGTGGCTGAGATGGATGGGATTCTGGTGCAAGTCCGGTGACTGACAAAGTAGATAATCATTATATAATATACATTCATACGAAGGCTGAGAATAAAGGGACTATCAATTTCACAACCTCCTAGTCCGAAGGTATAAGTGCCACTAGCCACAAGTTGCAACATAATTTTTGGTTGCAGCATGTAATTGTGAACTCAGAGTTCCACAGGCCTACATGCCCCTGGCCCAGCTCCACACTCAGCCCCTGGCCCCACCCCCACTCAGCCCCTGGCTCTGCCCTCACAGCCCCTCTGACTGGTTGTTGCCCCCCTCTGTTGAAATCTGAAATGGCGCCCCTGAGTATTTCTGCCAACTTAAAAAAACAAACAAAAAAAACCCAGAATCTAGCTAAATGAGTCCCATTTAGCTAGGTTAATTTTTTTTCATACGGAATTTGTATGTATTGCTACTGTTTGTAAATTTAAACAGTAAAAGAGAAATGGCAGCCATCTGGACAGTGTTCCCCCCATGACAAGTAAATCATACAAATAATCACTCTCAATATGTTTTTTTTACCTTTTACAATCATTTTTTTACCAGTTGCACTAGAATGTTAATTCAAAAAACATTATAACTTTAAGACAGTATAATTTTTTTTTCACCAAACCTTCCAAAGGCACACCCTTGTCAGGGGCCCCTTCAACCCTCAAAATTTATTGAAAAAATTCCACATGGTTTAGGTTGTAGGAGAGAGCAAAAAATACCCAAATGTTAAGTATAGGGAAACTAAACATGGTCTTTTTCTGTTTTGTGGAACTCCGTATCTCAAAAACCGTACAAGATGTTAGCACAAAACTTTCCTGCGCATGCCAGATTTTGGGTTATGTCATCAAAGAATGCAAAAGTTATTAAGGTTCAAAAATTCGGGTTTAACATTAAACAGGCTACTCAACCCAAACTATAAAGGTGCAACTGCATCCCTATAATATAGTCTATCGCCTCCTAGATAATAATTTAGCAGCAACATACCTATTAAAGCAGCAGTATTTGCCAGCAGAAAAAAAAATCATATAGTCTTTCAGTAATAATGTATTTCTGGCAAAAACATCAATATGTCCATTTTTTCAGTATTTGCATTGTATTTCACTCCTGAACTAATATATGTGGGTTTTTTCCATATAGCTGTTTCTCCTTTCAGGGCTCTGGGCATGCACAGCTGCAGTCCTCTCTCAGAGGATCTCATTCTGCCCTGTTAGCTTCAGGGCTTCATTTAGCCTGCCTTAGTGCCCCATTTTCCATTTTCTTTCTGTTAATCCCAGGACCCCAGAACACTGTTGCCCATACGTGTGGAGGCATGAATATGCCCCGCGACTCCAGTGACGGCCCCTCCCGCCCACCTAGCCTAATGCCTGGTCTCCCTTGTGGCTTGGTGCTGTCATCTAGCCTCCACCTGATGGTAGTCAAGAGCCAGGGAAACCCACATCCCTCCCCGGGACAGGAGAACTTCCTTGTGGCCACTCAATCCAGTTCCTGGCCCCCCCCCCCCAGCTGTCCCTGACAACTCAGGCTCATTCCCGAACCTGGGTCACCGGTGTGGGAGGAGATAAGGCATCCAGTGCCTCAGCCCTGCAAGATATGTGGTTTTAACATGTTTAAAAGTCCCAGCTCTCTGGTCACACCCACAATGACTACATTAAACATTCTGGTGTGGTGCTGTGTGTTTACCATAAGAAACATGAGCAAACACCCTCATAATACATTCACATTATGAATCCGTATGTAAAGTCAAAAATAACATCATGGAGCTGGCCTGGTGGCACTGAGGGTTGAGATGCTGGGTGCGTTACCTTGCGCTATACTGGCGACCCATGTTTGGGAACAACCACGGGTCACTGGGGTGCCAGCGTGGGTTGGGGGGGCAAAGCAGAACTGAGCATGCCAGCGGGCAGCTCTCTTCTCCTGAGGGTGGTGAGGTTGGGTTGGTGCCCCCCCCATAGTTCTGCTCCCACCAGGTGGAGGTCCGATGGGTAGCATAGGTGGAGAGAGGGTAGCAAAGAATCGGGAGGTGGAAAGGGCTGAGCTGGCACCACGGAGTGCGAAGCATGCCTCCACATGCTCACAAGGCCGTATGTTGGGGTCAGGGGAGAAAATCTGTAAAAATGCTATGTGACCCCATCACCAGTTGGCGGGAGGAGGTGATGGGGACCAAAAAGCTAAAGAAAAAAATATATAAAAAAAAATAATGTCATGGATGGGATTTTTCAAAATTGCTAGTGGTGGTTATCTTTAATGAACTGAGTCATTAATCAAAAACATTGGTAATAAAAGCTGTTTAAACAACACCATAAAAAAGAAAAATATGCTGATGATAAATCTAAACATATCAGAAATATATTGATGCTAAAAAACTATATGATGAAATTTGGGTCCAACTTACAAATACTGCTGCATTAAATGTAATTTTCATTCTATCTGATTTTAGCAGCTTGGGCAGCAAAAGAGGCTCCTGCCAGGGTCTACAGTTTATCAGTAGCCGTTAACAAGGAGCAGATAAGCTTTATTGGGTAATTTGGGTCTAAATACATGGCTCCCAAAACTGGTCCAAGAAACTCACATGTAATCTACAAATAAAAAGTACACAGAAGCAAATATTGGGCCCTATGCACTATCAGGCGGGAATTACGTATTCCGCCCGTGTAGAGCTGCACCGGCAGACAGGTGCACATGGCTGGCATTCACCATCAGCCACCACCTGTCTGCGGCACTGCCCCCCCCCCCGGCACGCAGTACTCTGCAGGGCAGCCGGGGATGGAGTCACGGTCCTGGGTGGGCTTCCAATGGGATGCCCATCCCAGGTCCCAAAGTGGATCCCTTGCAAAGCAAGGCTCGGGTCCGGGGTAATGAATGCCTACCACAGGCACCGGGACCCATGTGTCCATGCCCCAGTGGCCAGCCGGCTGTTGGAGTCCCCCCACACACACACAAAGGTGCCCCGATGCATGTAAACAAGGCCCCCCCATACCCTGCTGAAACCATGCTGTCCAGTGGCCAGAGGTCCCCTCACCCACCTGCAGCATGACCCCCCCCGGTGGTGGCGCCATGGGAATGGACAGTCAGTGGCACAGCCCCCACCACCTTGGCCATCTAACTGCTGCTGGGTGCGTGCCACTATAAATAGGCAGCACGCTCCCAGCGGCAGTTATATGGCCATGGCTGAGATGGTATAGTGAGGGCTGTGTTGCTGGCTGTCCATTCCCGCAGCACCACCAGGCAGGTATATTGCCATGGGGGGGGGTTCAGTGCCGCAGGTGGGTGGGGGGACCACCAGTCACTGGACAGCACAGTTTCAGCAGGGTACCGGGTGGGGGTCCTATTTGTGTGCTGCAGGGCACCTGTGTGTGTGGGGGGAACTGTCATGAGCAACAACGGGGTCAGGGCTGTGATGGGTCGGGAGCAGAAGTCTGCCTCTGGCAGTCCAGGATGGGACAGTGTGGTGTTGGGGGGTGGTGTTTCCCTGCTACCCCATGGACGGGCCGACCTGGGTCGAGGGGGCCATAGCAATATGGGACAAATGGGCACCCACCTAATCGGCAGCCCCAGCCCTCTTGTTCTGCCCAGTAAGCTTGGGCAGCATGGGGAGGTCAATTCCAGGTCCCACCATACATGGCGGGTGTTGTCCCTGGGGGTGCACAGTGGGTTATGGCAGGATCTACCCTGGCATAACCTGCACCCTACAATGCCCCCCCCATGCGCAGCACATTGCGGCTTTGTGCATGCTGCATAGTGATGGCATGTCCCCAACCCCTGGTGCATTGCTGTCCACATGGCCGGGGGTTCGGGCACGTGGACAGGTGCCCGCTCTCTTGATGAATGCCACACAGACACCATTCCATAGCATTCAGATGTAGCGATGCCTTTGCACCTGGTTTACGCAGCTCATTGGTACCATGCATAGCGCCCAATGTTTGCATGATGTCTTTTCTTTTAAATAAAAAGAGCAGAGATTGGCCCATTTTTGGGTTATTATGATATCTACCCAACGTAATAGCTGAATGCATGGTTTCCATTCTAAGATTTGGGAATGCTTTACAGAGATTTGGGTGTTCTAACAAAGTCAAATAAGATTCTTAAGCAAAAAATCTTTACTTTTAGGAAAATGGGAAGACATATAGCCACTACCCACTATACAAAATATTAAGTAATGTTGTTTACATTTTTTAGTATAATTGTAAATGTGGGCATGTGTGAAGTATGTTTTGTCACCTTAGTGTATTGTTTTGTGTTTTGGTTTTAAAATAATTCTATTTTTCCTTATTTAGTGCCTCGTATTAAAGCAGCCTTTTCCCTGCAAAATATTCATTTTTGAAATACTTAGCAGTTCCAGAACCCAGTGACATCAGCTGAGCTAAAGACTACAGTAAAGGGGAACTCAGTGACATCACCTGAGCCAGTGCCTCTGTGTTCTGCTTGATTGCAATCTTCAGCTCAACTGATGTCCCTGGGTTCTAGATCTGCTAAGTTATTAAAACAAGCATTTGCCAATGCTGAATGTTTGCTTGCATGCTGTTGTACTGGGTCCTGCTTGTACACATTTTTGCTACGTATTTACCCAAGATAGACCAAATGAGGCATAATGCAGTAAAGCCCACTTATAGTGGACAAATGCTTACAACGGACAGTGAGCATTTGCCAAAAGTCATTTCCTGTGGTGTGTGCTGTTAAATTAGGCTTCCTACAGTGGACCTTATAGCCCACCTACAATGGAAGTCAGATTGGCATTTGGCATGATGCAGTGCCATTATCACCCCTTTCACAGCTTGCTTGTAATCCCCTGGTCCTTCATGCCCCTGCTGAACCGCACAATTAGTAAGTTAATTCATGTTTTTTAACAGTTCCCAACAGCTTTGCTTAGTCTGGCTCTATGTGTTAAATCAAATGTCAGCTCCATTTAATACTGTAGAAATCTCCTTGTCACTCACATCCCTGCTCAACCATGCAACCATGGAATTTGCTAATTATTGCACTGTAGGACTTGCAACACTGTATCCAGGCTTTGTGTTAAATCACACAGAAGGAAGGGAGTCACGCTTGTACCGGTAGAAGAAAAGTAAATCATGACATGCTGTAGTTTGCTGTTGTTGCCAGCAGAGGTAGCAGAACATGAATGCCTGATCTGATCAAAGCCAGGATTTAAATGTGAAACCCACCCTCACTATGTACTCTCACTATATGGCTTACCTATGGTCCTTCTGCTGACTTGGTCTGTCAGTTACTATCCTGGTCTTTAGTCGCAAATGTCTCTCAGCATGCTGCATAAGTTAGAGACCAGTAGGCATGTTCAGTTGTTTTGTTGACACACCACAGTCATCAGCAATTGAAGTTAGACGCTGTGATCACCCCTCACTATGCACTCTCCCAGTATCCATACCTCTCAACCTCTCAGCATTAAAAATCATAGCACTGGCCTTCAAAAATCCTAGCAAATGGCCAAAATGTGGAGCACTATCTTATTTTGAAGAATAAAATGTCTACAAATAGTGGGCTCCACACAGTTAGTGATAGGTAATGTCTCTATCAACGTAGTTAAATGATTTAATAGTTTGTGTGTCCAGAAATAGCTCTAACATTATTAATAACATCAGTAAACCTATGCGGAGCAAGGGTAAATTTGAAAGTGAAAATCATAGCACTATGTGAAATTCATAGCAGTTGAGAATTATGCCAGTATCGGTTGTAAAGAACATCTCTTCAGTCCTGATCAGTCATGAAAGAAGGTACGCTAAAGAGATTTATTTACAGTGTTCTTTATTCCATAGTTTTTCACAGCACAGATAGCTGGAAAGAAATATGAAGGGTGTAGCTATTGTTTTCTAGCAGATCAAGTTAGTGGTACTATTTCCACCATGCAGTATGTTATACGGTTATGGTTACAGTACATGGCAGTTTCGATGGGAAATGATGTAACGGACTCAATCCAGAAGCACAGATGTGTCCATTACAAGCAGGTTGCACTGTATGTTATTTGCAATGGGGTCCTGATTTTCCACATTTTTATACTGCATTTTACCAGGATAGTAGAGGTGAGATGCAATATCTCATTTTAGTGTGGTCCTGCTTTTATAGTGTATTTTTCCAGGACAGAGCATCTTAGATGTAATCTTTCCTTTTCAGTGGGGTTCTGCTGTAGGGTCCTCATTTTACACAGTTTTGTAACATATTTGCCCACGATAACCCAGCTGAGATGCAGTATCTCATTTTCAATAGGGTCCTGTTTTGACATATTTTTCTACTGTATTTACCCAGGATAGCACAGCTCAGATGCTATTTTTTTTTCACTATGATCCTGTGCAACAGGCATGGGTGCCCTGTTACATTCAACCCACCCAATATAGAACTGTATGTAAGCTTTACATTCAATTGAACTAATTTCTGTGTCATTGCCAGGACCTGGCCACATGCCAGCAATACTCTGGACAAGGTCTTGAGCTGCATCTTTTAATTTGTTTTATGTGCCCCATGTAAAATTATACACTATATGTAAGCATTGCATTCAACTGAACTCACTCTTGTATCTTCTGCTCTGTTTATCACTTGTGTCAGGACGTTGAACCTTTGTAAAAGAACTATTTGCTCAAAGGTATTGTAATTCGAAATTTCAAATAAATAAATAAAATATAGTGTTAAATAGAGGGACTTACCGGAGTGCTAGGTAGCCAAGGGTGTAGTCCTGAGGAGATGTTGCCTGCCATACCTGTAAAAAAAGACTGTTTCCCAGGAGGACACTTTGGTGCTGTAACTCCTGGGAAGGCATAATGCCTGGCACTTTAATGCAGGAGCTGCATGTTGCCTGTGCCACTGGCAATATGTTTTTCACACTGACATGGGTGAACCCAGTTTAGTTCAGGCTCTGCTGTACAGGGGTCCTGCTTTTACACATTTTTATTATATGAGATGCAAAATCTCATTTTCAGTGGTGTCCTGCTTTTACACATTTTTAGATTGTATTTACACAGGATAGGCCAGCTGAGAGGCAGTATGTAATTTTCATTGGGCTCCCTCATTTTCACCCCAAATTTCCAAATAATCTTCTTGGGACCTGACGTTATGATTGTGACACGTGGAATTGTTTTAGTTCAATTTGAAAGGAGATTTTGCAGTATAACTGTGAAAACGTGCTTCAGAGGGGATGTGAAAAATGACACCTGCCATGTTCAGGAGGTGGAGTAACACAGGGATAGGTTGAACATCAGGGGCAAAATCTGCAAATAATAAAGTTATGAGTAAACGTTGGAACAGTCCAGTGTTTCTTCATGACTTAGTTGTTTTTTTACATTTTGATCCCAACTTTTCAACAAAGTCTTTTTATGACACCATGTTATGATCAAGAGAGGTTACTTTTTTTAATTCTATCCAAAATGTGGTTTCACAGAGGGACTGTGCAAATATGTCTCAGGGGGGATTTGAAAAATGACACCTTTCATGTTCGTCAGGTAGGGCAACAAAAGGGCTATTGCACATTTGGGGCCAAACTCAATAAAAATCACAAAGTTATGAGTAAACAATGAAAAAATTCAACATTTCCACGTAACTGTTGATTTTTGACATTTTGACTCCAGGTTTTCAATACTGTTTTTAATAACCCAACCTTATGATCACAGCAGGTGGAATTTTTTTTAAATCCCATTTGAAAAATGACTTCGCGGAGCAAATGCAAAAAGATTTTTTGCAGGACAGTTGAAAAATGACATCTGTCATGTTCATGAGGTGGGATAACAATGGGGCTGTGGTGAAAACTGGGGGTCAAAAACTGTACACATTGCAAAGTTATGAGTAAACATTGACAAAAATTCAACATTTCTTCATAACGTCATTGTTTTGTGACATTTAACCCTAAAATATTCAACATGGTGTTTTTATGACACCTCCTTATGAACCTGACAGGTGTCATTTATAAAATATTGGCCGGATCATCATTTTACTCCACAAGTGCGGAAACACATTTTGGCCAGGATTGAAAAATAATGGATGTCACATTCATGAGGTGGTGTAAAAAATGGCTATTTTCAAAATATGGGGCCTAAATGTGTAAATCACCAGCCCAGTGGCACTGAGGGCTGAGGCACTGATGAGCACCTTACCTCACACCATGCCGATGATTCAAGTTCAGGAACAAGCTCAAGTTCTCAAGGATCTGCAGGGGTGGGCCAGGAGTGGCTGTAGCAGGCACCACATAGCTCTTCTCTCCCAGATCAGGAAGGCTTGCCCACTTGACTGCCACCAGGTGGAAGTCTTGTGGCAGCACCAAATGCCTGGGCAGCAGATGAGAGCATCACGGGACGGGGAGAGAGCAGCAGGTTCTGGGGCACATGTGCACCTCCATGCAAATATGCATCCCATGTCACATTGGCTGGACAAGGGGCAGAAACAGAAAAAGGGATTCGAGGGTTGGATAGTGCATGGCATGCCAACGCGGACAAGTACCACCACTCGGACACCACAGCGCTTCTGGATATGTTCGCTAATGGGCAGAATGACCCTTCCCCTTCTGGATCCACCACAGGGGGCAATACATGGGGGAACCTGTGCAGACGTAAACCCAAGAGAGGTGGCAGCTAGTCTGGTGGAGGTGGGGACTGAGCAGCCAGTGTACCCAAGGAGTAAAAAGCTATATATAAAAAATTAAAAATTGCAGATCACCAAATGTATGAGTGAATGTTGAAACAATTTCAACATACCTTCATAATTGTGTTGTTTTTAAATATTTTAACCCCAAAGTTTCAACATAGTCTTCTTATGACCCCACCTCATGGACCCAGTAGGTGAAAACTTTCAAATCCTGCCTGAAAGGGGATTTCACAGAGTGACTGTGAAATCATATTGTGAACCAGATTTGAAAAATGTCACCTAGCTTATTCATGAGGTGAGATCTCAAAAAGGCCAAGTTGAATATTTGGAAGAAGAATACTGAAAAATGATCAAGTTATGGGTACCAGTTCAAAACACATCGAAATTCATTGACCCATGCTTATCTGATTTCCTAAGTTCCCTGTCCAGCATTGAAGAGTGAAGATGTGTCTCCAGTCCAAAAAGGATTATGGCATTGGACCCTCAGTAGTTAAGTAAGAGGGGGGTGATGCATGCTGAGTAGGTAGATCAGGTGGGGGAAGGTACCCCCCTCACCCCACCCACCCCTGGAAATAGTTCCTTTATACCTGGGGTTCTGACATCATTTCTTCAAGAGGGCAAGGTGCATATCACTGTCATATCCTCTCTAGCACACTGCACTGACAATATAAGCATACACATTATATAATACATATATTTCTATATAACAAACCAATCACACACACACACACACACACACACACACACAACAAAAAAAACTAAACAAGGTAGACAGACATGTGGGGAGTAGTGCAATGTAATGGCTATGGGGCAGCAGTCTTCTGGGAGTCTTTCTGGAGGCTGAGATGCTGCCCTGTTTGCAGACAGCTATCTGCCCTGAGGGAGGAAGTTGCCCGTCTTCAAGCAGCACTGGACAGTAGTAAGGGAACCTCCCCCATCCAGGGAGCACCAGAGCCACCACCACTACCTCAGAGGTTGCGAAGAAAGCACAGCAGTTGGACCACAGTGGGCTCAGGGAGGGTAAGGGTGGTGGAACAGAGGTGCACCCAGTCAGTTGTTCCACTCCAAAATCCATACACCATTCTGGGCGAGCATAGTTCCCCTATGGATGCACCCGCAGAGGAGACTAAGGGATTGCAGACAACTGTCACAAGGGAGGCCCTCAGGAAGGAGGCAGAGGGCACCACAGGTAAAGGAAGCAGCTCCTGGTGGGGGACTCAATATTAGGGGGATAGAACTGGGGGGAGCAGGGAAAACTGAAGTAAGGTGCCTGCCTGGTGCCATGGCTTGGAGGGACAGGAGCGCATCCTTAGGATCACGAGAACAGTTGCACGGGAGTCTGAGCTGGACGTCATTGTCCACCTAGGGACAAATGACTTGGCTCATCATGAGATTAGAGCAGTGCGAAGGACTTTGCAGAGTTGGGAGGGGCCTAAGACAAGTAGCACACAGTATCCTTCTCAGAGTGCTGCCTGTCAGAGGCATGGATGAGGTGAGGGTACTTTGCACCATGCAGTTTAACGAATGGTTGAAAAAATGGTGTGGAGCACAGGGGTTTGGCTTCATTGGGGACTGGGGTTCCACCTGGAGGGACACCAGCCTATACTGGCAGGATGGTCTGCATCTGTCCAGGAAGGTAACAAGTCTTTTGGGCAATCAGTTTAAATGCTTCATTGGCAAGCTTTTAAACTAGTCAAGGGGGGAGGCACTGAAAAGCAGCAGGAAAATCCCAGCTTCCCCTTACGAAACAGGGTACTAAATGAGAAAAAGACCAAGGCAGAAAGGTCAGTGGGGGATGCTGCTACAGAAGGTAAAGCCATCAAAAAATGGAGAGCAATGAGTACCAATGCCCGTAGTCTGGGTAACAAGCTTCCTGAATTAGTGGCCTTGACGGAGGCGGAACATCTGGATATCGTGGCAGTCACAGAAACATGGTACACACAGAACCATGACTGGGACATAAACATAACAGGATACACTATCTACAGGAGGGACAGGGAGGGTAAAAGAGGAGGAGGAGTAGCGCTCTCTACATAAGGGAAGGAATCAAAGCAACAGAACAAAAGGGTAAACAGGGAGAAGGAGAAGAAGCACTGTGGGTCAATTTGGAGGCAGGCAATGGCACCACAATCCGCACAGGGGTTGTATACAGACTCCCCTCTAAGGGGGAGGAAATGGACAAGGAAATGATAGAAGGTATACTTAGAATGGCAGATAAAGGGGAGATATTGCTGATGGGTGATCTGAATATGCCAGATGTTAACTGGAGTGCAGTTGCAGCAGCCACTTCTAAGAGTGGGGTTATTCTAGATGCCCTACAGGGGGAATGCCTTAGACAACTAGTATTGGAACCCACTCAAGAGGGAGCAATCTTAGACCTGGTTCTCTCAAATGGAGATGGAGAGAGGATCACAGATGTAGAAATGAGTAGCCATCTGGGAACTAGCGACCATCGAACAGTATGGTTCACAATAAACACAGCCAAGCCATACAAAGGCAAAAGTACTGGACTTCAGGAGGGCTGACTTTGCCAAAATGGGTGAGTGCCTAAGGAATGCACTAGCAAATGGGCAGGAAGGAGGGGTGGAAGAACAATGGGGAATAATAAAAACTGCCATCACAGAGGTAACAAGCCATTGTGTGAAGCAAATAAACAAAACAAATGATGTAAGAAACCACTATGGTTCTCAAAGGAGGTGGCAGTGAAGGTTCAAGAGAAAAAGCATTCAGAAAGTACAAGGAATCACAGAAGGAGCAGGACAGAGAATTGTATCAGTTAAAGCAAAAGGAAGCTGAAGGCAGTCAGAGCGGCAAAGGCCGAACTGAGGAAAAGATACAACTCAGTTAAGAAGGATAAAACCTTTTTAGGTACATCAGGAGCAAAGGAAGACTAAGGGAGGATAGTGAGGCTTAATAAAGGGAGGGGGTGGGCAGAGGGTAACGGTGAAAAGGCAGAGATACTAAAAATATTTTGCTCAGTATTTACAAATGAAGAGGGAGGTACCTAAAACAAACAATACAAACACTCTGGATACAGAAGTTGATACCAGCCATTTACAGAAGAAAGGTTCTGAAAGAACTCTTAAAACTGAAGGTGGACAAAGCAATGGGGCTAATGGGATTCATCCCAGAATTCTAAAAGAACTAAGGGTAGAACTAGTGATACCACTGACTACCCTCTTTAACAAATCATGGGAGGATGGGGTGGTACCTGAGAATTGGAGGAGGGCAGATGTGATTCCCCTTCACAAAAGTGGGAGCAGGGCAGAAGCAGGAAACTACAGACCTGTTAGTTTAACCTCAGTGATAGGGAAAATAATGGAATCACTTCTGAAGGAAAGAATTGTCAAGTACCTAGAGGCCAGAAGGGCACAGGACCCAAGGCATCATGGATTCACAGTGGGAAGGTCATGCCAGAGAAATCTAATAGATTTCTTTGACTGGGTGACCAAAGTAGTAGATCAGGGAGGGGCTGTGGACATAGCCTACCTAGACTTTAGCAAGGCATTTGACACAGTCCCACACAAAAGATTAATATACAAGTTAGCCAGCCTGGGAGTGGGTCCCAAGATGACAGCCTGGGTAAAGAATTGGCTGGAGAATAGGACACAGAGTGTAATAGTAAATGGAGTCCCCTCTGAAGAAAGGGGGTTACTAGTGGGGTACCGCAGGGTTCAGTATCAGGACCGGTCCTCTTCAATGTCTTTATAAGCGACATTGCAGAGGGACTGGAAGGAAAAGTATGTCTCTTTGCAGATGACACAAAGATCTGCAGCAGAGTTGATGCTCAGGATGGGGTGGAAAGGATGAGAAGGGACATGGCAAGGTTAGAGGAATGGTCAAATGTATGGCAGCTTAGATTCAATGCTAAGAAGTGCAAGGTAATGCACCTGGGAAACAAAAACCCAGGGGAAGAGTACACAATGGGGGGTGAGATACTAACAACAACAAAAATGGAAAGGGACCTGGCTGTAGTCATATCAGATGACTTAAAGGTGGGCAAGCAATGTGAGAGGGCAGTGAGGAGGGCTGGGGGGATACTGGGATGCATAGGGAGAGGCATCACCAGTAGAAAACAAGAAGTTGTTATCCCTCTGTACAGACAGCTGGTGAGACCCCATCTGGAGTACTGCATGCAGTTCTGGAGACCAATCTCTGCAAGGACATTGACAGGATGGAAGCTGTCCAGAGGAGGACAACTAAAATGGTGCAGGGTCTGCACCGGAAGGCATATGAAGAGAGACTAAAGGAGCTTAATATATATAGCCTCGAGGAAAGGAGGGAGAGGGGGGACATGATAGAAACTTTCAAGTACCTCAAGGGAATCAACAAAGTCCAAGAGGGTAGCATCTTTCAAAAAGAGGGTGTGCAGAACAAGGGGCTACAATTTGAAGATGGGCGGCTCAGAGGTAATGTAGAGTATTTTTCACAGAGAGGTTGTGGATGCATGGAACGGCCTTCCGGAGGAGGTTGTGGAGTCAAAAACAGTGGTTGAATTCAAGCATGCATGGGACAGTCATAAGGCAATTCTAGGGGTTGGGGGTAGAAAGAAGTAGGCTGCTAGTTAACTAGGATCTGCAGCTTATCCATTAGGTAGAGAAATGGGCAGACTGGGTGGGCCAAGCAGTCCTTATCTGCCATCAAATTCTATGTTTCTATGTTAATGGCACTGGTGAGGTGGCAGTGGCAACAGACATTGATGGACCATTTTGTTTTTACAGAATGTAAAAAAAAATAAAGACTATGAGGAACAGTTTTCTTTATTTCAGGTAATGACACTGGGGATTGAGCACCCCAGTGTCAGTTTAATATTTATGGAGCACGAGAAGCAATAGGGAAGTGGGAGGGATACTTGGCCGAGGGTGTGATCTGTTTGAAAGGGGCATGGGAAGTGACAGGGAAGTGGGAGGGATACTGTACTTGGCAGAGGATGGGATCTGTTTGAAAGGGGCATAGGGCATGGAAAGTGACAGGGAGGTGGAAGGCTATTTGGCAGAGGGTGTGGTGATTGACAGAGGTACAGAAAGTGACAGGGAGGTGGGAGGGATACTTGGCAGAAGGTGGAATTGTTTTTACAGTTGGGAAAGGAGGACAACCAGCAGGCTAATCATGACAGAACTCAGCTGGCTGCTGGGCAGCATCATGCAGTTGAATAGATAGAGCCGCTCTGGATTGGGGGTGGCTCTTTCCTTTCAACTACATGATGTTTCCACCCAGCAAGACAAGAACGGTGTTATGATCAGCGTCACTGATTATTGGGCTGTCACTGTTGAGCCTACTGAAGCCTGAGCTGCACTGGACCCGACAACAACACACTTCTGAAATGCAATTCTTCTAACAAGATGTTTGCTGCCCACACATGTGCAAGCAAATATAAAAATAAATATTAGGTGGGGAAAAACCTGCATAAATATGAGGCCCTAAATGAGGAAAAAATAGGACTATTTCAAAACCAAAACACAAAATAATATGTTAGGGTGATTAAACAGACTTCACACATACCCACATTTACAGTTATATTAAAAAATATAAACAAATACTGCTTACTTTCCCTTTAAGGCAAGCTCATGTTGACTGTGTCTGAGTGTATTTTTTATAGTGGCAAAAATCAATGGCCTATTTATTTATTCAGGGACATTCCAAATATACCCAAGACAAACAGGGACAAGCACTGGCCAATGTCAATAACGTTTGCTTTTATGTTTTTATAGTGCAATTTGTTAGGTTTAGTAGGCTGTCTGTTGCTAGGAGTCATAAGTAAGAAAGTAAACAGTCAGCAGAAATGTGTTGATAAAGACATCCAAGAGGCAATTGATCCTACGAGCAAAACAAGAGGGAAACATAACAGACTACAAAGAAAATTAGTGAGAGCTTTGAGAGTGGTGGTACACAGAGTTAATACAAAATGTTTTTTAGGATACCCTTCTCTAAAGAAGTATCTTGTTTCTGAGGCCATGAAACACTGGCATGTGTTTTGGCGCTCAGCAGCGAAGTGAAATACAGTACAGTACAGTACAGTTTTGTTTAATTTATTTATTAGAGCGCTCTATCTCATTATGACTCTAGTCGCTTTACAAAATGCCCGAATAGTATGAACAAAATTTACAATATTGTATCCAAAAAAGATACAAAACTGAGCTTTATAAATTAAAAAGAAGGGCAAGGAAATAGTAAATAAAAGGTGTGTGACTGGTGATAGTGCAGCTCTATTATTCTTGCATGAATAAGCCCATACAGAAACCAACACCTCACCCTCAACATTTTCTTCTTTTCTTTTGATATGATCTCCTTTGGAAGGTTTTGTTTTTTTCCTTTATTGTGCATTACATTAGGTTCTTGGCATGGGGCCAGAACCCACAACCTTCTGATCTTGCAGACCTACAGGCAAGCATGCAACCAACCAAGCCACTGACACTGTGGCAATAACATTTTATTTGTTGATTCTCACATCTGCATCTCTTGAATTGTAGAGGAAGGGTGGCATCATTGTGTGTGTGGGGGGGGGGGTGTTTGCAGAGTGGACAGTGCAGCTTCCTATGCAGTATCAGGAACACATATAATGGGCTCTGTTGCTCCATTGCTCCATTATGTTGTAAAGGTGAGTTATGTAACAACCGATAGTCAACAATGAACTTACTTGTGCTGGAGTGGGACTCATTGTGAGGATCCTGATGTGAGAGAGAGGTAGCTGAAAAACAAAGTTAAAGAAAGACATCACAAAGAACACCCAGTTAAAATTCTACATTGCACATGTGAGATATAGATATGAAATAATATTAGCCAATAGCTAGAGCAGAGACATGTAGTCTTACATGTAACATGGAAGAGAGAGAAAGATTTGCCATTTAACTCATTGTCTCCTAGCAGATGCCTGTAGTTGTCAGTAAAAAAACACTGGTGTGTCCTGAGGACGTCTGCAGAAGTTGGCTACTGACTCCCAGTGTGCCCTTGCAACGTCTGGAGAAGTCACTTATATATTTCAATATATAGTGTAACAGAATATAATATATATTTGACTGCATAGCACCGTTGAAAAGATAATTTTATGCTGAACGACTTTGTCGCTGATATTTTGTGTATATCATGTATACTTTAGGAGCTATTTGCATTTGTTTATGGTATGGTGTGTATAGCTGACATGTTTTCCATCAAGATTCACCTAAGCAGCTTGAATAAAATTCACTTTTTTGGCACTTCAGCAGGTATAAAATAAAAACCGTATTGATTACAACTGGTTGCATAGCACCATTGGAAAGGCATTTTTGTGCTCATCAACTTTCATGCTGATACTTTGTGTGTATCATGTATATTTTTGCAGTTATACGCATTTGTTTATGATATGGTATGTGTGGTTGAGATTTAGCCCTCAAATCTCATCAAAGCACCTTGACTAAAATGGGAAAAAATTACATTTTATAGTAAAAAGATATTTTTTTTTAACAAACTTAATATTAAAACACCATCTAATGTCTGTATGCTTAATTTGGTGTTGATATTTAACATATTTTCCAACAAAAAATGGCTTATGTTGCCCTTTTTTAGTGAAAAAAAATATTTAGTGTGCTCTTTTGACCAGCATAGAAAAAAAAAAACAAAATTACTTATTATTACATGCATGCCACCATTGGAAAGGCAATTTTGTGCTGAATAACTCTGCCACTCATACTTTGTGTCTAGCATGTACAGTTATTGAGCTATTAGCATTTGTTTGCCACATGCTGACTATGGCTTGATTTTGCTTAGAAAGGCCCAGGATTCACTGTTAAAAGTATACAGGAGATTCAGGAGGCAAGTGGTGTAATCTCAGAGTGAGCCTGTGGAGGCAATGAGTTAAATTGAAAAGGAAAGCTCAGATAGAGTTTAACAAAGATTAAGGGAGCAGCAGGGAGCAGACCCAATGGACTCGCACTGCGGGCTACTCCAAGGGTCAGTTCTTTGGCCCATGTTGTTTTCAGTGTATATGCTGCCCCTGGGCAGGATCATTAGTATGGAGTTGGGTTTCACTGCTATACAGATAATACTTGGCTCTATCCATCTTCTGCACCTCAGGATTGTGGAGCAGTGGATGTGCTGAACCAGTGTTTGCCTGAGATCCAGGCAGGATGTCATCGAGCTGACTGAGACTCGACATGGACAAAAATGAAGTACTGGTGATTGAGCCGGGTAGAGGGAGAATGGCAGCATCGGGGAGAGGAAACAATGCTTTGCCTTGGTACCTCCAGGACTGACACTGCCAAGAAGGTGAAGAATCTGGGTGTCATTCTGGATGAAGGGCTGACATTTGAGGCTTAGGTGTCGGCAGTTGTCTGGAATGGCTTCTACCATCTGAGAAATATTAGCCTTCCCTCCACAATACTATTCCTCCTATCACTACTCTTATTGTTACTTTCTCACCCCAACTCTTACATCATCAGCTCTCAGGTATACCTCTCCTTTCCTTCCGTCACCTCATGCCCCCCACTCTCCTGAACACTAACCTTCACCACCCCCTTCCCCACGCACTCATCTGCACCTTACCCTTGTTTCCTCTCCCTATCTCTACACCTAATTTCCCCACCCACCTTTGTGCAAATGCCTACCTCGGGCTGCCTGCACCCTCTCATTTTTGGTTGTTTCCTCAATACTCTTCTCCTGTGTAAATCCCTTCAGCTTTGTGGTTCTCGATAAGGTCCCCTATCTGACCGCTATTGATCATTTGTACAAAAAACTGTAACTTTGTAACTCATGATACTTATGCTACACTTATTATGTACTTTTGTATTATATGTCTTCTGTTTACTCACTCAGCTTTCGTACAATGTTTACCATTTTGTTTGTCCCTATGTTTCTTCCTTTTGACATGGAGCCTTTGTAAACGAGCCTGGCTCAAAGGTTTTGTAATTGTGAGACTTCAATAAATAAATAAATAGCCAGATTCTTGCCCTTATCAAGCCTGACGACTTGCAATCTCTAGTTCATGCTTTTGTGACATTGTGTCTCGATTACTGCAACACCCTCTACCTTGGGGTCAGTGGGGATATGCTTCGACACCTGAAGCTGATGCAGAACGTGGCAGAGAGGTGGCTGACCAGCCTTTTAATGACCAGTCATATTACCCAAGTGCTGTGGGAACTGCACTGGCTGCCGGTTAAGTGGCAGATCTCCTATAAGACTGGCTTGCTAATCTATAAGACCCTACACAGTCTGGGTCTGGGCTACCTGTGCGAGCTTTTTTCATCCCTATCAGACTGCTCATCCCTTCCATTCTGCTGAGGAGGGTCTCCCAGCTATCCCCAGGACCAGACTCAAAACGTCCAGGGACAAAGCCTTTGAAGTAGCTGCTCCATTACTATGGAATTCGCTCCCAGTGGCCTTTGGTGTCTGAATCAATTTATTTATGAGGAACTTATTTATTTATTATTTGCAGTTCTGCTGTTGGTTTGTATTTTGGGTGTAGGGTGTGATTTATATTTTTATTGCTTGTTTATTATGTATTTGAGTATTTAAGTGTTTGTGATTTCTTTCTTGTACTGGTGCCTGTGCTTCCAGGGAAGGGTGCAATAAACAAATAAAGCTACTACTATAGTAGGCATAAATGGCGTGTAAAGTAGATAGACAGCCTTAAAACAGAAAAGAAGAGATTTGAGAAAAGGAAGAGTCAAAATGACACATAAGAGTGAGGGAAAAATATGTGAAAAAGAGGCAAAAATGAAAGGTGTGTTGGGGGAGGTCAAGTAACTTTTCAGCATCCATTGGGGCCTGCTTGTAATTATGGGAGCCATGATGCTGTAGTGGATCTTAACTTTAAAGGGGAACAGTCAACACTAAGAGCCCCACACCCGGCTGTGGAGTTGATCCCTATAAAATAACATTACACTGTTTACTGCAGTATAGCAGATTGCATCAGGCTGATTCTACTGACTCCAAAGCTGACATTTGCTTTAACCAGAAATCCCAGAATCCCCTGCAGCTGATATCAGAGCTTGAGCTGCAGCAGAGGGAGACTCAGTAGCCTACAGTGCATGTCAGAGATTTTATAAGCTCAGATCAGATGTTTGCCAGTTCCGCCATTCTCCTGGGACTCGCTATACTTAGTAAGGGTGTGCAAATGCCTTATTTTCAGTACTTAGCCAAGTATTCCTATTTTAGAGCCTCATGATTTATTATTTGTGCTTCATTATTCAGCTGCTGGAACAGTGATTGAGAGTTCAAGATATGCTGAGACTTCCTGTTCAATCAGAGGCCACTCAGGAAGCTCATTGAAGGCAGCCCACCAGCACTCACTGAGGCTACAGGCAAGAGAGACAGACTTCTAAGCTGCTGTGAAGGAGCAATCTACTTCCATCCACTTGTTCAAAGTTGTCAGAAAGAAGTAGTCCTGGCAGTTTTTGTTCCATTTCTAAGTCCCATGATAGAAAGGGTAATTATTTCACGTTGGTTGATCATTTTCAGTGTTTCTAACAAAAACTGCTAGGAGTGTGTTTGTTTTTCAAAAAAAGTGAAAACAAATAAAAAGCTAGTATTACTAGGCCTGTTTCAGCAAGCAATCAGTCACAGGTTCACTTTAAAAAAGTTTTTATGCCATTTCCTATAAAGAGGCAACAGGCAAGTCGAGTTAGAGTTCAGAAATAAAATAGGCTGCTTTTTGCCAGACCTTTGTGTGATACATTCAGCAGCTTAAAATAGTTTTTTTTCTATAAAGCATTTTTCTCCCCTTGGTGATGTCTGGTGGCCTCCCATCATCAACCTTCTCACAGCCTTACAGTTTATCCACCACAGTTATCCAGGATCACTGTGTGGTGCATGACCACTAGCTAGCTGTGTTGGTTGTGTGAGAGGCTGCCGGGGGTGTGCTGATTTTCCTCCAAACTCCTGGTTTTCTCTCTCTGGTATGGCATACAAGGATGAGTAGCTACAGACAACAGGGGGTAGGAGAAGTGGCCTGTAGGGCAGTGACAGCAGTAAAGTGTTTGTCTGGAAGAATAATGATGATGTATACATGTTGATACGGATGACAAGACCACTCTTACAGTAGTAAGAGTGGTCTCACATGCATTCTTACGGTACAAGAACTGTGAACCGAAGGTGAGCTGTGATGATACCCTGGGAATGTAAGTGAGATCACTCTTGGCAACCGTAAGAATGGTCTTGTCACCCATATGACCACGCTCGATCAGTAAAATATTAAATATTTACAAAAGCTTACCCAAACAGGCACGTTTCCAGGGCAACTGCACGTGAGATACTCAGCAGAATAAGTCTGTGTTACACACAGCAGAAAGGAGTGTTCTGATTGGTTGGGAGCACTCACTTAATCTATAATGGTAACACAGCTTGCAAAGCAAGTCACTTAACCACCCAGTGATCCTGGGACAGACCTGAAAGTAGATTCCGCTCAGTGTGCCTTTCTCAGCCCAAAACTGCAAAATAAAAAAGGTCAGACAGCCACTGGACAGACAGATGGGTCACTTAGGCCTTCTTCTGTTGACCAAACACTACATTTTTGTATTCCTGACACAGAGCAGGGCAGGTGGTTGCAATTTGCCACCACCAGATGTCTGTCACTCTCATTCTTGAGTTCTCACTCTCAGATTTTGAGTTCTCTCTCTCAGTTCCCCCGCAGTGTGTTGGTTGGATTTGGTTCTGTTTCAATGTGCTGCAGTATTTCCTTTGTCCAGCCCCTGAACCTTGCTTTGGTTTATCATGCTCATTAACAGTGGGGCATATATTAATAATAATACACAAAAACATGCACAATGACAATCACGATGAGTGTGACAGTGCAGGATAGCCAGTGTCAAAAAGGCAGTTTACGTGACAACAGTATTTATGCCTAGCTGCAATCACGTCACAAGCAGCATTCAAAACTGCTACTTGAACAAGACAGAAACACAGAAACATAGACTTTGATGGCAGATAAGGACTGCTTGGCCCACCCAGTCTGCCCCTTTCCCTACCTATGAATAAGCTGCAGATCCTAGTTAACCAACAGCCAACTTACTCCTACCCCCCACCATAATTGCCTTATGTCTATCCAATGCATTCTTGGATTCCACCACTGTTTTTGACCCCATGACCTCCTCAGAAAAGCCATTCCATGCATCCACCACCCTCTCTGTGAAAAAAAATACTTCCTCACATTGCCTCGAGCCGTCCCCCCTCTATCTTAACATTGTGCCCCCTTGTTCTTGCACATCTCTTTTCTGAAAGATGCTACCCTCTTGGACTTTGTTGATTCCCTTGAGGTACTTGAAAGTTTCTATCATGTCCCCTCTCTCCCTCCTTTCCTCGAGGCTATACATATTAAGCTTCTTTAGTCTCTCTTCGTATGGTTTCTGGTGCAGACCCTGTACCATTTTAATTGCCCTCCTCTGGACTGCCTCCATCCTGTCTATGTCCTTGCGGCGATGGGGTCTCTAGAACTGTACACAGTAGTCCAGATGGGGTCTCACCAACTGTCTGCACAGAGGGATGACAACTTCTTCTTGTTTTCTACTGGTGATGCCTCTCCCTATGCATCCCAGTATCCTCCAGCCCTCCTTACTGCCTTCTCACATTACCTGCCTACCTTTAGGTCATCTGATATGACTACCCCAAGTCCCTTTCCATTTTTGTTGTTGTTAGTGTCCCCCACTGTGTACTTTTCCCTGGGTTTTGTATCCCGGTGTATTACTTGCACTTCTTTGCATTGAATCTAAGCTGCCATACTTTTGACCATTCCTCCAACCTTGCCAAGTCCCTTCTCATCCTTTCCACCCCCTGTGTATCAACCCTGTTGCAGATCTTTGTGTCATCTGCAAAGAGGCATACATTTCCTTCTAGTCCCTCTGCAATGTCACTTATAAAGACATTAAAGAGGACCAGCCCCAGTACTGAATACTGCGGTACCCTGCTAGTAATCCCCCCTTTCTTTGGAGTGGACTCCATTTACTATTATCCTCTGCTTCCCTCTGTCCAGCCAATTGTTTACCCAGACTACCACCCTGGCACCCACTTCCAGGCTGGCTAACTTGCTTATTAATCTTTTGTGTGGGACTGTGTCAAATGCCTTGCTAAAGTCTAGGCAGGCCATGTCCACAGCCCCTTCGTGGTCTACTACTTTGGTCACCCAGTCAAAGAAATCTATTAGATTTGTCTGACATGACCTTCCCGCTGTGAATCCATGCTGCCTTGGGTCCTGTGCTCCACTGACCTCTAGGTACTCAACTATTCTTTCTTTCAGAAGTGATTCCATCATTTTCCCTACCACTGAGGTCATACTAACAGGTTTGTAGTTTCCTGCCTCTGTCTTGCTCTCACTTTTGTGAAGGGGAATCACATCTGCCTTCCTCCCTCCCTTCCTCAGGTACCACACCATCCTCCCATGATTTGTTAAAAAGGGTTGTCGGTGGTGTCACTAGTTCTCCCTTAGTTCTTTTAGAATTCTGGGCTGAATCCCATCAGGCCCCATTGCCTTGTCCACCTTGAGTTTTAGGAGTTCTTTCAGTACCCTTTCTACTGTGAATGGACTGGTATCAACCCCCCTATCCAGAGTGCTTCTATTGTTTGGTTTAGTTAGGTATGTCCCCCTCCTCTTCTTTTGTGAAAACTGAACAAAAGTATTCATTCAGTATCTCTGCCTTTTCGCTGTCACCCTCTGCCCACCCCCTCCTTCCCCTTTATTAAGCCTCACTATCCCTCCCTTGGTCTTTCTTCGCTCACTAATATACCTATAGAAGGTTTTATCCCCCTTCTTAACTGAGTTGGCTATCTTTTCCTCGGTTTGGGCCTTTGCTATTCTGACTGCTTTCCCTGCTTCCTTCTGCTTTAACTGGTACAGTTCTCTGTCCTAATCCTTCTGTACCCTTATACTTTCTGAATGCTATCTTTTTCTCCCTAACCTTCCCCACCACCTCTTTTGAGAACCATAGTGTTTTTTTCCTTCATTTTGTTTTGTTTATTTGCTTCACACAAAGGCTTGTTGCCTCTGTGATGGCAGTTTTGATTTTTCCCCATTGTTCCTCCACCCCTCCTTCCTGCTCTTGTGCTAGCGCATTCCTTAGGCACTCTCCCATTCTGCCAAAGTCACCCCTCCGAAAGTCCAGTACCCTTGCTTTTGTATGGCTTGACTCTATGGCTGTGTTTATTGTGAACCACACTGTTTTTGGTGGTCGTTTTTTCCCAGATGGCTACCCACTTCTAAATCCAAGATCCTCTCACCGTCCCCATTTGAAAGTACCAAGTCTAAGACTGTTCCTTCCTGAGTGGGTTCCAACACTAGCTGCCTGGGGCATGCCTCCTGTAGGGCATCAAGAATGACTCTGCTCTTGGATGTGGCTGCACCAAATGTGCTCCAGTTAAAATCTGGCATATTCAGGTCCCCCATTAACAATATCTCCCCTTTTTCTGCCATTCTAAGGATGCCTCCTATCATTTCCTTGCCCATTTCCCCCCCTGAGACGGGGGTCTGTATACAACCCTACGTGTGGATTGTGGTGCCGTTTCCTGTCTCCAAGGTGACCCACAGTGCCTTCTCTCCTCCCTGTTTGCCCTTTAGTTCCATTGCTTTGATCCCTTCCCTTATGTAGAGAGTTACTTCTCCTTCTCTTTTACCCTCCCTGACCCTCCTGTAGATTGTGTATCATGGAATGTTGACATCCCAGTCACGGTTCTCTGTGAACCAGGTTTCTGTGACTGCCACAATATCCTTGCATCCCTATTCCATTAAGGCCACTAGTTGAGGAAGCTTGTTACCCAGACTATGGGCATTGGTACTCATAGCCCTCCATTTTTTGTGGCCTTACCCTTTTTAGCCCTATTTCTGTACTTTGTCTCTGCCTTTTTCTCCATTTACCCCTGCCCTGCCCCCTATTGACCTCTCTGCCTTGGTGTTAACCTTACTAACTACCCTGTTTTGTGGGGGGAGGCTGGGAATTCCCTGCTCCTTTTCAGTGCCTCCCTCTTGGCTAGTTTAAAAGCTTGCCAATGAAGCATTTAAACCCATCATCTAGAATCCTGGTTCCCCTCCCAGACAGATGCAGACCATCATGCCAGTATAGGCCTGTATCCCTCCAGGTGGACTCCTAGTCCCCAAAGAAGCCAAAACCTTGTGTTCCGCACCAGTTTTTCAACCATTCATTGAATCCCAGGGTACAGAGTACCCTAGCTTCACCCATGCCATAGACAGGCAGCACCTCTGAGAAGGTTATCATGTGTGCTACTTGTCTAAGGCCCCTCCACAAACTCCTCCTACACAGCTCTGATCCCATCCCCATCTAGGTCATTTGTCCCTAGGTGGACAGTGACATCTAGCTCCCTCTCGCGTGCAGCTGCTCCCGCGATCCTGAGGATTCACTTCCTGACCCTCCATGCCATGGTGCCAAGCAGGTATCTTTCCTCCCTCTCCCTTCCCTCCCCCAGTTCTAGCCCCCTAATGAGTCCTCCACCATGAGTTGTTTCCTTCCCCTGTGGGATTCTATGCCACCCTCCTGTGGGTCTCCTTTGTGGAGCTTCCCAGTATCCTCCTTGGTCTCCACTGCGGGTGCCTCCATAGAGGAACAACACTCCACCAGAAAGAGATATGAATTGTGTAGGGGTACAGCTGGAGGGATGTGCCTCTGTTCCACCACTCTCACCCTCCCTGAACCCACCGTAGTTCAATCACTCCTTATTCTTGGCAACTTCTGAGGCAGCGGCAGCAGTCCTGGTGGTCCCTGGGTGGGGGAGGAGATTTTCCAATCCCCTGCCAAGTCCTGGGTGGGGGAGGTTTCCCTACTCCTTGCCAGGATGGCCAGGATATGGGCAACCTCCTCCCTCAGAGCAGAGAGGTGTCTGCAAATAGGGCAGCATCGCAGCCTCCTGAATGTCTCCTGGAAGACAGTGCAGGATAGCTTGTGTCAAAAAGGCATTTTACGTGACAACAATATAATAATGACTAGCTGCAATCACAGGCAGCATACTAAACTGCTACTTGAACAAAAATAATGAGTACAAGACACAGAAAATGAAGACGCAAGACACCAAAGTAAATAAGACAAGCTAAGTTTGCAAAACCTCCTTATTTTGGCATAATGATAATAGCCCTGTTTACACAACAGTGCTTCAATTTTCACTCCACTGAATTCCCGCTGAGCTGTGACTTGATCCCACAATTTACCTTTACACTCCTGAGCATGACGCAATGTAGATCGCGCTGAGAGGAGTGTCTGTAGACTTGTGGGCAGGGTTCTAGAAAATGACACCCGCAGCTTGAAAATAGGGAACTGCAGCAGATCAAACGCATCGGTCGTTCACACCATGGGTTAATGCACTCAATCCAGTACATGTCCCCACATTTTCATTGAATCACAAACTGGACCTGTAGAACATTTACGGCATTGCGGTGAGTGTCCACAAAGCCAACTGTGCAGCGCATCTACCGGAGCACATGTGTTGATGCACTGCAAAGCCGGTGGTGTAGACAGCACTAAAGAAGATCTCAGTAGGTGTAGTAGTGTAAGCCACTCACTCAGCAGTTGCAATCTGCACAATGCCAAAAAGAACAGAACATTACTAACATCAGGTTTTTAAACTTTATCTATTAAAACCACACATATACACCCCAACATTTCACCAATATGGCTTGTTTAGGGGAGAGTTTTACTGTTTACATCATTTTGCTATTTTTTTCTTGACTGCAGTTATGTAACACACAAATTGAAAAGGCTGCCTGCTTTTATGGCTCTTTTTACATTATTTCATTTTCATTGAAGGCCCAAGGACAAGGCCTCACAGAACGTTTTCTATAAAGTGTCATGTTGGTCTTCTTGCAGGGATCAACACCCCACTAGGAGACCAACATGGTGCTGTCAAAATGTTTTGGTTGTGTGGCTGTCCCAAAGGCCCATGCTAAGGAGCAGAGTTGGGACACCAGGCTGGTGGAATAGCCTGACTAAAAAAGAATCTCCCTGCTGACTCAATGATGGCTCATGGAGCCTGAACAGGGTATATCCCATTCCCTGTCTCATTACATGGCAGGGTATGTCCCTGTCTGGTTTGAGGGTACATCCCTGGCCAATTACAGGGTATATCCCTGGGGACAGCATGAAAGGGAAAAATAATAGATTTAAAAAAAGAAAAACAAATGTTTTGATTTCTTAACATGAAAAGAAAGAGCCAGACCCATGGCATTACAGTACTATCAGTACTGCAAACTACTCTGGCGAACCCAGTTTCTGAATGAGCCTAGGTCACCCAGGAGGCAGCTGGGGGAGGGAGAATTGAGCATCCCATAGATGGCTCTCCTTTGAGGATATGGAGCACAATCAGTGTCACCCTGGGGTTACTGTGATGATAGCACAGAGAGAATAGCGTGGACCCAAAATGTGCAAGCAAAACTGCGGCACCACACATGCGTAGCACAAGCCACACAGACTCACTACAACACATCCACCCACAGAAACTCCACAGGGGACACCAGCCTGTGGGGAGGGAAACTTAGGGGGTATGACCACAGTAGCCAAACAGACTCACCGGGACACACCCGCCCCCAAAACTCCACAGGGGATGCCAGTCGGTGGGTTGGGAAACCTAGGGGACATAAGCACAGGGAAATAAGCTCCATGCACACCCATAAAATATATATAACCAACCCTAAGGTTGGCAAAAAGGGGGGGAATGAAAGCCCGGGGGGCCCCCACCACCACCACCACCACCCACAAAAATATCCCAGGGCATCCCGAACCCAGGTCAACCACACCACAGCTTATAACCGCAGCCACCACGCTATGGTGGCAGGCTGTGCAGGGGAAACACACTCACATTCCTGTAGTTGTCCACTTAGGTGACAGCAACTACAGGACTAGCACTGTCATGTCACGTGTAATCCTGGCCAATCTCTGCGCAGTTTATGTCCACACTATTCTTCCCTCTCTGTCTTCACTGGATACTGTCTCCCTGTAGGACAGCCACCTAGTGTAAGCTGGGTGGCAGCAAAGTACAGTAGACGTGTGTAAAAAAATTAAATGAAAGGATTTTAAAAGAGCAGTAAAAACAAACAGGCTTTTTTATTTGTGAGATAAATAACTGCAAGCAAGAAAGGGATAGTAAAATGATGAAAACAATACAGAGAGTCCCTTAATGAAGAAGCTCTATTGGAGAAACATTGAGTATTTAAATAAAACAAGAGTTGGGCAATGTTGTTTTTGTCAGCTTTATGGTAGATGTCTTATGTAGAAAAAGGTTGTGACTGTATCCTCTTCTGTTGCTGTTCACGTATGGACATGCTGAGCAGTGCCCACTTACTCTCATGAGTGCTGATGTCAATACCAGGTATTTCTTCCCCATCTCCACCAGTGGAACCAGAGCCAGACTTGCAATTGCCATTCCTTCTCTCTCATGAGCTTCTTACCCAGCTGATTGCAAAAGTCCCTGCATGCAACCAGTCAGCTTATCATACAGCTGTTGCCAAAAGTGATTCACTCTGTGGCTATGTATAGCCATGTGAAGAAACTCTTCTTTGATGGCTATGGTTATCTAGCACGTCCTTCAAGCTTGCATCCAGTTTAGTTTGCAGGCACTCAACGAGCACAACTGCCCTGTCTGAAATCTCCCAGTGTTCATGTATGTATTTCTCCAAGGATATTTTCGGGATATGCACTGCTGGGATCACCTGACTCAGTGTGGCAGTGGGCACACTTAGGTCATGGGTACTTCTCTCTAATGTCCCAAGTACTGTCAACATGGCGCCAGTTAGTGACCTCTCATGGTGGCCTAGGAGTCCCCAATGTTGTACTCCACTGACATGTCATGAAGTGCCTGCTTCTGTTCTAGCAGTGTAGAGAGCATCAGGTAGGATGGATTCCATCTGGTGCTCACATCCTGTGTCAGCTGATCTTGACACAGACCAAGGCCCTGTTCCACTTCTCTTAGTTGGTTATTTGCCTCTATAGAGTGATGAAAATGAGCACAGATGGAGCACACTGTGGAGACAGTCTTGCTAGCCCCTGAACTGTGACATAGCACAGATGTGACCACTAGATTTAAGGAATGGGCAAAGCAATGGATGCTGATGAAACTCCCATCACCAACTGCTTTTACCATGTTTGTCCCATTATCTGTCAAAACCAAAAAACATGTAGATTGGTACCAACTGCCCAAAAGTGTAGAATATTGTGAATGAATGCTAGGATGTTTGGTGATGTTTGGTCTTTCTCCATTAGCCCCTCCAGGGCTCTCAGTAGGATTTTTTTGTTTAGGGATCCTGGACTTTCTGCAAAAAAAAAGGGGGATCCTCAGCTACATTGTGGGAGTCCCTGTGAAATGTTGGGGGGTCCATACTGAAATGAATGCAGTATGTCTGGAAAGTACAATTACTTAATATGTATTTATTTACCATACTTATTTTCGCTTTCCAGTCAATTTCTCAGTCAGGATGGCATCAATGACAATAGTTTTTCTTGTCATACAGTTCATTTTTGTTGTTAGTAAAGAAATTCACAGCAGGGTTGCATAGTTAAAGTGTCATTATTTAGAAAATGCCATAAGGCAGTTGTGAAGCATATTAGCATCACAATGCCAAAAAAAATCTAAATCTGATCTCTGTACTTTCTGTAGTTTCACTCACAGTCCAATAAAAAAATGTACTTACAGTTTTTCAATCATATTTCTGCCTTTCTGACATGGTAATTCTGTCTTGTGCTGCCCTCAAGCAGACATGTGCCAACCGGGCTACAAAAAATACAAAAAATCAAGCCATTCATCACCCAACAATAATGTTAACTAGAACAAGTTAAAAGCAGTCAATGGTGACAATCAACTATGTCTTCTAGTTGTCTGTCCTGCCCAGTACTTATCCTCTGTTCTGTCCTGCACAAGTCTTTGTATAACATGTAAATTTTACTGACTAAAAGAGTTTCCCCTCCCACCCACTCCTATTAGTGGCCCATCAAGGTTAAAACAGTGGCACAATCTACATGGTGGGTTTCTTGTGGACTTGCTTTTCTTTATTCTTCTTTTCTCATGGCATGTACTTCTCTTGATCTTCTCTCCTACCCATAACTTCTCCTTGCTCTCTCCTGCCCATAACTTCTCCCCCCTGCCCATAACTTCTTCTTACATTTCTCTCCTGCCCATTTCTTGACATCTCTTCTGTTTGGATCACTTTTGAAAACAGACGCTACTATTGGCAGACTGTGGAAGGAGCACAATGGGGCACTTAACTTAGATATTCCCCTCCCACCAAGAAACCCATTTGGAAGCATTTATTTAATGGCGCTGTTGAGATAAAAAGAGCAGACTGGGGCTACAACTTGTTATGGATATCGCCCACCCCCTCTAGAACATTATAATGGTAATACTTATCTTCTCTCCTGAGCCCAATACTTTCAGTCAGTTGACCCATCATATTTTGTCTTGGATTCACTCCAGTCTGAGTCTGAAACAAAAGAAATCACAATTCTAATTTTAAATGCAGTTTTAAAACATTATTTTCTGTACAGTCTAATACTGTTAAATTTCTTAAGTGCTGGAACAGGGTTATAATCAACTTCAACTCCTTCTTGGGCTAGTCACATGAGTTTGCTCACAGTGTCAGCCTATTTATTTATTTATTTAAGTCTTTGATTACCGGGTAGGTGCACTGATCTGAGGGACCGTTTTCAGGCATGACCCAGGCCAACAAAGTGGCACAAAAGAAATTACTTGACCTGGTCGACCATGCCATGCTGTTGACTCAGCTTAAAGCAATTGGTCTTTCCACTACTGCTCTTAGCTGGTTCGACAACTACCTATGTGGTAGAACATAGCGGGTCAAATTTGGCAAAGAGCTTCCGGGTCCCATCCCAGTAACGGTAGGGTTCCCCCAAGGCTCCGTCCTTGGACCAATGCTCTTCTCCATTTTTATAAATAACCTCCCAAACTGCAGCCCACTGTAAACCAATTTTCACGCAGATGATCTGGTTATCCTGTCTCACTCCCATGAGTGGTGGTCATCAATCAACAACTGAGTGAAGACCTTATAAACATTCAGGCATGGATCCTGAACCACAAGCTTGTCCTTAACCTAAAAAACCCAGGCCATGCTCTTTGGGTCCCGGCAAAGATTAAGGCTGCCCGTGGGCCGTTCTGTGTATCCAGCAAGGGAGATGTCCCGATCCCTATCACGGACAACTTCAAATACCTGGGAGTAATGCTGGACCCACAGCTCGACCTTGGCCTTCATATTCAGAGGATATGCAAAACAGTCAACTGTAAACTGGGTCTGGCCTACAGGGCAAAAAACAGCCTCACACCAGCTGCACGTGCTGCCCTTGCAAGAGGGATGCTTCTCCCCTCTTTGTGTTATGGGCTCCTGCTGTTTGTTAGCACCACTAAGGCCCATCTCTCCAGGTGGTCGACTGCTTATAACAATATCTGTTGCTTCGCCCTATCAGCCCCCCGGCTCACTCATCACTGTGAACTCTACAACAAGCTACACTGGCTCTCGCCTACAAAGTACATTGACTTTGTCCTTGGTTGCTTCACTGGTAAGGTCCTCAAAATGGGTACCCCTCCAGGGTAGCAAGCTTATAGCTAAAACTGCCCCCTAATCATCACCTTAGGTCTCAGGGTCTGCCACTCAAGGTACCTGTGACTAGGACCAAGATGGGTGAAAGGGACTTTGCAGCATGTGCCCATAAACTTTGGAATACCTTCCCAACCCAGGTCCGTGCTGCCCCCTTGCAGGGCAGCCTGCGTTCTTCCCTATGGAGCCATCTTAAAAGTGCATCGGCCTGCGGATGTCAAAAACCCCCATGACATATGTTTAGCACTTGCACCCATACAAAACTGCCGGCTGTTAAAATGTAGTATTTCTGTACTGCCCCAGACTTGATGCAAGATGTGTAATCTTACCTGTAGTCTCTTGACGTATAACCTGTTCCTAATCATGGGATGTGTAATCTTACCTTGTAGTCTCATGATGTGTAACCTGTTCCTAATTATGTGATGTGTAATCTTACCTTGTAGTCTCATGATGTGTGACCTGTTCTTAATTATGTACCATGTTGTCCCAAGTGTGTAAGTATGTAATTTCCTGTACTCTCCCGGGTCGTACCTGAAAATAGGCAAATTGCTTGTCTAGTGTACTTACCTGGTTAACAAAAGCTAAATAAAATAAAATAAAATAAACATACAAGTGAAAACAAATATGCAGTCAAGACAGATAGAAATACAGTACAATTTACAAATGTGTTGAAGGAAATCAATACATACATTACAGTTACAATGTATAAAATGGGGTAAGGGGACCATACACAGTGGGGCTAGATAGTGCAACTGAGCAAGAACAGACAACACGGCAATATTAATTCAAAAGCGTAAAAGATAGTAGGCACTAACAACAGGAGGAAACAAATGACAGTTCAGGGAGCAGAAACAGAGTGTGTGGTAGGACAGCTATAAGAGTGAAGCATTGGTGGGTAGGGTAGTCATGGATGAGACAGCAATTTGAAGTAGATTACCCTGGAGAGCGCAGACATTGGGCCTCATTCAGTAACCATGCTTTGAGTCAGTGTTTGAAAGTGCAGTGGGTGTCAGCAGACCATACTGAAGCAGGGAGACCATTACAGAGGAAGGGAGCAGTAACTGACATTGCTTTGCCATCCACAACAGTGGAGATTTTAGGTATATCCATCAGGGGGACCGAGGACACACATAGGCATCTGGGAACAGCTCTGGGTTTTGGGAGGGATGCATATGGTGATGTACTGCCACCCCTAAAGGTGTTGTCAATGACAAAGCCTAGAGCATATTCATAATGGCCATGGAGTGGGAGCTAACCAAGAGCTTGGTAAAGTTTGCAGTGGTGAGTGGAGTAGGGTGCCAGTAGTGCAAATCGACATACGCTGTCATAGACGGAGGTAAGATGCAAGTGCAGGGCAGAGGACACATGAGAATAAATAAGTGAGCAATAGTCAATGATAGGGAGCAGGTTACCTTGGGCAATTGCTAAGCAGGCCTCACTGGTCAGGAACCATTTTAGCCAATATGCGGCCACAAGCTTTTGGTTCACCAGTCGTGCAATGGAATTGACGTGGTCCATAAAAGAGAGGGAGGGGTCAAGGGTTACACCAAAGTATTGAAAGTTTGAGACATTTTCAAGCATGGGTCCATCAGGTGCGAGTACCAAGGGGGAGGAGCCTGACTTAGTGACACTGGCCAGGTGTGGTTTGGACCAGAGAAGCATCACTTTAGTTTTTTTGCATTAACCAGGAGCTTGTGTGTTAGGAATTAGTTGTGGGCCAAGATATAGTTCTGAGACAGGATAGAAGATGTGTTTGTCAGGGACTTGTCAAGTAAAAGAGGATGAGATCATCTGCATATAGTAAGGCTTCTCAGGTGAGGCAGTCAGTGGGAAGGGAGTTAATAAAGAAGGAGAACAATAAAGGGCCAAGGATGGAGCTCTGTGGGACACCCGTAGAGAGACAGGCAGGTCAGGGGAGGTGGCAGCGCCAATACACACAGCCTGAGATCAGCCAGATAGCTCGTAAACCATTGTGAGGTTTCTGTGGAGCAGCCAAGTTGGAGGAGAGTGGTATGCAGTGGGGAGCGGTGTCACAGGTACATGGGTTGCAAAGATAACACAGGGTACATTTATTGGGTACAAAACACCCACAGTGTGTTGTATTAATAAATAAATAGAAATAAACAGTTCAAATTGAACTAGAAAATAAACAATAGCTCAATGCTATTCCACCTTACTTCATGTATCTCTATAAAACAATGCTCAGCTTTCCTGTTTGAGATAAACTCCTGTTTCAGGCACAGGTCCTTCTTTTACCTTGTCCTCAGGTAAGTGAGACTGGTTTGGATAGCTAATCTGACTCTTGGTGTTTGAGGAGGGCTTACATAGCCCTCCCACTTGGGGGGAAGTCCCTACCATACAAGTAGTTCCAGAATGGTCCCTAAATAGGGAAACTCCTCTTACATAATGAGATTTTACTTAAGGGAAGTCCCTCTATAGGAAATCCCCTTCCTAAGGTCTTACTTTTGGGAAGTCCCTTATTTTATAAATATGCAAACAGTACAAACATTTATTGTATTTATACATGTGCAATATTGTTATAGCATGCACACTAGTGCTTTAATTTATATCTTAGGGCTCTATACATAATGGGGCTGTCTTAGAGACCTGCAGTGTCTCTTTATTCTTTAATTTGTTTAATTTCTCTCCTTATTCTGAAGGCTACTCTCTCTGTAAAGCACTTCCATACATAGGGACATTCCTGTCCCTTTAAATCATTTGTTTTCTATGTTGTAGTAGAGCAGCAGACTGCTAGACAATCACTGTCTAGTTGCTCTGCTTTGGGGATCTGTATGGATTTGGTAAGTCTGCCTCTCTAGCAGCTTAGACTGGCTGTACACGTGCTACAGACTCCTACACGGCTAGCTGGCACCATTCTACTGCATATTTTATACAAAGCCAGCAGCTGGGAATCCTAATAATGCAAGGGCATCAGTAATTATTTACATAAATACTGAGCGGCAGCAAAAGTGAAAGAAAAGTTAGCCGCTCAGTTCAAATAGTTCCTGCTTCAGTGCAAGATTTCTTTGGCATGACATTCTATATAACAACGGAGCGGCAGCAAAACAGTTCAAACAACATAAGCATAATGCTGCTTCGTTTGTATTTAACTGCCATTTTTAAACATTTCTAAACATACCTGCACCATATACATAACAAGCATTTGTCAATGCCGAATGTTTGCTTTCTGGTATTAGCATTGGAAATGCAGGAGTTATACAGATGCAGAGTAGGAATAGCAGTGATGTATTGAACTTCACGCCAATCCCACCTCCACCCTGCAGAGACGGACAGGCATTGGGGTATGCATTTGGGTTGCCGCCCATAGCGTTCATGCCATTTCACCTCATCCAATCCTGCAGACACTGACAAGTGTTGAGGTGTGCCTTGGGGTGTTCAGCTTTACAGTCACCCCACTCCATAAGGACATACACTGAAATGGGTGCAATATAGGAGAATGGGGTGAACTCTGGGGCCGAAGAGTCCAAGGCACACCTCAATGCCTGTCACTGGCTGCAGGGTGGAGGGTTGGGGGTGGAATGGCATGAGCATTACAGTCGGCAATCCAAAGGCACACCCCGATGCCTGTCAGTCTGTACAGGGTGTTTGTTGATATTTGCACTACAAATTTTCAACATGGCCTTTTTGTGACCCCCACCTCATGAAAGCATTTGGGACCTCTTCCCATGAACAGTGGCACTGTGATTTTGTCAATGTGTCCCAATCTTTGAGTTCCTACAGCGACCGTGCCATTGTGTGCCACATGTATGAAAACACAGATCAGGCAGGATGTGAAGAATGACAGCTATACTGTTCATAAGGAGGTGTGAAAAAAATGCCAATGTTGAAAATCTGGAGTGAAAATACTACAAATTTGTGAAGTTACGAGGGTGCATGGAAACAGCAAAATGCACGCTTGTAACACAGTCATGTTATGGACGTTTGTCACCAAAGTTTCAACATAGACATTTTAGAAACCTCTGCTCATGAACAGGGTCACTGTGATTTTACATAAGAACATACACATGAACATACAAATCTGCCAGCAGAACAGACCAATCGATCTATCTAAGTCTGCCTGAGTGTGCAGCTAGCACCCTAGATTGCAGCTGCCCCAGCCTCCTTCCCCTCAGTTCCTCCTCCACTTGTCCCAGCCCATGCCCACCTGACTCTTCCTTTTGCTTTATCCCACTCCTTCTTAAAGCTATTGACTGTCCTACATGTTACCACCCCCTCTGGCAGCACATTCCAACTAGACACCAGCCTCTCAGTGAAGTAGTGCCTCTTCATTTCCATCTTGAAATGATCCCCTTCCAACCTTAGTCTATGCCCCTCATCTCTCTTTCACTTCTTAGTTTAAACACCCCCTCGGTGCTAGGTTTATTTACCCCCTCAGGTATTTAAACGCTTCAATCATATCCCCCCCATCTCTTCTCTCCTCCAGTGTGTACATGTTCAGCTCCTTCAGCCTATCTTCATATTCCTTTCCTTCCGTCCCCTTTAACATTTTTTGTGCCCTCCTTTGCACCCTCTCCAGTAACTTTATATCTCTCCTCAGGTATGGCCTCCTGTATTGCACACAGTACTCCAGGTGCGGTCTGACCAATGATCTGTAGAGAGGCAGGATCATATCCCTGTGTCTGGATGAGAACCCCCTTGCGATGCACCCCAGCATCCTGTTTGCTTTCACTGCTGCTCTCCTGCACTGGACCGAGTTGTTCAGGCTCCCAGTTACCAACACCCCTAGCTCCTTCTCCTCCTCTGTGATCTCCAACCTCACCCCCCCCCCCAACCAATAGTCCCGCTTCTGGTTCTTAGCCCCGAAGTGCATCACCTTACACTTCTTTGCATTGAATCCTAGCTGCCATTCCACTGACCATGTCTCTAGTTTTGTTAGGTCCCCCTGCAGTTTTCCCATCTGTCCTCTTTGTCCACCACCTCCCCCAATTTGGTATCATCTGCAAACAGACTAACCCTGCTCCCCAGTTCATGTGCTATATCGGAGATAAACAGCCCAAATTGCACCGGGCCCAGCACTGACTCCTGCGGCACCCCACTTGTCACTGCTCTGGGTGCCAAGAGCTCCCCCACCACCACGCTCTGCACCCTCTCCTGTAACCAGTTCTCTATCCATTTAGTCAGCTTTTTTCCCATCCCCACTGTCATCAGCTTCCCCCCGGTCTCCCATGAGGCACTTTATCAAAGGTCTTACTGATGTCCAAGTACAGGACATGTACCACATGGCCCCTGTCCAACTCCCTTGTCACCCAGTCATAATACTCTTAATAGGCTGGTTTGACAAGACCTGCCTGAGATGAACCCATTTTGCCACCCATCTTGGAGGCCATTACTCTCGAGGAATGCCACCAGCCTCTCCTTCAGTACCACCTCCATAAGCTTACCCACTATGAACGTGAGACTGACCAGATGATAATTTCCTGGCTCCTCACTAGGCCCACTCTTGTGTATGGGCACTACATGGGCCACCCTCCAGTCCTGAGGTGTTGAACTGTTCTGCCAGTGGCTCAACCAACAGCTCCACCATCTCCTTCAGCACCCTAGGGTGGATGCCATTGGGACCTGGTGCCTTGTCCACCCTTATTGCCCCCAGCCCCTCTAGCACCCCACTCCCTGTGATCACTTTGTCCATCACCTCCTCCACCCCTTTCCCCACCCCCAGCCCATGCTGGTAATGGACCATCCCTCTCCTTAGTGAAAACAGAGCAGAAGTACTCATTTAGAATTTCCACTTGCTCCTCCACCTTTTCCACCCAATCCCCTCCCCACTTTATCCTCACAATATGTTCCTTGCACTTCCTCTTTTCCCTGACATACCTAAAAAAGTCCTTTTCCCTTCCCTTTATCCCCTGTGCTAACCTTAATTCCCTGGAGGCCTTAGCTTTTTTCACCCTCCTAGCTATCTCCCTTGACCAACTCCCATAAGCCTCCTTATCCTCACCCTTCCCTGTTCTCCTGTACTTCTGGTATGCAGCCCTCTTGGCCCTCACCCCTTGCAGCACTTCCTTGTTCAGCCAGCATGGTTTCTTGGCTCTGCTCTTCTTACTCCTGGCCCTGGTGCAGGCCACTGTGGCCTCTATTAGCCCAGTCTTTCTGATTCCCACTTTTGTTCTGCATCCATCCCTGGCCTTATATCCTGGAGTCTGCCTTGCAGTATTGCTCCCATCCTCCTAAAGTCTACCCAACTAAAGTCCACCACCTTAGTGCCCGTGCCTCCTTTCTCCCTGCCCAGCATGAAAATGAGTCACACTGTTTGTGGTTGCTACCCACTAGTGGGTCATCCACCCTTACCTCCCTCACCGCCTCCTCATTTGCCAGTACTAGGTCCAGAGTGCTACCAAGCCTTGTAGGACCACTTACCAATTGTGTCTGAAGGCTGTCCTGGAATGCAACAAGGAGCACCTGCTCCCTGGTACTGCTAGTGGCCGGGGTGCTCCAGTCAACCCCTGGTAGGTTAAAATCCCCCACTATCACCACACTCCCCCTTCTACGCACCCTCCTTATCTGCTCTGTCAACTCCCCATCCAGTTCACCGGATTGGGCTGGTGGTTTGTACACCACTCCTAGCCTCAGCTTTCTGCCCTTGGAGTCCAGAAGCTGCACCCAAAGTGCCTCTGTCCTCTCCTCTTCTCCCTCTTCTCTTATGCATTTGATCCCTTCCCTCACATAGAGTGAACCCCCCCTTCCAACCCCCCAGTCCCTCCTGTATATCCTGTATCCCAGGATTGCCAAATCCCAATCATGGTACTCTGTGGCCCAAGTCTCTGTCACTGCAACAGTGTCCACCTTCTCCTCTGAAAGGAGCACCTGAAGCTCTGCAATGTTATCCCCCAGGCTTCTTTCATTGAGAGTGACCACTTTCCACCCATACCGCTCCTTCTCCTCACTTTTCTCCTTGGCCTGTGTCACTCCTCCTGGTAGTCCGCACACTTTCTCCTCCTTATTCTTACCAGGTGGTAGTGCCTTCTTTATTACACTCAGACCACTTTGTCTGCCCCCTCCTGGGGTTACTACGCCTTCACCTTTACATATATCTAGAGGGGGTAGCTCATTAGACTCCCCTGTCTGGACCATTCTACCAACCTCAGTCTTCTGGCCACCCCCCACTAGTTTAAATCCACCTTAGTAGAGACATACCCCTCTAATCCCACCTTTAATACTCCCCTCCCTGCTCAAGTGTAGCCTGTCCCCCATGTACAAGTCACTATTCCCCCAGACTCTACCCCAGTTAGTCACTATCCCATAATTTTTGGTGTGGCACCAATCCCTCAGTCACTCGTTGAACTCCTCGATCCTAACCTTTCCTCCCTGTGCTTGCACATGGTACCAGGAGTACCTCCGAGAATGCCACCGACTCCCCCCCCCTCACACTGCCTGCCCAACTCCTTGAACCTCCCCCTCACTACTTCCACAGGGTCCCCCGCCAAGTCATTTATACCCACATGCAACACTAAATGAGATTTCTTCCTCACCCTCACTGCACAATAGAGCAGTGCCTGCCCTGCCCCTCCTGCAGTCAACCCGGGGATAGTTTCAACCCAAATATGGCTGTGCCTTCCCCCCTTTTACTCTATCTCACCCCTTTCAGTATAGAAACCCCCAGGATGAGCATCCCCCTGTCCCTTACCCCCTTCCCCTTCTAATACCCTTTCCACCACCCCAGTATTTGTTCTTCCCTGTCCCTTACCTCCCGCCAGATGCACCCTCTGCGACTTCTATATCTGCACCCCCTACTTCCACCTCACCCCTTTTCTCTGTCTTATTCCTCCCATTCCTCTTGAACCCCTTCCCAGCCTAAATACTTCCTACTGGGCTTCCCATGTCAACCTCCCCTCCTCCCCTGCTGATTTCCAACCCCTCTCCTAGCCCCGTTGTTGTCGATTTACAGCCCCCATTCCCTTCGACCCTAATAGTGATGCCCTTCCCATCCTTCCCCCTTCCTGTAGCCTTCTCTCCTCCAGTCACCCACCTCCTTCCTTACCAGCCCCCTTGTACCCTTTCATCCTCGCTATCTCTTTCCCTACCTGTTGCCATCCCTGTCATGCCTTGCTTGTCCTCCCCCCTTCAGTATGTTCCTGCTCTCCCTCTCTCTCCCATAGCAGAGGCTAGAATCTATTCTTAGTCGATACCACTCCTACATCTCTTCTTCTATCGGTTCCCTCCTCCTTTTTGTTCTCCTCCATGTCCCCGGGTCCCACCCCTGGTCCCTCCCTACCCGCAGCCATCTGCTCTCTCCCTTTGTAATTCTCGTGGTCTCTTCCTCCCCCATCAGGAGGCCCCCCTCGCCTCGGGTACCCCTCCCTTCTCCTCTCTTTTCTGCTAGTGCCTCTGACACTGGGGTCAGTTTCAGTCCCTAGTTTTTCTTCTCCCGTCCCCCCTTGCCATCCCCTGCCCCCCCCAGCCAGGACGCCTACCATACTCATCTGCCCTGCCACTTAGACTCCTCCCTAATGTCTTCAGTTCCTCCCTCAAACTAGCCAGTTGTCTACAGACCATACACCCTCACATCCCATCCTCCAAACCCAGTCAAGGATCATGGCAGACCCACACCCTTTACACCCCACCACCCTTCCAAAGATGCCCGCCCTACTGACCTGCAGCACCTGCCCCATTTAGGCCCCCATCTTATGTTACGGGCTCTTACTCACGGTTTCTGTACCCTACTAAAACTGTTAGGCCCCTATTTACTCAAATTCCTGTTCCCCCCACACTAATCGCTCTACTGCCCCCTTGCTGACTGGGTTCATTCAGACTCAAATCTCATCTGTTAGAGACTGTATTATTGTAGCAATCCTAAAGCCTCCTTGTCCATTTTTCACCCCTCAGCTACCATACTTTTTGTTCTCAGCCCTCCTATAGTTTCACTTAGCAGAGTTAGAAATCCTATTATGCAGCTCAGTTAGAGAAATAAATGGCCGGTCCGGTGGCGCAGAGGGCCGAGGCGCTGGTGCCTTACCTCGAGCCACACCGGAGACCCAGGTTTGGGAACGGACTCGGAACACTGGGAGCTGTCAGGGTAAGGAGAGGATTGAGCATCTGCAAAGACTGCATGGCTTTCATGGGGCTCTGAGACAGCATAGTCGCCACCTCATTGACGATATGTTATACCAGGCAAGGTACTGCCCTGCAATGATGGGTCGCTCCCTCATTGCAGCAGAATGGCTGACACTGATATGAGGATGTGGCCCCTGTTTGCAGCGGTGAAATCATTACAAGTTGGTGGCACTCTGCAGAACCAGTGTCATCAGAACACTGGGCCTGCATTGGTTGAGCAGTGCCAAACCCAACAATGCAATGCCGGCATTGGCCGCCACAGTGCCGCACCTCCATAACCCGCTTCTCTCCTAAGCTGCCACATAATGTTTCTTGCACATAAGTATTAACTTAATTAAGCACTGCAGCACTTTAAACTCATAATATGGCACGAAATGCACTTTATGCATTTTTTACAACTTTTAATGCACTAATGCACTATTTCTTCAACTAGCACCGTACATATCATTAAAGATATTTTATAAGAATTTTCTATGCCAGTGTAGGCACCTTTCATCATTTTGGCAAGCAGACATGCTGGACCTATAGTACATATGGTACATCAATTTGGGGAGTATTTGGTGAGGGAAGGATATATATGATTAAAAGACAGGGGGGAAAAGATATAGAAAGACAGAACAGACTGACGCAGGTGGCTTATGCCAGGGGCTGAAAAGAGAAAGGATAGGGTAAAGAAGTACTGTTGCAGCAGATCTGAAATAGAAAAAAAGATGATGATAGGAAAGGCATCCCTACACCAGGGTTATATGGACTGGCGGAACACAGTTTTGCCACAACGTGGTTAACCAGGTCAAAGGCCTTGGTCAGGTACACAAATACAGCACCTGTGGCTTTGCCTCTGTCCATGTTTCTATGGACATGGTTTGTAAACTGGGCCATTGCAGATGTGGTGCTGTGGAACTTGCAGAAACCATGTTGCTGGCTACACAGCAGGTTACAGGTATATTTTCCAATGTGGTCAGACTGTTGTCGGTGAACAGTCTTCTCCAGGAGCTTGCTCAGGAGGGGCAGCAGGGAGATTAGCCTATAATTATCTGAGGATAGGGGGTCACCTGCTTTGAAAATTGGTATCACGTTGGCAAGCTTCCAGGAGATTGGCATGGTACAGGTGGTCAATGCCAGATTAAAAATAAAGGTGAGAGGTTTGGAGATGGCAGGGGAGATTAGCTTACGCATTGATGGGAAGAGACCATCGCTGCCAGGGCTGCCTCGGTTGGGGAAACTCTTAAGAAGTTTGGCAGTGTCCTCAGTTGAGATGATCCTAAAATTGAAATGGGAGGAGGGGGAGGAGAACTTATCTATTAGACCAGAAACAGGACAGGTAGGTGACTGGGTAGGTAGTGGTGAGCAGTGAGATCTATAAACTTTAAGTTGGAAACTAGGGTGACTTCAATAAGATTGGTTAGCATACCAGAGTGAGCACTGAGATGGACTGCAGAGTTCCACCCACTGTTACATCTGAAAGGGAGTAAAGAGCTGCCCAGTTTACTGCCCTTACATCCTCAAAGGGTGGAGGTATCAGAGCAATTAAAATTTCAGAAGGAGATTTGTTTAGGGGGGCAGGGGGCATTTGGTCTTGGTGACCCAGATGATGTATGTGGGGGAGTGATCACTGATGGAGCTGGCCAGAGTCCTCGACTGGAATACCTTGTCCTCCCTGTTTGTGAACATCCAGTCTAGAAGAGAGTGGTTTTGTGTGTGAGTGTTGTGCCTGGTAGGGACAGTGATGACTTGGACCATATTGTGATGTTTTAACAGGTCTGAGTAGTCAGTTTCCAGGGTGCTTAACCAATTAAGGTTAAAATCCCCAAGGAGAATGGTGTCACTGGGAGGGAGAGGTTGCCCAGGCCTACCAGGTGGTTAACGAGTCCTGGAGTGCCCCTTGTTGGGGGACTGTAACAGCAACCTACATAAATCTTTTCTTCAGAGCCTAAGGTCAGCTCGGCTATGAACCATTCGCTGGGGGATGCGGGGTCAGAGTGAAAGATGGAGGGGGCAGAGAGAGGTTCACTGAAATAGAGTGTCACACTCCCATCTTTCTTTTTGCCCAGACTATCCTGGAAAAGCAAGGAGTACCCTGGAAGGTGGTAGGTAGCATTTGGAGTATGGGGCTTTAGTCATGTTTCAGAAAGACTGAGGACATGGGGTTTGTAGAGTGCTAACCTGCCTTCTAGTTCAGGAAATTTTGATGAGAGGCTGCATAGGCTGATATGGGCAATTTTCAGACCTGTGGGACTAGCCTACATATTGTTGGAGTGAGCCGTGGGTATATGTGGAGGTCATGGGTTGCTTTTGACGTTCACACCTAACAGCAGTAGACAGCAGGCCAAGTTGTAGGGGCAAGGTAGAGAGGAGGGTACAAGAGAATGATTCAGATATAGAGAACTTCCACCTTTTGTTTTTATTTGTTTTGCACAGAAAATCCTCTTTCAAGTGCCACTGGTGTAACAGGTGACACAAGTAAAATCCTGACTGCTGTGACAAAATCTGGAAGTATATCTGAATAGTTCTCAATTAGGTTTTGGCAAACACTGCTGAGCAAAGTCATTCCTTTTTCAGATTAGAGAATAAATTTGAATTGTCCGTAATCTTTCTCAACTCATTCTTTGTCAATATGTGCTGGCAGTGTTTCTTCTTTGAAGATTGTGTCTTGGAAATAAGTGCAAACATCTTTCAGTTCCTGCAGTCCATGGCCCATTATCTTGGAGTCATCAGGGAGACATTTAGGATTTAGAACAACATTAAAGTTATGCAGCAAATGCATCAAAGATGTTTCAGATCTTGTGTGGATGTTTTCAGTGAGCTGTTCCAGATATTCCTGAGATGCTATCTGGAATTGCATGCACAGTGCTGGTTGGTCTTTATTCTTGCCACATGCCAGGATGTTGGTCAAGTTCTTGAAATGTCTTTTTTTACAGTTAATCTTTTTATTGTAATTATTGTGATTATACATACAAATACACTACATTCTCCAATATAAACTTACATAAATTCTTATTGGGAGAAGGAAAAAACATGTTGTCTGAAGTATTATACAATGATATTAAAGGGGGAAACGGATGTTGAGAAAACAATATCTAGCAGTACGATCTGTATGATAGAGAGAAAATATGGCAATTTATGGTTCAAGGGGTAAAAGGAGTAGATTCAAACAAGAAATATGAGCAGTCGTGACTGTACTTCTATTATGCTGTAATTTAATATGAGTATGTATAAGATTGTATAAAGGGAGAACATAAAAGAGAAAAATATCTAAGAAAGTGAACAAGAATGAAGAGGGAAAGGGAAGAAGAAAAGGATATAAAAAGATAGAAAGCGAGGAGATGAAAAAGGAATAAAAGAGCTAGAAGTGAGATTCCAATGTGAACATATAACAACCTATGGATTAAGTGACGCTATGTGTAGATGTGTTTAAATATTTAAAATAGTCCTGCCAGCATGTATTATATAAATTAAGTCGGTCAGAGGCTAAGTGTGACATACGATCAAGGATGGCGTATTGAGATAGTTGTTTGAGAATATCCGGGAGGATGGGAATGATGTTGGATCTCCAGTGCATTAGTATAAGGCATTTAACTTGAAGGAATAGTAGGGATAACCACCTATTCTGAGAATGGGATATTTTGTATGAATAAGCATTGAAAATACTAAGCATGCAATGTTTCTGATTTAATGCAAAGGATAGACCAATCACTTTCATTGCATAGAAATGAATATGACACCAAAGATTGTGTATGGAAGGACAATGACATAAAATAAGTAGCAAACTGCCATTGAGGGAGTTACAGCGCCAACATTTATTGTTGTTCATAAGCTCATTTTTTGCAAAATCTCAGAAGTTCTGCACCACTGTATGAGTGAACTGCGAATATCCTTGAAAGATTTATGGCAGGATAGCCAGCAGTTATGCCATTGTGAATTGGTTATGTTATAATTTAAAAAGGTACTCCATTTGTTTTTCGTAATGATAGATTGATCCAGAATTGTATTTCTGATATGTTTGTAAATGATGCTGTTTAATTTAGAGTTTGTTTTGATCCATTTAGAAATAAAAGTATTATATATAGCTTGATGAGGTATAGTAGGGAGGTAAAGGTTCCATGCCGTGCGTAACTGTAAATATTTCCAGAAACTGTGCTGGGGAAGATTCCATTGTTTGCTCAGGTCAAAAAAGGATTTCAATTTGAGAGTCTGAGGTATAAGTATGTCCTCCAAGAAAAAAATGCCCCTGTTTTTCCAATTACAACAAAAAATTGGAAGATTATCAAGCGTGATGTTGTGGTTCCCTCAAACGGGGCATATATGAGAGGGGTTAGGTTGGATTTAAGGCATTTATGAATTATTTTCCAGTAGAATATGGATGATGCTATAGTAGGGTGACAATTTAAATTGGGGGGGAGAGGGTTATAAATGAAGGAAGTGGTGACATTGCTCGGACATAGAGATATTTCCATATTGACCCACAATGGTGATTTATTGCTGGATTTATTAAACCATTTGACAGTTTGGGCAGTGTGGAAGGCCCAAATATATACCTGGAACCAGGGGAGCCTGAAGTCCCCTTTGGACCAGTGGGAATGCAATTTGTTACAACTAAATCTGGGAATTTCGCCTTCCCATAAAAAATTGCCAATTATATCATCAATTCTGACAAAAAAAAAGTAGGGAGGGTTAAAGAGATAGTAGAAAATAGAAACAGTATTTTTGGAGCTATTGCAATCTTGATAGTCAAGATTTTCCCATTAAAAGAGAGGTTAAGCAGTTTCCATCTGTTGAGAGTGTTTTTAATATTTGCTAATAACAGGGAAAGATCGACGTCCCATATCTTGTCTAATTTAGAGGTGATCTCTATTCCAAGGTAAGAGATACCTTGAGGGGCCCAACGAAAAACTAATTTTGTATTCATAGAAGGGTTACAAAAATTGTTCAATGACATTGTTTCTAATTTGTTTAGATTCAGAGCAAGCCCAGAAAGTGAAGTAAAGTTGCTAAGTAACTTAATTAAGGGTGGTCCTGAAATTTCAAGATTTTTGAGTAGAATGAGGAGGTCATCAGCGTAGGATAGTGAAGTATGGTAGGAATTACTGATAGGGATACCTTGGATCATGGAGGATTGATGAAGAGCAGCTGATAGGAGCTCCATAGCTAGAATAAAAAGAGTGGGGGCAAAGGGGCACCCTTGCCTGGCACCTCTTGCCAGATGAAAGGATGAGGACAGAGCAGAGTTAGTAAAAACCTGGGCAGAGGGGAGGGTGTATAGTAATTGAATCCATATACAAAATTTATTAGTGACACCAAAGTGGTGAGAGAATCAAATGCCTTTTCAATGTCGATGGCTATAGCTGTGGCAGGTGATTTAAGAGATTTAGCATTGTCGATTAAATTAAATAATGAGCAGAGATGATCAGAACCAGTTCTATTTTTGATAAATTCAGCTTGGGAGGTGTGGACAAGTTTCAAAATTATTGATTCTAAACGAGTATTTAATATTTTGTCAAAAATGTTTCCATCCGTATTAAGTAATGATATTGGTCTGTAACTGGATGGGAGAGAAGGGTCTTTATTTTTTTTTGGTAGGATGGTTATAATGGCTTTTGTCATAGAATAGGGAAGTTTACCTTGTGAAGATGCCTCTTTGAAGACCTTAAACAGTAAGGGGCATAAGATGTCAGCTAGGGGTTTATAAAAGTCTATGGAAAAAATGTCACTTCCAGAAGCTTTACCAGATTTAAGGGAATTTAGCACTGCTTGTATCTCTTTTAGGGAAAAGGGTTCATCTAGCAAAGCCATATCTTGTTGGAAGAGGTGTGGTAACTGTAAATTGTCCAGAAATTGTTGTATATATTCAGGTTGTAGAGAAGTGGGGTGAGAGTATAATTGTTGGTAGAAGGATTGCATAATGTGGTTAATTGAGGGATTATCTGTTTGGATTTTGCCTGAAGGATCTTTCAGACCTGCAATATGTCTCTCCATCTGTTGATTCCTGAGTTGATAAGCAAGCAGCTTCCAGCATTTATCCCCTTGTTCCCAATAATGGTGTTTAAGTCTAAGGAGGGTGAGTTTAGCTTTCCTGAATATTAATTTGTTGATTTTAATTCTAAACTGAAGAACTTCAAGGTAAAGTTGCGAGTTATTATCTGGATTTTGTGTTTTATAATACTGGGTTTCTTTTTCTTTAAGAGATTTCTCTAAATCAGCCAATTGCTGTTCCCTTAGTTTTTTCTTGTGTGCTGCATAGCTTATAATTTGCCCTCTAACTGTTGCTTTAAGTGCTTCCCAGATGGTACCTTGAGATACATCAGGAGTGTTGTTAAAGGAAAGAAATTCTTGGATTTGGGATCTAATCCAAGGTAAGAAATTGGGTCTTTCAATAAGAGTGGGTCTAGATGCTAGGGGATTTAGATGGGGGCAGACCCCAAATAAGATGTAATTTTATAGGAGAATGGTCTGATATAGTAATCGGGAGGATAGTTGTGTCAATAATTTTTTCTGTGATGAATGGGGAAGGAAACCAGTAGTCAATTCTGCTATAAGATTTACGAAGCGGCGAGTAAAAAGTATAGTCGCGCTGTCTAGGATAGTGTAGTCTCCAAATGTCGGTGAGACCAAAGTCTTTCATTAGCACTGAGAGTGCAGAAATACTTCTGGGGTGGAAATCACATGAAGAGTTACTTCTGTCTAAATGTGCTTCCAAAGCTAAATTGAAATCCCCACCTACAAGTATAGGAGAACTGTAAAGTTACTGTTCATAATTTGTTGGGCCATATTATGAAAGAATACAGGTGAATCAGAGTTAGGAGCATAAATGTTGACTAACATAAGGGGGCTTGCAGGTGTATTTAAGTGGGCTATAAGCTATCTGGCATCTGAACTGGAGATGGATGGATTTGATAAGGGTCCAGTTAAGGGATTTATGTAATAGAATAGCAACCCCCAATTTTTTAGAAGTAGAGGAGGACGCATATACTTGACCGACCCAATCCCTTTTGAGTCTGTCGACATCCTCTATTAAAAGTTTTGTTTCTTATAAGAAAGCAATATGAGTTTTATGCTTTTTGAGGCAAGAAAGTATTTGTTTTCGTTTACAAGGCAAGTTGAGTCCCTTAACATTCCATGAATGTAGAATTAGATCATTCATGTTAATGGGGAGATGAGTATGAAAACACAAATAGGAAGTAAGGGACTCATATTGAAAGGGCTAGAGGATGTAACGGACTCAGAAGGGAGAGGGCTAGCACAGTCAGATGCATGCAGGATATTTAGTTTGCGGAAATATTTAAATCCTGGGTGAATGTTTCCATTGGGACTCACAAGGAAGAGAGGTAGCAAAAAGAATATAGAAGACATACATATAGTTACTAAGCAAAACCTATGCTTGTTATACTAACACACTATGAAGTCTTTAGGTAATACAGCAAGATATGAGTCGGTGAATTCACCAAGACTCTCTTGCTATACCACAAAGCATGTAAATAGTAAGTAAATATTGGGAGAAAATGATCTTAAACCCAAAATACAAACTGTAAACAACTATTTCTATCAAGTTAAAACTGTGACTAGAACTAAAGTGAACATAATAATTCCTTGGGGGGGGGGGGGCCATGAACATCTTACCACATATGAAAAGAGGATTACAGAAAGTATATGCAATCCCAGACATAATAATACATCTTGAACCTAAGTTAGACTGGAAAAAAGAACTGAGTTGAAACACTATTACAGCAATACAAACAGTATGCCATCATGGTTGGCTAAGTCCTAAAATTATAAGAACAGCTGTACTTGTGCCATCTACTATGTACTTACTCACATAATCATAATGCTTAGACACAGAAGTGTTTATGTAGGAGGAGTGTTCAGGTAAAATGGAGCGAGTAGGGTCCAAATAGTATAAGGATTTATGGGGTGTTGAGGCATTACAAGATCCAAATTGTATGGGGGGGTATCTGGTGAAAGTCTGGTATTGAACAGGAATACATAGTCATTCTGGCAATATGACATTTATAAGAGTTGAGTTTGTTCAAGCTTCGAGGTACTGCATATATTATCGATAAGTACTAGGTATTTAATAGTAGCACAGACCCCAAAATTGCCCCTAGACAAGTAGTTGCTTTAACATAGTCAGATTTCAAGACCTGAAGAGGGTCGACTGAGCTCAGCTATAAGATTACAACATAGGCTTAAAGAGCCATAAGGGCTTCAAATCAGACTGTGCTATTATTGATTGCAGCACATTGAGTAAAATAATAAAGATGAGACACCTCGAAAATAGCCTGCAATGCCTAATTGTAGGGTAAACTGAAGACTAAGTGATAGACAGATAGATAAATAAAACAGTATAAGAAGTTGGTATACCATGGTTAAAGAAAAGGGGATTTAAAAGTTAGATAAATGATAATAATAATAATTTAATTTAATATAGTGCCTTTCATAATATCAAGGCACTTCACAAATACATGCACATTCAGTAAATTCAATAATTATCAATAAAATCACAGAAAATCAGGAAAGGCTTTGTTCCATAAGAAGGTCTTCAGTGCCTGCTTAAAACTCCCCACTGTCCTGCACTCCCATATAAAGGTGGGTTGGAGTGGGAAGGAGACTAGAGAAAAATATTAAAGTGTTAAATATTAGTCTGGGATGTAGTAGTGGATGAAGGGAATAACTAGTTGAGGACCTCATTAATATAACCCCAAGATACTGTAAATTTATAATGTTTATATATGGTTACAAATGTGTGCGGTGATGTTGGATCACAAATTAGTTAAGCAGGCAACCTCCCTTTAATGGTTATGTGAGAAGGATGTACTGAAAAAAAAGATGGTAGACAATTCTAAATGAATATAGAAAATCATTGAGCGCATATGAATTAGTCTAACATTATATAATAACTGTCCCTTTAAAAGAAGAACATAGCCCAACATTAGGGATACTCAAAAACTGACATTATGAGTAATATATGCAGAAATAACTGGATGTATAATGTAGCAGACTTCACATTGAGATAGAAAACTCCAAGACTGTCACAATGAGATGCCTAAATAATATGACATGTTATTAAACCAAAAGCCTGTAACCGCGATGTACAGCGTATCGCTTTCCAAACCAGCTGGGTGCGATAGTATGCACACACAAGGAATGCGATGCATGGTTGCAAGGCAGACAAATTCTGATAGTGATCAAAGAGCTGAGGTTAATTAGGCACTAACCTCAAAAGGTACTAATATATACACATGGCAAGACATCATTTATACGTTGATTTGTTTTTGAGCTTCCCCTTCCATTTCTTTTTAGGAGGCTCTGCTGATTTGAAAGAGGAGATGGTCACCAATTCAGCCCAGGAGGAATCGGAAGACCTGCTGTCCTATAAAGCATCTCCAAGGCCATTGCTGACAGGATTCACAGCTGATTCCAGGAGGTCTTCCTGAGATGAGTTTAAGTCCTCTTGTAGTAAATAAAACTTATTGGAGAGGGTTAGGGGTGTAGCGAAGCCAACATGTCGCTCGTGCTGAGATGTAGGCCTAGAAGGAGTAGTATCTTCACAATGGACATGTTTAGAAGAAGGTGGATTCAGGTTCTCTTTGTCTAGCAAGCGGGTTGAGATTCAGACAGGAGGCGCTGCATCAGCCTGGAGAGATACAGGTTTCTCAGTGCGTTCATGATTTGAAGCCATAATGTGGGCATGCCGGACTGCTTGGGAAGTTGCAGAGACAGTGGGAGAAGGGGTCACATCAGTATTTCTAAACAGTGCAGTTGGAGGCTGGGGCTCACCAAGAAATGCATCCAAGGCTTCGGGAGTGTTGAAATCTTTGGTTGAGTCACCCAGAAACAGGTGCATGACAGCAGGATAGCGCAGAGCAAATTTGATCCCTCATTGGTGTAGAGTAGTTTTAAAAGGATTGAAAGCTCTGCGTTTATTAAAGAGTTCCTTAGAGAAGTCTCTAAAAATAGAAATTCCATGATCTTGCCAAGTAAGCATTCCCGTTTGTTTTGCTCTATTGATAACCAGTTCAGTGTGGGCATAGTTTAAGAGTCTTGCAATGACAGGCCTAGGTTTCTGATCTGGACCAGACCTCCAGCTTAAAGTACGGTGTGATCTCTCAATAGTAAGGTCTTGACCAGGTGGGAGTTTGAGCAGGGCTAGCAGCACATATAATAGAAATACACTAGTGTCTTCGAGTTCTGCACCTTCAGGAAAACCCAAAAATCTCAGGTTATTGCATCTGTTTCTGTTTTCAATTGATTTTATCTTGTAGGCTTCTGATAACTCTGTCTTGCTCTCTGATGGCGGCTTGCAGGATGTTAATAGAACTTTCATTTTGAGCAACTTTAACTCCAGCATCATTGATTTTTTGGTCTAACACTTGCATGTTAGTGATGTTTTATTGAGATGTTATTTTCAAGTCATTAATTTCACAGATGAGCTGTTGAAACATAGTTTCCACTCTGCTAAGGCATTTTTTTTTTGCAGGAGTTGCTCAGCCATTGTAATAGGCTTCACGGAGAAGCAGTATAAATGCAGAAAAATTATGGCTATAGAGTTATGATATAGAGAAAATAATTTACCAGAGTTGAGCTATGATGTTTGTGAAATTATATTTCACTTGCTGGTTAACGCTGACAATCTGGGATCAGGAGGATGGACGATGATAGATGGTAGTCCCAGGGAGAAGCAGAATTAAGCAGCCATCTTCACCACAGCCAGGCCATACCCCCGTCCCTTTAAATGTCTATTGAAGCTCTGCCCCATTCTGCTCTTTGAACTGTTGCAGTCTGGGTCACAGTGGCTGTAGAGGTCTTAGTCACAGTGGCAGAAGTGGCCTCGATCACAGAGGCAGGAATAGCTGGCAGGGCCACTGTTGCAGCAGAAGTTGGGATACTAGTAATCGCAGTGGATGGCTGGATCAAAGCAGTGGAGGTTATTAAGGATGAGGTGAGAGTGGTACAGGTGGCAGTGGCAAGGGATTCACATTGGTGATATCAGTGGCAGTTAATGAAAATTTCCTTGTATCACTACTAGTTTGAATAGTATTTTTTTGTTGGTGTCAGCCAGCATCCTACTGGTGCTGGAGGCAGCAGGCGTTGGAACAGGTTCAAAATAATTTTATTCGGTGAATGTGTCCTGAGCATCATTTTGCGGTACATTCACCCTGACCTGCTGCTCTTCAGCTGCTGCAGCTTTTCTGGGGCTGGACCAGCTATGTTTTCTGTTGCCTCCTCTGTGTACCACTGTTGTATTCCTCGCCAGAGGTTGAGATTAAATTTATATTATTATGAAATACATTCAGTCATTGTAGCAATGCCAGTGAGCTGACAGGTCTCACTCAGTATAGTCAAGTCTGACTAATACATTTTTTGAAGAAAAAAATATTTCTTTTCAACATTTTTTCTTAAGTACAAAGCCACAAACTTAGAACAATGTTTTGAATACACATACAGAAAGTTTGTAGACAGATAAAGACTGATTGACCCACCCAGTCTGTCCATTTTACCATGCCTATACTATCGCTGTAGATCCTACCTGATCTCTGGATACCTCTCCCCCCTGCTTTCCTACCAAAACATAGAAACATAGACTTTGACGGCAGATAAGGACCGCTTGGCCCATCTAGTCTGCCCATTTCCCTGCCTACAGGATAAGCCGCAGATCCTAGTTAACCAACAGCCTATTTCTTCCTACCCCCCACAAGAATTGCCTTATGTCTGTCCGGTGCATTCTTGAATTCTCCCACAGTTTTAGACCCCACAACCTCCTCAGGCAGGCTGTTCCATGCATCCACTATCCTCTCTGTGAAATAATACTTCCCCACATTGTCCCGGAACTGCCCCCCCCCATCTTTAAATTGTGTCCCCTTGTTCTTGCACCTCTCTTTTTCTGAAAGATGCTACCCTCTTGGACTTTGTTGATGCCACTGAGGTACTTAAAAGTTTCTATCATGTCCCCTCTCCTTCTTTCCTCAAGGGTATACATATTAAGCTCCTTTAGTCTCTCCTCATACGGCTTCTCTTGCAGACCCTGCACCATTTGGTGCCCTCCTCTGGACTGCCTCTATCCTATGTCCTTGCAGAGATGGGGTCTCCAGAACTGGACACAGATACTCAGATGGGGTCTCACCAACTGTCTGTACAGAGGGATAACAACTTCCTGTTTTCTGCTGCTGATGCCTCTCCCTGTGCATCCCAGTATACCCCCAGCCCTCCCTACTGCCTTCTCACATTGCTTGCTAACCTTAAGGTCATCTGATATGATTACCCCCAGGTCCCTTTCCTTTTTTGTTGTTGTTACTACCTCTCCCCTCATTGTGTATTCTTCCCCTGGGTTCTTGTTTCCCCATTGCATTATTTTGTAATTCTTTGCATTGAATCTTAGCTGCCATACTTCTGACCATTCCTCCAACCTTGCCAAGTCCCTTCTCATCCTTTCCATGCCTCCTTGTGTATCAACCGTGTTGCAGATCTTTGTGTCATCTGCAAAGAGGCATACTTTTCCTTCCAGTCCCTCTGCATTGTCACTTATGAAGACATTAAAAAGGACTGGACCCATACTGAAACTCCCGCGGCACCCCACTAGTAACCCCTTTTTCTTCAGAGAGGACTCCATTTACAATTACCTTCTGTGTCCTGTTGTCCAGCCAATGTTTTACCCAGGCTACCACCCTGGGATCCACTCCTAGGCTGGTTAATTTGACTACAAATCTTTTGTGTGGGACCGCGTCAAATGCGCTGCTAAAGTCTAGGTAGGCCATGTCCACAGCCCCTCCCTGGTCTACTACTTTGGTCACCCAGTCAAAGAAATCTATTAGATTCGTCTGACATGACCTTCCCGCTGTGAACCCATGCTGCCTTGCGTCCCATGCCCCAATGGCCTCTAGGTACTCAACTATTCTTTCCTTCAGAAGTGACTCCATCACTTTCCCTACCACAGAGGTCAGACTAACAGGTCTGTAGTTTCCTGCCTCTGTCTTGGTCCCACATTTGTGAAGGGGAATCATCTCGCCTTCCTCCAGTCTCTCGGTACCACACCATCCTCCCATGATTTATTAAAAGAGTAGCCAGTGGTTTCACTAGTTCCCCCCTTAATTCTTTTAGAATTCTGGGGTGAATTCCATCAGGCCCCATTGCTTTGTCCACCTTCAGTTTTAGGAGTTCTTGCAGAACCCTTTCTTCTGTGAAAGGACTCGGATTGACTCCCATATCAAGAATGCTTCTGTTAATTGGATTAGGCACTTCCCCCCTCCTCTTTTGTGAATACTGAGCAAAAATATTCATTCAGTATCCCTGCTTTTCACTGTCTCCCTCTGCCCACCCACCGTTCATTCTATTCAGCCTCACTATCCTTCCCTTTGTCTTTCTACGCTCGCTGATGTACCTATAAAATGTTTTATCCCTCTTCTAACTGAGTTGGCTATCTTTTCCTCAGTTTGGGCCTTTGCTATTCTGACTTCCTCCCTGCTTCCTTCTGCCTTAACTGGTACAGCTGTCTGTCCGTTCCTTCTGTGTTTCCTTATACTTCCAGAATGCTATCTTTTCTTCCTGACTTTCACAGCCACCTCTTTTGAGAACCATAGTGGCTTTTTCTTTCATTTGATTTGTTTATTTGTTCACACAAAGGCTTGTTGCCTCTGTGATGGCAGTTTTGATGATTCCCCATTGTTGCTCCACACCTCCTTCTAGCCTGTTTGCTAGTGCTTTTCTGAGGCACTCTCCCATCTTGCCAAAGTCAGTCCTCCTGAAGTCCAGTACCCTCACTTTTGTATGGCTTGACTCTGTAGCTGAATTTAACGTGAACCATGCTGTTTGATGGTCACTTGTTCCCAGATGGCAACCCACTTCTAGATCTGAGATCCTCTCACTGCCCCGCTTGAGAGCACGAGGTCTAAGATTGCTCCCTCATGAGTGGGTTCCAAACTAGCTGTCTGAGGCCTGCCACCTGTAGGGCATCAAGAATGGCCCTGCTCTTGGATGTGGCTGCAGCAAATGTGCTCCAGTTAACATGTGGCATATTCAGGTCTCCCATCAACAGTATCTCCCCTTTCTCTGCCATTCTAAGAATGCCTTCTATCATATTTGTTCACTTGAGAGCTTAAGCAACAGGTTGGTAGAAAAGAGGCCAGGAGTTATATTTTGTTTTAAACTGAAATATTTGAATAGTTTGTTAGTGAAATTAGTTCTATGTGTTAAAAATTATTACCTTGAATTTGAACTGATACTTGGGCTGTGATATTGTAGGTTTGGGGATAGATGTTTGGCAGGGAAAATTAGAAGGTAATTTAAATGTGTTGTTTGCCTGGTTCTTAAATACTGAAAAGCCACTGGGGGTTGGGATTGAAGGGCTGAGTATTTCTGTTTGGGACTGAAATTTGAAGCAACAGGAGTTGGTGGGCCTGTGACATCATCGGTACCTGGAGTCTGCTTACACACACTGTTAGTGGGACTGAACACATACTGGACTGTATGTGTTTGTGAGACTTAGAACTTTGTTGGTGGGGTTGAAATTGGGTTTGTAAATAACTACAGTCAGTATAGAGAGAAACTGTACTCCAGGGAAAGGGACTGAGAAAAGGGGTGTGCTATTATAAACAGAGGGGATAATCAGGGTGGCATATTCCACCATGGCAGGCATCTTGGAAGGGTTGTAGGCTGCACAGGCTGTGGGATGGCAATAATTCTAAATTGGGCCTGGAGAGAGGGAGGTTGCCCACTCTGTAGACAGCTATCTTGTATCAGGGTGAGGTATATTGTTAAGGAGTAAGCTGTGGAGCTGGGGGTGTCCAGGATAAGGGTGTGGATATGGCAGCAGAAGGGTGGGGCTGAGGGAGGCTGGGGCAACGCCTGAAATTACAGGACATTATGCTACAGCAAGCAGAAGGGGGATATTAGGACAGAGGACCCTTAGATAGGAAGTTGATGCTAAGGGGAAGCGTACAGGGTGAAAATTCTGAATTCAAAGGAGACTGGAGGAAGAGTCAGGAGGGGCTGCTTGCGGAAGCCTAAAACAGCAGACTGTGGAAGGAGCTCTAAGGTGAACAGTGCAAGAGAGGAAGAAGAGGGTCAGTTTAGAGATGCAGTCAGGGAAACTCGGTTACTTGATGGAGGCTGACATAGAGTGTCACAATAAATTTGAGATACTAAGCATCCTAGAGGGGAGGAAGGGTTGGTGGAAATGAGTAAACTTATACAGAGGCCGGGGGGAGGGAGTCAGATACCCATAGGGCATCACAGAACAGCTATGGAAAGGATAGACTTAGTCCCAGAGGGAGAAGGGGAAACATATATGTTAAGCAAATGGGGGAGATGCAACATATTCCAGACATGAGGGAGGAGAGCATGATTGGAGAGGAACTGGGAGACAAGGAGGTGGGAGAGGAGCCCCCCTTCAGCAGGAAGGTCAGTACCAATGATGGGGCCCTAGCTAAAGGGGACCCACAGAGAGCCTCTGGAGACAGGGGTACTATTACAAGGGGGGATGAGGTGCGGGGAAGGGAAACCATCAGGGCCAGGATAAATGGTTCAGATAAGAGAGGGTTAAAGGGACACCTATTCAGAGGGGTTTGAGTTAGTGGGCAAAATAGCAAGGGAGGTAGAAAGGGGAGGTGACAAGGGGGTCTCTAATAAGGCAGGAAGACTCCCATGAAATTGTGATCATGAATAAAGTGGGGAGGGGGGCTGAGAGGGCATAGTGGAGGTAACCATAAGGGTGATGGCGGTGTTAAGGTTCTGTTACTGGGAGACTCGATGATTAAGGGTATCCATTGGGAGGGACAGGTGGATGGATGCCATAGCCAGGTGAAGGTAGTGAGTATCTCTGGGCTGACAGTGCACAGAGCAAAGTTCATGGTGTATGAAATGGTTAGGGATTGTGGAGGGAAACCGGATTTCCTGGTGCATTTGGGAACTAATGATCTAGAGGAAATAGCATTATGGAAATCCAGCAAGGTTCCAAGAACTTGCCAGAGTCTGTCGGGATAATGGATGCAACATTTCTTCGGAGATATTGCCAGTACCAAAGGCCCTCAGTGGAGAAAAATGAAGCTACAGAGGTTAATGAACGGCTCAGGAAGTGGGGTAAGAGAATGGGTTGGGTATAGGGAACTGGAATGGAGTTTGGGAGGATAAGGGACTATATGCCAAGGACAGGTTTCATCTTGCCCCATTAGGGAAGGAAGTCCTTAAACAGGGGATGGCTGACTACATACAAGAAAGGTGGGGTTTAAAACTTGTAAGGGGGAAGGGATAGTGAGGGGTGACTGAGAAGCCCTCCCTCCAGATGAGGGGAGTAGCCTTCAAGCTCAAGGGGGGAGGGGAAACAGACTGGAGGTGGAGGTTTCAGGAGGAGCAGAGGGAGGATGGAAGTATAAGGAATCTGGGTGGGGTTCGACAAAGAGGATCAGGGATAAGGGTTGGGGGTTAGTGTTAGTAAATGCCAGGAGCTTGGGAAACAAGTTGGCAGAGTTCCAGGCCATGCTGTTCGAGGGGGTGGATGTGGCGGCAGTCACGGAAACGTGGGCCAACAAAAACCATGACTGGGACCTAAATGTACGGGGGTACACTATGCTTAGGAAGGATAGAAAGGAGGGCAGAGAGGGTGGAGTGGCTATGTTCATTAGAGATGACATAGAAATTGCTATGGTAGAAGAGGCAGAGGGAAACGTGGAGGCCTTATGGGTCACCTTACGATCCCCAGCAGGAGATAAGGTCAAGCTGGGAGTAGCATATAGGCCCCCCGGGATGAGTGATGTTCTAGAGGATGGTTTGCTGGACAACATCATTGCCCAGTGTGGTCCAAAAGGGGAAGGAGTGGTGTTGATGGGGGACCTTAATATGCCAGGTACTAACTGGGAAACCATGTCCTCTAAGGTGGCCAAGGAGCAGAGGCTGCTGGATGGCTTCCAGGATGTGTTCTTAACACAGCATGTGATGGAGCCCACAAGGGAGGGCATGTCCTGGATGTGGTTCTGGCAGATGGGGATCTGGTAAGGGACATGGTTGTACAGGACCCCTGACTGGGAGTGACACAATACTGTCTGGTTTCAAATAAGCATTGGGGGAGTGGGGTGAGATCTAGGACACTGGCAGTGGACTCTAGGGGGCAGACTTTATGGGCATGGGAAATATTCTCAAGGATCACTTGAAGGGATTACCTCAACAACAAGTGTGGAAAGGAGATGGGAGGTCATAAAACGGGACTTCATGAGGCAGTCAGGATCTGCGCTAATTTGAAACGAAGGGAGCAAGGTCACATAAACCATGCTGGTGGTCCAGTGAGGTCCAGGTAGCAGTCAGAAAAGAAGGCGGCTTACAAAAATATAAAACAACAAGAGGGGATAGGGATAAGGAAATGTACCAGCTTGCATCTAGAAAAGTCACCAGATGGTGAGGGGAGCAAAGTCCAGTAAAGAGCAACGGCTGGCAATAGGGATACATGGAGGGAAAGGGTTCTTCCAGTACATTGGGGGCGGAGAAAAACTAAGGGCCATCTCAGCAGATTGAGATCAGAAGGAGGGTGGGTGGAAGAGGCGAGGACCAGGCAGAGGTATTTAACGAGTACTTTGCCTCTGTGTTCACTAGGGAGGGGATGGGATATCTACAAAGCAAGGCACAAAGGGATAGAAGGCAGGGAGTGGGATCGAGAGCAGCAGAAATGGAGCAAAGGGAGGGAAAGGTACCCCAGGGGTGTCACATCTGGATAAGGATAAAAGACCTGTAAGGTGGAGGACGGATGATGCCATCCCCACCAAAAGGTGTGGTTTGCCCTCAAGGCCCTAAAGAAAGACAAATCTCCTGGGCCGGATGGCATTCATCCGAGAGTACTATGGGAATTGGTGGACATACTGGCTGCACCTGGCGGAGCTTTCAACAGGTCACTTGAGACAGGAAGGGTACCTAGGGATTGGCAGAGCACATGTGGTTCCAATCCATAAAGGGGGGTCAAAGGAAGTACCAGGAAACTATAGACCCATCAGTTTAACCTCGGTGGTGGGAAAATTAATGGAGAGTATACTAATGGAACGATTGAGGGTTTACTTGGAGGAGGTGGGAGGTCTGGATAGTCGGCAGCATGGGTTTGTGCCAGGTAGATCATGTCAAACCAACCTTGTGGAGTTCTATGAATGGGTAACATCAGAACTGGACAGGGGTAAGCCTGTGGATGTATTATTCTTGGACTTCAGCAATGCTTGACTCTGTCCCCACAATGGTCTGGTGGAGAAACTGATGGGGTTAGGAGTAGGCCCTTTGATGGTCAGATGGATTGAAAACTGATAGCTGGACGACTCAGAGAGTAGTGGTCTGTGGGGAGCTCTCAACCCACAGAGGTTGGTAGTGGGGTACCACAGGGCTCGGTCCTGGGTCCAATCCTGTTTAATGCATACATATCAGACATCAGGGATGGTATAGGTGTGAAATGAGTCTCTTCATGGATGACTCCAAGATGGGAGCAGTAGTGAGGGAGAAGAGGGAGGTTGGCCCTGCAAGGGGACCTGGACACCCTGGAAAGCTGGGCTCACACATGGAAATTAAATTTAATATCACCAAGTGCAGGGTGTTGCATCTTGGTCGGGGAAACCCTAAACACAGGTACACCCTGGGAGGGGAGGTGCTGGAAGCCTCAACAGGGGAAAAAGACCTGGGGTCATGGTGGATACATGTATGAATAACACTGAGCAGTGCAGGAGAGCAGCTAGCAAGGCAAACAGGATGTTGGGATGCATCGCAAGGGGGATCACCTCTAGGAGCAAGGAAGTGATTCTGCCACTGTACAATGGACTGGTTAGACCACACCTTGAGTACTGTGTACAGTACTGGAGACCACACTTGAAGAGGGACATACAGCTCCTGGAGAGGGTACAGAGGAGGGCAACAAAGATGATATGAGGGCTAGGGATTTGACTTACGAGGACAGACTTGAGGAGCTCTGCCTGTTTTCATTGGAGGAGAGGAGAGACAGGGGGACATGATTGAGGTCTTCAAGTACCTCAAGGAATAAATAGGGTAAACATGGAGGGATCTTAGACTAAAGCAGGGAGGCATCACCAGAGGGCATGGTTTGAAGTTGGAAGGTGGAAGGGTGAGGGGGAAAGAGGAGGAGGTTTTCACTGAGAGGGTGGTGGACCCTTGGAATGCTCTGCCTGGTGAGCTGGTTCAGAGATTCACAGTGGAGAGCTTTAAGAGAGGTGGGACAGACACAGAAAGTGGATGTATCAGATGATGGCCTGTCCCGGAGGGGTGGGGATGGATGATAGGGTTTCTGAGCACAAGGGATGGAGGGTCTCGCACCCAACTAAGGATCTAGGTTCGAGCAGACTTGATAGACCATAAGGCCTAATCTGCTGGCAAATAGTATGTTAGTATGTTAGTATATCCTTGTCCATTCCCTCCCCCTGACATGGGGGTCTGTACACAACCCCTGTGCGGATTGTGGTACCTTTTCCAGTCTCCAAGGTGACCTGCAGTGCATCCTCTCCTCCCTGTTTACTCTTTTGTTCAGTTGCTTTTATCCCTTCCTTTACATAGAGAGCTACTCCTCCCCCTCTTTTCCCCTGTCTGTCTCTCCTGTAGGTTATGTACCCTGGCATGTTAACATCCCAGTCATGGTTCTCTGTGTACCATGTTTCTGTGACTGTTACGATATCCAGGCATCCCTCTTCCATCAAGGCCACCAGCTCAGGGAGCTTGTTACCCAGACTACAGGCATTGGTACTCATTACCCTCCATTTCCTGATGGCCTTACTCCTTTTTGCCCCATCCCTGTCCTTCTTGCCTTTGTCACTTTCTCCATTTACCCCTGCCCTTACCAAGATTCATCTGTGCCTATCCCAAGCATGTTTGAAGTCCACCATAGTTTTTGCCCCCACCACCTCTGCTGGAAGGCTGTTTCTGGCATCCGCCACTCTTTCAGTGAAGAAGTACTTCTTCCTGTCCCTCCTAAATTTCACCCCTTCCAGCTTCATTGCATGTCCCCTTGTTCTTGAGCACCTTCTCTTCTGAAAAATACTCCCCTCCTGTACCTTATTAACCCCCATGAAGTATTTATGGGTCTCTATCATGTCCACACCTCCTCTCTCCCAGGGTGTACATATTAAGATCCCTCAGTCTCTCCTCATAGGGCTTTTTGATGCAGCTCCTGCACCATTCTAGTTGACCCCTCCCTAGGCACCCCAGCATCCCACTGGAACTACCTACTGCCTTGTTGTATTGCATCTTCACCTTCAGGTCATCCAATACAGTTCTGGGTGGAAGGTTTAGATGCTACTTTGATGGGCATTAAAACTAGCCATGGAGGGAGGCAGAAAAACTGAGGGAGGCAAAGACCGCACCTCCTCCCCCACCCCGAGAGAGGAGTAGCCCTTGGGAAATGAGTTCCCCGGGGCTACAGAGGCATAAGAAGAAGGAGGAGGGCAGAATGGGTGGGTCAGGAAGAGAAACTAAAGCTGAAAGAGGAGTTAAGGAGTGCAGGCAGAGGGATAGTGAAAAAGGGGAGGACAGGACCAGGGAAACAAGAGGTGGAAAGGATGGAAGCAGGAAGGGAAGGCAAGGCAAAATAAGGGGAGAAAGAACCAAAAGGAGTGGAGAGTCATGAGTGCCAATTCAAGGAGCCTAAGTAATATAATTCCTGACCTTGAAGCAATCATTACAGAGGCAGAACTGGATCTGATGGTCATAAGTGAGCCATGGTGCACCTACAACCACAGCTGGGAAGTGGCCATACCACGCTATACCATGTTCCAGAAGGAAAGGACAGGGAGGAAAGGTAGGGGGCATTGTGTTATATGTGAGGGAAGGCATAAAGGCCACAGAGATACATAGACACCAGGGGGATAAGAAAGGACCAGCGGTACTATGAGTTAGCTTAGAGACAGGGTCCAGGGATTTTTTCCACATAGAAACATAGAAATTGACAGCACAAAGGGATTGCAAGATCCATCTAGTCTGCCCGATATGGGTAACTACACCCCCCCCCCCATTCTTTATGTGAAATTATACTTTTGTGCCCGTCCCAGGTGTTTTTGAACCTGTTTACCATTTTGGCCTGCACCACTTCCCGGGGCAGGCAATTCCATGGCTCGACCACCCTCTCAGTGAAGAAGAACTTCCTAACATTGCTCGTGAATTGCCCACCCTTGAGCCTCATATCGTGTCCTCTAGTTGTGATGTTTTTCTTCTCCTGAAGGAGCTCCTGCACCCCTACCTTATTTATACCCTTGATAAACTTGAATGTCTCAGTCATGTCCCCCTTCTCCCTCCTCTGCTCCAGAAAGTACATGTTGAGCTCCCTCAGCCTATCCTCCTATGCCATTTGATGCAGACCCTGAATCATTTTTGTGGCTCTCCTCTGCACTGTCTCAATCCTATTGATGTCATTCCTAAGGTGCAGCCCCCAGAACTGTACGCAATACTCCAGGTGGGGTACACCAGTGCCCTGTAATGTGTCAGCACCAACTCCCTTCTGTGATTCGTGATTCCCCTCCCTATGCAACCCACATTGGGGGTGGTGTACAGACCACCAGCACTGGGGAGGAGGTAGACAAGGTTTTGGGGTAGGCCATTGGTAGAATGATAAACAAAGGGGAAGTATTGATTATGGGGACTTTAATCAGCCAGATGTAGACTGGATCATTCTGGCCGCAGCTACAACACAAAGCAGGGCCAGCCTTGATTCCCTATGGGGACATTTCTCAGGCGGCCAGTTACAGAACCCACTAGAGATGGGGCAGTGCTGCACTGGTATTTATAAACAGGAACAGGGACTGCATTGCAGATGTCACAGTGGGTAGTCCCCTGGTACAAGCAATCACCATAGTGATACGGATTGTGCAACAGAAGAATCACACTAAGACAACAGTCTTGGATTTCAAGAGGGCAGATTTTAAAGAAATGGGAGACAGCCTCAGTAAGTACCTCAAAGGGGGATGGTTGTGAAAAGTGGAGATCCAGTGGAAAAAATCAAGGAGTGAATAGCTTAGGCAACAGCTTGCTGTTTAAAGGAAATAAGCAAGGCAAGGAGGAGAAAGAGGCCCATATGGTTCTCAAAGGAGCTGACCAAGATGGTAAAGGAGAAAAAAACAACATTTGGGAAGTACAAGGAGACCCCGATGAAGGTGGACAGGGAGGTATATATGAAAAACAAAGGGAGGCAGAAAGGAACGTGAGGGCAGCTAAGGAACAAACAGAGGAGAGGTTTGCCAGGGAAGTCAAAAAAGGGAATAAGACTTCTTCAGGTATGAGAGTTAAAGGATACCTAAACAACATTTTGACAACAAACTATTCAAAAATCTGACTCCGTAGGTGACTAAAGGAAAGGCTGCTGTATTCATTAATGCTAAAACTACATCTACATAATTTACCTAAATGTGGGTCCAGAGCATCTTAAAATTGTAAAATCGGCTTTTCAATTTAAAAAAAAAACTCTTACCTGCTTCCTAAAATGGCCACCAAATATGTTATGTGATGACATCATTGGAGCCAAAGTCAGAGAGGTATATGGCTCTCTATAGTGCTAACTGGTTCTTTTTTCCTTTTGTATAGAATTGTTTCACCCAAATGATCAAGCTGTATACAAGAAAGAGACCTCGAAGTAATCATATCTAATGATCCCAAGGTGGCAGGGCAGTGTAACAAGGTAGTAGGCAAGGCTAGTGAAATGCTTGTGTGCACAGGAAGGGGGATTTCTAGTAGGGAAAGGGAGGTGGTGTTGCCACTGTATCACTCGCTAGCGAGACCCAACCTAGCATACTGTGTCCAGTTCAGGAGGCCACAACTCCACAAGGACTCTGACAGGGTGAAAGCAGTTTGGAGGAGGGCTACCAAAAAGGTGCCATGGTTGCATGGGAATCCATACAGGAAGTGGCTGTGGGAGCTCAACATGTACTCCCTAGAGGAGAGGCGAGCAAGAGGGGACATGACTGAGACATAAGTATCTCACAGGGGTGAACAAGGTGCAGGTCGGGAGTCTCTTTCAGAGCAGGAAAAAACCAGAACATGGGGCAATGCAATAAAGGTGGTGGAGAGGTCAAGAGGGATGTGAGGAAATACTTCTTCACAGAAAGAGTAGTGGATGCCTGAAACAGCCTGCCAGAAGTGATGGTGGGGGTGAAAACATTGGGGAGGCACACAGACATAATAAGAAGAAGAGGAAAGGGAGGCGGGAGGGATGCTGATGATCAAACTGGGTCCAACATGTTGGAATAGTCAGAGAAAAATAGGGCAGACTGGATTTGTCTACTGGTCGTTTTCTGCTGACAAATTCTGTTTCTATGATTTCAGGGTTTTAAATAATTGATTAGCAGTTTTTTTCTTGGGGCAATACTAACTGTACAGAAAGCATTTATATAGGTTTTCTAGAAGTGTTATATTTGTTAAACACAGTGAGGCAAGTGCTATGCATTTTCACAATGTTTTAGAACTTTTATGAGCAAAACGCTAATCAATTTTTAGAGTTAAATAAAACCCTGGATTTGATCACCCCAAAGTCCTTTTCCTGTTTAATGACCATGACTACAACTTCCACCATTTTGTATTCTGCCCCTGACTTTTTGTGCCCTAGGTGCATGATTTTGCACTTCTCTGCAGTGAAACCCAGCTGCTATACCACTGATCACTCCTTGAGTTTTCTCAAGACTCTACACATTCTCTCCACCATCTCTGAAGTCTCACTATCCTATTACAGATTTTTGTGTTATCTGCAAATAGGCATACCATCCCTTCCAGCAGTTCTGCAATGTCACTTATAAAGACATTAAAGAGGATTGCTACTGAGTACTGAGCCCTGAGGTACCCTGCTGGTCACTCACCCATCCCCAGAGTGAGTGCTATTTACCAACACCATCTGCCACCCATCCATTAACAAATTTTGTACCCAGTTTACCACCTTGGGACCCACCTCTAAACTGCTCAGTTCCCTTAGGAACCTCCTATGTGTTAGAATGTCGAAGGTCTTGCTGAAGTATAAGTAGGCCAGGTCTATCGCCCATCCAGCTCTACTTCCCTGGTCATTCAATTAAAGAAAACATCAGGTTCATCTAACATGACCTTCCCCGTGAATACATGCTGCCTCAGGTCCTATAACCTGCTAGATTCAAGATACTCCATTAGCCATTCTTTTAAAAAGTGCCTCCATTAACTGCCCCGCCACTGACATCAGACTGACTGGCCTATAGTTGCCAGCCTCCTCCCTGCTGCCATTTTTATGAAGTGAGACTACATCTGCCTTCCTTCAGTCCTCTGGAACTACTCCTGCTTTCACTGAGTTGTTGAATACAGCTGTCAGAGGTGCAGCCACTACCTCCCTGAGCTCCGTTAGCACCCTTGGGTGTACCCCATCTGGCCCCACAGGTTTATCCACTTTCACATTCGCGAGTTCTTTCAGGACTCTTTCCTCTATGGAAGAACATGTGACTACTTCCCTGCCCCCAGTGTTCCTGTTGCTTTTATGATTTCCTCCCCTTCCACTGTGAAGACTGAACAGAAGTATCTGTTCAGGATATTTGCTTTCTCCTGATCCTCCTCTGCAAAGTCTCCCTCTACATAGAAACATAGAAACATAGACTTTGACGGCAGATCAGGACCACTTGGCCCACCCAGCCTGCCCATTTCCCTACCTATTGGATAAGCTATAGATTCTAGTTAACCAAAAGACTACTTCCTGCAACTCCCGACTGCGATTACCTTATGTCTATCCCATGCATGTTTGAATTCCCACTGTTTTAGACCCCACAACCTCTCCAGGAAGAAGTGTTCCACGGTCCACCACTCTTCCGTGGAAAATAATTTCCCACATTACCCCTGAGCCATCCCTCTAACTTTAAATTGTGCCCCTTGTTCTTACACGCTCTTTTCTGAAAGATGCTACCCTCCTGGACTTTGTTGATTCCCTTGAGGTACTTGAAAGTTTCTATCATGTCCCCCTGTCCCTCCTTTCATCAAGGTATGCATATAAGCTCTCTCAGTCTCTCTTCATATGGTTTCTGATGTAGACCCTGCACCATTTTAGTTGCCCTCCTCTGGACTGCTTCCATCCTGTCTATGTCCTTGAGTAGATGAGGTCTCCAAAACTGCACGCAGTACTCCAGACGAGGTCTCACCAACTGCCTGTACAGATGGATAACCACTTCCCTTTTTCTACTTGTGATGCCCTTCCCTATTCATCCCAGTATCCCCCCAGCTCTCCTTACTGACTTCTCACATTGCTTACCCACCTTTAGGTCATCTGATATGATTACACCCAGATTCCTTTCCATTTTTGTTGTCGTTAGCACCTCCCTTCTATTGTGTACTCTTCTCCTGGATTTTTATTTCCTAGGTGCATTACTTTTGCACTTCTTTGCATTGAATCTAAGTTGCCATATGTCTGACCATTCCTCCAACCTTGCAAGTCCCTTCTCATCCTTTTCTACCCCCCCTTGTGGCATCAACTCTGTTACAGATCTTTGTGTCATCTGCAGAGAGCATACCTTTCCTTCCAGACCCTCTGTGTCACCTGTAAAGACGTTGAAGAGACTGGACCAGTACTGAGCCCGAGGCACTCCACTAGTAACCCCCTTCTTCAGAATGTGTTCCATTCACTATGACCTTCTGTGTCCTGTTGTGCAGCCAGTCAGGCTACCACCCTGGGACCCACTCCCAGGCTGGCTAACTTGATTATTAATCTTTATGTGGGACTGTGTCAAATGCCTTGCTAAAGTCTGCAGGGCTATATCCACAGACCTCCCTGTCTATTACTTTGGTCACCCAGTCAAAGAAATCGATTAGATTCATCTGACATGACCTTCCTGCTGTGAATCCATGCTGCTTTGGGTCCTGTGCCCTGCTGGCCTCTAGGTACTCAACAATTCTTTCCTTCAGAGTGATTCCATCATTTTCCCACCACTTGAGGTCAAACTAACAGGTCTGTAGCTCTCAGGGTTTCTGCCTTGCTCCCACTTTTGTGAAGGGAATCACATCTGCCTCTTCCAGTCCTCAGGTACCACCCTATCTTCCCATGATTTGTTAAAAAGTGTGGTTAGTGGTGTCACTAGGTCCTCCCTTAGCTCTTTTAGGATTCTAGTGTGAATCCCATCAGGCCCCATTGCTTTGTCCACCTTGAGTTTTAGGAGTTCTTTCAGGACTCTTTCTTCTGTAAATGGACTGGCGTCAACCCCACTACCCAGAGTGCTTCTACTGTTTGGTTTAGGTAACTCCTCCCCCTCTTCTTCTTTTGTGAATACTGAGCAAAAGTATTCATTCAGTATCTCTGCCTTTTCACTGTCTCCCTCTGCCCACCTCCCCTCTCCTTTATTAATCTTCACTATCCCTCCCTTAACCTTTCTATGCTCCCTAATGTACCTATAAAAGGTTTTATCCCCCTTCTTAACTGAGTTGGCTACCTTTTCCTCGGTTTGGGCCTTTGCTTTTCTGACTGCCTTCCCCACTTCTTTCTGCTTTAATTGATACAGTTCCCTGTCATGCTCCTTCAGTGATTCCTTATACTTTTGAATGCAGCCTTTTCTCCTTAACCTTCCCTGACACCTCTTTGGAGAACCGTGGAGTTTTTTTTATTCCGTCATTTCTTTTATTTGTTTCACAAAGGCTTGTTGCCTCCATGATGGCAGTTTTGATTGTTCTCCATTGTTCTTCCACCCCTCCTTTCTGGCCATTTGCTAATGCATTCCTCAGGTATTCACCCATTATGCCAAAGTCAGCCCTTCTAAAGTCCATTATCCATGTCTTTGTATGGCTAGTCTTCATGGTTGTGATTATTGTGAAGCACACTGTGCAGGGGTCGCTTGTTCCCAGATGTCTACTGAGTTCTAAATTTGTGATCCTCTCTCCATTTGAGAGTACCAGGTCTAATATTGCTCCCTTCCAAGTGGGTTCCACCACTAGCTGTCTAAGGCATGCCCCCTGTAGGGCATTGAGAATGACCCTGCTCTTGGATGTGGCTGCAGTCCATGTAGTCCAGTTAACATCTGGCATATTCAGGTCCCCCATCAAGAGTATCTCCCTTTTCAGCCATTTTGAGAATGCCTCTATCATTTTCTTGTCCATTTCCTCCTTGAGACGGGGTCTGTATACAACCCCCAGCGGATTTAGATGCTATTCCTGTCTCCAAGGTGACACAGAGTGCCTCTTGTCCTCCCCCTTTACTTTTTAGTTCTGTAGCTTTGATCCCTTCCCTTATGCAGAGAGCTACTCCACCTCCTCTTTTATCCTCCCTGTCCCTTCGGTAGATTGTGTACCCTGGTATGTTGACATCCCAGTCATGGATCTCCGTGTACCATGTTTCTGTGACTGCCACACACTAACCAAGTGTTCCTCTTCCATCAGGGCTACTAGCTCAGGAAGCTTGTTTCCCAGACTGCGAGCATTGGTACTCATTGCCCTCCATTTAATGTTGGCTTTATCCTTTTTTACCCCACCCCTGCTCTTACTGCCCTCCTTAACCTCAAAACCCCTCATTTGGTCTTCCTGGTAACTGGTGCCAGACACCTGTATTACAAGCTAATACACATATTTAGCACCAGTTGGTATGCCAAAGAGCATTACAGAACTGAAATAAAAAGGCTTTTATAGGGCCAATTGGAACTCAGTATATGCTCGCCAACAGCCTCTCTTCAATGTCGTCATTCCATATGACATCCCGGCCATTTTGGGAATGATTCTCGGAGCAGGCTTCCACATGGAGAATGGGCTTATTTACAAAAGTCAAAAGCTATGAAAACGTATTAAACCTCATTTTTGGAGGTAATCAGCTAAACTGTTTAACAGAGGGGCTCTCCTTTACAAGACTGTGGAGCTGGATTTTACGATCTCAAGCAATAAAATAAAATGGTTTAGGTGTCTTTTAAGCTTTGCAGCCTCTTCCCTTGAGAACTATAACTGTCTCTTCTTCCTCCTCTTCTTGCTTACTTGTTCTGTGTTACAGTTTGTTGCCTTCACTATGCCATCACTTAATTTGGCTCACTGTTACTCCACCCTCCCAGGTAATCCCCTCCTGCTAGGTCATCTATGAGGCATTCACCCTTTTTTTTTTAATCTGCCCTCATAAAGTCCAGGATCCTTATCCTCGTGTGGATTGCTTCTGCTGCATCCTTATATTAAACCACAATGTATGGCAATTGCTGGTCCCCAGGTGGCAACCCACTTTGACGTCTGCAATCCTATCCCTGTGTGTGAGCACCAGGTCCAGTATTGCCCCATCATGAGTGGGCTCCTTTACTAGTTGTCTGAGAAACACCCCTTGCAAGGAATCTAGGATAGAAATATAGAATTTGACGACAGATAAAGACCCCTTGGCCCACCCAGTCTGCCCATTTCCCTACCTAGTGGATAAGCTGCAGATCCTAGTTAACCAGCAGCCTACTTCTTCCTACCCCCACCCCCTAGAATTGCCTTATGACTGTCCTATGCATGCTTGAATTCCACCACTGTTTTTGACTCCACAACCTCCTCCGGAGAAGCGTTCCATGCCATCCACAACCCTCTCTGTGAAAAATACTTCCCTTCACGTTACCTCTGAGCTGCCCCCTCTGTCTTCCAAGTTGTGCCCTTTACTTGTTCTTGCACACTCTTTTTTTTGAAAGATGCTACCCTCTTAGACTTTGTTGATTCCCTTGAGGTACTTGAAAGTTTCTATCATGTCCCCCCTCTCCCTCCCTTCCTCGAGGCTATACATATTAAGCTCCTTTAGTCTCTCTTCATATGCCTTCCGGTGCAGACCCTGCACCATTTTAGTTGCCCTCCTCTGCAACAATGCAGGATGTTCCTGCTTCTAACTGAGGCCATGGCTGGGAGGCTCCAGTCTACATCTGGTAGACTGAAATGCCCCACTAGTAGCACCTCCTCTTTTTTTGCCATTGTGCAAATGGTTTCTCCCAGTGCCTTATCCAGTTCCTCTCCCAGTGCGAGTAGTGGTTCCAGTTTGTGTCTCCAGGGTGACCCACAGCACTTCCAGTCTCTCCTTTCCTCCCGGGTATGCATACACACACACACACACACACAAAACCGCACACACACACAACCACACAATCACACAACCGCACAACCACACAGCAGTTAGCTGCCCAGAAGTGATGGGAGTTATTGGAATAATCCTACCCTATCAGTTAATAGCAATACGGCAGTGCACTCGCAGCTGCATAAGTGGCTGTGGAGGGACCCAAGCCTGGTTCCTCACAGAAGGATTAAATTAAATGTAAATGATATTATTATGAAATATAGTCACTCGCTGCAACAATGCCAGTTAGCTGACAAGTCTCACTCACTATAGTCAAGCCAATAAAATCTCTAAAAAAAAAATTTTTGAGATTTCTTCTTAGGTACAAAGTAGTAAGCTCTCTAAAGAAAATATATTTCTTTTTAAAATTTTTCTACAGCAAAAAGACACAAACTTAGAACAGTTTCTTGAGTGCATACTATGTATGCACACACAGAAAACAGCAGCTAGCTGTCCAGAAGTGGTGGGAGTCAGTGGACTAGTTCCTGGATAGGGAAGCACACAACCTTTCTACTTAAAGTGCTGCCATTTTTAAAAGCATAGGCTTACAAAAAGTAATAAAAGACGGAATAGAACACACACCAAATGGTAAGATACTAACAGCTTTTATTAGCTGATCTGCTACTTAGAGACAAATGGTGTACATCCCTATGTATCGCCTCAACAGGCTTCATCATCTTACTGTTCGATGTGTGCCATTTATTTTATTTTTTTAATTTCTTCTTTGGCACAAAGCCACAATCAACAGTAGAAATAAGGTCTCTAACAGCATGCACAGTGTGCACAGTCACACTACTGTAGACAAACACAGGACAATATGGCAGCCACCCAGATGAGGTGGTGGGAGTCAGCCAACTCTGGCCTCCACAAAAAAAAAATACATATATATGTTTTTTTAATTTACTATGCTTTTTGCTGCAACTTGGCCACCAGCATCCAGCCCAGTCACAGACCTCCGCACTCCCACCTCATAGATCGATTGTGCTCTACCCGGCACCCCTGGTTTATCACCAAGGGGGTGGGGTCACGACACCAACTCCCCTTAAGTGCCGCAATCCTAGTATCCATCCGGGAGAGCCAGTTAGGAGGCTAACTAAAGCCAGAGGTGAGGCTTTATAGAGGCAGGCCCAGCTGCAAGTTTTCTTCCCTGTAGGCAAGGGTAGGGTCATGGAATGACGACCAGCGTCCACCCCATCCCTGAGATCAGCAGCCATTGGTGCTATGTAACATGGCCAGCCTCCACTGGGTGTTGCTCCTGCACCAAACACTCACCAACCCCCCCCAGAGAAGGAGAGCAGTATGGGGATGCTCGATCCTTCTCCCCCCGGTTGGCCCTTCAGCGACCCAGATCCATTCCCAAACCTGGGTCACTGTCATCACAAGTGGAAATCCAACCACTGCACTGATGGACCAGACAAAAAAATAAATATTTATAAAAAAACTGGTGAGCAATTTCACCCATAAGGAAACCTGGTTATAATTCGCCCACTGTAACCTGCAGGTTATAACGGCAAGCAGAGATTTCCCTCGTTCCGTGCAGGCACCAGCTGCAATCCTCACTTTCTCTGCTCAGGCACCGCTCCTCAGCACTGGACAGTTCACCAATAAAAAACATTTATACTGGTGGTCAAAAAAAAATAAAAAGGAAACGTGCATTTCTTTCCTGAGTTTCCTGAGCTGCTACGGACTGTGCTGAAACCTGGCCAGTCCATAGCTCCATAGGGATGTCTATTTTATGTAATTGCTGTGGTGAAATTAAAAAATACCCAGCAATTATATAAAATAAAGTCTGGGTAGGTGTGTAAAACTCAAATTTTACACACACCTTTGGTGTGGGATGCCTTTACAAAACCCTCAAGCTTCGCTCTTGGGGTTTATGTGGCATCCCATACCTCAGGTGTGTGTAAAATTCTCATTATGACCACCCACCCAGCCATTATTCTATATATTAAACACAGTTATACACTTCACTGCACGTCAGTTAGACTACGATAAATCTAAATGCTTAGTTGGCCTTGTTCTTTTTTTCAGACAAGTCCAACTAAATTACAAAAAAATGTATATTTCTATTCACTAAATAAATCCCTGTAAAGTCTCCCTTACTCTCTTTAGCTGTTTAAAACACTACAGCTGTAAGCTAAGGTGGATCTGCTCAACATCCATAATGTAAAGGAAGAGCCTCTAGAACAGATTCATTAAAGTACCTTGGGGTAACCATTGACCAGACACTTATATTTGCACCACACATAGATCAAATCATCTGCAACATTAACAGGAAACAGGGCGAGCTCTATAAACAAAGGCACAACCTCACCACAGAAGCCAAAGGAGTGGCAGTCACAAGTTCCATCCTTCCATTCATAGATTACAGCTTAATAGTTTATAGGACTGCCTCCGATACTATGTTAAGTAGGGATCAGTTAGTCCTGAACAAAGACTGGTGCTTTGTAACAGGGGTAGACAAACAGATGCACACGTGCACACTCTACTCCGTCAAAACATGGCTCCCCTTGCATGACAGAATTAAGTACCAGACCTGCCTGCTGGGTATGAAAACCCTCATGGGTCTGAACCTCCCAGGCCTGCAAGCTCTCCTAAGTCATGCCCAAAGTCCCTACCCTACCAGAAGCATGGCATGTGGTACCCTGGCAGTGCCTTTCAGCAAAACAGGTCTAGCCAAATGCTCTTTTGCAAGCAGAGCCCCCCAATGGCTTAATGAATTACCAGTATCACAAGAGACACCTGTTAAACTGAGCCAGTTCAAACAGGAACTACTAAAAGTGCTCCTACCTGGCACCAACTGTGGCTGCATCTTCCAAAAAGACCCCTCCACACATTGACACATGATGCCAGCACCACAACCCATCCCTATCAATGCCCCTCTTTGACCTCTCACTCATGTACTACTCTACTGAATTCCTGTGCCACAATGTGCACAAATCTATCCCCAGACAATGCTTTGCAGGGCTGCTACCTGTGTTCGACACTACTATTACTGTGAACTACAAGGCCCCATGAAGTAAACCTTTGATTTGTGTACTCTGATGATATGTTACCAACTTTCTGTTGTTACTGCTTAAGCTATATTGTTGATTTGTGAACTCTGAAGATATGTTGTAAACCACCTTTTGTTTTTGAAGTGGAACCTTTGTAAATGAGCATTTTGCTCAATGGTGTGCATCCAAGTAATAAATAAATAAAAAGTAAATCTGGTTTGGTTTTAGTACACACACACACATACACACACACACACACACACACACACACACACACACACACACACATGCTATGTATGTCTGCTGGGCTGGAGCCCTTCTTGTCTCTCTGTGACAAGCAAACAATGCTTCTTTAGTTTCCTTCTTCTTCTCTCTCTCTAGCAGATCTCCTAAAAAAGCCTTACATTTTCATATTAAAGTGTAAAATAAATTGACCATCTCTAGCTTGGGATTTTGGAAGGGAATACTGTCAAGATTTCTGCTTTTTGGCTAATTTTAACAAGTGGATGGAAGTATCTGCCTACCTGGGCATCCTTTACATTGCCACTAAGTATGGATAACACTAGGATATTGTACACCCAATAATTCTTCTGGAATAACCTGTAGCAAATAATAAAATGTGTAATACTAGGAAACTGAACACCCTGTAATTCTTCTGGCTTAGTCATGAGCCACCTGATCCAAGCTACACCCTGCCTGGATGGCCCATGCCTTGCCACTTAGTAGACCAGTTTAGTCACACAAAAGTTTCTTCCCCCACTTGGAAAAGTCCCAGCAGAGCACTCACACCACTGTTTTTTTAGTTATTTAGTTGTTTATTGTTGATCAGTTAAAAAAAATTACAACATTATGAATATCAACATACACAAAATAAAAATGCATCTCCACAAACATACACTTGGTACAAATCCCAGATACTAAAACATAAAATATATACAATACATTTTCACACAAAAGCTGAAGTCTCACATCCATGTCATGTTCATTATTCTGATAAGCTAGATCCTACAATAAAACCAGGGTATTATAATTACCACAAAATATGGTTTTCTACAAATATTTATTACTATAACTGCTTACTTTTTAGTAAGTATCGTCCTTAGTCAATGCAGCATAAACTTTAAAGGATTACCATATTATTCTCCCTCCATTCATTAGAACCTACTGTACCAAAAGCTCCTTAATATGTACTAGGTTCAGTCATCAATTTATGCCCCAAATCAGGCTTGTCACAAGTTTGCAGAAACACTATTGCGTAGATAGTGATGACAGTGAGTAAGTCACTGGACCTGAATTAAACAACCAACATTGCCAGTAACACCCTCACTCTTTTGACAAATTTCAGAGACAACCTGCAGCACCTGCTGGCTTTGAGCCTCCAGTTGTCACCTATGTGGCCAGAATTATAAACCAACAACATCTGAAAACCACCTCTGGGTCAACATAAACGTTGCATGCTATCCTGTGTGCACACATATTTGCTTCATTTCAGACACCTTTGCCCTGTAATGGACCCTACTGTGGGCATCAAAAGATGCATCCACTTAACTTCGGGTCTCCTTTCAGGCCGGGTATCTACTCCAAAGGTACTACTGCATGTCATATACATAAATTACATACGTCTAATTATATGCCCCAATGGGAATTTCATTGATGCCAGTTATACCTGAACCTTTTTTGCAACCATTTAGAAACAACCTGCTGTAAATATTGCTCCTTACCTCTGATTATCATCAGATATGGCAGGAATTACACACCAACAACAAATGGAGTTCCTATCAGGTCACTATGAGCAGCCCCCTATATAGATTTCACTCCACTTTCTGGCTCACTTGCCCTCTATTGGGCCAGAATATGACTCCCAGTCCAATCCTCATAGAGGCCTTTGATTTGTCTATCATAAGTTGTTATAATCTATTAGCTAATTAAATTATCAAAAGCATGCCCCTGGCTCTGCAAGCTGCTTTAGCACAGGTTCATTGTCTCAGAGATTTACATTTTGATTTGTGTTTTAACTTTGTTATTGCATGTACATTTCCATTCTAAAATCTGAGTTAACACTTAATTAAGACTAAATGGCAAACTATAATAGATTCCACAATAACAGAAATCAAAATGCAAGAAGATCAGCATTTAAAACTCATTAAAAGTTTGGAATTTGTACTTATGTAACACAATAATAGAGCACAGGGCTGCAAATGTTACTTATTACTTATACACACAGTCCATTAAGAGTCTTTTCGTTATTTGAAGCCTTAAGCAATTTAAATTACTCCTTGGCTGTGCAAAACACTTTTTAAATTTTTTTTTTAGTTGTTTAACCAGGTATAGCACACTAAGCTGCAAGCTTTTTTACAGGAGCAACCTGGGAGCACAAGGAGGTTAAGTGACTTGCTCAGGGTCACACAGTATGCAAGTGGAAGCTGAGGGATTCAAACCCACGTCTGGTCTACTGGATGTCACCAGATTTGGAACTCAGAGCCTTAGACCACTGTGCTATACTGCCTCCCCTAAATAAGGAGTAAAAACTCAAAGAGTAAAAGCTCAAACACTTTGAGTTACTGAAGCCGCTTTTAAAATATGGTTAGCAGAGGGGAAACTTAAATTCTAAAGTAGCTCCCCAATGGGAGTCCATTATGGTCATAATATCCATATGTCCATGATATCTATAATTATTTCAAGAAGAAAAATGAAGAATAATTCTGGAAGGCTCTTTTTTCAAAGTGTCTACCTCCAAATATTTTGTTAGTTACTTCTGACAGACTATTTTTACACTTATTCCCTCCATGTCGGCCGTAGTTTCTTTTGCAGCTTCTCTACTCGAGATCCTCAGGCTCCACATTTCTTACCGGCACTCTGTGTCTATCTTCAGTTTGGTCCTGCATGTGCAGCAAAATCATTTAGGGGGTTTTATCGGCCATCTCCCAGGATATCACCCTAATCCAATGCCTTCTCCAATTTTTCACCTCTTTTGGCAGTCAGGAACACCTGTGGAAAGCAAAGAAAATGTTCCACTGAGCGTAGTAATTTTGACATAACACAATGGAAGTGGTACCCCCTTAGGCAAAGGTGGCATACCTCTTTTAAAGATGAATCAAGCTTTCCAGCACATATAGTGCTTCCTCAAGGCTCCACCAGACTCAGCGTTCCTGTAGGTTGTTGTGGCTTGCAGCCCTGAATGTTGAACCGCAAAATGACATTCTCTCATCAGTTCCAGAAATGACACACCAAAATTCTTAACATTTTTTAAGACTATGTTTTGGCCAGCTCTATACCATTGTAAAACAGATCTGCTTTTTGCAATTTAGACACCCAAAAACATACTGCCTGGCTTATGTTTACAACTCGGCTCCAGTAAAAAACATAGCATAATAGGCAATGTGTCCGTCAAACTCACCAACAGTAAGCCACTACCAAATTCACCCTCGTGGGTGCAATGCCGAAATAATATTAGTTTAATTCAAAATTTGTCAAAATGAAGTCAAGGAAGTTAAAAAAAACCTACAAACAGACAGCACTCTCTTGGCGTGGTGAGGAGCGGAGCAGCAGCACTGCCATCTTGCCCCCCCCATCCACCAGGGAAGTTGACCTCCCACCACTGTGAACCTTACTTAGCATTGTAAAATGCTTCTGGTATACACGGTAGTAACCATTGGCCTAGTTCTCTGCCATAAACCACACAGCCTAGAAACAAACAATGTAGAGGAGAAACAAGGGGACCTATTACACATGTGGGACTTCTTCTCACTCTGACAGAACTTAGCATACAAGCACCCAAGAAGAAATGCTTTTTCTAACAAATGGCATGATTAGTACAGGCGGACAATAATCAAAACTGGCATTGTTAACCTGCGCCTGGCAAAATCACCAGAAATTAAGTCATGCACATTATCTGACGCAGTCCTACTTATAATGTGTAGAGATGTGGAGACAAACCCTGGCCCCAGACCAGCAAGCCATGAAATTAAGATATTCCATAAAAATGCAAGAAGATTAGCTTAAAATAAAGGAACAATTTAAAGTTTGGGCTTGGAAGGAATACCGGGAATCATTGGTCTAACAGAAACCTGGCTAAACAAAAATAGTTCAGACAAAGAAATTGGCCCGATGCCTACAATCAAGTTAGACTGGACAGGTGCAAAAGAGGAGGAGGAGGGGGTAATGCTCTCTATAAAAGATCTTGGCACCATGGAAACAATTTACTCTGGCACCCTAGAAAGTACAGAATGTATTGTTGTAGCTATAAGCTCCATAAAACTGAACACCATAGGATCATAAAATCATAAGGTGTAGGAGCCGGTAGCCGTAGGCCTTTTGGCTCGCCCAGTATTAATCTGAAAATTCCAACTTCCTATTGCCCACATACTTATCCAGTGATATCTTAAATGCATCCAAGGATTTACTTAATACTATCTCCATAGCTAGCCTATTACAGGTTCTGACAACTCTCTGATTAAACCATGCACTCCATTTCATAGTCCTATAGAATTCATCCTTTAACTAATAGCTATGAAACCTACTCTCTCTTCCAAATTGCTTCCTCTCTAAACCAACACACTCCCAAAAGTCCCTGTCGTTGAATGCCCTATATGCCAAACATACAGCAGGTCCACCTTCAGTCTCCTATACTTCAGAGAGTAAAAATTTAAGTCCAGCAGCCTCTCACCACTGGACTTATTGGATAATTGCCTGATTTTTTAGTGGCTTTCCTCTGAATTCTCTCAAGCATTCTAATGTTATGTTTATTATGAGGTGCCCAGAACTGCACACAGTACTCCAGATGTGGTTGTGCCAAGGTCTTATACAAGGGTACCAGGACCTCTCTATCTCTGTTCTTAATATCTCTATGGATACCACCCAGGACTTATTACACTTGCTAGCTGCTTCTCCACATTGTTCTCCATGTGACAGCTTGTTGGTAATAATAATGCTAAGGTCCCTTTCACTATTAGTATCCACTATCTTTCTCCCATGTAAGAAGTACTGTATGACACCCTCCTATTCCTGTTACCAATATGCATTACTTTGCATTTATCTATACTGAATGTTAATTTATGATTTTTGGCCCACAGATCTACAGTATATTGTATAGTTCATTCTAAAACTGTTCTACAGGTTTGTCTTTATCGACAATTGCTCCAATTTTCACATCATCCACAAACGTACAGTTCCAGAAGCTGCTCAACATTTGCATAGATGCAATATAAATACTAAAAAGGGTTGGTCCCAAGATCAAATCCTGTGGGGCACCACTCATCACTTCAACCCACGTTGACAAATGACCTACCACACAGACCCTCTGTTTCCTACCATCCAACCATGAAGTTACCCAATTGATGATATTTGTATCTAAATTCATATCATTCAATTGCTTAATCACAGGTGTATGAGGTATTGTATCAAATGCTTTGGAAAAGTCAAGAAAGAGAATATTGACAGGGAGACCTGCATCCAATGCTCTTAAACAGGACACCATGTTGAGTTATATCAACCAAACCTTCTCGAGTTATATGATCATCAATTAACTCCTTTACAAACTCCTCCATTATTTTCCCCACAATTGAGGTAAGACTGATAGGTCTATAGTTTTTGCAGTAATTTCAAGAGTCCTTTTTAGGGCTGCAGAAGGTGTAGAACTGCACATCTCTTTCTATTAGAAAAGGACTCAGCGCATTCCTTCCAGCAGAACAACATGTTGGATTTGTAACATGGTCACCTCTGCATCGGTGAAGCACTCTGTTCGGTTAGAAGTCGCACTGCACAATTTTTTTGCTGTGGTGGTCACAGCAGACTCTGCCATGTCCAAGAATTTCACCAAACTGTATTGTGCATGTACAACTATTAACACATGCATAGTACAGTGTGGTGGCCATCTTGGGAACGGTGGACTGTGCTGTGTTCCGCCATGAACGGCAACTTGTTTTTTTTTTTAATTATACATATCTCCGCCACTCGACCCTCCCTCTCAGCACTCACCACCCCACCCCCAGAAACATAACAGTGACACTGGGGGTGCCCAATACCCCACTGTCATGAAAGCGATTCCTCAGGCCTTTTCTCCCCCCCATCTGACCCTCCCTCTCAGCACCTACCACCCCACCTCCAGAAGCGTAACAGTCTCACTGGGGTGCTCAATCCCCCAGTATCATGATGGCGATTCCTCCGTCCTTTTTTTTTTTTTACACACTGTAAAAAGAAAACTGTCCATCAATGTCTTTTTTTAACCCTGCAAAAAGAAAACCCTCCATTGATGTCTTTTGTGCTGTTACCATCCCCCACCCACCCCTTCCACTCAACACCTACCACTCCACACCATCCCCAAGATCACCCACTGGGGGCCCAACATCATAATCCTCTCAGGACTGCAGACACATCTTCACTCTTCAAAGCCGGACCACAAACTCAAAAAACAGGTATGCAGCTCAATGTACTTCAATGGGGTTTCAAACTTAGTGCCATAACTTGGACATTTTTGTATATCTTTGGCCCAAATTTTCAACATACTATTTTTGGGGTTCCACCAAGCCAGTTTAACAAGAAACATGTTGATGGACATTACAGCAACAGCATCCCTGTGACACCCCTACAGAGACAGCCATGCAAACCGAAACACCGGAACAGTGACAATTACCAGTCTTTCAACCATGGCAGACAAAACACCAGTTTGGAAGTATAAATGTGGGGGGCACTGTCCCCTCTTGTGCCCCCTGCATCCCCAAATATTAATATAACAAACTCCATTGTGCACATACCAAGGAGCAATATGAGTACAGTATTACCCGCACAAATAGAACCCCTCCCAAGAGTGGAAATGGGCCCACGTCATAGTAACACACCTGCCAGCAGCACAAACAGCTTGCCAACACTGCAGTCGCACAACTGCAGTCACTGTAATTGTGTCACTGTTATAGCATTGCTGCAACAACGGCATTCCCATTTTTGGGTCCCCACCTCATGAACAGTTGCACTTGCATTAGTCAAATCTGTCTTGAAAGGTGATTTTGCAGTCCCTGCACAAAAATCACCTTTTGGACAGGAGTTGAAAATTTTCTCTGACCTTGTTCATGAGGTGGGGTCATAAGAAGGCTATGTTGAATATTTGGTGTAAAACTATTAAAAATAATAAAGTTATGAGCCTACACTGAATTTTGTGAACACAGGCTTGTAACTTTGATAATTTTCAGTATTTTTACCCCAAATTTACAACACAGACATATCTTTACAGCGCCTCATGAATGTGACAGCTATCATTTTTCAAATCCTGACCGAAATGTTTTTTTTTCCTTTTTTACATCCTGAAAGGTGATTTTACAGTCCCTGCATGAAATCACCTTTTGGAGAAGAGTTGAAAATTTTCGCTGACCTTATTCATGAGGTGGGGTCATAAGAGTCAAGTCAAGTTTACTGGCAGGAAAATAACTCCATTGAGTAAGCTCATTTACAAGGAGGTCCTGAGCAGGCACAATAGTAAAAAAAAAAAGAAGAAAGAAAGAAAGTACAACTGGTACACAAAATAAAATATAACAACTGAAGGTGTATCGTACAATACTTAATATGCATTAGACAGCACAACATCTCAGTTTACAGTAAACAGATAAAACACGTAATACAATCAAATACAAGGTGTTCAGCAGGTAGGATCAATATGGCAATGAACAATATCTGAGCAGTTTCAATATTTACAATAGATCTTGGCATCAGATAGTTTGAGAAAGGTGCTCAAGTTCTAATACACATAGGAAAGAAAAGGAATTATAGCCTGAGAAAAAGAGACATTTAAGCAAAAAGGGAGAAGGGAAGGTGGGGGAAGGAGGATGTGTGTAGTGGCCAGGATGAAGGGCATACAGGGAGAGAAGAGGAGAATGAGGTGTGGACAGTTAGGAGAAGGTGAGGGTATGGGGTAAGTATAAATCCCTAGGGAGGAAATTGGATGCTAAGTCACCTAAGAAGAAAGAGGAGTCGGTGTGTGACTAGGTGGGTAAGTGGGTTAGGAGAAAAACAAGGGTGGAGTATTTGTCATGTGGTCAATGACGTGCAGGAGTCATGCAATTTGCTGTAAGCTAGTTTTTTGATGCCATTTAGAGTTATTAGGTTTTGAAGTCTGAGGCTAGCTTGACCTTTGTTCCAAGCAGTCGGAATAGTGCAGCTTATGGCCATTTCACTGAATGCTTGGGACATCCAACATGATGTATGAACTGCTCCATAAAGGGTAAAGGCAGGCAGTGCACTGAAACAGATCAATTATGTAGGAGGGGAGGAGCTTTAGGGGCATCCTGAAGAAGCATAGACGAAGGTGGAGAGCCGGGCCTGGTGGGGGACAGGAAAGGGGAGGACAGATTGGGGTTTTGGGGTCCAGGAGATGCCCTGGGGTGAAATGGGATCAGGATAGAGGTTACTGTTGTCTTGTCCCCATACCCAAGGGCTCTGATGTAATTGGACAGGTGCCGAGGTCTTCCCCGACAGCTCATCCCGCCTTGGCTGTTTATGTAATGCCAGATCAATTAAGAATAAGACAGCTATTATTGCTGATCTTGTTGGATCATCTGATCTGGCTTGCATCACCGAGACCTGGCTGGATGGAAATCCAGGACCTATATTGGCCTCGGCAACTCCAGCCGGGTTCTCGGTGATACACCGGCCAAGGCTGGATCGTAGGGGTGGGGGGTGTGGCCATTATGTTTAAATCTGAGCTGGGCCTTGTGGATGTGCCATGGGGAAACACCAATTCCTTTGAATATATCCTGGGAGAGGGTGCAGGCTACGGGATTCTCCTCGTCTACCGTCCACCAGGTGATGTGGAGTATTCCTGCAGGAGATAGCAGACTTCATCGTCGACCTGGTGCTGAGGCTTCCCAGACTGATACTTCTGGGTGACCTCAATGCCTGGGTCGATGATGAACTCTCTTCGTTTGGTCAAAATCTCCTCCAGCTAATGAACATGCTGGGCCTGACACAGGTTGTTACCTCCTCTACCCATATAGGGGGTCATTCATTGGATTTGTTTTTTCTCATGGGTATGGAGATCACTGATTTGGGGGTGGAACCTGTCAGTTGGTCTGACCATTACACTATAAGGTTCAGCTTCAGGGCCCCCTCTAATAGGTCTGCCCCTATGGAGATGGTTCAGTACCGCCCTTTAAGGGGTGTTAATCCCAACGACCTAATGGCGGTCCTGGATCTATCGAGCTTTTTGGGTGAATGCATGAGTCCAGATGATCTGGTATTAGCCTATAATAAGGCTGTAGCAGATGCTCTGGACAAAATTGCTCCTGTTCATGTTCGACCTCTCACCCTCCGCCCAAGGAGCCCATGGTTTGATGGCTCCTTGAAGGAGTTAAAGCAAGTTGGCCAAAGGTTGGAGAGAGTTTGGTGGAAATCGGGCCTTGATGCCGACAGACTCAGATTGATGGCACATTATGATAGCTATCAATCAGAAATCACTCGTAAGAAGGCAGAATTCCTGTCCAGAGAGATTTCTGTGGCACAGAATCGAGCAGCTCCGCTTTTCCGGACCGTGGACAGACTGTGCAGTCCAGTCTGTCTTCAGCCCAGAGAAGCTTTTTCTCAGCTAAGATGCAAGGAGTTTGCTCGGTTCTTTGCGGGTAAGGTTGCTGACATCAGGTCCGGTATCGGTCCAACCTTTCCTATGGGGGATTGCGGTGGTCGACTAGGAGTGGCTTGTTCTCGGTCTATCTGGTTAGACTTTCACGGGCCAGAATTCACGGACATTGTGAAGATCATCCAAACAATGCGACCAACTAGTTGTAGTTTGGATCCGGGTCCTACACCGCTTTTAGTAGGTTGTGTAGAAGCCATCTACCCAATCCTTGCAGACATTGTCTGGAAATCCCTGGAGAGGGTTTTTTTTCCTGACCCCCTTGAGGAGGCGGTAGTTCGACCACTCCTTAAAAAATCCTCCTGGGATCCAGACTGTCTAGCTAACTACCGGCCTATCTCTAACCTGCCATTTGTTGGTAAGGTTATTGAAAAAGCAGTTGCATTGCAATTGGATGATCATCTTATATCTCACAATGTCTACGATACTCTCCAGTCTGGTTTCAGGAAAAGGCATAGTACAGAGACTGCCCTTGTCCGGGTATTGAGCGACCTCCTTGTGGCCAGAGATTGAAAGGTGTGTTCCATTCTGGTCCTTCTAGACCTATCTGCTGCATTTGACACTGTAGACCATGGAGTGCTACTGGAGTGCCTGTGGGTCTTCTGTGGGCTGTCTGGTACTGGTACCTCGAATGGTTTAGTTCTTACCTCACAGGCAGGTTTCAGAGAGTTGTCACTGGAATCTATTCCTCTGGCGCTCACTCCCTGTCCTGTGGGGTACTGCAGGGCTCCATTTTAGCTCCCATGTTGTTTGCAGTGTATATGCTGCCATTAGGAGAAATCATCAGGTGATACAGTCTGGGTTTTCACTGCTATGCAGATGATACCCAGCTGTATCTGTCCTTTCTCCCTGGTCAGGGTGATGCACCCTCTGTACTTAACAACTGCCTTGATGAGATGAGACTCTGGATGAGTTTGAGCTGGTTGAGACTCAATCCGGACAAGACTGAGGTATTGGTGGTGAATCCAGGTCAGCCGGGGTTGGGTGTGGGAGCTGGACAACCATCAGGTTTATTACTTGGTGGTGTACCGCTCCCTACCTCTGAACGGGTGCGAAATCTGGGCGTTAAATTTGATGACGGTCTGACTCTGAAATCTCAGGTGTCAGCTGTTGTCAAATCCTCTTTTTACCATCTGAGGAATATCGCCCGGGTGAAAAATCAGATTCCCCCGGGTGACCTTCCAACATTGGTCCGCCTTTGTCACTACTGAGTCTGGACTACTGCAATTCCCTCTACCTGGGCTACCTGGGGTTGATATCCACCGCCTTCAGCTGGTGCAAGCAGCGGCAGCCAGGCTTTTGACTGGGACTTCTAGAACCAGTCATTTACGCCTGTGCTCCGTGAACTGCACTGGCTGCCTGTTTATTGGCGGATCACCTTTAGGTTGGTTACTAACCTTTAAAGCTCTACATGATCAGGGACCCGGTTACCTGAAAGATCTCCTGATTCCCTACTGCCCCCTCCGTCCTCTCCGTTCCACCGACGAGGGATTGCTGGAGATTCCCAGGGTTCGTTTGAAGTCATCAGGATCTCATGCCTTTGCTTTTGCGGCACCAACCCTGTGGAATTCTCTACCTCGTTGGTTAAGAGAATGCCCAACCGTCAATAAGTTTAAGGTCGCCTTAAAAACATGTCTTTTTGAGTTAGCATTTTCAAATTGAATTAACGTTTTATAAGTGATGTGTAACAACTTGCTTAATGTAAATTTAATGATTTTCCTTGTGTTCTTAGCTCTGGTTGATTTTAAATTTTTCGATTTTATAAATTTTAATGTTTGTACAGCGCCTTGGTTTTGAAAGGCGCTTTATAAATAAAATTGAATTGAATTGAATTGAATTTAGCAGAAGGGCTTTGTAGAGCCAGGTATGTTTTAAATTTGATGTAAACATATTTAAAACAGTAGTGCAACGAACTGCATTTGAAATTGAAGATTCTGACTTTACACTATGAATGGATAGAAGATATGTTCCGGTGCTTGAATCAGATTTTTTTTTCTTTGGCAGTCTTGAATTTAGTAGTGACTTTTATAAATATCTGTATTTAATTTCCACAAATCAATTTATGGACTGCCATATTCTTTCCATACTTGGCTTCCCATAATGCAGTTGTCACACTCGCTGTCACAGTAGACGTGCTCGTCCCCATCTTTAGAGTGGGAAATGGTTATGCGTTTTAGCGTTGTTTTCTTTTCTGGATGTCGTCTATTGGAGGTTGTTTGTGGGGAGACACAATTTATTTCTTCTTTATTTGCTTTTTATGCGAGTGCTTTTTAGTAGGGTTAGCTACCGTTTATTGTATTTTTTATTTTATGTTGTATTGTAAAAAGGGTTATTTTCACATTAGATATATTTAGCGCATGGCATTAGCTGGGTAAATTTGCGCAAATTTAATTTAGCTCTAAACAATACATAGAAACACAGAAACATAGAATTTGATGGCAGATAAGGACCACTTGGCCCACCCAGTCTGCCCATTTCTCTACCTAATGGACAAGCTGCAGATCCTAGTTAACCAGCAGCTTTCTTCTTTCTAACCCCACCCCCTAGAATTACCTTATGACTGTCCCATGCATGCATGACTTCAGCCACTGTTTTTGACTCCACAACCTCCTCCAGAAGGCCATTCCACACATCCACAACTCTCTGTGAAAAAATACTTCCTTACATTACCTCTGAGCCACCCCCTCTATCTTCAAATTATGCCTCCTTGTTCTTGCACATCTCTTTTTGTGAAAGATGCTTCCCTCTTGGACTTTGTTGATTCCCTTGAGGTACTTGAAAGTTTCTATCATGCCCCCCCTTTCCTTGAGACTATACATATTAAGCTTCTTCAGTCTCTCTTCATATGTCTTCTGGTGCAAACCCTGCACCATTTTAGTTGCCCTCCTCTGGACAGTTTCCATCTTGTCTATGTCCTTGCGGAGATTGGGTCTCCAGAACTGCAAACAGTACTCCAGATGGGGTCTCACCAGCTGTCTGTACAGAGGGATAACAACTTCTTGTTTTCTACTGATGATGCCTCTCCCTATGTATCCCAGTATTCCCCCAGCCCTCCTTACTGCCCTCTCACATTGCTTGCCCACCTTTAAGTCATCTGATATGACTACCCCCAGGTCCCTTTCCATTTTTGTTGTTGTTAGTATCTCACCCCCCATTGTGTACTCTTCCCCTGAGTTTTTGTTTCCCAGGTGCATTACCTTGCACTTCTTAGCATTGAATCTAAGCTGCCGTACATTTGACCATTCCTGTAACCTTGCTAAGTCTCTTCTCATCCTTTCCACCCCACCTTGTGCATCAGCTCTGTTGGAGATCTTTGTGTCATCTGCAAAGAGACATACTTTTCCTTCCAGTCCCTCTGCAATGTCGCTTATAAAGACATTGAAGAGGACCGGTCCTAATACTGAAGCCCCACTAGTAACCCCCCTTTCTTCAGAGTGGACTCCATTTAATATTACCCTCTGTGTCCTATTCTCCAGCCAATTCTTTACCCAGGCTATCATCTTGGGACCCACTCCCAGGCTGGCTAACTTGTATATTAATCTTTTGTGTGGGACTGAGTCAAATGCCTCGCTAAAGTCTAGGTAGGCCATGTCCACAGCCCCTCCCTGATCTACTACTTTGGTCAACCAGTCAAAGAAATCTATTAAATTTGTCTGGCATGACCATCCCGCTGTGAATCCATGCTGCCTTGGGTCCTGTGCCCCTCTGGCCTCTAGGTACTCAACAATTCTTTCCTTCAGAAGTGATTCCATCATTTTCCCTGTCACTGAGGTTAAACTAACAGGTCTGTAGTTTCCTGCTTCTGCCCTGCTCCCACCTTTGTGAAGGGAATCACATCTGCCCTCCTCCAGTCCTCAGGTACCACCCCATCCTCCCATGATTTGTTAAAGAGGGTAGTCAGTGGTGTCACTAGTTCTACCCTTAGTTCTTTTAGAATTCTGGATGAATCCTATCAGGCCCCATTGCTTTGTCCACCTTCAGTTTTAAGAGTTCTTTCAGAACCCTTTCTTCTGTGAATGGGCTGGTATCAACTTCTGTATCCAGAGTGTTTCTACTGTTTGTTTTAGGTACCTCCCCCTCTTCGTTTGTAATTACTGAGCAAAAATATTTGTTTAGTATCTCTGCCTTTTCACCGTCACCCTCTGCCCACCCTTCCCCCTTATTAAGCCTCACTATCCCTCCCTTAGTCTTCCTTCGCTCCCTGATGTACCTAAAAAAAGCTTTATCCCCCTTCTTAACTGAGTTGGCTATCTATTCTTCAGTTCGATCCTTTGCTGTTCTGACTGCCTTCCCAGCTTCCTTTTGCTTTATCTGATACAATTCTCTGTCCTGCTCCTTCTGGGATTCCTTGTACTTTCTGAATGCTTTCTTTTTCTCTTGAACCTTCACTGCCACCTCCTTTGAGAAAAATAGTGGTTTCTTACATCATTTTGTTTTGTTTATTTGCTTCACACAAAGGCTTGTTACTTCTGTGATGGCAGTTTTTATTATTCCCCATTGTTTTTCCACCCTTCCTTCCTTCCCATTTGCTAGTGCATTCCTTAGGCACTCACCCATTTTGGCAAAGTCAGCCCATCTGAAGTCCAGTACTTTTGCCTTTGTGTGGCTTGACTCTATTGCTATGTTTATTGTGAACCATACTGTTCGATGGCCACTAGTTCCCAGATGGCTACCCACTTCTACATCTGTGATCCTCTCTCCATCTCCATTTGAAAGAACCAGGTCTAAGATTGCTCCCTCTCGAGTGGGTTCCAATACTAGTTGTCTAAGGCATGCCCCCTGTAGGGCATCTAGAATTACCCCACTCTTAGAAGTGGCTACTGCAACTGCACTCCAGTTAATATCTGGCATATTCAGCTCACCCATCAGCTATATCTCCCCTTTATCTGCCATTCTAAGTATACTTTCTATCATTTCCTTGTCCATTTCCTTCCCCTGAGAGGGGGGTCTGCATACAACCCCTGTTCGGATTGTGGTGCCATTGTCTGCCTCCAAATTGACCCACAGTGCTTCTTCTCCTCCCTGTTTACTCTTTTGTTCTGTTGCTTTGATTCCTTCCCTTATATAGAGAGCTACTCCTCCTCCTCTTTTACCCCTCCGTCCCTCCTGTAGATAGTGTATCCTGGTATGTTTATGTCCCAGTCATGGTTCTGTGGGTACCATGTTTCTGTGACTGCCATGATATCCAGATGTTCCTCCTCCATCAAGGCCACTAATTCAGGAAGCTTGTTACCCAGACTACAGGCATTGGTACTCATTGCTCTCCATTTTTTGATGGTTTTACCTTCTGTAGCAGCATCCCCCAATGACTTTTCTACCTTGGTTTTTTGCTCATTTAGTACCCTGTTTTGTAGGGGGAGGCTGGGGTTTTCCAGTTGCTTATCAGTGCCTCCCCCTTGACTAGTTTAATAGCTTGCCAATGAAGCATTTAAAATGATTGCCAAAAAGACTTGTTCTCTTACTGGACAGATGCAGACCATCCTGCCAGTGTAGGCTGGTGTCTCTCCAGGTGGAACCCCAGTCCCCAATGAAGCCAAACCCCCGTGCTCCACACCATTTTTTCAACCATTCGTTAAACTGCATGGTGCAAAGTACCCTCGCCTCACCCATGCCACTGACTGGCAGCACCTCTGAGAAGGATACTGTGTGTGCTACTTGTCTTAGACCCCTCCCCAACTATACAAAGTCTTTCTGCACTGCTCTAATTTCATGATGAGCCAAGTCATTTGTCCCCAGGTGGACAATGACGTCCAGCTCAGACTCTCGTGCAACTGTTCTCGTGATCCTAAGGATGCGCTTCCTGTCCTTCCAAGCCATGGCACCAGGCAGGCACCTTACTTCAGTTTTCCCTGCTCCCCCCAGTTCTATCCCCCTAATAATTGAGTCCTCCACCAGGAGCTGCTTCTTTTCCCTGTGGTGCCCTCTGCCTCCTTCCTGAGGGCCTTCCTTGTGACAGTTGTCTGCAACCTCCTTAATCTCCTCTACGGGTGCATCCATAGGGGAACTATGCTCCCCCAGAATGGTGTATGGATTGTGAAATGGAACAACTGACTGGTTGTGCCTCTGTTCCTCCACCCTTACCCTCCCTGAGCCCACTGTGGTTCAACTGCTGTGCTTTCTTCACAACCTCTGAGGCAGTGGTGGTGGCTCTGGTGCTCCCTGGATGGGGGAGGTTCCCTTACTACTGTCCAGTGCAGTCTGAAGATGGGCAACTTCCTCCCTCAGGGCAGAGAGTTGTCTTCAAACAGGGCAGCATCTCAACCTCCAGAAAGACTCCCGGAAGACTGCTGCCCCACAGCCATTACATTGCACTACTCCCCACATGTCTATCTACCTTGTTTAATTTATTTTTTTGTTTGTTTTTTTTTGTGTGTGATTGGTTTGTTATATAGAAATATATATATTATATAATGTGTACGCTTATATTGTCAGTGTAGTGTGCTAGAGAGGATATGACAGTGATATGCACCTTGCCCTCTTGAGGAAATGATGTCAGAACCCCAGGTATAAAGGAACTATTTCCAGGGGTGGGTGGGGTGAGGGTGGGAAGGTTTGAAGCCCTAAACTGTGCCCTCACAAAACAGTCAGCTAAAAGCTCTGACCTACCACTGTGATGAGTGCCTTCCTGTCAGCAAGATGCCCTACACGATGATTTGACAGAGATAATACCCTGCTAATCAAACAGGGAAAAATCCAAACATCCAAGTCAGACACAGGTAAAGCTCCCCAGCCCCAAAACAGCCTGGTGACTTGTGCTTTGAAAGCAGTCAGCCCCAAAACACATCAGCTGTGCACAAGGACAGACACAGTAAACAGTATGCAGTCCCTGTGAGTTTAAACTCTTCCTGCACTGAAATCTTAACAATTGTAACAAAAGTAAAGCAAGGTCCACCTCCCTCTGTTGATTGAAAGACTGCCTTTTCTGATAATTCTAAGTTCCTTATTTCACCCTTCAGTTAGAAGTATCCTCCACCTGAAGAATATTAGCTTCCCTAAGGAATCTGCTTCAAACCAAAGACAATTGTAAATTGTAAGGTTCACCTGTTGTCCCTCTGTTGTGAGCACAACTCACTTTCTTGCAAATCCTAAGTCCAGTGTTGCAGCTTCCAGCCAGAGGTAGCTTCACCTGAAGAATATTAGGTTATCTGATGAGCCTGCTAAAATTAGTACTGTTATCAGGTCTGTAAGGTTCTTCCAAAGCTATTGGCTGATAAGTAGATGTGATGTAAGCACTTCCTGACACGGTCTGGCCTGGTCTTTTAAAGCACACAAAGATAAACAAAAGAAAAACCAGTTTCCACCCTCTAGGCACTCTCTGGGTCAAATACACAGCCTGTAACCAGCTCTCAATTCAGGACTTATGACAAATTCTTAGCCAAGTGAATAACTCACAGTGTTACAAACATTGCAATGCAAACAGTCAATCACTAACTCTGATCAAGTCAGCTGTGCACAAGGACAGACACAGTAAACAGTATTCAGTCCCTGTGGGTTTAAACTCTTCCTGCACTGAAAATCTTAACAATTGTAACAAAAGTAAAGCAAGGTCCATCTCCTTGTGTTGACTGAAAGACTGCCTTTTCTGATAATTCTAAGTTCCTTATTTCACCCTTCAGTTAGAAGTATCCTCCATCTGAAGAATATTTACTTTCCTAAGGAATCTGCTTCAAACCAAAGATAATTGTAAATTGTAAGGTTCACCTCCCTCTGTTGTGAGCACAACTCACTTTCTTGCAAATCCTAAGTCCAGTGTTGCAGCTTCCAGCCAGAGGTAGCTTCACCTGAAGAATATTAGAGCCTAATTTACTTCTACTGAAAATGTGCAATTTCTGCAAATTAGTGCCGTTTTATTTTAGCTCAAATGTCACATCCAGTGAATACTGCAAAAAATATTTTTGCAGTGAAATTAATCAGTTTTACAGTATTTTGACAAGTTCACACTATGCATTGCCAGACCGTTTCATGCTGGGAATACAGCATCCTTACTTTTCTTTGTGGAAACCTCACTTTTTTCAATGCAATGCTTTCTCTCTCATTCTATTTGTCATTATTTTGGAGTAATTGTTTTATTATTGAAGGTCAACATAACGTCTGCATTCCTCACACTGTTATAATACATTTTTAATGAAGTTTCTCCCGATCATGGCGATTGTTAATCTGAATGATTTCTTAGTGGAGACACAAATCAAAATTTGTTTTCCTATGTTTGTATGGTCTGGGTTTATTGTCGCCATGTGCTCAGTTTTTTTTTTCACTGAATTTAACTCTTTAGTATAATAGAAACTATTTACACATATCTTGTGTGAAGTTACTGTGGTGTGGTGGGTAAAGCACTTACTTTGGATGTTTTGTATCTTAGCCATTGTAGGTTCGAGCTTTGCTCCTCCCATATCATCACTGTAATTTTGTACATCAAAACATTTTTTTCTCTTGTTTGTTTTAAATTCTTTTTTTTTTCATTCTGCTGGTGTGGAAACACTGTTATGAAGACAGCACTGCAGAGCTGTTGTGAACATGACCACAATGACCATCATGGGCGTTTCATTCTGCAGCATTTCTGTTCATGCATTCTGCACTGTACAGACATGTAGACCACCACATCCACTCAAAATTTTATCTCTCTATGCCCACAACCCCCACCACCACCACCGCCAACCACACTGATTATCTTGTCTCTCAAAGGTCACTATCCATCACGTTGTTTCCCACCTAATTATTAGGAGGAAAAATTATAAATATGTTTAAAACCAAGGAAAGAAAAGGTTTTTAATTGTAATGTGGCTCAGTGAGGGCGAGACTTGAACATATGGGCAAAGCATCAAAAAACACCAAAGGCAACTGTCTTAGCCACTACACCACGGTGCCTATGCTACAAAATATGAATGGAAAGTTCCAATTATCTTGATGCACTGAGTTTCTGTGTTAAAAAAAAGTACACATGCAGGAAATAAAAACAACACAAACTAACAAAGGAGACTAAATTTAACATTGTATCTCATCAAACCTCACACTCAGGACAAGTGTTCAATCCCCATAATTGGGAGAAGCATTGCCTCAATATCAACACAAATTTAACTCACACTATGCCTATCATTCTCTCTGTCATGAGTGAAACAGAAATACATTCCCTAAAATATGAATAACATGCACTCAATGACTCAGTTTAACATTCACTGTAACAACAGACGTGATGAGCGGATTACCGTGAATCAGCATCTTAATAATGCAAACACTTTGCAAAATCACTCTGTACTGGCAACACCATATGGCTCATGACTACTCTGAATTAGGCAGTAGGTTAGAGATGGAAAAACAAGATCCCAATAACTATACAGTGTTGGTTGCACAGCAGCCCACCCCTATCTTCTAACACAGATGTGACCTACAAAAACACCATGGAATACATAACCAAAGATACTACAATAATGTGCAAGTTCCCCTCAAGTGTGACTAGGTGATGTGAATGAAACCGAGATAGAAAACAACCTGCTCACACCATGCATGTTAACAATTGCATAAATAATGAAGCAACAATGTTGTTATAACTCACTCTAAGTGTATACTATTAGCTCAAGTAACACTAGTATTGCAACTATAGTTTGCCAGTTTTTATCAAGCAGTTGCCAACAGTTATTGGGGGTGTGCATACAGATAAACAAAACAATGCATTCTGGGATTGAACCTGTTGCATCATGGTAAGCAGTCTCACTCACACGAATACTAAGATGCAGTAGGTTAAAAAATGGTGATCCGAGCAAGGGTACAGCACCATAGGGAGAGAAAACAAACATTTAATGATGCAATCAGTTGCCATCGGATTGTAAAAGGTATGCAGATCTATATCTAAACTTGAGTTCTGATATAATATGGGTAAAGATGACATTTTCAGTCCATTGCACTGCTGCTTCAAAAAAAAAAAGTTACAAGGCTATATTGAAGTCTGCAAATGCAGGGTCACAACTTTGGTTATATTCAATATTTTTACCCAAAAATTTCAACATCGCAATTTCTTTATAGCACCTCATGAATGAGACAGCTGCCATTTTTCAATTTGTTACCAAAATGTGTTTTTGTGTCCAGAAAGTTGATTTCATAGTCCCTGCATAAAATCACCCTTAGGCAGCTGGTCTGGTGGCACAGCTGTAGTGCTACCACTTGCAATGCCAGACACCTGGGTTCAGTAGCGAGCCTGGTTTGCTGGAGAGATGACCGGAAGGAAGAGGACTGAGAACCCAGTGGACTGCTCTCCTCCTCCGGGAAGGGTAGGCTGCAGGTCCTGTTGCAATACCACCACCTGGGTGACCACAGGTGGAGCTGCAAATCAGAACTGCAGGGCATATGGAAGGGAGGACATTGGCTGAGGTCTGGAGTGGCAACATGTCTTGATGTTCCCTCATCTCCTTGCATGCCACCATCCATGGGGGCAAGGGAGAAAACATAGAAAATCTCTGCATCTGCACCTCGAGATGGGTCCCTGTGCCTTACCCACACAACCGGGCTTTAGGAGAAGCGTAGCAGAACCACCCGATGCAACACATTGGAGTGGCGGGACAACTTGGGGTCCCCCTCCTTCCCTGCCTAGGGGGTTATCTGTGGCTAGATGGGGTCAGTCCTCTGCAGCAACCCCTAGATGCCTGGCATTGCCATACAGGATGCCTAGGGAGTCCCTGATGGAAGGGGCAGATGCGGTGCTCAAGGGGATGTACAAATAGAAAGTAAAAAAAAATTATTCTTAGGCCAGGAGTTGAACATTTCTCTACCCTTCTTCATGGAGCAGGGTCATAACAAGACTATGTTGAAATTTTGGTGTAAAAATATTAAAAAAAGACATTTTCAATATTTTTACCCCAAATTTCTCGGTTGCAGCTCTATCGACTCTGGCCAGAGTTTGTTATGTATAAGTATAACATTAGCTGCCTTCCACTTGTGTAGAATTCTACCCTCTGATATTGAGCTAGAATATATGTTAGCTGGTGGTCCTGATAACTCATCAGCCAATCCTTCTAAGAGTATTGGATGGAGCTCATCCAGACCCCATGATTTGTTAGGGTCTAGCTTCAATAATCTTTCTTTAACCTCCATTGTAGAGATCTCTATATCGCCTTTCCTGCCCACAGGAATGTTTGCACATGTTTTGCCCTTGGACTGATAAGTCACTATTAAATACTTCAGCCATGGCTGAACCATTATTGATGATTGTATTTCCTGTACTGATAGGTCCAATTTTGGTTTGCCCTTTCTTCGTGCAATTTATATAGTTGTAGAATGATTTTTTGTTGTCCTTGGTATGTGAGGTGAGTCATAGCACATAATTCCTCTTGGATTCTTTAATGACTTTCTTGCACTTTCTTCCCATGTCTTTAGAGGCCAACCATGTTACTGTGGAGGGGTTCCTTTTGTAGCCTGCATAAGCTGCTTTTCTGTGCCTAATTATCTTATTTATTTCTCTATTAAACCATTTAGGAATTTTTCCCTTATTGTATTTTAATTTTTCTGACACAAAGGCTGTAATACAGTAACCTCAGTTAAAGTACCTCAGTGGAATCAACAAAGTCCAAGAGGGTATCATCTTTCAGAAAAAAGAGATGTGCAAGAACAAGGGGACACAATTTGAAGATGGGGGGGCGGTTCAGGGACAATGTGAGGAAGTATTTTTTCACAGAGAGGGTGGTGGACACATGGAACAGCCTTCCTGAGGAGGTTGTGGGGTCTAAAACTGTGGGAGAATTCAAGAATGCATGGGACAGACATAAGGCAATTTTGTGGGGGGTAGGAAGAAGTAGGCTGTTGGTTAACTAGAATCTGCAGCTTATCCAGTAGGTAGGGAAATGGGCAGACTAGGTGGGCCAAGTGGTCCTTATCTGCCATCAAAGTCTATGTTTCTATGTAACGAAGTTTAGAATGCAGCAGATCCCATTTTGATTCCAGGTACTGACCCTTAAAGTATTTTATCTAGTCACAATTCCTCATGTAAATTCTAATCTCATTAATATTTGCTTTGGCATAGCATCTTACCTCTGTTTTTCCTGCAGTTGGTTCCCAACTTGTTTTTAGTGTAAATTGAATCATATTATGATCGCTGTCACTCAATGGTTCTCTAGCCTTGCAATCGATGATATCATCACCCAGGTTGCTGATTAACAGGTCTAAGATGCTTCCAGCTCTGGTATTGTCTTAAACATGCTGCTCCAAATTATTGGTAACCAAGAGATCTATTAACTTTTTTTTCATATTGAGCAGTGGCAGTAAGATTACTCCATCTAATACTGGGAAAACTAAAATCTCCCATAATATCTACCCTGCTACCCGGATCTATGGCCTCCAGTCTCTCCAAAAATGTACTGTTATCTTCGTTGGACAGATCTGGAGCTTGCTAACATACACATAACACAAGTTTCCCACTATTTTTAGGTTTCATAGTTATTCTATATTCTCTGGGTGTTTTTTCATGAATGCTCCTTTCAATAGCCTTAATAAAGTTCAGTACCTATAGGGCAACTCCTCTACCTCTTCTGTTGCTTTGGTTTATGCAAAATACATTATAGCTAGGTATTTCTTTCCCCCAGCTATCTCCCTCCACCAGATTTCCATTACAGCACAGATTTGTAGTTTTTCTGAATGCAGCAAAATCTCCAAGTTATATTATTAAGACTCCTGGCATTCAATAATAGAATCTTTAAATCTGAGGTCTGCAAGGCAGACCCAACCCCCTCTAATCAGTTTAATTTGTTTTTGGCAGTATCTCACCAAACACTCTACCTATTCTTTTCAGCTTCATTCAGATGAAGCCCACCCTTAGCATACAGATGAGTTTTGCCAAAAATATTATCCCAAGAGTTCAAGAAAGTAATCCCTTGCATCGTATACCAATTGAACAAGTGTACATTTATTCAATGAATTGTTTTATTCTTTTCAGGATGGCATTTATTTACAGGCAGTTTGCCTGAAATAACAGCTCTAGCTCCCTTTTTATGTTGGCATGCTTGCACAGCCAACATCTTGCAGTAGTGGAGATTTGGAGGCATGGCCACTGTTGGGCGAATGCCGGGCACGCACCAGTAGGTGCGTCCCTCATTCCCCAATCAGCTTGCATGCCGGCATCACACCATGCATACTAATGTGGCAATCACATCAAAGGAAAAGTCCGCTGCAATGCGAGCAAAGCTCATCACATGCAGTGGACCTTCCTACGTGCTTCACCAGTTACAAATTTGGCAGCACAGTGGCCGCTAAACTGACGACTTCAGGAGTGCTCAATCCCCCAGTCAACTTACCCTGCCCCTCATGTATGTGCCAATGGGAATGCCCACTCCCCATCGGCAGAATGTATCCCCCTTTTTGCTTGCCAGGTGCCCAATCCCTCGGCTCATGTGCTCCCCTCCACTTCCATTGTTTGCTGGCCAGGGGTGCCCAATCCCCATCGGCATGATGTCCCCCCCTTCTTCTGTGCTGAGAGGGTACCCAATCCCCCTCAGCTAGTGTCCCCCACTACCTATGTGCTGATGGGAGTGCCCAATCCCCCATCAGCTATTGTATCCCCTCCCAAAAACACACCTATAAAAAAAGAAAACCATCCGCGATATTTTTTTTAACACCTGTAAACAGAAAACGGTCCCTCGTAGTCTTCCTACCCTCCTTCTCAACACCCGCACCCACCCACTGCACTCCCTGCCTCCCCACACCCCCCTCACCCCATACTTACCTCCAGAGCTCAGCATGATGATCTTCAGTGGACCGGGAACATGTCTGCACTCTTCAAAGCCAACCGCGAACTGAGGAAATGCTGGTAAGCTGTATAATGGAATGAATAGGATTTTTTTCAACTTTGATGCATATCTCGGGTATTTTTTGGAATATTTTCACCAAATTTTCAACAGGGAGTTTTTGGGACCCCTCCTCATGAATCCTGTCACTGTTTTGACATTGATCAGTCCCAAAAGGTGATTTTGCAGTCACTGCACAGAATCACATTTTGGGACTGATTATCACAAGGAAAGTGGCAGTGTTCATGAGGTGGGCTCTCAAAAAGCCTATGTTGCAAATTTGGTGAAAAAAAATCCAAAAAATGGCTCTTTTATGAGCGTGCATTGCGCAGTTGCTATGCACACTCATAACTTCATGAATTCACAATATTTTCATGCCAGATTTTCAACATTGTCATTTTTCTTCACCTCCTTGTGAACAGTACAGCTGTCATTTTTCACATCATGGCCAAAATGTGTTTCTGCACTTCCGGCGCATGATACCACGGTCGCTGTGGGAAATCAGTGTTTGGGGAAGATTACAAAAATTACAGTGGCATTGTTCATGAGCAGAGGTCCTAAAATGCCTATGTTGAAAATTTGGTGACAATACTCCATAAAATGACTGTGTTACAAGCGTGCATTGTGCAGTTTGCACGCACGCTTGTAACGTTGTGCATTTGTAATATTTTCATTCTGGATTTTCACCATTGGCATTTTTGCACACCTCTTGATGAACAGTACAGCTGTCATTTTACATATCCTGCCTGAAATGTGTTTTCGCGTCCAGCGCAGAATAGCTGGTCACTGTGCGAAATCATTTCGGGACAGTTTGAAGGAATGACAGTGACACCGTACATGAGCAGAGGTACTAAAATGCTTATGTTGAAAATTTGGTGCCGAAAGTCCATTAAATGACTGTGTTATAAGCGTGCGTTGCGCATTTCCCATGCACCCTTGTAACTTCGCAAATTTGCAATATTTGCATGCCACATTTTCACCACTGCCATTTTTTTACACCTCCTTATGAACAGTACAGTTGTCTATTTTTACATCCTGCCCAAAATGTGTTTCCGCACTGCACTACCAAAGCCAATGCCAGAGCGACAACATTCGGCATTGACAAATGCTTGTTTTATTATCTTACCTAATTCTATAATGTCGCTTACTATAACCTTTTCATGTTCCTTTCCTAAGTCATTTATTCCAATGTGATTTGTCAATGTAGACTGGTTCTCATATTTGTTCAGCAGTCCAGGCAGAAACTTTTTAAATATCTTTGACCCTAGCCCCCCGGCAGACAAGTCACAACTCTGTTATATTTATCTGTACCACAAATCAGTGTGCCATAACCCCTGATGACTGAGTCCCCAATAATAAGAATTTTATTTTCCCCTTGAGGTGTTATTCCCCTCCTGATGGGTGCTTCACTTGCATTAGTGTCTGCAGATGTGGTGATTTGGGAGTCTGCTAGTGTTGTGACAGGTGAATATCTATTAACTAGTACTAGGTCTTCCCTACTAATAGCATTCCTTCTTTTTTTAGAAAACGTAGACCGGTCTTCCTCATCTCCTGACTCTGTAATTTCAGGTGCCAAACTTTCATCTACACTGTCATCTCTTGCCCTCTTCCTTTTATCCATTTGAGTTCTGTACAATGTTTGTGGGCAGGATTTGCCAGCACTAATATTTGAACCATAATCTGAATTGCCTACTGTGTCCCTTAGAATATCTATTTACATAATAAATCTATTTCTTTGCACTTGCGGCATTTGAACTCAACTAAACATGTCATATGAGGCCAAAGTGTACATAAGACAACATACACATTTCACTGCAGATCCAGTACCACAAAGAATGTCTAAAAGATCCTCCATTGAGTCCACCATCTCTGTATAATGGTAAACTTTAGTCCAGTATATTTTAGTTAAAAAGACAGGCTCTTTGCCTTGCTTTCCCACAACTACTAGTGAAAGCACCTGCCTCTAATCATGGCTAAACATAGAGGATATTTATTCACCATGAAAAGTAAAGCCACTTCACTTCAACTTGCTGGCCCAGATCGAATAAGAAACTGTTAAGGGGTGTGAGCTGGCCCTCATCAGAGACTTCAATGCTACCTGGGCAGCCTGAGGAGGACAGACTCACAGAAAGCATGGCAACCTTGAGTGTGCTCCAGCTGGTTGACTCCATGACAAACAAAAGCTTATACAGCTGAGCTGGAAATATTCTGGATTTGATAATCATCACTTCTCATTTAAAAATTGTAAGTCACGGGGTGCTAGAGAGCCACATTCTTGACTGGAAGTTTTTCTCCATCGCTCTACGTCATGCTCTACATTAACCTTAAAAATATTGCAATGATTGGTATGAATTATGGTGTATTAGGAATCTTGTACATACATCTCCTTCTAACTAACTTTCCCCCAGGAAAGGGGGGGTGGGCAGGAGGATTTAATTCCTATGAGTTTTTATTCAGATTCCTTAGACTGTTTCTGTACATTTTTTTATTTTTTTATTTTAGTTTTTGCTTACCGGGTAAGTGCGCTAGCCATTGAAATGATTATTTTCAGGTGCGACCTGGGAGATTACAGAATAGCATTACATAGATACAAAACAAGGTTTTATAGCAAAAATACAAACAAGGTAATGAGAGCAGAGTACAAAACAATGTGTTTCAGTAACAACAATGAGGAAAGCATCAAGCAGGCAGGTGCAGAAACCAATAAATCAAATACTGGCAAGGAATTATCAGGTACAACAAACAGAGTAAAATTCAATAAATCATCTGGTAGATAGATCTCAGGAGGAGAACCACTATCATACAATTTGGGAGATAGGGCACAAACTATTACAGGTAGGAGCACTGGGGTATGATTACAGAGATCTCAGAAGTAGAGATTAGTTGTGGCAGGACAGGGCAAGGCTCTGAGATAACAGCCAGGTAAAGGGGTTAGCATAGGCAGATGAAGAGAAGTGCATCAAACTGGGAGGAGAAACAGGTGGACAGGCATAGGGAGGATTTAAATAGCAAGGGCATATAGGTAAAGAGCAGGTCTAGTGCACCAGGGTGAGAGGAGGAGTGGTACTAAGGGGTCTTAAAGCAGGAGCATTTATAAGAGGAGATGAGGTAGTTGTGGAGCTCCTTTTTAAAGGTGTTATGTGTGGGCACTTGGTGGACTGCTAAAGGGAGGGAATTCCATTGCTGAGGAGCATGGTGGGCAAAAGCAGTGGCACCTTTGGTGGTTTTACTTTTCTGGACAAATGCAAGAGACTTTTCTGCTGAGCATAGGCCATAGCTGGATGACTGAGGAATGAGCAGATCAGCTAAGGTTTTTGGAGTTTGATACTGCACAATACTGTCAACAGTGGAGCCAAGAGAGTAAAGTCTGGCAGCATTTGGTGATAGCCAGTTTAGACCTGAGTAGAGGAGGCAATGGTGTTTCAGCCAATGGGGGGAGGAGGTGTACCAACAGATATTGTTATAGGTGATGTCCCACCTGTGGAGATTGAATTTAGGTATGGTAGCATAAGTTGAGACTCCATAGGTAAGGGTGGGTAGAAGTATACCTCAAGCAATGGTCAGTCTCACTGTGGGGATTAGTACATAGCTGGTCTGGTACACTGTGCCTAGTTTGGAGTCAACAGACTTACATGTTTTCTGTATGTGAAGATCAAAATTTAAGGATTGGCCCAATGTTACCTCTAGGTACTTAAACAAGGTCACTAATCCAATGGGACAGCCATCTGAACCCTAAAATTATTTTGGTAGGCTTCGAGTTTTGAATTAGTCCCAAATAGCATGGATTGGGTTTTGGCCTCATTAAGGACTAGTTTGTGATTTGACAGCCAGGTCTTAGTGCATTGAAAGTCACAGGAGAGCCTCAGATTAATGTCAGATATGTTTTTCGCACTGGTGTATAGGACTATATTGTCAGCATAAAGGAGGGAGGAGGTGGCGGTGAGATTTACAGTGATGTTATTAATAAGTATCAAAAATAGAAATGGTCCCAGGATAGAGCCTTGGGGTACTCTGATATTTAGTGTTGCTTGGTCTCAATAGGTTGAATTGTACTTTACGATTTGGACCCTATTCGACAAGTAACTGCTGAACCAGCTGACTACATTATGTGCGAAGCCCATTGATTTCAGGGTGGCAAGGAGAATGGAATGCTTCACCAGGACAAAGGCCTTTGTCTTTTCTATGAACTCCAGAATAGTGCAAGTGCTACTCCCAACTCCACAAAAAGAGTCAAGCACAATAGTAGCAGTGCTAACTGCTGTTTTATTCCAAAGTAAGCAGCAGTTCACAAAACATGGAGCAAAATTTCACTGAAAATAAACAGCAGATAAACGCTAGCCCCTGCACTTCAGCTCCTAGCCTTCCTTAGGGGGTGAGGTTCAGAGTTCTCTAAACTGACTATTTATTGGTTACTTAGGTGTGTGTGTCATCACTTTGATTCAAATAATCAATTATTTCAGAACCATTTCTTGCTCTTCTTGAAGCGGCAGTACAAAATTAAAGTTTCCTTAGGTAAACTCTCAAAGAAATTTCATTTCATTTCTGCACTATATTAATCCATGAACATCCTAATGTCACAAGCTGCAGCAACCAAACATTGTAGATTTATCAACAGATACTTATTTCATACCCGCTCTTGATTTAAACCCGGATGTTCATAGTGCATAACAACAATTGAATTAGGTCCAAAAAATGAATGTTCCAAAAATAACTACAAAGAAATATAGAAAACATCACAATACCTATCTATACTCATTCGCAGCAACTGTGGCAACAGACTAGCTTAATTGATCAGCAAGCTAAACATTTACTATTTTAGTTCTATTTACAACTATACCCCTACATTTTACACAAAAAAACAAGGTCTCTATATGGTCAAGCTTAGCAAAAAGATAGAGAGAAAGAGAAGACATAAGAATTATTGGATATTATACTTAAAATGCTTTGATTTCATTGGTCAGCTGGCACCCTTACCTGGTTGTAAATTTTAGCATTGCCAACAGGAACAAGTGCCAGCTGCGCTAAGTCTTGAGTCACACAAAATAAAAAAAATTCTGACCCTCGATTCATCCTGTAAATGCCGTCATCTTGATTTGTCGTGCTACCAGCTTGGCCAAAAAAAAAAATCAGCTTTCACCTTATTGACAATGAGGAGCTAAATGCCATCTTCAACTCCTTAGCGGAAAGTCTAACAGGTATTTTTTTTTAACCCTCATCAGCAAAGCATCCATAGCTTAAAACACTAAACACAGTGGGCCGGATATTCAAAAGGGTTGTGCCATGCGCAATAGGGTTGCACCTGCGCAAGTCCGAACTTGCTCCATTCTGCGATATTCAGCAGGAGGCAGTTGCGCCACTGAAAACAGGCTGAGCAACAGCGCAATGCAAATGAATGCATGCTGAACTGGTGGGGGAGGTACCATGCATAAACTGCACAGCCCGATATTCAGCCAGGCTGTGCAGAGTTGTTCAGGCGCCAACCCCCAACCTGCACCTGCACAACTTTGAGCCAAAAAAGGTTGAGCCTAGGGCCACCACAGGTGAGCTGCTGCATTGCAGGGTGCAACACAGCAGCTGCCACCTGTGACTGGCCCCAACCCACTCCCTGTGCCCCCACAGCCCGATCACGGGCAGCCGACTGTAAATCCCCACCACCACCCCCAGTGGCCCAATTGTGGGCATAGTGTACCCCACCCAGCCCGATCGCGGGCAGCAATGTAGCCCCCGAACATATCCCTGGTGGTCCAGTGGACCGAAATGCCCGATCGCGGGCAGTGTATATAAACCCCCACCCGCAGTCATCCTGGTGGTCCAGTGGACGAAATGCCCGATCGCAGGCAGTAAGTTTAATAAACCACCCTCGAACATAGCCCTGGTGGCTAGCGTCCCCACCCCACCCACCCACGAAGCCCACCACCCACTCCCCGGCAGCCGGCGGGTGGCAGCATCCCACCCGCCTGCGCCTGCTACCACCGACTGACTGGTGCCGGGTAGGGCTGCATGCCCATTGGTGCAGAGCAAGAGCCAATGGGCATGCAGCCCATACCGTACATGACAGTCCAGATTTGAGAATGATTCATTAATATTTTCACTCTAGATTTTCAACATTGCCATTTTACCATACCTTCTTATGAACAGTACAGCTATCATTTTTCATATCTTGCCCAAAATATGTTTTCACGCATGTAGCACAGATTGGCACAGTCGGTATGCGAAATCAATATTTGGTACACATTAAGAAAATCATAGTGACACTGTTCATGAGCAGAGGTGTTAAAATGGCTATGTTTAAAATTTGGTGACAAAAGTTCTTAAAATTACGAGCGAGCATTGCGCAGTTTCCATGCACCCTTGTAAGTTCAAGAATTTGTAATATTTGCAGCCCAGATTTTCAACATTGACATTTTTCCACACCTTCTTATGAACAGTACAGCTCTTCATTTTTCACACCCTGGCCGAAATGTGTTTTCGCACTTCCGGCGCAGACCAGCGGTCCCTGTGGGAAATCAGTGTTCGGGACAGATTACGAAAATCACAGTGACACTGTTCATGAGCGGAGGTCCCGAAATGCCTGTGTTGAAAATGTGCTGTAAAAAATCACCAAAGTAATTACATTACAGGTGTACGTTACGCAGTTTTATGCATGCTCATGACTTCAACAGTTTTTGGATATTTTCACTCCAGATTTTCAACAATGCCATTTTTTTACTCCTCCTCATGAACAGCACACCTGTCACTGTTCGCATCTTGTTCAAAATGTGTTTTTGCACCTGTGGCGCCAAATGGCGCAGTCGCTGTGCAAAATCACCTTTCACCTAATGAATTGATAGTGTCACTCTTCATGTGCTGGGGTCACAAACAACCCATCTGGAAAACTTGAAGTAAAAATACCATGAAATCACCAGGGTGTTAGGGTTTTCGCCGATAACGCCCTACCCTGTAGGGACTGACAGGCGTCAGGGGTATGACTTGGGATTGTCAACAGTAATGCTCATGCCATTCCACCCCCACCCTGTAGCCAGTGACAGTCATCAAGGTGCATCTTGAACCCTTTGCCCCCAGAGTTCACCCCATTCCCCTATACTGCACCCATGTCAGTGTATTTTCTTATGGAATGAGGTGAATGTAAAGCCCAAACACCCCAAGGCACACCTCGACACTTGTCAGTGTCTGAAGGGTAGGGTAAGGTGAAATGTCATGACCGTCATGGGTGATGACCCAAAGGCACACCCCAATGCCTGTTCAGCTCTGCAGAGTGAGGGTGGAGTTTGCATCAGTTCAGTACTTCAATGCCATTCTATACTGCATCTAACTCCTGCACTTCTAGTGCTAATGCCAGTATTCAGCATTGACAAATGCTTGTCTAACTTTGTAGGATGTGAGCTTTTGTTGTGCAAAAGGGAATTTGTGGCCATGTCCTCCCTATAACCTACTGTTGATATTATGCCTGTCTCATAATCCCCCTTTTAAAGTTATGTCCAGGAAGTTGATCTGTTTTGTGTCTGCCTAGGATATAAACCTCAGGTTCCATGTGTTATTGTTAAGCCAACTCACAAATGCCCCCACTTCAGTTACATCCCCCTCAAAACTGCACAGTCATCTATAAATCTGCCCCATGTTTTGATCTTACCAAAAAAATGTTTTTTTTCACTTGATCATACAACATTTCCTGTTCCCACATACCCATGAAGAGATTGGCATATGCTGGGGCCATTGATGCCCCCATTGCTGTGCCACATCGTTGTGTGTAGTATTCCCCATTAAATTCAAAAAAATTACATTTTAATACAAATTCCAAGACTGATATTAAAAATTGTACTGGTATCTGTCCCCTTCATTTTGTCTAGTCACAAAGTATTCTGCTGCTTTGATTCCATCTGTATGTTGGATCGAGGTATACAAAGCCTCAACATCAATAGTTACACAGTAGTAACCCTCTTGCCATTTAACATCTTTCAATTTTAAAATGGTGTCACTGGTATCTTTCAGGTAAGAATGGAGATTTTTCATACACGGCTGTAGGCACAGATCAATAAACTCACAAAGTGGTGAAGTTAGGGAGTCCACACCTGATACTATAGGCCTGCCAGGTGGGTGTCTTAAATCTCTGTGCACCTTTGGGATGGCATAAAACATGGGCATTATTGGATTCTCATTATACAAATATTTAAACTCACTGTTTGTGATTACTGCATCCTTTAATGCTTCATCCAACAATGCATATAATTCTCTCTTAGTATTATGGGTTGAATTACTCCCCAATCTTTCATAGCTTACCTGATCCTTCAGTAGGACCTCTACCGTCTCCTTACAGTCCCTAGTGTTCATGACCACCAGTTTTCCCCCTTTATCAGCAGGATTTACTGTGAATTTTTGATTATCATTTTATTCAAAGCCGCTGTTTCTTTCTTTGACAAATTACCCCTATGTGATTTTACATTACTTGCTAGGATTTCTCTAACCTGTATTAATGTTCTCTCAAAGACTATTATGCTGTTATTCTGAACTGTCGGACAAAAATCAGACTCACACCTAAAGAATAAGTCCTTGTGAGATTTAAAGACCCACTTATACCCATCTCCAGTTAGACAGCTGTTAAATTATTGCTCCTCCAGCAGTTCATTCAGAATGTTGTAATTTACTGCATCCATCTTATTTTCTGGGTTGTCTCTCATCATGACCTCCCCTATGGCTGCTAATAAGTAGTCCAGTTCTTCTATGCCATTAATATTTGTGGTCTGCAGAAACCCCATGTTTGTTTTTTCCACTTCTCTTTTCTTAAGTTAAAAAAAATCTCAATTTTATTTTTCTGAATAATTGTTGTAAATCCACAAAGATAGTAAAGATGTTACTCTTCGGGGTTGGCACAAAGTCCAATCCTTTGCTCAGGACTCTGAGCTGAATCTGCATGAGTTCCTGCTCAGAAAGATTTATCACTTGTAACTGGGTTTGTGAGCTGTTGGTTTCAAAACCTTCTTTAAATTTCTTGCTCCCACAGCCTCTTCTATACCTTTTCTTGTCCTTCTGCTTCCTCTCACTCTGCCCAGCCTAAAAATGGTTCACTAGTAGTATTTATGGTTAGGTTTATGGAAACTGGTCACTTTGTTCTTTTTGGCTCTTATTTTTTTCTGTCTCTCGATCTTCCCCTGCTTTCTCTGCTATATGATCTCAATTTTCCTGCCTTATTCGGTGCTGTGAAGACTGTACCCGATTTGTGTGCTTTACCATCCCTAATTAGTTGATTTTGTTTTCTTTGTATCACTTCCTGTTTGTGTTTCTGTGTTTTATTTCTCAAGGTTCTATCCAATTGCAGAAATTCTTTATGGTGTTTGACTTTAGCAATCTCTCCTTTTGCTGTTTTACAATTCCTCACTCAGTTCCTTAGATACCGTGGTTTTTGTGTAAAATGTAGGGGTATAGTTGTAAATAGAACTAAAATAGTAAATGTTTAGCTTGCTGATCAATTAAGCTAGTCTGTTGCCACAGTTGCTGTGAATGAGTATAGACAGGTATTGTGATGTTTTCTATATTTCTTTGTAGTTATTTTTGGAACATTCATTTTTTGGACCTAATTCAATTGTTGTTATGCACTATGAACATCCGGGTTTAAATCAAGAGCAGGTATGAAATGTGTATCTATTGATAAAAATACAGTATTTAGTTGCTGCAGCTTGTGACATTAGGATGTTCATGGATGAATATGGTGCAGAAATTAAACGAAATTTCTTTGAGAGTTTACCTATGAAAACATTAATTCTGTACTGCCACTTTAAGAAGAGCAAAAAATGGTTCTGAAATAGATGGTTATTCAAATCAAAGTGATGACACACACACCTAAGTAACCAATAAAAAGTCAGTTTAAAGAACTCTGAACCACGCCCCCTAAGGAAGGCTGGGAGCCAATGTGCAGGGGCTAGCATGTATCTGCTGTTTATCCTCAGTGAAATTTTGCACCATATTTTGTGAACTGCTGCTTACTTTGGAATAAAACAGCAATTAGCACTGTTACTATTGTGTATGACTTCTCTGTGGAGTTAGGAGTAGTGCTTGCACTCTTCTGGAGTTTGTGTTTGAGTTGGTTGGGCTGGCGGCCCATTTCCAGGCACACCCCATCCTTTCCCTGAGTGCAGCAAGGTCAGAATTTATTTGGAACTGTCATACCTATGAAAACTGCCCCAGTTAGAAGGCCTGAATCCATAGCAATGAGTGTGTCAGCAGTAAATTTAAGCAGGGCTAGGGAGGTGCTATGGCCCTTGCAGAAACCATGCCGGGCAGTCGTAAGAAGGTCATTTTTGAGAAGGAATTCGATAGTTAGGTAGCGACTAATTTTTCTAAGATTTTGCTTAGAACCGACAGGATGGCGATGGGTCTGTAGTTGGAGAGGTCTTCGGAATTGCCCTTTTTAAAGACAGGAGTTACCCTAGCTATCTTCCATATGTCAGGAACACTGCTTTGACACAGGGAGAGTGGAAACATTTTGGCTAGAGGAGCAGCGATGAGTGGGGGCACCTATTTTTAGTAGCCTGGGCTCAATACAGTCAGAGCCTGTGGCCATGCAGTCTGAGATTGAGCTAAGTAGTTTTACGACCTCCTGTTTGTTATACACAGACACTGTATTGAAATCTGTACTTATCAGGCTCTTGTTCTCAGTTCCTTGGTGGTCCTTGACGAGTAATTTTTTTATTTGGCACTTATACTTACCATTTATATTATCATGTATAAAATCCTGTTACAACACTGAAGGCCTTAAGGTTTATGGAATATATTAACTGGTTGAGAGTATAGTTGGGAAAATGCCTCAAGCTAAGTTCTACCTTACATTATGTGTGAAACATTTGCTCACATTGAGTAAACTTTAATATAAACCCTCTGTATGCCACACACATATATATATATATATATATACATATATATATATTCTATTGAGCAAACTTTAATATAGACCCTCTGTATGCCATATATATATATATATATATATTCTGTTTATTTTATTTTTGGGGCTTATTTTTAACTTGCAATTATGTTTCGTTTTAGCATGTATTATTAACCACAGGTTTGCCTTTCATGGACTGTGTTCTTTATCACACAAGGACATTTGCAATTAAAGTTGTAAGCTCCTCATTTTACATGTAATTAGGGAGAATAGTATCCTAAGGTTTTGTTTTCATTAGGCTGTTTTCTTGAAACACACTGAGCCATTTTAAAATTTATGTGAAGAGGACTCTCTGCTTGTTGCTATCTTCTGATAACCTTTGACCTTCAATGGCTTTTCAGCTAAAATCATACTCGTGTTAATTAGCTTCCCTGACGTAATCTTCTGTTATGTTTCGAATGAGTATGTGGAACCAATGAGAATTATTTCTGGGTTTTATGCATTATATGGGTGTTAAAAGTATGGGATTTTCTAATTAATTGTCATAAAGCTTCTGAAGGAGGACTTGGTTGGTCCAAAAGCTAGGGAACTTTGTTCTTTTGTTGTAACATCTATGTTGGGTCAATAAAAGGTATCAAACCATTTGCTTCTGGATCTAAAAGTGACTTTTCTAAAACTGAACCGAAAGCATCTGATGGCCCACTGAACAACAAGCCAAAGGATATCAAAATAGTATGGGGCATCCTAAAGGAATGGCAAGTGGCTCTGGACAAAAAAAAAACACAGCTAAACCCACACAGACTCCACATGATGAGCAGGAGCAGTCAGCAGGCCTGAAAGGTGAGGGAGATCCCGTGCCATGGGACACCATTCTGAATGTGGTCAGAGAAATGGACAGCAAGCTGAAGAAGCTTTTGGAGAGACTGGTGGCACAGGACACAAAAATAGGGCTAACAACTAAGGTTGCCATGGAAGCCAACGATCGGTCCCAAAGGACCCAGGCCATATTTGCCAGATCAACTATGGAGAGCAATCATTTCCATGCACACATGGAAACCATTAAAAATGCTTCACAAGCAATGAATTTACACATGGTGGGGATTCTGGAGGGCTTAGCGGGGGAGAACGTTCTATCTTATCTAAAACAATGGCTATCCAACAGTCTCCCCTCCGAGCTGCAGCTGGACCTGGACTCTCTCAGGCTGACCTTCCGCATCAACTTCAGATGGGACCAAGGTATTCCTGTAACACCCTGCACTGCCATGCTGGTAGCAATTGAGGCAGACATATGGGATGCAATTTTACAGTGGGTGAGAGCAAATTACCTGGTTTCTGTGGAAGGGTGTGAAATAAAGATATGTCTGGTTTGGTCTTTTGCAAACCAATCTAGAAGGAAGCTCTGTGATCTGATGAGGAAGCAACTCCAGGTTTGGGGGTGGCTCATGCTCTCCTGGCTCCAGCATGCCTCCGCATCACCTACAGGGGGAAAACTTTTAAATACAATGACCCAGAGGAGGCAAGAAAGAGGATGGACGCCAATGTGGAGGAATTCTGGCGGCAAGCACCTGAAATGTAGAGGGAACCACAAGTTTCAGAAGGAGAAACCTGAGGTATGGCAGCTAAAATATCAGACCGTATGTGAATTGTAAATGAGGGTGTTCATTGTTGATGCTGGGATACCACCTATATAACTAATTGTACTTTATCCTCAAAAAGTACTCCCCTGGGTTAGAGAGAGTCATTACCTTCTTGAGTGGCTTCCCATTCAAAGATGACACTCTCAGTTAATTTCCTTGTGGTTTTGTTTCTTGCATTCTGTGTTGTTACTATAATTAACTTGCCATGCATTTAAAATGGCATTGACCACGAGGTACATACCATCACTATGGTAATGAGTTTAATGCCTGAGACATGGAAGGAAGATTGGGCTGGGTGTTAATAATTGCATAGCAGTAAAATATAGTATAACAGTTGATCACCAAAAAAGTAATATGATAAGGCACCTCAAATGGGAACAGGTAGTGCCATGGGTGAAAAAGTGTATAGTTTACAGGAATCACTTTGTAGAAATGTATGTCCATTTGATCAGGAAAGTTTATACAGGTTGGGTGTGGAGCCAAGGCAGCTTCAGAGGAGAAGAAATGTACCTAATCACCCAGACGTTAATTAAGTGGGAATAGTGGCTATTTTGGCCATTGATAGCAATACCTTAAATGTTTAATTATCTTTGTTTTTTTTTTTTTATCCTACAGGTTTAATGTGGCTGGCTATTCTAAATTATATAATCTTTAAAAAACAAAAAAAGTAAAAATGCAATTAAAGGTAGTACCTCACATGATGTATCATCTTTTAGTGGATATCGTATACTGATGCTAATGTATTTGTACTGCTGAAAATGCAGGAGCCACTGTAACCTTATTCCACCAAATGTAGTGCTTCGGCATGTTCATATTAAAATGAATAAAATAAAGTTTAAAAAAAAAAATGTAAGCCACAGGGTGCTAAGTCCCAACCTCGGAGATCACAGTCCAGTAGCATGCAGCCTCAAGAGAACAACTATGAGATCTACTACCCAAAATTACAGAACTAGTAGATGCTGCAGAAACTTCAGGGAGGAAAGCTTTAACCTCAGCATGTCAAAGGAAAGGTGGAGCAGGCTGAATATCATTCCAGACATAAACATGACTATCAAAGAATTCACCCACTCACTCCATGCACTCTGTAAGAAGCATGCCCTAATAAAAACTAATGGAGTTAGAAAACAACACATGCCATGGGTAACAGACTATTTAAAAAAGCAAACCAGAATCAAAGACAGGGCATGGTGGTGAAAGGTGAACAGGACAGTGAAAGAAGATGATTGGCAGAGGATCAAAAAACTAAGGAACAGCTACAAAAAAAAGTCTCAAGGGCAAAGGACAAGTATTTTTAGAACAATACCGAAACCACATCTGATCCCTCCATGTACTGGAAAATGATAACAAGTTTTGAGGGAGCCAATGGAAGCAGTAATTAGGTCAGATTCATGAAGGAAGACAACACAGCCCAAGACCCAAAAAAAACTATAGGAAACCAACTAAACCACACTGCACAGTTCCAGGTGCAAAACTCCCACCTACACAAATATTAATTAACTACAACAAGGTAAATTGGGGTCAGGATTCAGAAGCCACTGACACAAACAGACCAAACTTCCATTTTAAAATAATAGAAGACTGTGAAGTACAAAAAGAACTACGGTAAACAAACAAAATGCAAACAAGTCCCTGGGGCTGGACAATGTAGAAATGTAGTTCCTAAAAATGCAGCAGCCTATATATACCCAATCCTATCGGAACTCTTCAACAGAGGCCTAAAAGAAGGATCCTTCCTTGAGACCTGGAAACATATGAAAGTGGTCCTAATCTACAAGGGAAGAGGGCCTAGTGATCCCTCCCACTGAAGACCTATAGCCCTTCTATTTGTGATATTAAAATTATTTGAAAAACCTGTCTGCAAGCAACTAACCTCATACCTAGAAAAATACAGTCTACTACTGGTTCATCAGTTGGGATTTATGATAGGAAGGTCTAAGTCCATCATACTCACAGACTTCATCAGGGAAGTTGCAGAGGCCCTGAGCAATGAGGGATTTCATTGGAGTGATCCACATGGACCTCTGAAAGGCATTTCACATGGTGGACCACAACATCCTTTCAAAAAACTTAAGAAAATGTGAGCTGCAGAAAAGTGAACTCCTGGTTCACATCTTACTTAACCAACCGCAGGCAGTCTGTAGCCATAGACAACATCATGTCATAGGTGGAACACCGTGTTCGGGGAGTCTTGCAGGGATCCATACTAGGTCTTCTGTTATTCCTGGTTTATGTGAATGACCTCCCTGGACACACACACACACACACCACTCCAAGCTAAAGTGGTTTGTGTCCACAAAGATGGTCTTAAGTGGGAAAAAGACCCAGGATGAGGCCTTGAACAAAAAAGGATACAAAAAAAGAGACACCAGGGAGCTAAAGATTTAACTCCCAGATGGATCTACCATCAAAGAAACCAAAGGATGCAAATACTTAGTAATGGAAATCAACAATAACCTACGCTTTGAGAACTATATATATATTTTTTTTTTGCTAACATTATTTATACTCCTTTCACAGCTGAGGGATATACCCCAATTTGGCACCCAGACCACACTCCCAGCATCTTCCTACAGGCTGCCCAGCTGGGTAGCCTGTAGCTGGCCCCTAAGGTGGGGCTCCCCTGGGGCACTAGGGGAGAGATCCAGATCAACTGGAGGCCCCAGCTGAGGCTTATGCCTGGGACATCATTCGGGAGGCAGTCCGTGGGCTTCACAGAGCTCCATGAGAGGAAAGTTTCCTTGTTTTCCCTCAGAGGCACAGATGTGCAATGATACCCAGCACGGGATGGGTGTTCTCCCACATCCAATCCATGGGCATCTGCCATTGCCTCCTCCCCTTCCTGAAGTGGCCTCAGCTGTTGTAAACCCAGCCTCCTCTGGGTGTCATTACAAACCAGGGAAAACATGCCCCCCTGGGAGACGGAGAGCAGCCCATTGGATGCTCATCCTACCTCCCCAATGGCTGACCCTCTGATGCCCATGCTCGCTCCCGAACACAGAACACCAGCACCACAAGCAGACACACTTGCCACTGTGCCAGCAGGCCAGCAAGAGAACCATATTAAAACAACGGTCAAAAAAGTGAATACCAATCTGGAATCACTCCGCCACAATGCCTACACCATATCCAAAAAAGCATGACTAACTTTAGTCACCCAGCTGCTGCTGCCAGTTCAAAAGTATGGAAGCATAGTCCACCACTATGCAAACAACTACTTACTAGAAAGACTGGGCAAAACCTATCATAAGATGGCAAGATCCATCTTCAGATGCCCATACTTTACACACCATTATGTAACACTCAACAGACTAAACTGAAATACTCTCAAAACCAGAAGGGAAAAATCCAAAGCAATCTTGGCTTACAAAATAGTTAAGAGCCAGATAACCAGATACCAAAACTTAGTAAACAACTCTTCCAAAAACAAGTACCATATGCAAGAGATCAAAAATAGGGGCCTCCACGTCCCCAGGTCCTGAACCAACTATGGGACAATGACCCTCGATTACTTCAGCTCAGAAACTTAGAAATCCTTGTCTCGTGCATCATGTAGGAGCAAAACTCTGCCCAAATTAAAAAATGCACTACAAACAGAATTCATCGACATTTATAACTGCAACTGAAAATGACTGTCTGAGTGATCATCCAACAGTGTCGCAACCTTCCCTGGATAACCATCTGCTCTCTTGGTCCATACATAGAAACGTAGACTTTGACAGCAGATAAGGACTGCTTGGCCCATCTAGTCTGCATCATTTCCCTACCTACAGGATAGGCCACAGATCCTAGTTAACCAACAGCCTATTTCTTCCTACCCCCCACAAGAATTGCCTTATGTCTGTCCCATGCATTCTTGAATTCTCTCACAGTTTTAGACCCCACAACCTCCTCAGGAAGGCTGTTCCATGCATCCACTACCCTCTCTGTGAAAAAATACTTTCTCACATTTCCACTGAGGTACTTAAAAGTTTCTATCATGTCCCCCCTCTCCCTTCTTTCCTCAAGGGTATACATATTAAGCTCCTTTAGTCTCTCCTCATACGGCTTCTCTTGCAGACCCTGCACCATTTTAGTTGTCCTCCTCTGGACTGCCTCTATCCTGTCTATGTCCTTGCGGAGATGGGGTCTCCAGAACTGGATGCAGTACTCCAGATGGGGTCTCACCAACTGTCCGTACAGAGGGATAACAACTTCCTGTTTTCTGCTGGTGATGCCTCTCCCTATGCGTCCCAGTGTACTCCCAGCCCTCCCTACTGCCTTCTCACATTGCTTGCTAACCTTAAGGTCATCTGATATGATTACCCCCAGGTCCCTTTCCTTTTTTGTTGTTGTTACTACCTCCCCCCTTGTGTATTCTTACCCTGGGTTCTTGTTTTCCAGGTGCATTATTTTGCACTTCTTTGCATTGAATCCTAGCAGCCATACTTCTGACCATTCCTCCAACCTTGCCAAGTCCCTTCTCATCCTTTCCACGCCTCCTTGTGCATCAATCCTGTTGCAGATCTTTGTGTCATCTGCAAAGAGGCATACTTTTCCTCCCAGTTCCTCTGCAATGTCACATATAAAGACATTAAAAGGACTCACCCAGTACTGAACCCTGCAGTACCCCACTAGTAACCCTTTTTCTTCAGAGAGACTCCATTTACAATTACCTTCTGTGTCCTGTTGTCCAGCCAATGTTTTACCAGGCTACCACCCTGGGACCCACTCCCAGGCTGGTTAATTTGACTATTAATCTTTGTGTGGGACTGTGTCAAATGCCTTGCTAAAGTCTAGGTAGGCCATGTCCACAGCCCTCCCTGGTCTACTACTTTGGTCACCCAGTCAAAGAAATCTATTAGATTCGTCTGACATGACCTTCCACTGTGAACCCATGCTGCCTTGGGTCCTGTGCACCACTGGCCTCTAGGTACTCAACAATTCTTTCCTTCAAGTAGCTCATCACTTTCCCTAGAGGTCAAACTGACAGGTCTGTAGTTTCCTGCCTCTGTCTTGGTCCCACTTTGTGAAGGAATCATCCCTTCCTCCAGTCCTTGGGTACCACACCATCCTCCCATGATTTATTAAAGAGAGTAGCCAGTGGTTTCACTAGTTCCTCCTTAATTCTTTTAGAATTCTGGGGTGAATTCTATCAGGCCCCATTGCTTTGTCCACCTTCAGTTTTAGGAGTTCTGCAGACCCTTTCTTCTATGAAAGGACTGGGATCGACCCTCCTATCAAGTACTTCTGTTAATTGGATTAGGCACTTCCCCTCCTCTTCTGTGAATACTGAGCAGAAATATTCATTCAGTATCCCTGCTTTTCACTGTCCCCTCTGCCCACCCACCGTTCATTCTATTCAGCCTCACTATCCTCCCTTTGTCTTTCAGCTCGCTGATGTACCTATAAAAGGTTTTATCCTCTTCTTAACCGAGTTGGCTATTTTTTCCTCAGTTTGGGCCTTTGCTATTCTGACTTCCCTCCTGCTTCCTTCTGCCTTAACTGGTACAACTCTCTGTCCTGCTCCTTCTGTTTCCTTATACTTCGAGATACTATCTTTTCTCCCTGACTTCCCAGCCACCTCTTTTGAAAACCATAGTGGCTTTTTCTTTCATTTTGATTTGTTTATTTGCTTCACACAAAGGCTTGATGCCTCTGTGATGGCAGTTTTGATGATTCCCCATTGTTGCTCCACCCTTCCTTCTAGCCTGTTTGTTAGTGCTTTTCTGATGCACTCTCCCATCTTGCCAGAGTCAGCCCTCCTGAAGTCCAGTACCTTCACTTTTGTATGGCTTGACTCTGTAGCTGAATTTAACGTGAACCACACTGTTTGATGGTCACTTGTTCCCAGATAGCAACCCGCTTCTAGATCTGAGATCCTCTCACTGCCCCCATTTGAGAGTATGAGGTCTAGGATTGCTCCCTCATGAATGGGTTCCAAAACTAGCTGTCTGATGCCTGCCACCTGTAGGGCATCAAGGATGGCCCTGCTCTTGGATGTGGCTGCAGCAAATGTGCTCAGTTAACATCTGGCATATTCAGGTCTCCATCAACAGTATCTCCCTTTCTCTGCCATCCTAAGAATGCCTTCTACCATATCCTTGTCCATTCCCTCCCTGACATGGGAGTCTGTACACAACCCCTGTGCAGATTGTGGTGCCTTCCAGTCTCCAAGGTGACCCACAGTGCCTCCTCTCCTCCCTGTTTACTGTTTTGTTCAGTTGCTTTTATCCCTTCCCTTCCATAAAGAGCTACTCCTCCCCCTCTTCTCCCCTACCTGTCTCTCCTGTAGGTTATGTACCCTGGTATGTTAACATCCCAGTCATGGTTCTCTGTGTACCATGTTTCTATGACTGCTACAATATCCAGGCATCCCTCTTCCATCAAGGCCACCAGCTCAGGGAGCTTGTTGCCCAGACTATGGGCATTGGTACTCATTACCCTCCATTTCCTGATGGCCTTACTTCTTTTTGCTCCATCGCTGTCCTTCTTGCCTTTGTCACTTTCCCCATTTACCCCTGCCCTTCTCCCTATCGACACCTCTATGTTGGTGTTTACCACACTTACTACCGTGATTTTTTTGGGGGGCTAGGATTTTCTTGCTCCTTTCCAGTGCCTCCCCCCTTGGCTAGTTTAAATGCTTGCCAGTGAAGCATTTAAACCTATCACCTAGGATCCTGGTTCCCCTCCTGGACAGATGCAGCCCATCATGCCAGTATAGGCATGCATCACTCTAGGTGGACCCCCAGTCCCCAATGAAGCCAAATCCCTGAGCTCCACACCAGTTTTTCAACCTTTTGACCACTGATTTAATCCCATGGTGTGGAACACCCTAGCCTCTCCTACGCCATAGATGGGCAACACCTCCGAGAAGGTTACCGTGCATGCTACTTGTCTAAGGCCCCTCCCCAATTCCACAAGCTCTTCCTGCACTTCTCTAATCCCTTTCTTAGCCAGGTTATTTGTCCCTAGGTGGACAATGACATCCAGCTCCCTTCCCTGTGCAGCTGCTCCGGCAATCCTGAAGATTCGCTCCCTGTCCCTCCAAGCTATGGCGCCAGGCAGGCACCTTACCTCCCTCTCCCCTTCCTCCCCCAGTTCTACCTTCCTAACAATGGAGTCCCCCACCAGGAGTTGTTTCCTTCCCCTGCCACCCTCCTGTGGGTCTTCTTTGTGGAAGTTCCCAGCATCCTCCTTGGTCTCCACTATGGGTGCCTCCATAGAGGAACCACACTTTGCCAGAATGGCATAGGAATTGTGGAGAGGTACAACTGGAGTGATGTGCCTCTGTTCCACCACCCTCACCCTCCCTGAGCCCACTGTGGTCCAACCGCTCCTCTTTCTTGGCAATCTCTGAGGCAACGGCAGTGGCACTGGTGGTCCCTGGATAGAAGAGGAGGTCCCACAAATCCTAGTGAACTCAGCCTGGAGATAAGCAACCTCCTCCCTCAGCCCAGAGAGGTGCCTGCAGATGGGACAACACTGCATCCTCCAGAACGTCTTCCGGAAGACTGCTGCTCCACAGCCACTGAACTGCACCACTCCCATCATGTCTTATTTCTAGCCCCTTAACTGTTTTGAATCCTTACTCTTTCCTCTTTTTTTTTTCTCTTCTCTCTCTACTTACTTTCTTCTTGTGTGCCCTTTAAGCTCCTGATTGTCCTGTTCTGAGAAAAGAATATGCTATATTTCTCAGTAGATCCCTTACTTGCTCAGAGGCAGACCTCCAGCAGCTAGAGGGGGCTGGAGAGCTACTCTTGCCCTTCTAGGATGGTGGGTCTTTGGTGGCTCTGTGATCACTCACTTCCTGCTCCCAAACAGGAAGTTCCTGTTGTCAGTCAAATCCTGGGCCTATAAAAGTAGAATTAGCTTTGGGTGGGAAGGAGGGCAATATAGTCCCAGTAGAGAAGTCCAGTCACACAGCAGTCCTTCCTCCTGGTGTCTTCTGCCAAGCTACTAGCAGAATCTTTCTAAGGCAGTCTTTAAATTTAGCTTCCTTCTAGCTAAGCCACTCCCCCTACTTACTAGGTCATTCTACAAGTAATTTAAACTGCACAGCTATCAAGTCTTTTCAATCACCTGAAATTTACACATAGATAACTGTTCAAATAACCATTCAGTTCAGTTAACTCAGACAAACACATACTTTTTTTTGCTTTGTTTGTTAGTCTGTTTGTTTTTTTACCCTAAATTAAAGGTCCAAGTACAGGAGTTCTACTTCTTTAGTCCCAGTAGAGAAGTCTAGTAACACAGCAGTCCTTCCTCCTGGTGTCTTCTGCCAAGCTACATTACATTTGTGCTCCTATCTGTCAATGTCAATACTAATGTAATAAGTTTGCCCTCCTATCTATAAACGTGAAAGCCACTGTAATGTACCTAGTCACAGGACAACTTAGAAAACAGGCCCAGGGTGATCCTAACAGTTCTTATCCTCCACAATAGGGGGGTTCATTTTTGTAACTTTTTCACAACTTGCACTTTTCACATGATGGCATCATTAATGAAGGGCATAAAAAGAACGCCTGCAATTTATGAACTACTGTATACAACTAAAAACTGAAAAACTGAAGAACTAAAAAGGCTTTCCATTGGCTTGGGTGGTCCTTATACCGAGAGTTGTTTGAGGAAATGTTCCATCTCACCACACCTGGCAAGAACAGCCCCTCTGGTGCAAGCCTGAAAAAGAACAGGAAGTCCCTTGCTCTGCCTCTGCTTGGGGTCAGTCTACAGTAGCAGTTCTGCCATCTATCACAAACAGAGTTTGCACATCAAACATGGCGGCATTAACACCTACTAGTTTTAGATCAGCAGGATCTACCTTATGTGACACCATGTGTGCTACAGAACATTTATTCATAAGTATCCACCTCCTTGTTCACAGAGCAAAGAGGTGGATAGGGAGCTGGGGAAGCAAATCAGGAATATCAGTGGCAAGGGAAATACAGTTATAGTGGGAGACTTCAACCTAGCTGGGGTTGACTGGCAGACAGTAACTACAGCACACACCAGGGAACAGGTGCTGCTGGAAGCTACCCAAGACAGCTACCTAGTGCAAGGGGTGATGGAACCTACTAGAGAGGGAAACATGCTGGATTTGGTGTTTACAAATGGTGATCAAGTCCAGGATGTGGTAGTACAGGACCCTGTAGCAGGAAGCAACCACCGCTTAGTGTGGTTCCTCCTAAACACAGGGAGGGAGGGAGTCGGCTAAGGCCAGGACAAGAGTGTTGGACTTCAGGAAGGCAGATTTTGCCAGAATGGGCAGTATCCTACAGAGGTATTTAGCTAATATTAACCCAGTGATGGATGTTGAATAGAAGTGGGCAATCATTATAAAGGGGCTGAATGAGGCCATGAATACGTGTGCCAAATCTCAGAGTAAGCAGTCCAGGTCCAAAAAACCTAGCTGACTCAGCAAAGAAGTGGAGTGGAAGGTGAGGGAAAAAAGAGTGGCCTTCATTAAGTTCAAAAAACTGGGGCGTGAGGAAGATAGAGAGGTGTTCACAAAGGCATCCAGGGAGGTGGCCAGGTCAGTCAGGGCAGCAAAGGAGTTGAAGTTGGCTCAGGGGATCAGAGTGGGGGATAAGGGGTTCTTTAAATACATAAGGGAGAAGAGGAGTTGTAGAGATGACACTTGTTAGAATCAAGAGGGATGAGGGATGGGTGGAACAATGGGAAAAACAGGCAGAGGCACTCAATGAGTTCTTCTGCTCAGTATTCACAAAAGAAAGGGATGGCCCAACACTGCAGGGGAAAGGGGGCAAGAGTGAAGGGAGGGCAGAGATAACAGATGGGGTCATAAAAGAGGATAGAATTCTGAAGGGCCTTAAGGCCTTGTAGGTGGACAAGGCACCAGGACCAGACAGTGTTCACCCAAGGGTCCTGAAGGAACTGGAAGAGGTGTTGGCAGGCCTTCTGGTGTACCTCTTCAACACCTCCTTGAAGACAGGGAAGGTACCCAGGGACTGGAGGATGGTGCACGTGGTGCCCTTTCACAAGAGTGGACCCAAGGACCAACCAGGCAACCACAGACCAGTAAGCTTGACTTCCATAGTGGGGAAGTTGATGGAGACCATTCTGAAGGAGAAGTTGATAACCTTTCTTAATAGTAGATTTATGGGCAGACTGGATGGGCCATGAGATCCTTATCTGCCATCAACTTCTATGTTTCTATGTTAGTAATGGTCTACAGAATGAGAGACAGCATGAGTTTGTCTTGGGAAGATTGTGCCAACTGATTGACTTCTTTGACTGGGTCACTAGGATGGTTGACAAAGGCCATGCTGTGGAGGTCCTGCACCTGGACTTCAGCAAGGCTTTTGACTCAGTGACCCACGGGAGGTCAATGAGCAAGCTGAGGAACATGGGGTTGGGGGAGAAACTGGTGCAGTGAGTTGAGAGCTGGTTGCAGGGCAGAAAACAGAAGGTAGTTGCAAGGGGGGAGACATCCAAGCCAAGGCCAGTAACAAGTGGGGTACTGCAGGGTTCAGTGCTAGGCCCTGTTTTGTTCAATGTCTTCACTGGAGACATTGCAGCGGGGATCAAGAGTAAGATCAGTCTGTTCACAGATAACACTAAGATTTGTGCAAAAGTGGACAATGAGGAAGGGAGGCAGGCACTCAAGGAGGATCTAGCTAAACTCAAACACTGGTCTAGGGAGTGGCAGTTGGGGTTTAACACTAAGAAGTGCAAGGTCATGCGCCTCTGAGCAAGAAATCCCAGGACCAGCTACTGGCTGGGGTGGGTGCAGGTAACAGCCTCAGAGGAGGAAGGGGATCTCGAGGTGATAGTCACAGGGGACATGAAGATATCAGCACAGTGTGGGAGGGCAGCAGCAAGGGCAAGGAGATGCTGGGGTGCATTGCCAGAGGGATCACCTCTAGAAAGGAGAAGGTCATCCTGCCCTTGTATAGATCACTGGTGAAGCCACACTTGGAGTACTGTGTGCAGTACTGGTGCCCATACCTCAAAAAGTATGTGACATTATTGGAGGGGGTAGAGCACAGGGCTATGAAAATGATCATGGGACTGGGGTGTTGCCGTATGAGGAAAGATTGAGGGAGCTCAACATGTATTCACTGGAAGAGAGAAGGGAAAGCGGGGCCATCACATGACAGAGACCTTTAAGTACTTGAAATACATAAACAAAGTCAGAGAGGGAGGATTGTTCTGCTTAAAGGGGAGGAAGAGTCACTAGGGAGCACAGTCTGAAGTTGGAAGGGGGAAGGTTCAGGAGGGAGATGAGGAGGCATTACTTTATAGAGAGAGTGGTAGCGAGATGGAATGCACTGCCAGAGGATTTAATCGAACTGAGGACAGTGGATAGCTTAGGTGGGATTGGATAGAGTAATGGGCAGGATTAATACAGACAAGAACACAAAGCGGGGAAAGACCAGAAAAGGGGAGGGAGGAAGGGGTTTGGATGGGGCTGGAGCAGCTGTAGTAATATAAAACTAAGAGCTGCACAATCGGCCAGACTTGATAGACCTGTGGGCCTTTTTCTACTGGCAATTTCGTATGTTCGTAAGTTTTATTTCCACAGGGCCCTGTCAAAAAGTCATTTTTAAGACCTGGGAGTTTACTTGTCTAAATAGTCTTAACATGTTTTTGTTCCTACTGCTTTCTAATTTTATGTCAAGAGATGCACACTATCTACCATTCTTGTTCATTTAATATAATTTCTCAATAGTTGTATCAGTTCAGTTTGGTTTATTGTGCTATTAAAAAGTTTTACTAAACAATACATACTGTTTTTAAAAAGAGAATAAACATTATTGAACACGTTCACCACATATAACATATCTCAATCCTGATCGTAATTGATTTACTTGGCAATTTGTAGAAATATATATTTGCCTTACACTTGTTAACATTCTTTACTTAGTTTGTATTTTTACTTGCTTACGTTTTTATACATCTTTTAAAGAGCAACTGACACCTTTGGGAAAACTTTGGAAAACATAATATTCAGACACAGTTCAGCTTGTATTTCATATATCTTCTATAGATTTCTCCTCTATATTGTTTATTATTGAAGACATTTCCATAAAACAAGATCTTTATCCCTTAGAGTTCATCTGCTTCTGTGGCTTATTTCCCTACTTGAAATTATAATGCTCTTTTGAGACATTTCTTTTTGTTGCCATGGGAATGACTGTGCTGTCACAAGCAGAGTACTGTATTATGACATCAGGTTGAAAAGATGCAACAGAGGCTGATGTACTCTCAAGGAACAACTCTCCTGTTTTCATAGAAACATAGAATGTGATGGCAGACAAAGACCACGAGATCCATCTAGTCTGCCCAGTTGAGACACCCCCCCCCCATCTTGTTTCTTTCCCAAGATTACCACAGTGTCTATCCCAGGCTAGCTTAAAATTCCTAACCCTCCTGGCTTCCACCACCCCTGAGGGAAGGCCATTCCAGGGCCCCACCACCCTTTCAGTGAAGTAGAACTTCCTAATGTTGCTCCTGAACTGGCCACCCTTCAGGCACATTTCATGACCTCTAGTCTGGTTAAAGTTTTTAACCTGAAACAGTTTATTTGTTTGTACTGTGTTGATACCCTTTAGATATTTGAAAGTCTCTCTCATGTGTCCCCTGAGTGGCTGTAGTTGTGCCTTGTATGGCTCGTGGAGCATACATTACACCATCTTTGTTGCCCTCCTCTGTACAGTCTCCAATCTGTCAATATACTTTCTGAGGTGTGGTCTCCAGAACTGAACACAGTATTCCAGGTGAGGCCTCACCAGGGACATGTACAGTGGCATAATCACCTCTCGCTTCCTACTAGTGATGCCCCACCCCAGTGCATCCCAGGATGCCGCTAGCCTTTAGTGCAGCTTTTTCACATTGCCTGCTGCCTTCAAGTCATCTGAGATGATTACCCCTAGATCATGCTCCTGCCTGGTCGTGGCCAGCTGCTCACCTCCCAGATAGTACTTTCTTACTGGGTTGTGCCTTCCCAGGAGCATAACTTTACATTTTTTAGCATTACATTTTAACTGCCAGTTTTTTGACCATGCTTCCAATTTCTTTAGGTCAGACTCCATCCTTTGAACTCCTTCGGTTGTGTCTACCCTATTGCGGAGCTTGGTGTCAACTGCAAACAGGCACACCTTCCCTTCCAGTCCATTAGCGATATCGCTGATGAATATTTTGAAGAGAATCAGTTCCAGAACAGAGTCCTGTGGTACCCTGCTAGTTACTCTACCCTCTCTTGACAGAGTGCCATTTACCATTACCCTCTGGGACCTTCCATCTAGCCAATCTGAGACCCAGTTTACTATTTTAAGCCCAATGCTCATGCTCTCTAGTTTGTTGATCAATCTCCTGTGAGGACGGAGTCAAAGGCCTTGCTAAAGTCCAGGTACACCACGTCAACTGCACCACCTTGGTCTACTGTTTTTGTAACCCAATCGAAAAATTTGATCCTTGTTAGTCTGGCAGGACCTTCCTGCTGTAAAATCATGCTGCTTTGGGTCTAGTTGCCTACTGGCTTCTAAAGATTTCACTATTCTTTCCTTTAATAGGGACTCCATTAGTTTCCCTACTATTAGGTTTCCATGGGCCACCCATTACCAGGACTGGGACCTGGCAGTACCAGGGTATAAGATATTTCGTAGAGATAAGGTAAATGGGAAGGGTGGGGGGGCAGCACTGTATGTGAGAGAAGGACTGAAGTGTGTTCGTGAGGAGGGGGGGAGGATAGTACAGCGTTATTATGGATGCAAATTCAGGATTCCAAGAATAGGACTGTCAGGATGGGAGTAGTTTACAGGTCACCATCTCAGACAGAGGAGTTAGACAGGGAACAAATGGGACAGACCAGAAGGGCCTGCAGAAAGGGTAGCATGGTGATTGTGGGGGACTTCAGCCTGCCGGGAGTGGATTGATTACCCCAGCCACCCCGAATAGAAGGGAGCAGATATTTCTGGACACATTCCAGAATAGCTTCCTAAGGTAAATGGTCAGTGAGCCAGCCAGGTTATGGAACACCCTAGACCTCGTGCTTGCAAATGGGGAGTTTGTGAGGGAGCTGGGGTTGGAAGAACCACTGGCAGGGATCAGCCACCACTCAGTGTGGCTCACACTGAAAATGGGTAAGGAGGGAGTAGAAACAGGTACAAGAGTGTTGGACTTCAAGGAGGGCCAACTTATGGAGGATGGGGGAGGTAGTAAAAGGGTATCTAGCCAGAATCCAAACTAATATGGACATTAACCAGAAATGGGAGGTCATAAAACTGGGGATTGAGGAGGCAACCAAAACCTGCATCAGGGTCCAGAGTAAGAGAGCTAGGGCCAAGAAACCCAGCTGGCTGAGCAAGGGGGTCATGGAGAAAGTAAGAAACAAATGAGCCACCTTTAGGAGGTTCAAAAAAAACATGGAGAGGGAAGGACAGAGAGGATTACTAGAAGGAATTGAAGGAGGTGACGAAGGCAGTAAGGGCAGCCAAGGTGTCTAAGGAGCTTAGGCTGATGCAAGGCATCAAGAAGGGGGAGAAGGAATTTTTCAGGTACATCAGAGAAAAAAGGAGTTGTAGGGGCAAAATATTAAGGATTAAGAAGGATGGAGGGTAGGTGGAAACAGGGGCAGAGCAGGCGAAAGTGCTTAATGAATACCTCTGCTTGGTGTTTACAAAGGAGAAAGGAGGGCGCTACCAAGCAGGGGTGGGAGGTCAGGCTCAGGGGGGTGACAGATGGGAGAATCACAGAGGGCAAGGTACTGGAGGGCCTGAAGGCACTAAGGGTGGACAGGGCGCCAGCACTGGATGGCATTCACCCCAGAGTAGTGACAGAGCTGACAGAAATCCTGGTGGGGCCCTGGGCAGACCTGTTCAATGCCTCCCTAGTCTCAGAAAGTGTACCTCAGGACTGGAGGATGGCTCACATGGTACCCTTCCATAAAAGTGGTCCCAAAGATGAACTTGGAAACTACAGGCTGGTAAGCCTCACATCCATCATTGGAAAACTGTTGGAGACAGTCCTGAAGAGGCTGGTGTCCCGTCTGGAGACCAATGGGCTGCAGGTCATTAGGCAGCATGGGTTTGTCATGGGCAGATCCTGTCAGACCAACCTGGTGGATTACTATAACCGGGCAATTAGACAGTTGAACAAGGGCCATGCTGTGGATGTCCTGTTTCTGGACTTTAGTAAGGCATTCAACTTGGTGCCGCATGGGAGGTTGGGTAGTAAGCTAGCAGGTGCAGGTGCGAAAATGGTGGGCTGGGTAGCAAACTGGTTACAGGGAAGGCAGCAGAAGGTGGTGGTGGGAGGGGAGCTCTCATCTCCAAGGGCAGTGACAAGCAGAGTACTGCAGGGCTCAGTGCTGGGACCGGTGTTGTTTAGGTTTCTTCATATCAGACATCTAAATGTGCATCAAGAGCAAGATCAGTTTGTTTGCAGATGACACCAAGATGGGAGCAGTAGTGGATGATCTAGTATGGTGGTATGGGTTGCAGGATGATCTATAAAAATTAGAGACCTGGTCGGACACCTGGCAGTTAGGGTTCGATGCCAAAAAGTGCAAGGTGCTACATTTTGGGGCAAAAAACCCAAGGAGGAGCTAACAGCTGGGGGGGGGGGGGTTCAATTAGCCAAGTTGGAAAAGCAGAAGGATCTGAGGGTGATCATAATGGGAACAATGGACAACTCATCAGCACAGTGTAGAAAGGCAGCTGCAAAGGCCAACAGGATGCTGGGTTGAATTGCTAGAGGCATATCTTCCAGGAGGGGGGAGGTGATCCTGCCATTGTATAGGTCACTGGTTAGGCCACACCTGGAGTACTGTGTGCAGTACTAGTGCCCATACCTGAAGAGGGACATTAAGTTACTGGAGGGGGTGTAGCACAGAACAACAAAGATGATCCAGGGACTAGGGGACATACCCTACATGAGCAGGCAGAGGGAGCTGAACATGTACTCACTTAAGGAGAGGAGAGGAGAGATGGAGGGATATGACTGATACCTTCAAGTACATGAAGGGAATAAACAAGACAGACATGGATGGCACTATTCAAGTTAAGGGGGGTAGGGACACTTGAGGTCATGATCTCAGATTGGAGGGGGGAAGGTTCAGGAGGGAAATGAGAAGACACTTTTTTACGGTGAGAGTGGTCTATAAGGTTGCTAGCAGCACAGTTGAGCAGACTCGATAAACCATAAGACCTTTATCTGCTGGCAAATTCATATGTTCATACTGAGGTAAGGCTGACTGGATGGTAGTTTCCCACTTCTCCCTACTCCCACTCTTGTGTAGGGGCACCACTGAAGCTCTTTTCCAGTCTTCAGGAACCTCTCCACTCTCCAAAGATTTGTTGAACAATTTTGCTAGTGGGGCGGCCAGCTCCTCTTCAAGCTCCTTCAGGATTCTTGGGTGAATTCCATCTGGCCCATTTGCCTTGTCCACCCTCAGTTTCTTGAGTTCCTCTAAGACTCTTTGTTCTGTGAATGGACTTATGTCTGCTTCCTCAACATGATGCTCCTCCTTGCACAAGGCAGGACCCTTGCCTCCTTCTTCCTGCATGAAAACTGAGCACAAATAATTGTTCAGTACCTCTGCCTTCTCACCATCATCCTCCGCTAGATGACCATCCTGTTTGTTAATCTGAAAATTCCCCCCTTGCTCTTCCTCTTTTCACTTACATACCTATAGAAGGTCTTGTCACCCTTTTTTGCCCTTCACTATCCTTTCCTCAGTCTGTGCCTTTGCAGTCCTGACTGCCTTCCCTGCCTGTTTAAAGTACATGACCTCAGCAATACATAATGAGGATAAGTAATACAAAGCAATGAGAAATATAAGCTGCTTTGTGTCCAAATATTATTTTTTCCAAAGTTTTTCTGAAGGCGTCAGTGGCTCTTTAAGGAACATTACAGCAGCCTGTGCTAATCGTTCTGTATTTGGATTTAATAAAAATTTACTCACAGATTCTCAAACTGTGTCATTCTCTTCCATTACTTGGTCAAACAGTATAATTCTTGGTTTACTATATCACAGACACCTGTCTAAAATATTACATATTTTCTGGTTGTTTTTTTTTTAGGGTACGATCATAATTACAATTACAGCTACCATTATCCTTTAGCTTTCTAACCACCTTTATTTCAAACATTTATATGAAAGCAAACCAAACCTGGCCTGTGTTAGCATTCTTCTATCTTCTACTTTTTGTATCAGATATGAACAAGGTTCAAACGTATGACAAAATTTATTCTCAGAATACCATGGGCTACATTTAGATTTATTGATATCAAATGGATCTTCTAATTTGCTTTTATGAATTGAGTATGAAATATCTTATTATATTCTTTTGAAATTAGCACTCCTTTTATAGAAAGGTCCCATAGATACAGCAGGTTAATAGATACTAAGGGCCCTATATTCAAAACTTTGCTCTGGGGCTCAATTAGCACTGCCCAGCGTGCTAAATTAGCCCAGACCCAATAGCCCACTATATTCAAAAGGGATAGCCCCGGTGCTAAACGTGCTGAATATAGCATGCTAAGGAAGCTGAGAAATCTAGGCTGGGAGTGCAGTGCAAACATAGCCCAGGAATAAGAGAGCTCTGAATATAGCAACCAGGAAGTGCACACCACAGCAGCAGTCAAGTTCACAGCGACATGAAAGAAGGTAGATGTGAACTATGTGGCCAATGTGTGTGCCACCAAATGCGTAGACTCAGTGCAGCTGCAAGCAGCAGCGCATGTGCAAGTACATTGTGCAAAAATGTGAAATCGATCCGAAATGTTTGTGCGGCGCTAACTCATGTGCACAGGTTTAGCACGGAGCTAAGCTGTTTGCCTAGTGCACTCACATTTGCCCAGGGCTCAACTTTGCTATATTCAAACGTGACATGCAAATGAGCCTACTTAGGTAGTCTCTGGGAAAACATCCAGATTAGCATCTCATTATAACCAGATTTGCATGCAGTTTGCCCAACGTTACTGCAGGATCCCACAGATCCACCTGTAGGTCAGTCTGGGAGTGCATGGTGGTAGCTGCAGGCTACATTTATACAGTACAGCATAGCATATGGTGCCACAGGGGACTACACAGCACAGGCACAGGTGGTGGTGCTGCATGCAACTGTCAAACTGCAGGTCATTGTACAGTGCACAGCAGAAACTACAGTAGCAAGGGGGCCAGTAGTGTGAGGAGCACAGCAATGTCTATGGTGTGCAGGGCAGTGATGGCCACTGCATTGTACACAGTGACAGGCCCAACTTGCAGGGGTTTTTTATGCTGTTGTGCAACCCACAGATGCCGCACCACTAGCATGGGATGCTCAAAGTGACTTATACACAGTGGCTGTGTGTGCTGTGGTGTCTGTACAGATGTGCGGTATGTGGCTGGTGGGGCACATACGATCAGACAGGCACACCGGTGTTGGGATATTCCCTACACTGATCCATGTGCAGTGCATGCTCCTCTTACCTATTTGTATAACTGGTCTATTTCTGAGGGAGTAATACCATCAGATTGGAAAATGGCAAGGGTTGTCCCCATCTTTAAAGGGGGGATCCGGGACCAGTTTACCAATTATCAACCTATTTCACTTTTGTCACAGGTTTCAAAGCTTTTGGAAAGATTTATGGTAAAACAACTGACTGATTTTTTTAACTATTATGAGCTGTATGATAAATACCAGTCAGGTTTTTGCAAATCATATGACACAATATCCGCTGTGTCGAGGGTCTTGGATGATGTCAACAAAGCTATGGACAAGGTATACTTGACTGGTGCCATCTTTGTTGACCTCTCCAAGGCCTTCGACACGGTGGATCATCAAAGTCTTCTCTCAAGTCTGAGGGACATTGGGCTATCAGGTGGTGCTTTAAGATGGTTTACCTCTTATTTAGAGGGAAGGACGCAGTCTACTATTGTTAATAAGGTTGTTTCCAAGCCTTTGCCAGTAGTCCAAGGGGTTCCCCAGGGCTCGGTACTTGGTCCTTTACTTTTTTTGATTTACAGTATTTGAGGGAATTTGGATGTCATGTGAATAATGTGGCTTACCAACTTTATGCTGATGATACAATAATATATAACTCTGCTCCATCTTTGGATGAGATTCAAGTAAAATTACAGATCGGTTTTGATAGGCTATATGAATATCTGACAACGTTGAAACTTAAAATGAATATAAGTAAGACAAAAAGTATGATATTTGGTACCAATACGAAACTTAAAGTTAGTCCTAAATTATCAGTAGTTGATGCAGATGGGAAAAAATTGGATCAAGTGATGACTTACAAGTACTTGGGCTACTGGGTGGACTCCTCGGCTACTGGCAATTCGCATGTGGATGAGCTGGTTAAATCAGTAGGAAAAAGGGTGGGTTTATTATATCGAAATAAAAATTGCTTGGAGGGATATTCGATAAAGAAAATAGTCGAATTGCAGATTTTTCCTTTATTTGATTATGGAGATACACTATATGATTATTCCAACTCTGGGAAACTGCACAAATTAGATATACTTTATAATCGCTTGGCAAGATTAATCCTACAGTGTCCTAGGGATACCTACCACTGTTTGATGTATCATAAATTAGGATGGATCTCTCTGTCAGAGAGTAGACAATTTCATAAATATTGTCTGGCTTATAAATGTGTTACAGCAAAAATTCCGGATTATTTGGCGGAAAAGCTAGAATTTAGTGTTGTGAGTTCCTCTTTAAGGAATGCAGCCTATCGAGAGCTGTCAATACCAAGGACAAAAACTAAATGCTCTGGGTACTTCTTTAGCCAGCTAGTCCCAAAATGTTGGAATAACTTGCCTTTACAATTTCGTTTGTTTAACAGCAAAAGCCCTTCACAAAATGTTTTTAAATCCTGGCTCTTGGAGACATTTTCAGCTCAAGTTAAGTCTTGTGATTAATTGTTTGTGTATGGAATTTGTTTGTATGTATTTGAAGATGTAACCTGAAATGTGTTTATGTATTGTATTGTGTTTTGTTATTTTTCATTCTAACTATTTTGTTATTTAACCAAGGGTCACCATTTTAAATGAGTTTTCTCAATGGTCTAACCCATTTAACAAAAATGAAAATGAAAATGATGTGTCCCAGCCTTATGGCTGCACCCAGTCTGCGGTGCAGCCTATCTATTTGAACACTCTACCCTCAACACCCTCCATGCCCACAGTGCTGCATGTGTGTGCTCACAACTGTTGGTGTCCACAGAAGGGTGGTCTGCAGGGATGTGCTGTATCTCTGCACTGCCATGGTGTCCACTGGGAGCTGGGTCACCACGTACTGCCAGCATGGCTAGGACTGGTGACAGACGATGGCATCATAGTGATGCCATCAGTAAGTAGCATGTTTACTCTATGTCTGGCTTATTTCTATGTGTCATACTTATTGGTTAGGGTCATGCAAAGCCACACAAAAGCTGTGCAAAGTCACAAAGACATGCAAAGCTGGTTTACCCAGGGTTAAGAGTACCTTTTCCTGGGCAGTAATCTGCACCGCGCAATGTGTTGCACTAATGTTGCGCAAAACCACTTTGCACGGTGCTATGTGCTGAATATAGCATTGCGCTGACACGCCCCCTCAGTTAGCTCCTTGCATACATTATGAGTTTGCCCGGCGCTAATGCAGTTTATGCACGCTATTTGATCTTTTGAATATAGCGGACCCACACTAACCCGGCATTAAACCTGTGCAAACGGTTTCAGCCCAGAGCAAAGTTTTGAATATCTGGACCTAAATGTTTTATACAAAATCCAGCCCAGTCTGACTTAAAGCAAGTCTTAATAAAGCTTTCTTTGTAATTAACAAATCTGTATTTGATTTATGTAACTAAGTTGTGTCTATGTGCCTCTATATATTGTATTTTGTAAAAGCATTGCATCTTTGTGCCTCTGTACATATTGTATTTCAATGTTAACTCATATGTTACGAACCCCGGGTCGCTCCAGTAAAAGGGATATTGTCTCAGTGCGTCTACCAAGTAAACAAAATACAAATAAATAAATAAACTGTACTTTTTCTTATAGACCTCAATGAGGAATTATTTCTTCACCCATTGCTAATAACCTCAGCCAATGAGATAAAACCTTAATTGATGCTATAGCCTCTATCTTTTCTTTCCCCATTTCTGCTTTTCCATATGTTGCCAAGAGTAAGCTGTCTTTAAAATGGCTCTATAATACTTATTTACTGTTGATTCCATATTTTACAGTGTAATATAACCCTTTGTTTCTGTATTATAAGTCAGTACTGGAATTAGCTTTGCATCTGCTGCAACAGTTGTTGGTTTAACAGTTAGACCTCCACAATTAGTATTGAATCTCAGTAGACCCTACCTGATGTATATAGCTTTTTCCGTAGCATATTCATAATAATTTCCCCTTTTTTCATTATAATGGAGGATGGTACCTAGGTAGTGTACATGTATTCTTTGACTTGCTCAAGGGAGCTACCATTTAACATCCATGTACGTTTATTTACTGAACTAGAGTCAAAAACCACAACTTTGTTGTTTTTTTTCTTCAGTATTTCCAGTTGTTATCCACATATGCAAGTGCCAGGCATAATTTATCAAGTACTGTAGGTGAATGAAAATCTGGACTAAATGTACCAGTAACTTATCCAAGGAATGATTAAACAACAATGGAGCAAGGGGCAGCCCTGCTTGACCCCTTTGTTTACATTAAAGTGTCTTGATACATTTCCATTTAGGGCATACCTAACTTGTGTCCCGATTATTTTCATGATAATTTTATTAGTGTTCTAAGTAATAACAGATCCACCATCAAATCAACTAGTCTTTCTCATAGCAAATTTAAGTGTGAATAATTGAATGCTATTTCAAAATGGATTAACGTAACATACGGTTTATAATGTTTTATCTTCACATATTTTTTTATCAGATGTCTGCCTAAATGCCAGGAGACTAGAAAACAAAATTAGTGAGCTCCAGGTAACGGTGGTGCATGTAGGATTAAGCCTCATAACCATTACAGAAACACAGGTCACCAGGAACAATGACTCTGACCTGGTGGTACCATAGTATGCAAGGCATAAAAGAAATCAGTAGCTGTGTAATGTTTATGATTTGCTGAACGGTGAAAGTAGTTAGGAAAAAATGTCTAATAATCCAATGAGATCCTTTCAAGTTGAGACCACCTCTCCAGTTGAATTGGGAATATACAGTGGTTAATTCACTGGCATAAAAGCAGAATTTCTACTACCAAAACCCTCATTTGTGCCGACATTGTATATACTCCCTAAATTACAGAAAGATTTATGGAACCCATCGAGAGGCTAATTAATTTATAGGTGGATTCTAAAACTCAAAATCTGGTCATTTTTTATTAATTGCTTTCTAAATAAATGTGTGTTTGGGTTCACGTTGTATCTTATAGACACCATGTACCTATGGAACAAAATGGATGAATTTACCTGCGATGAACAGTTCGCTTGGTTGGGGATTGATGTAGTTTTCTTGTACATTTCCATCAGGCATATTTAAGCAATAAGGCATGATCAGAGGTTATATTAATGATCTGTTAATCACCCTCTAGGGGTGTACTGTGGCACAAGGCAAAGCCAAGTCCCACATGCTCCTAGAGGGTGATTAACTGACCATTAACGTAACCCCTGGGAATGTTTTATTGCTACTATAATAAAATGTTTATTGAATAGTGTTGTACCATGTTCAGAATGGGACCTATGCATGAATGTGTGGAGTGCTTATGCACGGATCCACAGCACATAGCCACTCCACACCCATTGCACTCCCCACCCGGGATGCACAAAACAGGGCACACAGCCCACACCCAATCCCCAGCTGCATGGACAGCAATGTGCCAGGGATGGGCAGTGAGCATGCCAGCACTATGCACCGTGCACCAAGGCAAGTAGTGCTGCACACCGGGGGGCATAGGAGAGCACCCAATATGCCAGGGGGAACCCTGCTGTAAGTGCCCTATGTGCCCTGTACTGTGCACAATGTGGCCCCAGCAGCAGCAAGGCAGTCCCCACCCCACAAGCCCGCCCCCACTGTGTGGAATAACCACCCCCCACATCACAGCCATGTTGCCATATGTGCTAAACCCCCAGCTGGGTGACCTGCTCGGTGTCAACTGCCAGCCCACCTCACCCCACTGAACAATGCTGTGCACCTTCCCCCCCACCAAAGCATCCTCGCATGGGACCCAGTCCCAGTACTGCAAACCCAGTGCTGCCACCCCCACTCTGACACCCCTGACCCTACATTGGTAAACAGTGGCCCTTCACCCCCTTAACTGCCCCATCATGAATGGCCCAGTGCTTCAGGGGACAACCTGCAACCCCCTCGAACCCCGATCCTGGCATTCTGCCACCCGTAGTTGTTCAGTGGTCCCCACCACCACCTCCACGGCACTGACACCGTCACTCCCCCATCCCCCATACAAATGATTTAGTAGCACCTCCTTGGATGGTCAGCAGCACAGCCCTCCACCCATCTCCTCAGCTACCAGCAGTCCAAAAGATGCTGGGAACACAACTCTATATATAGGCACTGCGCACCTAGCAGCACTTGGATGGCTGGCAGCCAAGGAGGTGTGTAGAGGGCTGTGCTGCTGGCCATCCAGGGAGGTGCTACTGACACACAGGTATGGGGGATGATGACTATAGGGATGGGGGCATGGAGCAGGGAGTTGGGGTGGGGCTGCACATGGCACCTCAGTGTGTTGGGGGGATTGTCATATCTTGCATGGAGATGGGGCAGCCACCTGCCAGGGGCTGGGGAGTATGCTGTTTGTGGACTGGGACCAGGCTGCTTGTTGTCGGAGGGGTTTGCTGCAGCTACCAGGGGGACTGGGTGGATAGTTGCCGGGGGTAACCTGTATGCCTGGGTATGGAGCAGTGGTGCTGTGAGGGGGGCATTGGTGCAGTGAGCACCACAGCAGGGGCAACTGTATGGCCAGGGTGGTCCACTGGACTGCAAAGCATGGCAGTGTGGGGCCAGGTGCCTGCGGGAGCTATTCACGTACCTGGACCCACATCACCCCGTGCAACTAAGCCACTCTGGGACCCAGTACAGGCATCCCATTGGATGTCTGTCTGGGTCCACACTGCTGCCCCTGGCCACCCTGCAGAGTCCTGAGCACTGGGGGCATGAGACCATGAACAGGTGCCCCGCGGGTGTTTGCGGTAGTACATTCCACTAACCCTGCACCTGTCCAGGGCCACGGAGTTACACGGGTGGGATATGCACCTCCAGCATGTAATTCCAATCCATTTATGCATAGGCTCCAATATACAGTAATTTGGATCTACATGTATACTAATTAAAGATTAACATAAGGCTGACAGAATGCTTATAGCCAATCAAAAAGCTCAATTTCTAAGATCCTTTTTTATAATAATGGCTTAGTGGCCTCCAAATTCTTTCTTGAGAATGATCCCAGCTTTGAAGAGATGCTCATCAATAGTATCATGTTGGCATCTGAGTTTGTAGTGACACGTGATTACTGTGTATTTGAGAGTGCATTTTTCCTGCACAAGTGGCATGGCAATGGGGCTTCTTTATTATTTATTTTTATTTATTTGGAAAATGTTTCACCAGAAAAGACAATATGAGCTGTAAACAGCTCGTTTCCAGAAGCGTCCGGGGAAGGGGGGAGTGTTACAATACTTGGGAGAACCACAAATACATAGCAATACAAGTACAATTACTAAGATATAACAGTAAGTACAGAGCAGAATGATCCAAACCAACCAACGAGGTTAAAAAAAAAACATATTTATAAATAAACATTGCGACAGTCGAAGACCGGTGATCTGTTGGGAATAGGTTAGAGGATGGGTGACACAGCTGGAGAGCTAGGCAAGTAGGCTGAGCATCAGATGGGAAGTACTAATGTAGACACAAGGGAGGGCAGTTATAAGACAAGTGAGGCAGAGGGAGGGAGGGCGATGGGTAGAGGGTGGGGGGAAGGAAGAGGAAGAAAGAAGGTTCAGCCAAGATCTATTCTCCTTCAGGATGCTGGGGACACTGCAAGGGGGACAGGACCAGGCAGAAAGGAAGGGGAGAGTGGAAGAACTGGAGAGGAGGAAAGTGATAGGTAAGCAGGGAGGGGTGGGGGAAAGATTAGAAAGGGGGGGGAAGAGGGGTAGAGGAGAGGAGAGAGAGCCAGTCTAAACCCTTTTCAGTATTCAGGGAATGTTGCAAGGGGGTCAGGATTAGAAGTGGGGGAGAGGAAAGGGCTAACAGAGAGAGTCAATATAAACCCCTACAGGATGCAAAGAACCCTGCATGGGGTCAGGATTAGGGAGTGAGGGAAAGGAAGAGGGGTAGAAGAGAGAGAGAGGGCCAGGACCTGAACCCCTTCAAGATGCAGAGAACCATGCTGGGGGACAGGACTCCAGGCAGGATATGATTGGGGGAGGGAGCTGGGAGGAGGAGTACTGGAAAACAGGGGCAGCAGTGGGAGGGAAATAGAGGTGAAACACGGAAGTGAAAAAGTGGGGGCAACATTGAGGGGAAGGGGAAGTGGGGGGCAGGAGTGGACTGTGGAGCACAGTAGGTTGTGGATGGTAGTAGAGTATGATATGACACAACTGGTTGAGGTAGGTGGATAAGAGCCTCTAAGCCCCCTCTTATGAAAATCTCATGATGGGTTACTTTGAATTACTCTACATCCAAAACAGGACAAACAACTTGCTTTATGACAACATTAAACGCTGGCTGAGGTTTATATATTGTATTGTTTGTGTGTACGAAAGACCAGAAGAAAAAAATAATTAATTCATGGCTTTTTTAAATGATAGAAAAATGTAATATCTGGTTCACTCACACACATAACAGATTATCTTTCAACTTTCTAGATGTGACAATGATGGGTAGACATGGTAAAAGGGTCATCACTAAAGGGTTCATAAAAGCAACAGCTACTATCAACCTTTTTAGAGTGGAAAGTGTCCATCCCAAGAGCTTGGTTGAATCTATTTACAAGATGGGGATATGTCTCAAGAATGTCCTGGCTGGGAAGGATGAATGGGGGGGGGGGGTTGAGGAGCAGTGGACCCATCTGAAGGGAGCCAGAATGGAGGCAACAAGCCTTTGCATTAAACAAGTAAACAAGGGCAAGAGAAAGAGAAAACCACTATGGTTCTCAAAGGAAGTGGCAAGGAAGGTAGGGGTGAAAAAGATGGCTTTCAGGAAATACAAGCAAACACAGAAGGAGGAGGACAGGGTAGTGTACCTTGATAAACAGAGGGAGGCAGGGAAAGCAGTCAGGTGTGCAAAGATACAAACGGAGGAAAAATAGCTCAGGAGGTAAAAAAAAGGGGACAAGACTTTATAAGTACATTAGTGAAAGGAGAAAAACCAGGGGTGTGATTGTAAGGCTTAATGGGGAAGAAAGGGAGTGTATGGAAGGGGACCTGTAAAAAGTATCAATACTGAACAAATATTTTTGTTCTGCATTTACAGAAGTAGGAGAATGTGAGGGACCACAGTTAGGCAACATGAGAAAATATGGAAGGGGAAGTGGACCAAAGTCCATTCACAGAAGAGAGAGAGTCCTAAAAGAACTCACAAAACTGAAAACAGACAAGGCAATGGGAACAGATGGGTTACATCTTAGAATATTAAGGAAACTATGGGAGGTGTTGGCAGCACCATTGCCAGCCCTGTGCAACAAATTACTTGATATGGGAGTGGTTCCAGAAGACTGGGGGGCAGACGTAGCTCCTCTTCACAAAAGTGAGAGTGAGGGGAGGCTGGAAACTATAGATCAGTCACTCTCACCTCAATAGTGAGGAAAATTATGGAATCACTACTTAAAGAAAGGATTGTGGAACACCTTGAATCCAACGAAGCACAGGATCCGAGACAGCATGGATTCCAGCGGGAAGATCATGTCAAACAAATCTAATTGATTTCTTTGACTGGTTGACTAGGGAAGTGGATCAGAGGAGAGCGGTAGACATGGCCTACCTGGATTTCAGTAAGGGCTTTGACACAGTTCCACATAGAAGACTTGCGAACAAGCTGGGCAGCCTGGGAGTGGGTCACAAGGTGGTAAACTGGGTTAGAATCTGGTGGAGTGATAGAAGACAGAGGGTAGTGGTAAATGGAGCCCAATCTGAGGAAAGGAGGGTAACCAGTGGGGTACCTCAGAGATCAGTTCTAGGGCCAGTCCTGTTTAATCTCTTTCTAAGTGACATTGCAGAGGGGCTGGAAGGGAATGTGTGAATCTTTGCAGATGACACTAAATCTGCAACAGGGTGGACACTCCATGAGGAGTGGAAAAAATGAGGAGGGACCAAGATAAACTTGAGAGGAATGGTCTAGAGTGTGGCAGCTGAGATTCAATGTGAAAAAGTGTGAAATCATGCATTTAGGGTGCAAGAACCCAGGGGAGGAATACATGATGGAGGGGACGTATACTGACGGTCACCAAGCAGGAAAGGGATTTGGAGGTAATCATATCTGATGAACTAAAGGCAGCCAAACAATGTGCTAAGGCTATGGGGAGAACCAGTGAGATGCTAGGGTGAAGAGGGAGAGGTGTTCACCAACAGAAGGATAGAGGCGGTGTTGCCACTGCACAGATCATTGGTGAGGCCTCATCTGGAGTACTGTGTCCAGTGGAGGCCGCATCTCCATAAGGACATAGGTAGGGTGGAGGCAGTTCAAAGAAGGGCAACAAAGATGGTGCAAGGCCTGCACCAAAAGTCATTTAAGGAGAAACTGGGAGATCTCAATATGTATACCCTGGAGGAGAGGGGAGGAGAGGAGAGGAGACACAGCGGAGATATGATAGAAACCTACAACTATCTAAAGGGCATAAAAGGATACCAGAGGGTATTCTCTTTTAGAAGAGGAGATGTTCAGAAAGGAGGGGGCATGACATGAGCTTGGAAGGGGGTAGACTAGGCCATAACAGGAAGAAGTATTTCTTCAAGGAATGGGTGGTGGATGCATGGAATAGACTCCCAGCGGAGGTGGTGGGTGCAAACACAGTGGGGGAATTCAAAAATGCATGGGACAGGTATAGGGGAAACCTAGCAACAGGAATGAGAATATAAAGCCGGAGATCAAGTAGGGTTGGGGAAATGGGCAGACTGGATGGGCCTAGCAGTCCTTATCTACCATCAATTTCTATGTTTCTATGATTCTGTACCATATGGCTAATTCCTATGCATCTGCAGGACTTGTTTTGATGAGCAGGGTTTTGAGGAGCAAGCCAAGGTGCTCACTGAGAAATTTATGCTAGGAATCTCAGAATTTGTTGATTATAATATGATTGGACTGTTTGGTGAATAAGGATTTTCCAATTCCACATCTGATTCCTCCAATCCAGTTCTTAAAAGGGCCACAAAATTGGAATTGGAATCAGATTAAGATTTGGAATCCTAAATCTTAAATTCCTATGTAAAATAGGTTTTAGGATTCAATTTAGACATTAAGATTTTTGGACTACTAATCCAAACATCCTAAACCAGAAAATCGGGTCAGAATTCAATGAATTCTATTCTGTTTTATGGATTCTAAGCAACCCTAATTTATATGGTGGATATGCTAAATAAGAATTGGAAGTGACCCAGAATAAGGCTGAGAATATTTTATTTTTTTATTTATTTTTATTTCGTTTTTATTGACCGAGCAAGTGCACTAGACAGATCCTGCCTATTTTCAGGCACGACCCGGGGGAGGGGGATAAAGATGAATGTCAATTGACCTTGAACCAGATTAAGCTGTTGGTGGTATTTTTTTAGTGAATGAAGGAAATTTGGCCAGGACACCGGGGAAATTCCCCTACTCTTGTCAGTAGGGGGGACTCTGGTGACCACGATGGATTTCTCAGTCTCTGTTCAACCCTGCAGCAGTACAGACCTCTCCTCAAGTGCTCTACTGATGGTAACAGAAACTTCCACAGCTCCTACGAATATTTTACCTGAGGATTCGAATCTTTCACTGTCTGCGACTACGGAGTCCACATCTACTTCACTCTCAACTTCTTTCTCTGATTCTCCGATTTAGAATCTCGTACTGTTGCCATGCTGTGTGTTATCGTTTTACTACCCGGAACAGGAGTCTACAGCTGCTCCAGTGTAACACCGCTAGATTCCCCCTGCATCTTCCGGTTCTCCTTTGCAGAGAGTCGCCGCGACTGCAGAGTTGCATTCAGGGACCTCAGCGTTGATTTCTTTGGATCCTCTATTTTCACCTGCACGCCCTGGGAATGTTAAGTCCTCCACTACCACCGCTGAACTTCTTCGCTCCCGGTTTGGACTTCACGATTCTGTGGACATTTCGGATCCCTCCTGGAATGCTTTACATCGTGCGGGATGGACTCAATCCACCTCGGGCACCTGGATACCGGATCCCTCATGGGACATGGACAAGCATGGGGTTCTTACATAGAAACATAGAAACATAGAAGTTGACGGCAGATAAGGACCGCAAGGCCCATCCAGTCTGCCCATTTCTTTCTCTACCTTATAAATGTGCCATCGGCCTTTGCTCTGTCAGTGACCTATCTATTCATAGTCATTTGTATTGCTCCCTTATGCCTATCCCATGCCTGTTTGAAGCCCTGCACTGTATTCATAGCCACCACTTCTTGTGGTAAGCCATTCCATGCATCTACCACCCTTTCTGTGAAAAAGAATTTCCTCACATTCCCCTTAATCGGCCTCCCTCTAATCTCATGCTGTGTCCTCTTGTCCTGCTATTTTCTTATATTTAAACATGTTAGACTCTTTCACCTTGTTTATGCCCTTAAGGTGTTTAAATGTCTCGATCATATCACCTCTCCCTCCTTTGCTCAAGGGTATACATATTGAGCTCCAGTTAATCTGTCCTCCATATGTCTTCTGATGCAGTCCCTGCCCATTTTGGTTGCCCTTCTCTGGACTGCCTCAATTTGGTTAATGTCCTTGTGAAGGTGTGGCCTCAATACTGCACGCAGTACTCCAGATGGGGCCTAACCAATGTCTTGTACAGAGGATTATTACCTCTCTCTTACGACTTGTGATACCCTACTAATACACCCTAACACCCCCTAGCCTTACCTACTGCTTTAGAGGTCTGCTTGGATGATTTTAGGTCATCAGTGATGATGATGCCCAAGTCTCTTCTTCCTTTGTGATCCTAGCAACTCCCTCCCAGCCTATAAGTGGCTTCAGGGTTTCTCTCCTATGTGCATGATTTTGCACTTCTTTGCATTAAATCCCAGTTGCCACTCTTCTGACCATTCTGCTAGTTTATCCAGATCTCTTCTCATTCTGCCCACCCCATCTGGATCATCTACTCTGTTGCAGATCTTGGTGTCATCTGCAAACAGACAAGCCTTCCTAATCCATCTTGAGGTCACTAATGAAGATGTTGAATAGGACTGGCCCCAGGACTGATCCTGAGGTACCCACTTGTGACTTGCATCTCTTCTGACTGTATACCATTTACCACCACTCTCTGTTTTCTGCCAGTCAACCAGTTTGCCACCCAGTTGACCAACTGACCCACCTGAGCCTACCTAGCTTATTTATCAATCTTCTATGTGGAACAGTGTCAAAAGCTTTGCTGAAGTCAAGGTAAGCGACATCAACTGCTCCCCTTGGTCCACCACTCTGGTTACCCAGTCAAAGAAATCTATGAGATTAGTTTGACAGGACCTTCCTTTGTAAACCCATGCTGTCTTGGATCCTGTGCCCTATGGATTCCAGGTGTTGCACTATCCTTTCTTAAGGAGTGCCTCCATAATCTTGCCCACTACTGAGGTAAGACTGACCGGTCTGTAGTTCCCCGCCTCCTCCCTGCTACCACTCTTGTGGAGTGGGATCACATGAGCCCTTCTCCAGTCTTCTGGGACCTCTCCTGTGCTCAGAGACTCACTAAAGCAATTCTGCTAAAAGGCTCTGCTAGTTCCTCCTTTAGCTCATAAGTACCCTGGGATGTATGCCATCAGGTCCCATTGCCTTATCCACCTGAGCTTAGCAAGCTCTTGTAGGACCCTTTCTTTTGTGAAGGGGTAGTGCTCACCTCCTCCCCCTGTGTCCATGATGCTGAGCTGTGGGCCCTGCCCTACCTTCTCTTCAGTAAATACTGAGCAAAAGTATCTATTTAGGATAGATGCCTTTACAGGGTCCTCCTCCTCACATGCCCTTTTCTCCATTAAGCTTAGCAATACCCCTCTGGACTTTCTCCTTTCACTAATGTATCTATAGAAAGTCTTGTCACCTTCTTTACTGTCCGTGCTAGTGTTTCCTCAGTTTGGGACTTTGCCTGCCTTACTGCCTTACCTGCTTCCCTTAGGGCAGTTTGGTATGCCTCCTATCTTCATCCCGCTGTGTTCCTTATATTTTCTGAAGGCCAGCCTTTGGCTCTGACCTTTCTCTACTGTATTTGAGAACCAAAGTGGTTTCCTTCTTCTTTTACACTTCCTTTTCTGTCTAACACAATGGGATGTTGCTTCAAGTATTGTATCCTTAATGCTTGCCCACTTTGCCTGTACCTCCTCACCTGTGTTTCTTTTGCCAGGGCTAGCTTAACTCTGTTGGCCATCTTATCAAAGTCAGCTCCTCTGAAGTCCCATATTTTGCCTTGGAATGGGATGATTTAGATGTAGTAGCCAAATTGAACCATGCCATGTGATGGTCACTGGCCCCAGGTGACCTTCTACCTGGAGATCTGTGATCCTTCTTTGTTAGTCAGTACTAGATCTAGGATAGCCCTGTCTCTTGTGGGTTGCTGTACCAGTTGTTTGAGGCCCTCCTGCAGGAATCCACTATGTGTCTAGTTCTGGCCGATGTTCCTGCTGGTATTGACCAATCTGTATCTGCATGTTGAAGTCTCCCATTATCAGAACCTCCCTTTAGCTGTCATGTTTGTATATCCTCTAACAGTAATGTGTCTATGTCCTCCTCTGGTCTGGGGCCTGTAGACAACCCCAGTTCTTATGGCTGTCCCATTTCCTGTTTCCAGGGTGACCCACAGTTCTTCTGGCTCATTATGTGTATTCTGAATTTCTGTAGCTTTGATATTTTCATTAACATACAGAACACTCCTCCCCTTTTGCACCTCGGTCTCTTCTGAACAATACATAGCCAGGTACTGAAGTCTCCCAAGTGTGGTTACTGGTAAACCACGTCTCACTAATGCTACTATGTCCAGTTTAGCCTCTGACATTATTGCCTGCAGGTCTGGGATCTTATTTCCCAGGCTGTGAGCATTGTGTACATGATTTTCCATTGGCCAGATTTTGGTGTGTTAGTTGTTGGGTGAAGTTTGGCATTACCTGTGCATCGTGTGGAGACAAACCTTTTTCTTACCTGGTGATGCAAATGAACGCAAACACGCTGAATTCCTGTTTGACCACTAGCTGAGGGAGGGGTGTTCTTCCATTTGGCGATAGGTGCACCCTCTCCCATTGCTAGTTAAATATTCTGCAAAGGCGTCAAACTTCGCCCCAATGCACTGACTCCCTCTTTAGTCAGATGCAGTCCATCAAATTTAAAGAACTTTCGCTCCCAGAACTGTTGCCAGTTCCCTACAAATCTGTGTCCTTTTTCCTGGCACCAGTCCTTGAGCCACGTGTTTAGCTCCCTATCTTCCTTCTCTGACCTTCCGTCCATCTGCTCCTTCTCCCAGACTGGCAGGATCTCAGAGAAGGAGATGCCGACGCAAATAGATGATAGTTTGTCACCCAGCCTAGTCAGGTGTTCCTTGGTCCCACAACTGACCGGCTGGCGAGATCGATTAGTCCCTATGTGTACTAGGACATCAATGTTTTCTCCTGCTTTTTGTGAACAATTTTAACTTAGTAGGTCAGTGTCTCTCCATGCTGATGTACCTGGAGACATCGTGCCATCACCCCTATGCTGGAGATGGGTATCAACCCCGAATCATGGAGTCTCCTATGATCAGAAGTTTTTGGATTTCCTTTGTGATTGTTTAGTTTTGGTTCCTGATTTGGGTGAGTATTGTTGTACCAGCTCCCATGAGTGTCCCTGCTCTGCAGTGTCTTCTGCCTCTTTATTTGATTTCAGAGATAGAAGCAGATACCTGTTCTTCAGTGTTTATATGGTTTTGGAGGTAATGTGTTGGAGAGCAGAGAGTGATGGGGCACCTGATTTGCTCCTCCCAACCACCTGCCAACCTCCTGGACCAACTACCCTCTTGATCGAGGTTTTCTGTTGGATGCTGGGGAAATGGCGGGTGGTTCTTATAATGTATTTCCTCTAATATGAAATTTGAGGCGTGCAATCTCTGCCCATGCTGCCCGGAGCTGAGACCTAAGATCTCCAAAGGCCCAGCATGTAGGACAGTGTCCTAAATCCTGTAAGACTGTCCTTCTGAAAATTGTTCCACAGTACCTGCAGTTAATGAAATCCATTACAAATAAGTTGCTGGTTTGTAACCTAGTCAGAGTAATTAGAAGGAAAAAAATGCAAGTAATGGTTTAATTGTGCTTTGTTTAACTTGTTATAACAAGTTAAATTACTAGTGCCCTGTAAATGAGATCACCTTGTAGAGGCCCCACTGATCCGCCCTTCCTGCTCTGTCACGGAAATGTCACAACTGGTACCCTATAAAAGGAGTGTAGCGTGGGGTGGTTGGGGATGGGGTGGGTGGCTGGCCCTTCCCTGCCTAAAAAGAAGAACCACTGAGACGAAAGAACAAGGAGGTAAGGCAAGAAACAATCAGTCAACAACAAATGCAGTAACCCTGAAAGCTCATCCTAATGTTAGATAAAACTGTAAAACTAGCAAAAGCACCTGTAATAATTTCAGAAGATATACCCTGAAGAAACACTTTGCTCCAGAGAAAATAAAGCAGTAACAGAAGATATACCTTGCAAAAGTCAATTTGAATCAGAAGATTACAGCAGTAATCTGTTAGCACACACCTGTAGGCACACCTTGTAATAATGCAGAAGAAGGTATACCAGCAACAACAATTTGAATCAGAGAAAAATAAAGCAATGAAATGTTAACAACAAACAGTGCTAATCCTGATGATAAAAAAAAAAACACCACACAGTAAATCTGCTTAGCCAAACTAAGTCTTAATCCTTCTCCCTTGCTCTGGTAAGTTTCTCTACTCTGCCTTTCAAGCAGTCTTAGAAGGAAAGAGCTCAGGTGAGCCAGGTGCCTTGGCCAGCAAACCAAGTCTTCTACCTCCAAGATATCAACTAACCTGACTTTTAACCCTTCTTTCTGTTGAAATTACTGACAGTTTGCCAGCTCCACCCCCACATACACACCTAATCCTTTGGAAGAGCTGTGGGAGGAAAAGCAATTAGCTCCTTCAATGTGAGAAGGAGACTGAAACACCTCTGAGACAACAAACCTTTTCAACAAACAAGAAAAAATAAAACACAGTGTCAAACAGTAATTTTGTTAGCCCAATGATAAAAGTCACAAATGTAAGCTCCACCTGTAATACAGTAATTTCAGAGAATATACCCTAAGAAACACTTTGCTCCAGAAAAATAAAGTAGTAACAGAAGATATACCTTGCAAAAGTCAATTTGAATCAGAAGATTACAGCAGTAATACTTTAGCACACCTATGAGGTACACCTTGTAATAATGCAGAAGAAGGTATACCAGAACAACAATTTGAATCAGAGAAAAATAAAGCAATGAAATGTTAACAACAAAAGTGCTAATCCCTGTGAGTAAAAATAAAACACCACCACACAGTAAATCTGCTTAGCAAACTAAGTCTTAATCCTTCTCCCTTGCTCTGGTAAGTTTCTCTCTCTGCCTTTCAAGCAGTCTTAGAAGGAAAGAGCTCAGGTGAAGCTGGTGCCTTGGCCAGCAAACCAAGTCTTCTACCTCCAAGATATCAACTAACCTGACTTTTTAACCCTTCTTTCTGTTGGAAATTACTGACAGTTTGCCAGCTCCACCCCACATACACACCTAATCCTTTGGAAGAGCTGTGGGAGGAAAGCAATTAGCTCCTTCAATGTGAGAAGGAGACTGAAACACCTCTGAGACAACAAACCTTTTCAACAAACAAGAAAAAATAAAACACAGTGTCAAACAGTAATTTTGTTAGCCCAATGATAAAAGTCACAAAAATGTAAGCTCCACCTGTAATACAGTAATTTCAGAGAAGATATACCTGTAAGAAACACTTTGCTCCAGAGAAAAATAAAGCAGTAACAGAAGATATACCTTGCAAAAGTCAATTTGAATCAGAAGATTACAGCAGTAATCTGTTAGCACACACCTGTAGGCACACCTTGTAATAATGCAGAAGAAGGTATACCAGCAACAACAATTTGAATCGGAGAAAAATAAAGCAATGAAATGTTAACAACAAACAGTAGCAATCCCTGTGAGTAAAAAATAAAAACACCACCACACAGTAAATCTGCTTAGCCAAACTAAGTCTTAATCCTTCTCCCTTGCTCTGGTAAGTTTCTCTACTCTGCCTTTCAAGCAGTCTTAGAAGGAAAGAGCTCAGGTGAAGCTAGGTGCCTTGGCCAGCAAACCAAGTCTTCTACCTCCAAGATATCAACTAACCTGACTTTTTAACCCTTCTTTCTCCTAACAGGCCTGCGCCTCTTCTGAGCTCCAACGAGGTACCTCATTTCAATGACATTTGTGCTACTAAGGACTGTGCTGTTTCTGTACAAAATGCTGTTTCTGGGGCTATTTGGGGGGATATTATGGATTCTAGGGACCATATTAATACTTGTGGTTCTCACGAAGTATCCAGAGATATAGAGGTGCCCCTTAATACTTTATCTCAGGTTCCAGAGGACCCCCCTCCTCTTCAGCCTACGATTACCCCTCCCAAGACCCATATTCATACTTCTGGTTCTTCTTCCTTCCCTTTGGAATCTATCCAAACTCCTTCAACTCTTTTGGATACTCCAGGGAAGGGTACCTCAAATGTGACGGTACCTCTACACCCCCCTCGGATTACCCAAATGCTTCTGGCAGGGGACCTGTTCTCTAAGATTTATTTAAAAATAAACTTGAACAAGCACCCCAATGCAGTGCAGTTCGTTTACACTATAGAGGTGGTCTTTCTGAGTTCCCTGACTGCTATTATGTAGCTCGGATTCTCCTGAAGGGTTCGATGCACTTTCAGGCTTCGGACATTTATGCCCTGATCCATATTTCTGGGGAGAAGTCTTTTGATGTTAGTTTTAAAACCACAGCCAGTTTAGATAGGTTTTAGCATACATATACATCCCTAAAAAATACTCCCCTCTGGACTTCCTTCTATGTTATACCCCTTACTAAACCAACTGTGCATACAGTTACTATTATGTTTAGGAATGAGGGTGTTAGCATAAGTGACATTTACCATTGGTTGCAGAATCGTTGTAATGTTCTGTCTCCCCCTGAAGCCATTCTAGATGACGAAGGGTTGTGGACGGGGGGGTTGGAGGTTTCGGGTTAAACTTTTTCAGATAAACTCTGATGTGGTGCACTTACCTAATAGTTTCTTCTTAGGTAAAGATAGGGATGTCTGTTTTTATGGCGGACAGCCAAGAGCCTGCTATAAATGTGGAGCTAACACGCATTTAAGCAGTACCTGCGACCTATTGAAATATACTTGTGTGGGGTCTACGGACACCCTAATGTCTCTTGTAAAAATGTTTTTCAATGTAATTTGTGTAATGAATCTGGTCATGCGTACCATCAATGTCCCTGGGCTAGTAAGAATCGCACTGAGGGATGGAATTCTGATGTTTTAGTCCAAAAAGCTCAGGATAAAGCCCAAGACCGTCTTGCTTCCCCGGTTCCTGTATCTAACCCCATAGTAGTCCTACCCCCTACCCCCCCAATTTCCCCGTAGCCAATCCTCCTGATTCACTAATGGTACTGGACCCTTCACCTGAACTAGAAAATACCTCCCAGGCGGAACTGCATGTAGACCCTCTCCCTCCTCCTACCCCCCTTCGACTCCTACTACTCCCATCATAGATTCTGAGGGGTTTCAACCTGGCAGATGGGTTACTAGGGCTACTGCACGTAAAAACTTGAAAACTCCTGATCTTCCCCTCTCTAATACTTTTGAATGCCTGAAAGGTGACAAAGATGATACTGATGGTGATACTGATGTTTCTGCTTTACCATCTGACATGGATCTTCCTGTTTCTAAACCCCCTGATGTTGCTCGGAAAAAACTTACTAAAACAAAAAAGGGGAGTAAGAAAAGGAAGAATATGGCTGTTAAGGATGGGAGTGGTTGAGTAATGTTTTGTCCTGACTACTATCCGGATTGCCTCCTTCAATGTTTGTAGCTTGAAAAGCTACAAAAGATGGATGGTTTTCATTCACCATACTGCCTCACTCCCTTTAGATATACTCTTGCTACAGGAAACTCACATAACTACCTTATTTGAGATACAACAACTTAAGCGAGGGTGGATTAAGGGCCCCTCATATTGGACCTTTGGGAATGATTCTGCTGATGGTGTAGCTATTTTATTTTTTTCACCACATTTTTCCGTATCCCGCATCATAGATGTTTTTCCTGGCAGGGTACTTATCATGGACTGTTCTATTCATAAAATATTTTTGCGTATAATTGTTGTTTAAGGTCCACAAACTAAAGCTGCCCGTATTTCTTTATTTGATTTGATTAAACCATTTTTATGTACTCGTAAACATATTATTTAGGGAGGGGACTTTAACTGTTCTGTTGATGTCGCATATAGAACGGCTTCTGGGAAAAAGGTATATTGTGATTCCCTTGCTTTGTCTACTTTAATTAAGGACGCGGGTTTAACAGACGCATATCGTTCCTTACACTCTGATGCGGGGTACACATATCATAGATCAGTGTATCACACTAGGATTGATTATTTTTTTGTTTCTAAACATTGCATTCCCAGTCGAGTTTTTTTACGCCCTACTGAAATTTCGGACCACTGTCTCTTAACAGGTATTTTTATTATTGATTATACTTCTATGTCCTCTGTTTTGACCCCTCCACAGTGGAAATTGAATAATTCTTTGTTTTCTCCTCTTTCTATCCAGACACAAGTTCATACTATTTTTCAAGCCCGAATTTCAGTTATCTGCTGCTATGACTCCATTTGGGATTGGTGGAAAGATACAAAGTTAGATTTTTGTTCTTTTTTTCAACATCTGGGGAAGAAGAAGGTCAGGGATGAATACCTTACATATTTAAGTTATGACAATCAATTATATAAGTTAATGTCCCTTTCTGTCTCTTCTTCTGTTGATTACTCCTCTCAAATTACTAGAATTAAACGACAAATGATTGCTCACCAATATGACAGCGCTCGGACCTTAGATTTCTTTATGTGGGTGGGTACTTCTGTTTCCCCTTCTGCTAACCCATTTTTGGCTTACAAAGACAGACTTCAATCTACTGTCATGCATGGTCTGTTGGATCACCATGGTACTATTGTTCACACTATCCCTGGTATGTTTTCTGTTATGCATTCCTATTTACAAACACACTTTTGTACATTACTCCACATCTCACCTGATTTATCTACTGTCTTATCAGCCCCGACCCCTCAGCTTTCTGTCTATCAAGTTCTGGACCTTGTTGGCCAAATAACACAAGATGAAGTTGCTCGTGCTATATCCCATCTCAAACTGAAGGTAGCTCCAGGACCAGATGGTCTCACACATGAGTTTTACAAGACATTTCAAGATAATTTATTAGAAGTCTTGACCCAAGTTTATAATTATATCCTGAATAACTCAGAAAAGGCTACTGAATTTGGTATGTCCTTTTTAAAGTTCCTATATAAAAAAGGAAATGCACACTTTCTTATTAATTGGAGACCCCTTCATCTCCTAAACACAGATTTTAAAATTCTATCTAGGATACTTTGTTCTCGCCTTCGACAGGTTTCCCCTGATCTCATTCACTCAGTTCAATCTTGTGCTATACTGGGATGCTCTATTCAAACAAATCTCTTTCTCTTATGTGAGATTTTTGAAGCTCAAAAATATAATGGACTATCAGGTTTTGTTCTTTCCCTGGACCAAACAAAAGCCTTTGATTCCATACACCACACTTATTTACTACAGGTTATGTCACTTTATGGTATCCCGAAACTTTTTTGCATTGGCTTACTCACATATTCTCCTTAGCATATTTTGTACTGATTATTAATGGTTTTCTGGGTACACTTTTCTACAGAAGGTTGGGCTCCGCCAAGGTTGTCCATTTAGCCCATTGTTATACACCTTTGCGTTAGATCCCATTATTAGACAAATTAGATGGGATTCTAGAATTATTGGACTAACACCCCATCCTGATTTATTACCTGTCAAGATTTCTGCTTATGCAGATGATGTAGTGTTGTTTACACTGAATCAGGACTCGGGTGATAGAGCATTCCAAATATTTCAGTCCTTTTCTTTAATTTCAGGAGGTAATATTAATTTACAGAAAAGTGTCTGCATCCATTGGACCCTGTATCTGCCATTATTCCAGGGGTGAGTGGTATCAGAATTTGTACTACTCCTCAAAGAATTCTAGGGATCTGGTTCAATGTTATAAATGGGGCTAGCTATAACTGGGAAAAAAGCCTAACACTTGGCGAATATAAAGTTCGGATCTGGAAGACTTGGAGATTGGGTAAGAAGAAAAGGGTCTTAGTAGTAAAAAAATTTCTGCTCCCTATTTTTTTGTTTCTTAGACATATTTATGCCCCTCCCAAACACTTAGAAACCAGAATATTTAGTGTATTTTTTCAAATGGTTTGGGGAAGTTGCCTTATTCCCATTAAACGTGATGTGACTTATTTACAGGTACATCAGGGTGGGCTAGGTATGATACATCCGATTGCCTTTTTTCTTTCTTTTTTCTCTTTTTCACCTTTTTCAAAGCTTTAGATACAGCATTTATCTCATATCTGCAATTCATGGGTATGCAAGTTGTGTATCCTATCATGTCTGCTTGGACTGACCTCCCTCCTACTCCTTCCCGTGTTTCTGGTTTTCCATCTTATGCCATAGATGGATTCTGTACACTACGGGTTTGGAAGTTAAGTAAATCATCTCTCTTGTTTCTCAACAGGAAACAACTATATGTTGCTTTTATAACAGTTTCTAAACCAGTGCTACAGTTTCCAGATTGTTCTCTGTCTCATATGACTTGTGCTCTTGATATTCTTAGAGACAAAAGAATCCCATCACATATGTGGGATGTCTCCTGGCTGTGTTGCCATGGCAGGTTACAAGTCCGGGGGAAATTTGAAACACAAATCCTCTCAGGATAGGTATTGCCCTAAACCTTTTTGTGTTCAAATAGAGGAAACTATGGAACATTTTTTTTTACTTGTTCAGATGCCCATCTCTTTTGGAAAACACTGGCAAATAAGTGGAAATGGCCTTTCCTGAGTAGAATTACATATCAGGTGTTAATTTTGGGTGATTTCACTGCTCCATGGAAAAAAATTCCATCCTAGTACTCTTAGAGTATTGTTTGCTGTCTGTAAATATTATCTGTGGCAAGCCAGATGCCAATATGTATTGCAACAAATTCCAACCTGTCCATCTACTATTATACATCATATTGAAAATGCAATATTGACTATTATGGAGTCAGAATACAAACAGCTCCCATTATACTGGTTCAATTCCTTTTGGGCTCATATCGATTTTTCCCATTAGTTGCTATTGTTCTGTAATTTTGTGATACAGTGCCAGTAATGTGTTTTTTTTGCTTCTAAACTGCTTACTCTTTATGTAATGTTTATATCTGATGTACATGAATATTGTTTTCATGTTTATTTGGTTTTCAGTCTTGTTTTTTCAAATGTTTCTTTGCTTGATGTTATGTTTTTTTTTCAATAAAAAATTCCCCTACTCTTTTTCATAAGTGCCATGGGATCTTTAACATCCACCTGAACTACCACCAATCCAGGCAGATGGGACCTTGGTTTAACATCTCATCCAAAAGACGGCACCTCAGAAGTGCAGCACCCCTCTCTGCTGCACTACAGTGTCAGTACTGGAATATTAGCCCAAGTGCCAGATGTGGGAACTGAACCCACAGCCCTCTGATCTCCCGGCCTCAGAGGCGAGTGTGCTACCTACTGAGCCACTGACACTGTAAACATACATACAGCAAATCGCTGAAAGCATAGGCCACATGAACCCTAGTGAAATATACAGCAGAAGGACTTATTGGTGCTGTTATGCTAGGTTCCCACACTCTGGATACCCACTGTGCACCTTAGACAATACTTATGTATTATGATACCTAATGTACTAACATTTAGGGCACTGGCACTTACCGTACAAGTGTAAGTAGTCAGGGATATTTCATGATTTTACATGCTGCTTTTGCTAAGAAACATATTGCAAGTATTGTGCCAAGATACATTTTTGTATTCAGTTTATCCTTCTGAGAAGTCGTTGTATAGCCTGCACTGCCACTATGTGAATTTATGCAATACTACATTATATCTTGTATTCTGTATGAGTCCTTTGTTCTCATATTTAGCTGACCTTACAAATAATGTATATCAGTAGATAACACTGTGGAACCACATAACTTTTATCCAATAGGGCCTATTTTATGTAGCTAGTCTTTTGGTAACTATAGTAACTATCAGAAGTATATAACCTACTGTATTACATATTCCCCTCAAGACCATCTTCACTCCTAGGGGTATCTGGGAAACTTCAGCTCCCAGTGTCTGATGGTAAGATACTGTTTTAGGGCAACTGTCTACCTTTTGTGTAATAAAAAAGTTTACTTCCGAATATGCCACCTGTCCATGTCTCTCTTGCTGATCCAGCACTGCCAAGAATCTGATCAGGGCTCAGCATCCTAACATATTGGCAACCATGTGCAGGCAGTCTGGATTAGCAAAGTCTCTTGACTTGGTGGATTACCCTTCCTATGTGGGTAGTAAGTAGGCGTACACACCCATATCACCTCACACATACTTATTCACTCGTAGCATCTTGTAAAGTCTGGCTGCTTACTGGGTAAGGTTGATGCTATCTCACCTTGCTCAACAGCAGTTTTGAATTGCTACAGTACAGTAGCCTGACCATTTGTTGGTTCAACCACTGTGTAGCAATACACAGCAGAGTAATCACTGTCAGATTCAGTTTGTGTTTCCCAAACCTTTTGCTGGTACCACTATGTCTAATATCTGTGCACACCTGAGACTCGACATCTCTAACTTTCTCACCTCCCATGGAGGTTGGACCGATTTCATGCAGGATGCCAGTCGATCCACTAATCCCATACTGGGGATCTCAACCCAGTACTCAGAGGTGAGGCAAACAGCCAAAAAGTGTGATGCTAAAGAGCTGTTAGTCATGGTTCTCTATGCTGCTCTTGAAGCCTCTGAATTTAATTTCATTCCCTCGAACTGCAGCTCTTAAGAAAGAGATGGGATTACAGGTGTCTGAAAGTTTAAAAACAGCAATGGCTTGAAGCAGGATGTCAGTCCTTGCATAGTAAAAACGAGACTCTTTTGCACTGTTCTGTACAGGCTAATGATTGAGAGTTATGCATGTTGAGAGAGGAATGTGACAGGTTGAAGCAGGATAAGAAACAGATGTTGCAGATAAATGATTTGTTCAGTGATTGTAATGAGACTTTGCATGAGGAACTGGATGAGATGAGAGATGACCTGAAATGGATAAGTGATGAGATGGAAAGGGAGCTTAGGGACAACTGTGAGTTGAGTGCCACATATAGTGTTACAGAAAGAAGTTGCGAAAGATGTTGAGCAGGACATTGCAATAGTTAGTCACAATCCATGTAGACTTAGGATGACAAAACTGCACCATTAGTAAGGGTGTTGGCTGGTCACATCAATGCGATGGGCAGGTTTCACTACACACCCATCAACCTTACGTCATTTGGTGATGACAACTCTAGTGACGACAACAGCCAAGATGATGTCCAGCCACTCCCTCACTGTTGCTCAGTGTCCTCCTGCCACACACAAGATGGTGGATCCCCACGCTATGACAGCGCAACCCTACATCATCAGCGGAATGATGACTATCACCTGCGATGCCAAGATGGTGACCCCCTTGACTGATGGGGGCTGAGGCTCAGGTACAGCCCCTACAATTGCCGCTTTGACCAAAGGTGACAAAACAGAGATCGATCAAATGATTGAGGCTGCCCTCTCTTGGGTGGAGATGTCTATGGAACAGAGACAGATCTTCAAACAGCGCTTGGATATGATGACAAAGGAAGCTGCTGCCCAGCCATCTGTCATCTGCTCTGTGGCTGACACCGCAATGTGAGCTGCCCTTCATGGGGCACAAAGCCAAAATCTCTTCCCTGAGCATCCTGCAGCTCATAATAGTCCCATTCAGATGCCCACTCTGTACAGCATATCGCTGACAGCATACGCTGCATGAACCCTAGTGATAATCTCAGTTGCCATTTGGAGAAGGTTCATTCCAAATGTGAGATGCTCAGTCTACAATAGGCCTACCAAGTACAGATCCTTTGGCAAACTGTAGACCCCAGCCTCTGGTCGAAACTCCCAGAGGAAATTCATCAATCCACAGATCCGACCTTTGACGAGGTTGCTGCGGCCCTTATTTCCGCATACACCCTAAATGTGGTTGACGTTATGTTGGTCTACCCCATAAAGTAAACACCAAGGAGATCCCAGCAGCATACCATCAAAGGTTATGGCTGGCCTACTGAACTGGCAAAGCATTTTCAGAAGAGCATTCAGGTACTGACCAGACTGAGTACAAAAACGTGTTTCTTCAGAACATGATTCCAGCTGTCCGTGAAAAAGTTGAACCTACAGTTTTCCCAAGAACAGACAAATTTGCAGACATTCTCCAGAAGCCGGAGCAGGTTTACCAGCCCTACCTCCAAGATTTAAATTCTGGCTCGAAAAAGGTGTCCATGTACAATCTACCACTGAGCTTGTGACCCACGATACAGTGGAGGGAAGGCCAAGACAAAGAGGTCGCGCCCTCAGATAACAAACAGCATTACCAGTCCAGGAGTGGGAAACAAAATCGAAATAGGAATAATAGGTGGAATTGGAACAATCCTAATTCCAAACAGCATAATCAGCAGCATGATAATCGGAGCAGTAGAAATTATCGATCAGGCCCTTCTAATCCTGAGATAGTGAAGGAGAACAACAACCTCCACAATCTTCTCGGGCACGTCCAATCGGTAGTGGACTTGATACCGAAGTGAACTGTTGCAGCGAAAGCTCTGGTACACCAGGGCTCACTAGGCCAAGGAGACATTGGAGCCTCTTCGGAACAGGCAGTATCTGGTCAGAACCCTGAGGCCTCACCCTTTATAGAGGCTACACAGAACCTGGAAGAGGCCTGGCGAGAACATCCAGCCTACTTGTGCAGGAACCGCCTGGCAGTAACTCGGATTGACAACTACAGGCCCCAGTCCATATTGTGAACAAGCTCACCCTTGACACAATTGGAAGGTCTCGTACCAAGGCTATGGTTGGGGGCCGCCAACTGGTTACTCTGCTAGATACAGGCATGGCTGTGTCAGTACTGCATGATGAGGATCCAGTAAATTCCTCTTGGCCCACCGGATGGAGGACCAGTACACAAGGTGTGGATGACACAAAGCTATACACCCATTGCTCTATTGTGATTCCTATCGTGATAGGCAGCCTCAAAGCGAGTCACACTTTTGACTTTATGGTATTATGTGATACACTCTTATATGCAGATGATCTGATTGTTTATTGTCAATCTAATGATGGGGATCAACTTGCTGCTCAATTGGAAATGCAATTTCAAAATATCTGTCAGTGGTTTGTTCAAAATGCCATGGTTTTGAATGTAAGGAAAACCAAAATTGTGTTGTTTGGTTCACCTTCTATGCTTAGGAATTACCTTAATTTTCAGATACATGATCTTTCTGGTAATAACATTGAATGGGTGTCTAAATTTTAGACATCTTGGTTTCTTACTGGACTCAAGTCTGACTTTGTTGCCTCAAGTGTCTCAAGTAAGCCGAACAATCAATACAAACTTGATATATCATATGAGCAAAGAAAGTATTTTTGGTTATCGACTCGGCAAGCTATTACGAATGGTTCTTTATTGCCACATTTAGATTATAATGCATGCCTTTATTGTAATCTTGGGGCAAAGGAAAGTAATATTTTGAAAGTAGTATATCACAATATCTGTCGATTTGTCCTGGCCCCTTCTTGTCATTGACATCATTGTTTATTATATTCTAGTTTGCGATGATTATTTCCTAGTAGTAAATTTGTCTTTTTTTCTGCTGTCACATTTTTAAAGTAATTAATAGTTGTCACTACTATCCACTGCAGGATCTTGTTCTAGTTCATAATACTGGACTGGGACTTAAATCTTCTACTGGTACTTTACTCTCATCTTTTATGTGTAAATTTAAAAAGGCTTCTCATGCTTTTTCCAATGATGCGTGGTCTTTTGGAATAATCTTCCTTGCAATTTACATATCTCAATGTCATTAACAGCGTTTAAATCTAGGTTAAAAGAATATTTGTCTTGTCTAAATGCCCTTAGCGACCACTGCATCACCCACTGAATCCGCAAAATATACTCACCACAATCCGGCCCCAAATTCATCTGGTCTCACCCGCTACACCTCTTCGATGAATCTGCTCTCCAGCATGACCTATTTAACATGGACTGGCTCCCAGTCTTTGCCTCCCAAGACGTCGACCTCACCCTATCCCATGTCTGCAACATTTTCCTAAGTACTTGGGACTGCCACACGCCCCTCAGGAAAACAAGAGTTAAATGTTACCATCACCCCTGGATCTCAGCAGATCTCATTGCCTTATGTTGTGCCAGGGACAAAGCATGGAAGCTGTACAAAGCCTCCCTTGCCCCTCGCAACCTCCAAACTTTTCAGAAACAAATGTACCAATGTAACTCGTCAATCAAAAGCCTCATACTTCAAAGCACAATTTACCTATAACCAAACCTCCCCTGCATCTTTCTGGAAGGTCATAAACTCCCTTATAAACCCCCCCTCCAAGCAAGCCAGCCAAGTCCCTACTTAAATGGCAGAACTATATCAGAACCTGCTTCCATAGCAGAACTCTTTAACTCATTCTTCATCTCCTGTGCCCTGCCAGACCCTTTACATCCACCTGTCTCCACTAACTCCTTCCCCTCTGACTCTGACTTCTTCTTTCCCCCTTCATGCCCCTGGAAGTCTACACTGCCCTCACCTCTCTAAAACAGTCCAAAACCAGCACTGATGGCTTGCAACTCAGAATGCTCCACGTCTCTACCTCAACCATAGCAGCTCCCTTAACACATTTACTCAACCTCTCCCTCACCACAGCTATGGTCCCCACCATCTGGAAACTGGCCAAAGTCATTCCTCTGCATGAAGGTGGTGACCCCTCCCAACCGGGACACTACAGACCCATCTCCCTCCTTCCTTCCCTCACCAAACTCCAAAAATCCCTCATGCTAACCAAACTGTCAGCATTTCTCTCCGCAAAGAGCTCTCTCTCTCCTCATCAGTCAGGCTTCAGAAAACATCACTTCACTATCACCACCCTGCTACATGTAACTGACTCTATTCTTTCAGCCATGGACAAAAGCCAAACCACCACTGCCATTTTCATTGACCTGGTGAAAGCCTTTGACTCTGTCTCCCACCCCCTGCTACTTAGCAAATTAAGCTCCTTCAGCCTTGCTCAACCTACCATCAACTGGTTCCGCTCTTACCTCCAAAACAGGCAGCAATCTGTACAAGTAGGTGATGCTCTTTCCCCTCTGCTACCCATCCTCTCAGGCATTCCTCAAGCCTCCATCCTCAGCCCCATCCTTTTCTCTTTATTCATAAACGACCTCCCCTCCACCTGTCTCTCCTCTAACATGCATCTATACACCGATGACACCATCATCTTTGCCTCAGGCCCCTCCCATGACAGTGTGCTTCCAGATCTTCAAAGAGATTTTAACAGGGTCCAAACTTGGTTCCTAAATAACCAGCTCAAACTAAATGCCCAAGAAATGGTCACCATGGTATTTGGCACAAGACAAAAGCTTGCCTCCCTACCTGCTCCCCCACCATTCTGCACCTTGGAAGGATCTCTCCTTGAGACGGTGCCTGCCTTCAAGTACCTGGGAGTCTGGCTTGATGGCCACCTCAACTGTTCCACCATTGAGGCCATCTGCTCCAAACTCCAGTCCAAGCTGGCCATCCTTTATCACCACAAAGCCAGTCTTCCCCTCCCTACTCATAACAAACTCGTACACAAAACCATCTTACCTGTGCTAGACTATGCGGACATCATCTACGGTACAGCCCCAGCCTCGTCCCTCTCTAAACTCGACATCCTTCTCAAGTCCTTCTGTCATTTCACCACTGCCTCACCTCCACTTACTCACCACTGCCTCCTCTATTCCACTCTGTTCCTGACCTCACTCTCACTCAGGAGAACTGCCCACAGTGCCTCCTTCTTTGCTAAATATTGGTTAGGCTCACTACCCCCTACCTCTCCTCCCAGCTCTCTCCAGCCAATTACTCTGGCTACCCCCTCTGACACAGAGATGCACGCACCTTCCATCTCACATGCCCCCTCTCTGCCTCTGGTCAAGCTGCCTTTTCCTATCATCTCCCCCTTTTATGGAAGAACCTCCCACCCAACCTTCACCAGGCCTCCTCCCTCGGAGCTGTTAAACTATTCCTCAGGCTCCTCCCTTCCCCCACCTGCCCTAGTTGCTCATCTGATCACACCCCTACTTGGGCCTAGCCTGCCATGGGTGGCCTCTGCTGGTCAAATTTCCTGCACTAGACAGTCCCACTTTTTGCACACTGCTTATTTACAGTCCAATATCAGTACTTGTTCACTGTATCATGATACCATTTTGTAAACACTGTACATACCTTCTTTTTGAGTTATGCTGTTTACATAATTCTTAGACTTGATCTGCCCTAGATGCTGAATTTCACATCCGAGCTGAAATTAGTTGCACTGCACTGCATACCTCTGTGTAAGGTCTCTGGCATTTTGTTCCTAATGTCTGTTTTTAATGATATTGTTTTATTTCTCTGCTTACTTTCTATGTATACCTTGTACCCAGGTCGCACCTGGAAATGAGTCCTGGCTCAGTGTGCCTTTCCCGGTCACCAATTTTAAATAAATAAATAATGTAAATGCAATTTTTAATGTTATTGTACATAACCTAATTGTTAATTGTCAATTTGTTTATGTAAACATATTTATTGTGATATGATTTATTGTATGTATTCGGGTCGGGCCTGAAAAAGGGTATTGATTTACCCAGTGCTCTTACTCGAGTAACAAATAAATGAAATGAAAATTATGTAGTCATCCCAGCATCATGGGAACTGATTTCCTTGCACTACACGGCTGTGTGGTGGACTTGATCAACATGTTCTTGATCTGGATCAGGGGACAATACCAAATGGTCTTGATCCCTGAATCATGTGGTTGTAGCTATTACCCCAAACGACAAGGAATATGACATCATAGCTCTATTTCAGACATACAAGCTTTTCAAGAAGCTCCTACCCATCCTGCAGAAGCACTTGAATGCTTTTGCCACACACAAACATGATTGTGGGAGAATGCAGACTGTCATCGAGATCCCAGGCCCAGCACATGACAGGCAAAGGCAATACCCCTTTTCTGCTGAGGCTTTACCATCACTCAGAGAAACCATTCAGTCACTCCTTAGATGAGATGTAATCAGGTCTTGTGTCTTGACCACCTACGCACCCATTTGGCCTGTGAAAAAGCCCACTGGGTCTTAGAGACTCACTACTGATTATAGGAGACTTAATCAAGTCACTCCTAGTTGCTTCCCTAAGGTAGCTTCAGCACCAGTGTGCTCAAACTGCTAACACTAGATCATAGGTGGTTTAGTGGCCTCAACAACTCCAGTGGCTTTTGGTCACTGCCCCTAGCTCGGGAAACTCAATATAAGTTAGCCTTTACCTTTGAGTGTCGACAGTGCACTTGGACCCCAGGGCTTCCATAACAGCACTTCTCTTTCCCATCTACATATGATAGTCGCCCTCCAGGGTTTCTCTGCCCCACAATGTCTTCTGCTGTAAGTGGATGACTTGTTGTTGGCAACTACCACCAAGGAACATTTTGACCTCCTTGGTGAACTACTGACTCTCTTACAGCGAGCAAGCCATAACTGCAATCCTGCAAAAGCACAACTATGCCAGAAAGAAGTCATCTTCCTTGGCCTGCACATAACAGAATGGGGCAGGAGCCCAGCCTAGAAGATCCAAGGCCTACAAGATTTGCTCCTACCCACTTAGACATTTCCTGGGAATAGCCAAACTACTCCAGGGACTTTGTGATTTTGCACAGAAGGCTTCACCTCTGTATGAGCTCCTGAAAAAGGATGTTTCCTGGACTTGGGTCCCATCCACACCCAATCTGTGACTCTTCTTAAACAGGCCTTGGCTTCTGCTCCAGCTTTAGTGAACCCCAATCCAGCTTTACCTTTTCATTTGGAATCAGCTACTTCAGATATAACCATGTCTGCAGTACTTGCTCAGAAAGTGAATGGTACCTTAAGACCTATTGCTTATGCATCCCAAATGCTGTCACCAGTGGAAAAGAAGTACAGTCTTTGTGAAAGAAACTTTCTGTCTACCTACTGGGCTGTCAAGCATTTCTTGGGTACTCACATATCATTCTGAACACAAATCACACCCCCACAACCTTTTTGCTATTAGACAGAGTAAAGGATGGCTCAGTATCCAATACCAGACTGACTCACTGGTCTCTTCTTCTCCAGGACTGTGATATACAGGTCCACGCTATCATGATGCCCTCAATTTTGGCCCATGGTCTTTTGTAACAAGGAGCTCCACATGACTGCACACTCCTGCTCCCTTATTTGCCTGATCCAGGCCCTTTTCTTCCTGCTACTCCAAAGCACCTTGCTGACACCTCACTGTGTCATGTCTTCACTGATGGCTCAGCCTCATACTATCAAGGAGAATGAGTAGCTGGATTTGGAGTGCTCATCATGTACCCCAATGGAAACACTGTTCATGCTTCTAAATGCTGCAGTGTTATATCATCTCAGTATCCAGAATAGGCAGCTGTGGCCTGTGCCTTCAAACTGATACAGCATGGTGTTGAGGACACCATCATCTTTGCAGACTTTAACTGGGTCTGTTGTTCTCTGACCAAATTTTTACCTTTCTGGTAGAAGAACTCCTTTGCATCTTCTGATGGCACCCCTGTGAAGTACAAAGCACTCTTTGTATATATTCACAAACTGACTCAACAGTTTAAGAATAAACTGTTTATTCACAAAGTGAGGGCCCACTCAAAATCTGACCCATATCATTCTTTCAGTGATCGAGCAGACACTCTCACAAAAGAGGGTGCTCAAGGTGGGGAGACACGTGAAATGGCTCATCCTGATGAACTAGCAGCCGTATAAACAGTTACAATAAAGAAGAAACCTGAACCCTTTGTGCCACTGGACTTGTCCACAGCACAGAGATCTGATCCTCAGCTAAGAGATGCACTCAGATTCCTTGACAAAGGAATTGAACAAGAATTGCCTACCCTCAGTCCCTACAAATGACATGCAAACCATCTCATCTGCATCTGTTCCAGGACCATAAACTGATCTGGTATCAGCCTGACAAATTGAACAAGTTGTGGGTAGTGTCTGAAGCCTTGAAATCTGAGTTCATTCATCAGATACATGACACCCCAACTGGTGGACACCAGGGGGTACAGAATACACTTCAGAGACTAAAATCTGTGGTCGGTGGCATGGCATCACAAAGGATGTCAAGCAATACATAGACAGCTGCCTGATCTGTGCTCAAAATAATCTGGCCCCAACTAAGTGAAATGCCAAACTACTTCCCCAGAGAAAATCTGGCCCTTGGCATGTGATTCAAATTGATTTTATTGGTCCTTTGACCACTACCTGTAGGAACAACAAGTATGCACTGATGGTTACTGACCTATTTTCTAAGTGAATTGAGGCCTTCCCCACTCAGAAAAATACAGCAAAGGCCACTGTAAAAGTCCTGGTAGAACAATTGTTCTCCAGGTGGGGCCTGCCTCTTAAGGTAGACTCTGATCAAGGAACCAGCTTTACAGGAGAGTGGATGCAAGAAATACTCCAACTTCTTGGTGTACACTAGATGCTCCACATACCCTATCACCCTCAATCTTCAGGCCAGGTAGAAAGAGCCAACAGATGGAATAAGCAAATGCTTTCCAAATGTATCGAGGACAATCCCAAGGACTGGAATTCCCTTTTGCCTAGAAACATAGATTTTGATGGCAGATAAGGACTGCTTGGCCCACCTAGTCTGACCATTTTGATGGTATTTTGATGAATGGATGTATTTACAAATGAAATGTTTGTGTGTATTAATTGTATGTTGATGTATTTCTCCGACACGTTTTGTGTAATATGTATATTTATGTTGTACAAATACAGGGATGCCTTGTAAATAGGGATTTTAGAATCCCTAATGGCATAATTTTCTGTATAAATAAAATTTTACCTACCTACCATTTCCCTACCTACTGGATAAGCTGCAGATCCTAGTTAACCAACAACCTACTTCTTCCTACCCCCACAAGAATTGCCTTATGTCTGTCCCATGCATTCTTGACTTCCCCCACTTTTTTTGACCCTACAACCTCCTCAGGAAGGCTGTTTCATGCATCCACCACCCTCTCTGTGAAAAAATACTTTCTTACACTGCCCCTGAGTCATCCCCCCTCTATCTTCAAATTGTGTCCCCTTCTTCTTGCATAGCTCTTTTTCTAAAAGATGCTACCCTCTTGGACTTTGTTGATTCCCTTGAGGTACTTAAAATGTTCTATCATGTCCCCCCCTCTCCCTCTTTTCCTCAAGGGTATACATATTAAGCTCCTTTAGTCTCTCTTTGTATGGCTTCTGTTGCAGACCCTGCACCATTTTAGTTGCCCTCCTCTGGACTGACTCCATCCTGTCTATGTCCTTGCAGAGATGGTGTCTCCAGAACTGCACACAGTACTCCAGATGGGGTCTCACCAACTGTCTGTACAGAGGGATAACAACTTCCTGTTTCCTACTGGTGATGCTTCTCCCTACACATCCCAGTACCACCCCCTGCCCAGCCATCCCTACTGCCTTCTCACATTGCTTGCTTACCTTTAGGTCATCTGATATGACTATCCCCAGGTCCCTTTCCATTTTTGTTGTTGTTACTACCTCCCCCCCCATTGTGTACTCTTCCCTTGAGTTTTTGTTTCCCAGATGCATTATTTTGCAATTCATTGCACTGAATCTAAGCTGCCATACTTTTGACCATTCCTCCAACCTTGCCAAGTTCCTTCTCATCCTTTCCACCACCCCCTTGTGTAGCAACCCTGTTGCAGATCTTTGTGTCACCTGTAAAGAGGCATACTTTTCCTTCCAGTCCCACTGCAATGTCACTTATAAAAACATTAAGGACCGGACCCAATACTGAACCCTGTGGTACCCCACAAGTAACCCCCCTTTCTTCAGAGTGGACTCCATTTACTATTACCCTCTGTGTCCTGTTGTCCAGCCAGTGTTTTACACAGGCCACCACCCTGGGACCCACTCCCAGGCTGGCTAATTTGTTTATTAATCTTTTGTGTAGGACTGTGTTAAATGCCTTGCTAAAGTCTAGGTAGGCCATGTCCATAGCCCCTCCCTGGTCTACTATTTTAGTCACCCAGTCACAGAAATCTATTAGATTCATTGGAAATTACCTTCCCACTGTGAATCCATGCTGCCTTGGGTCCTGTGCCCCGCTGGCCTCTAGGTACTCAACAATTCTTTCTTTCAGAAGTGATTCCATCATCTTTCTACCACTGAGGTCAAACTAACAGGTCTGTTGTTTCCTGCCTCTACTTTGCTCACACTTTTATGAAGGGGAATCACATCCACCCTCCTCCAGTCCTTAGGTACCACCCCATCTTCCCATGATTTGTTAAAAAGGATAGTCAGTGGTGTCACTAGCTCTCCCCTTAGTTCTTTTTGAATTCAGGGGTGAATCCCATCAGGCCCCATTGCTATGTTCGCCTTCAGTTTTAGGAGTTCTTTCAGAACTCTTTCTTCTGTGAAAGGACTGGTATCGGCCCCCCTATCCAGAGTGCTTCATTTGATTGGATTTGGTACATCCCCCTCCTCTTTTGTGAATACTGAGCAGAAGTATTCATTCAGTATCCCTGCTTTTTCACTGTCCTTCTCTGCCCACCCACCTCCCTTTATTAAGTCTCACAATCCTCCTTCATCTTTCTTTGCTCCTAATATACCTAAAGGTTTTATCCCCAGTCTTAACCAAGTTGGCTATCTTTTCCTCGGTTTGGGCCTTTGCTATTCTGACTGCCTTCCCTGCTTCCTTCTTGCCTTAACTGGTACAGTTCTCTGACCTGCTCCTTCTGTGTTTCCTTATACTTCCTGAGTGCTATCTTTTTCTCCCTAACCTTCCCCGCCACCTCTTTTGAGAATCATAATGTTTTTTTCTTTCATTTTGATTTATTTGCTTCACACAAAGGCCTGTTGCCTCTATGGTGGCAGTTTTGATGTTTCCCCATTGTTGCTCCACCCCTCCTTCTTGCCTGTTTGCTAGTGCTTTTCTTTCTGAGGCACTCTCCCATTTTGACAAAGTCATCCCTCCTAAAGTCCAGTACCCTCACTTTGTATGGCTTGACTCTACAGCTGTGTTTATTGTGAATCACACTGTTTGGTGGTCACTTGTTCCCAGATGGCTATCCACTACAATATCGGAGATCTTCTTTCTGTCCCCATTTGAGAGTACCAGGTCTAAGATTGGTCCCTCCCGAGTGGGTTCCAACACTAGCTGACTGAGGCATGCCCTCAGTAGGGCATGAAAAATAACCCTGCTCTTGGATGTGGCTGCAGCAACGGTGCTCCAGTTAACATCTAGCATATTCAGGTCCCCCATCAACAATATCTCCCCTTTCTCTGTCATCCTAAGGATGCCTTCTGTCATTTCCTTGTCTATTTCCTCCCCCTGAGATGGGGGTCTGTAAATAACCCCCATGCAGATTGTGGTGCCATTTCCAGTCTCCAGGGTGACCCACGGGCCTCCTTTCCTCCCTGTTTACCCTTTAGTTCCATTGCTTTGATCCCTTCCCTTACGAAAAGAGCTACTCCTCCTCCCCTTCTACCCTCCCTGTCCCTCCTGTAGATTGTGTAACCTGGTAGGTTGGCATCCCAGTCATGGCTCTCTGTGTACCATGTTTCTGTGACTGCAATGATATCCAGGCATCCCTCTTCCATAAAGGTCACCAGTTCAGGGAGATTGTTACCTAGACTACAAGCATTGGTACTCATTACCCTCCATTTTTTGATGGCCTGACCCCTTTTTGCCCCATCCCTGTCCTTACTGCCTTTGCCTTTTTCTCCATTTACCCCTGCCCTTCTCCTTATTGATTTATTTATCCTGGTGTTTACCTCACTAACTACCCTTAATTTTTCTTTGGGGGGACTGGGATTTCCCTGCTCCTTTTCAGTACCTCCCCCCTTGGCTAGTTTACATACTTGCCAATGAAGCATTTAAAACTATCACCTAGGATCCTGCTTCCCCTCCTGGACAGGTGCAGACCATCACACCAATAGAGGCCTGCATCTCTCCAGGTGGACCCCCAGTCCCCAGTGAAGCCAAAACCCTGATCTCTGCACCAGTTTTTCAACCATTGATTGAATCCCATGGTGTGGTACACCCTAGCCTTACCCATGTCATAGACAGGTAGCACCTCTGAGAAGGTTACCATGTGTGCTACTTGTCTAAGGCCCCTCCCCAACTCCACAAATTCCTACTGCACTGCTCTGTTCCCTTTCCCAGCCAGATTATTTGTCAATGACATCCAGCTCCCTCCCCCATGCAGCTGCTCCAATAATCCTGAGGATTCATTCCCTGTCCCTCTAAGCCATTGTGCCAGGCAGGCACCTTACCTCCCTCTCCCCTTCCCCCAGATCTACCCCTCTACCAATGGAGTCCCCCAACAGGTGTTGTTTCCTTCCCCTGTGGGGTCCCATGCCACACTCCTGTGGGTCTCCTTTGTGGAGGTTCCCAGCATCCTCCTTGGTCTCCATTGCAGGTGCCTCCATAGAGTAACCACAATCTGCCAGAACGGCGTATGGATTGTGGAGTGGTACAACTGGAGGGATGCAACTCTGTTCCACCACCCTAACCCTCCTTGAGCCCACTGTGGTCCAACCATTCCTCTTTCTTGGCAACCTCTGAGGTAGCAACAGCAGCCCTGGTGGTCCCTGGATGGGAGAGGAGGTCCCCCAAATCCTGGTCAACTCAGCCTGGAGATAAGCAACCTCCTCTCTCAGCCCAGAGAGGTGCCTGCAGATGGGACAGCACCACATCCTCTAGAACGTCTCCCAGAAGACTGGCTCTTCACAGCCACTGCACTGCCTTTACTCCTTATGGCAGGTAAGGGCTACTCCTTCAGCCACCACCCAGTTACCACCCTTTGAGGTGATGACTGGTAGCACCATCAGATTACCTGAACACATGTTGATTGATCTAAATTCGCCCACTGCAGACAGAGTGTCTGTAGATAAATACAGTAAGTTGAAAAACTCAGAGAGGACATTGTTAAAACCCACTTGTACACTGCACACTGTATGGGCAAAGCCCAACAACAGTCCAAGATTCACTTTGACAAACATGCACAAGAGGTGAACTGGCAAGTCAGAGATCAGGTAATGGTTCTTAGATTTGCTCACCCTACACATTCCTTCACCAATAAATGGGAATGACCCTACCCCACTGTTAACAAACTCAGTCCCACAGTCTACCAAATTAGACTCCTCCATCAAAAGAAACTTACTGAGAAAGGGTTGCATGCTAACCAGTTAAAACTGTATAAAGAAGAATAATTACTTTTCCTAAACCCATTGGGCAGAATTGTACCTATTGACCTTTTCTTTTTCCTTGTATGTATTCCTGCAAGATGGCTATCTTGCATCTGGCTTTCTTGCTATTAGGAGAAATCCCCTTTGTCCATGGTAAGGATATGAAAACTATATCCAAGAGCAATCAATGTCTAAGGTAACTCCTTCCACTACTTGATCATCCTCAGGGAAGATACACAACCGCAGCAGACAAACCTACCACCATCCCTGAAGGAGTTAGCACTGATGTTCCCAATAAATTGATTATTGTTCAGGAAGGCAAGGACACCTACCTTAATGCCTCAGTTGTGGCTCCTGACAAATCATTCCTCCAAATTGAATGGCAAACTGACAACAATGGACAGACACTCCCCATTGCCCGACCTGCCAAAGGCACTTTCCAAGATTGGCCCAATACTAAAATTTATCCAAATGGTACCCTGTCCATTCACCAAGCTAATCACATATATTCTGGTTTATATAATCTTACTACTCTTGAGGATTGTCCAGGGTATGTGCCTATGTGCTGTAGTTTGGATCTGGGTCCAACTACCCTAATTTTGGGTTGTAGCAACATTCTTGGCCCAATCCTAGCATGAATTGGTGTGTTTCCTAGCTCCCTGAAGGAGGTGGTGATGACACCCCTCCTGAAGAAAGTTTCCTTGGACCCAGACTGTCATGCAAACTATAGGCCAACCTCAAACCTTCCCTTTATGGGGAAGTTGATCGAGAAAGTAGTTGCCATACAACTGGAGGGCCACTTGACCATCCATGACGTCTATGAGCCTCTCCAGTCCAGTTTTTGAAAGAGGCATAGTACTGAGATGGCACTGGTTCAGGTGCTCAATGATCTACTGATGGCTAGAGATTGGAAGAGTGATTCTATCTTGGTCCTTTTGAATCTCTCTTCAGCATTTGACACTGTGGACCATGGGGTCCTGCTCGATCATTTGAGGTTCATCTGTGGCCTGTTAGGTATGGTCCTCAGGTGGTTTTCATCTTTCCTCCCTGGAAGAACTCAAAGGGTGGTGTCAGGGATTTATTCCTCTGACCAAACCCCTTTGTCATGTGAGGTTCCTCAGGGTTCAGTGTTGTCCCCCATGTTATTCGCAGTATACATGCTACCTCTCGGAGACATTGTAAGAAGGTATGGGCAGAGGTTTCATTGTTATGCCAATGATACACAACTCTACCTTTCTTTTGCACCTGACCAGAATAGAGCCCTCTCGGTATTTAATAACTGCCTCACAGAGACCCAGAAGTGGATGGATTCAAGCTGGCTGAAGTTGAATTCGGTAAAGACTGAGGTGTTGGTGGTAGATCTGGGTCGCGGATAGAGGAGTCAGGGGTGGGGTTACCCTCAGGACTTTGTCACGGGGGTCTCTCACTCTTGACCTCTGAATGGGTGTGAAATCTGGGGTAATTTCTGATGTGGGCTTGACATTGCGTTCACAGGTGTCAGCTGTTGTCAAATCCTCCTTTTATCACCTGAGGAATATCTCCAGAGTTAAGCACCTAGTTTCATCTGGTGACCTTCCTATGCTGGTCCATGCCTTTGAGTCCTCTAGCCTGGACTATTGCAATGCCCTTTACCTGGGGCTACCAGGGGAGGATATTCACTGACTCCACCTGGTGCAGAAGGCATCGGCCCAGCTATTGACAGGAACCTCTTGGTCCTGTCATATTTTCCTGATGCTGCACAAACTGCACTGGCTGACGGTTCAGTGGTGAATCACCTTCAAAGTTGGACTTCTGACTTATAAAGCCCTACACGGACTTAGGCCGGACTACCTGAAAGAGCTCCTGGTCCCTTACTGCCTTGGGTGATCTCTCCACTCAACTGATGAGGGGTTGCTAGAGATCCCAAGGGTCTGTTTAAAATCTTTTGGGGCCCGTGCTTTTATGCATACGGCCCCTACCTTTTGGAATTCTTTACCCCATCAGGTATGTAAGTGCCCAACCGTGGAGGGATTCATACAGACACTCAAAACCATCTTATGAAGTCATGCTTTTGGGGACTAGTTTTATAATTCTGACTGTTTTACATTTTTATTTTATTCATAATATATGTTATTTTATGCTCAAGTTGTCCAATTTTATGTAAGGAGTCTTGGTATTTGAAAGGCACCATAAAATTAAAAATGAATTGAATTGAATCGAATTGAATTGAATACTCGAACTGACCCTGCTTTTTGTGAGAGGTTATCAGAAGACTCCGCAAAGGAATTTTGTAATCACCATTACAAGGCTAAAGCAGCTATGTTTCTGACTGTTGTACCCTCTTACTGAAGAAGAACTGACTGATTGCCCCCTACAGGAACCTGGCCCAGCTAGTGGTCTCACTGCCACCACCCTTCCTGGTACCCTTGTAAACAATTTGCAATATATGCATATCCCACTTATTTTTAATCTTACTTATTGGAATATGGCAGACTTTGGTATGTGTCATAATACAAATACCTCTAAGTTTTTCAGCACTGTGTTATTGGATAGTCTTGTTGCATACCAGACACGCACACAAGACCCAGTGGCTGGTACCCATACTATTGAACATTTGGGTTTATTTAGGTCTAAACCTAACCCTGATACCAAGAAAAACACCAAATCTTCCTCCTCACATAGGAGGCGTGACACTGCTGATGTCACTGGTGCCACTGGCACTATCTCCGGTCTCTTCGGAACTGGCATGTCAGTCTGGAACAGGGCAGGAATTGCCTCTATCTCCAATCAAATGGCCAAATTCCAGTATGGCATGAAAAATAATATTGTACCACCCCAATTGCATGGTGTTGATGGGCTTAGTCAGGAAGAGCACGTTACCATATATAACATGCATGATATTGCCAAGAGTTTTACAGATACTAACGATAAAATTAATGAACTTGTTGCTCAGAATAACAAGGAGGCAGACAAGCAATATACTGCCAGGGAACTTTTGTGCTCTGCTTATGGCTCTTACGTCATAACCACTGTCAATAACCTCTTCCATGATCTTGAATCTGGATGTATTCCAGATATTATTCACTACAGGAGATTTACTAAATGGTACTGTCCACACTGTAAGTTCACTGCTTATGTCACAATATGAACTTCCAGATCATTATCCATACCTATGTCTACTGCACGTAATTTAGGTTACATCACCCGTTATCCCAATAAGGGACCATGTTATACTACTAATTGCTGTACCATCATAGATATCATGTTTGTTACATTCACTGTGTCTTTACCATGTTTTGATCCCACCACAGCAATTTTTGATCAATTAGCCTCCATTCACTCCATTGGACACCTCATTGAAGATATCTACGGGGAACACATCAACATTCCAGCTTATCTGTTTTTCCATCCCACCCTTGAAGCTTGGGTTGCTCCTCATACAAACTGTTGTGCCAAAAAGGGATATCACTACTTCTGTCGCTGTGACGTTTTCAAGGTCATCAAGCCGGTGTGTGGTTATTCACTGGAGAGCATTGACTGGTCATTTACAATGGACTTGGACTTTAATCCCAACGAAACTGATAACCCAAGGGCACTATCAACAACATCACCAGTGGGCAACACTGAACATCTCTACAAGAACAATGCAGAAGAGGTTCATTGCCTGACTATACAACTCACAAATCAGTCTTTCACCTGCCCAGTTCAACTACGAAAATGGAGGGTTCCTACTGTTAAAATGTCATATAACTCTGATGGTCAGCACTGTATTGTCACAAATTATAAAACTTTCTCTTATGGTCTCAAGACCTGTGATGTGCATTATCCTAACATTTGTTGCACTCCTCATCAAACTACACTTATTCAATCAATCAATCAAAGTCTTTATTTAACCAGGCGATCACCATTGAGCAAGCTAATTTTCGAGGTGGACCTGGGTTTGTTAACAAGGAACAAGGGACAATATACATGGGATGCAATACACAAGAAAATAGTAATAATACAAATGAAGTGAGATACAATAATACAGTATATTCAAAGTATCAGCAGGTAGCATTGACAGTAGTATATGTTTGGAACAGAAGATACAGCTAGTTTTGTGTAGGACACAATTTTTCATAAAAGTAAAGAAATATAAATATCAGGTGCACCGAACAGAAATAAAACCTAATATAAAAAGATATATGAAGATACAGTATGGAGAATTTAGAGCTGGAACCAGGGTCAAAGGAATGTGGAAGAGACAGATATGGGGGTAGAAAAAGGGGAGAGGGAAGAGTCCATTATAGATGTGATCAGTCTTTTAACAGTAGTAATTAGAGTGTGCTTGGACTTACAGGAGTCACTATTTAGGGTAGACAGGCACAGGACTCCTTATTATGATGTAGATATAGAGATTTAAAAGCTGCTAGGCTGAAGGGGTGAGTTAATTTCAAAGTTTTTCGCAGCTTGTTCCACAGTTGAGGGAGCATAAAGCTGATGGCTGTTCTGCCAATGCGAGACTTTGCTTTGTAAACATAAAGGTAGATATATGAGGTGCTTCTCAGGGCATACTTCCCCAGAGTGCACAAAGGTAACAGACAGAGATATACTGGGGCAGATTATTTGAGATAGCTTTGTATGTCCAAACTGCAGCATTTTTTTGCCGTCTGTAAGCAAGGGATGACCATCTCACTGCCGTGTACAATGCACAGTGGTGGGTTGAGTATGGAAGACCCGTGATAAATCTTATGGCTCTGTGATAATGTGTATCGAGTTTGGCTAGGGTACCTGCAGGTCCCTGTCTATATAGAAAGTCTGTGTAATCCAATAGGGAAAGAAAGGTAGTGTGAACCAGTTTCAGTTTAGTGTCTCTTGTGAGGAGATTATTAATCCTAAAGAACAGACCAAGTCTTTGTCTATGTTTCTTTGCCAGTTCTTCTAACTGATCTGTGAAAGTAAGTCTATGGTCTAACCAGACCCCCAGGTACTTGATCTTTGGTACGTAGTCCAACTGCTCACCTAGAATGGTAGTGATCTGCGTCAATGTCCCAGCAATTGCAGGATTTATTGCATTTTGAAGAGGGAAGAGGAACATTGCTTTGGTTTCTTTTTTGCATTTAAGAGCAGTTTCTGGTTTATAAACTGATGTTGCAGCAGATTAAATTCATTTTGAAGGGCTTTACAGGCTGCTTCAGGAGTGGGGCTACTAGCATAGAGTACCATATCATCTGCGAATAGATGTATTTGTGCTTCTTTGATGGGGGCATCTACATTGTTAATATAAATGATGAAGAGCAAGGGACCAAGAATGGAACCTTGCGGTACACCCCTCAATAGGGGTTTTGGTGGAGAAACGTCCCCTTATTGGTCATACAGTGATTACTCCTGTTCCCATCACAGAACCAGATGTTATTAACAGTGACCCTGAATATATGCTTGATCTTTCTCAGTACTTACACATGTTTAATGTTCATATAGACCCTTTGACATTAACTTTGAAATCCCTTTTAAACAGAAAGGATACCCATCTCATCTACATTGGCAATAATATCTCCAAAGCTGGAGATGACCTTAACACCCTTCTCCATGATAGTGTTTTAAGTGCTGCACTTTCCAATACTTGGTCAGAATTAACTTTTAAAGGTTTTGTTACTATTCAAGCATTCTTGATTTTCTTTTTGATACTAACACTTTGCTGCCTAAGGCATACACTCAAACAACACTGTGAACCTTTACAAGGCTTGTGCATCGCGTCTGTAAATTATAGACATTGTTCCCACTGCTTTCCCCATAGTGTTGTTTCCTTTTTGGTAAGGCAAAAAAAGGGGGGGGGGATGTTATGCTAGGTCCCCACACTCTGGCTGGATTCCCACTGTGCACCTTAGACAATACTTATGATATATTATAATACCTAATGTACTGACATTTAGGGCATTGGCACTTACCGTACAAGTGTATATAGCCAGGGACATTTCATGATTTTACACGCTGCTTTTGCTAAGAAACATATTGCAAGTACTGCGCTGAGATACACTACTTTTGTATTCTCTGCTTATCCTTCTGAGAAGTCATTGTACAGCCTGCACTGCCACTATGTGAATTTATGTAATACTGCATTATATCCTGTATTCAGTATGAGTTCTTTGTTCTCATATTTTGCTGACCTTACAAATAATGGCCCAGATATTTAAACTGTACCAGGCTGTGGTGCAAGCTTGGGCACAGCTCAACTTGGTTGCGCAGGGGTGTAGACTGGGCGATATTCAATGGAACTGCACCATGACTCAGCAGTATTGAATATTGCACCCTGGCCACCCGCAGTGTGCAATGCACAGTGGCACTGCACCAGTGCAAGTGGCCAGAGTGGAGCCTGGGGATGCGCTAGTGCAAGTTCCATTGCGCCATGCATAGCAACTGCGATATTCAAAAGTTAACATGCAGATGGGGCCATAATGTATACAAGGTGCACATGGGGCCATTTGCATGTAATTATGGCCCCATTTGCATGCAGGTGCACCGATCCCCACTGACTTGCACCTGGCGCCCTGCCAGGCAGCAGCCATCAGGGACCGATGCCCCCTGCAGCCGGCAATGTGCTCCACAGCCCGATTGCAGGCATTTGTATAAATAAAAGAATATGTCCAATATCCCTGATGGTCCAGTGGACCACTGTCTGCCCGATCACGGGCATCTGTATAAATAAAAGTAAATGTAAATAAGTCCAATATCCCTGGTGGTCCAGTGGACTGCTATCTGCCCGATTGCGGGCATTTGTAAAAATATGTGAATAAGTCCAATATCCCTGGTGGTCCAGTGGACCACTCTCTGCCTAATCGCGGGCATTTGTAATTAAATATAGGAATATGTCCTATATCCCTGATGGTCTAAGTACCCCCCACCCACCCACTGAGCCCCCACCACCCGCTCCCCCTCGGTCAGCTGGAGCGGCAGCACCCCACCCACCTGCCGCCCTGCTGCCTGCCAACTGACACCGTCGGTAGGGCTGCATGCCCATTGGTTCACAGCATGAGCCAATGGGCATGCAGCCCATACCGAACTACACATTCCAGATATTGGATATTGGAATTATTCTTTTATTTTTACAAATGCCCACGATCGGGCAGGTAGCAGTCCACTGGACCACCAGGGAAATTGGAATTATTCTTTTATTCTTACAGATGCCTGCAATCGGGCAGATAGCAGTCCACTGGACCACCAGGGATATTGGACAGAATTATTTTGTTTTATTACAAATGCCCGCAATCGAGCATGGGAGGCGACACTAGGTGTAGCCGGAGCTCAGGTGGCCACCCACAAGTGGCAGCTGCTGTGTTGCGCCCTGCAATGTGGCAGCTCACCTGTGAACGGCCATCAGTTGTTCCTTTTTTTTTTATCAACTTTGTGCTGGCGCAGGTAGGGGTTGCGCATGCATGGCTCTGCACATCCCGGGCTGAATATTGGGCTGTGCAGGGTATGCATGGGCACGCCCCCTCTACCTGTGCCTGCATACATTACTGATGCACTCTGGTGCCTTTGGATTTGTGCCACGCACTTTTCCCTTTTGAATATCGCGCCGGGGTGCATCAGTGGGTTGCGCATGGTGCAACACTGTTGCGCCATGTGCAACCCTTTTGAATATCTGGGCTAATGTATATTGGTAGATAACACTGTGGAGTCACATAGCTTTTAACCAATATGCCCTATTTTATGTATCTAGTCTTTTGGTAACTATAGTAACTATCAGAAGCATAAAACCTACTGTATTACATATTCCCCTTGAGACCATCTTCACTCCTAGGGGTATTTGGAAAACTTCAACTCCCAGTGTCTGATGGTAACTGATCCAGCACTGCCAAGAATCTGATCAGGGCTTAGCATCCTAACAGTGCCCAGAAAGAGAGAGGCCTCTGTTAACCAGTCTGTCATATTTGTGACAAAATATACAGTAACCATCTTGCTGGTAAGACAGGGAATGCAGTGAGAAAGAACTGAAGAATCTTACTGACTGGCCACATCCCAAGAGAGGTCACTGAGCTCAAGCCAAAAGTTTCTTACAGCCAGAGCTCTAATTTGAAAGGTAAACTTGTCAGAAGCCATTTTTAAAGGCAAAATGTACAATTCCAAGACTGGTAATCTAGACAACCTAGGGATTTTTAGTGTGACAAGTGTAGCATCGGTGTCAACACAGTTTAGGAGACCAAATGTCAACCTAGTACTATACAGATAGAAGTCAAGCAGTGTATTAAGTATACCAGTGTTGTGGTATATGTCTATGGTGCCATTGTAATTGGGTATACATTGGGAGAACAATTTAAAGCTAAAAGACAAGGGTGCAAGTGCATAAATGATTGATTAGGAGCTTTAACATTGAAACCCCTATAGTGATGCACTACCATGTTCACCAGAAAACAAATTTAAAAAAAAAAATGTGAAGGTGATGTGCATCAAGCATACCAGGGCATTTACAAGAGGTGGCGATTGTGTTCATGTATCATTGAAAAATGAAAATCGCTGGATTGCCACTTTCAAGACCCTAAAACTGCATGGTTTAAATTATGTGCTTGACATGGCATCTTTTATCTGTGTATTCAGTGCCACGATATAGGATAGCAGGCCATGTTTTTTGTCCATTGCCTTGTCTAGACCAGAAAGCATCCATAGTGCAGTGACAGGCTCCTGTGCAAGTAAAGCAAGAGGGGACACCTGCCCAACACAACTAGGCAGTAAATTTGCTTATGCACAATATATTCACATAGTCATAATGAGGACAGTCACCATGCCAGTCCACCATGAGCAATGCAGGCCATAGCAGAACAATGCAGGCATCCCACATGTACTGCAGCCATGAAGTGGGAGTGCAGCAGGACATGTGAGAGAGGAATCCAGCTGGTATGACTGCATGCATCCTATCATGAGGAGGTGATGGATGATGGTAAACAGTCATGTCAACCAGGATGCACCTGCTCGGACCATAGAGTCTCAAGATGGGATATGTGAGGATGTCAGCAGTCCCCCCTAACATTGTGGAATCCCTGCTGAATAAATAGCGCAGTTGCCGGAGGATAACTGCCATTCACCTGCTAGTGATGACATGGTACAGCACACCCCTCCGACTGAAGTGTCAGAAGAGGATTTGGCTGAAAATGGCACTGAACTAGAGGTAATGGTCAGCAAAGACTTTGCACCACTAGAGAAGCAGGCCAAGGAAAACTTTAGTTCAGTGGTATAGATAGATGTTGACACAGAGACTAAGCAGCTGTCAACCTCATGATGGGGAATCAGGCATGGTTTCTTGCATCTGCACCCACTCAAGCCACAACATGGACAGCTACAAAAATACACTACCTACTGCAGGTGTCAGTGGACCATCATCACCATAGCATCAGATATCACTCTACCACCTGACAAAATAGCAAACTAGAGGAGGAAACATGGATGGACACCAAGCCTGCCATCCTCTGGAGAGATCGTCCCAGTTCACAGCCAGATGATGACAACAATCTGAGCACTAAGTATGTCCCCCCCACCCCTAGTCTGGCACATTACTGCATGAACTTTGCTGCGACAACAGATGCATGACATAGCCTGCCATCACAAAGCAAGAGTCATTTCAATTGCTTGCTGGAGCCAGACAGAGGAGCAGTGACCCTATCAAGTTATGTCAGACAGATTGTAAGGTCACCTGTCGGGTGTATGACCACTGGGTTATTGTTTCCCATACCGCCCTGTATGGCTCTGGTGCACAGTGGAGTTACAGTGCATACAGTGGCTCCATAAAGCAGCAGTAGAATGCCTCATATATACAGATTTCAATTCAGAGGCCAACTACAAAGAGAGGGTGTAGTATATTATCAACAGGTGGCACATGGGAAGCAGCATGAGTATGTATCACATCAAAGAGGGTACCATTTCACAGAAGCAAACGGAGTATTGGCAGGATGGTGAGCTTGTCGGGTAGTACTATGACCCAAAGAACAAGTGGCCATAGAGACACTCTAGATTAAGGACATTTTGGCTTCAGGGTACCATCTGACCCTTTGGCCAATGGACTAAATACAGAACTTGCTCACCCCATTTGCACCATGTGTGTTTTTTCTTACATAAAAGACTCTTGCTAGACACTTTAATCACAGAACTAAAATTGCCAAACATGTTATATTGTGATTTCCAATGATTGTGGGCATGGAGAGGATTTTTTTAATTTATTTTTTTAAGTAAATGTTGCATTGTTGTGTGCATGTTTCTCTTTCCTTCCTAGTCCAAGTAGGAGACTGCAGTGAAGCAAAAGGAAAGCCAGCAAAGAGATGCTGGAAGACTGAATGTCATATGCTGCTACTAGGCACCAGGGGAAGTCCAGCCCTGTAAAGATTTTCAAGTGGGAAAGGTCCCCTTGACCTAATACAATGCAAAGCTTTGTTTTTAAAAAAAAAAAAAGCTGCATTTGTCATGTGTAAATAAGGCCAAACCTGTGAGAACAGTAAAGAGCAGTATACTTTCCTAGCACTAACTCTGTCTTTCTTTCTCCAACATGAGGAGGTGGACTTCAGAAGTGGGAGTGGGTCCCTGGGCTTGAGATGGCCATGGTGGGTTCAAGTATAAGGTTAAACTCACTTCCTATTAGTACCAAGATGGTCTACATATCAAGCTAAGATAGCTTTTGGGCAAAGGTATGAAAAACTTTGGCAATCTGTGTTGGGGGCATATAGGTCACCAAGAAGGAGAGGCCAGCTGGGGTGTACAGCACCACTAAGACCTATCATCCATCATAGTCAGTTTAAACTAGTTGAGGAGATCAGTGACTACAGTAGCTACACCTCTTTTCTTGACTGAAGCAGAGCTGTGCAGCTCCATGTCCACCCATTCCCATTTGCATTTGCACACTTCAGTAGTGAGAAGTTTGGTCTCCTGCAGGAAGGCTAATTGAAATTGGAAGCATTTGTGGTGCACCAGGATCAGCTTGTATTTCACTGGGGAGTTCAGTCCTTGCATAGTCCAGCTATTGCAGATGACATCTGCCATCACAGTGTATCAAACTGAATCAGTGGAATGTGGAAACAACCACATGCTGCAAAGAAGGGAGTGTGAGGACATGCAAGTAAGCTCACCAACAGTCTGACACATACATATAACGTGAACATATAGTGACTGGGGAGTGAGAATCAGAAAGGAGCCCTTGCTCACTATAGAAGGGCTAGCTCATAAGAGCAATATCTGGAACAAATACCTGGAAAACACAAAGCCAAAAAAGAGAACTACGCTAATACAGTAACTTCCAGAGAACTATGCAACTATGTACAACCACAGTATAACATTAGTGACAAGCATAGGTGCTGGAACTAAGGGTGCTTGGGGTGCGGCAGCACCTCCTTGCTTGAAATACAATTCCCTATGGCTTCCTATACAGTTTTGTTCAATGATTTTCAGCACCCCCACTATAAAAATTGTTCCAGTGCCTCTGGTGACAAGCTGGGAGTGGACAGGTCTTGAGTAGAAACATAGAAATATAGACAGCAATGGTAGAAAAACAACCAAGGATCCATCTAGTCTGCCTGGAGTTATCTATCTGCACTGGGACCTATTGTCCTTATGGGACTCTGTCCCTTTCTATCTGTGACAGGGAGATCCTGCCACTCTTGAGGACTGACCTTTTCTTAACTCTGTTGCAACAGTTCTTCTGTTTGTTAGCCTAATCGATCCTTTACAATTTCTGGTCCATAAGGTTGTCCACCTATGGGTACCCCTTCCCCTTTCTTGACTATGCTATAGTGTCCTCTTCAATTTTCCTTTTCCCTCTCAGGTCCTCATACAGGAAGATTATTGTGGTGACCTCCGAGCTGATGTAAAACAACAGGCTTTGTTGCTCATTGTTGGATTTAGTATGCAATAGCACTATGTCATAAAATACCTTGATGTATATGCCTTATGTGTATGAAACCTGTAAATGTTGCAAATATCACTCACTAGGTGTTTTTGATAAAGGTAAAAAGTTACTAGGGAGTTGTATTATAAAAATTAAGTTACCAGGTTAGAAATATCAGAAAACCCAAATAAACACAGTAAAAGGCTGGACTAGGTGATGTTAGTGTTTCATTGTATTCAGAAATTCAATTACATAGAACACGGGGCACTCACCAACCAAAATAACCTGCATGCTCCACTGTGTCACTGAAATTGCTTAGCTTTGTATGCTCTTCTGTATCTCACCTGTATTGCTCACTGAAATTTGTTTTGCTTTGTATGCTCTTTTGTATCGCCCCTGTATTGTTTCCCACTTTTTTACTCCACCAATATGTTGTTTCCCCTCCCTGCGACGAGGTGCCATTGTAAATTAGTCTTTGACTCAAAGATTGTAAATCCGAATTGTGAATAGATTAAATAAATAAATAAAATAAAATAGACATCACACTGGCTCCAAGTAGATTCCATTAAAACTAGTTTTTGTTCCAAAACACACATACTGCATGCTTGACACATTTCATGCAAAATCCTTTCTCAAAAGATGAGAAAGGACTTTGTCTGAAATGCGTCAAGCATGCAGTATGTGTGTTTTGCAATAAAAACCACTTTTAATGGAATCTACTTGGTGCTGGTGTGATGCCTATTTTGGTTGGTGAGCGCCCATGTTCTATGTAATTGAATATCAGAAAACTCCTGTTGTGCTATTTAAATGCATGTAAATTACAGATTGTTTGAGAGGCCCTTTGGCTCCATGCATTCCTGCTTTAAGCTGAACAAGCCTAAACTTTCATGGTAATTTGTATATAGATTGCATTGCATTATGGGGGTATGTGTGATGTTGTGTTTCTCTGAAACTTGGCTTTATTGCCAATGCCCTTTGGGGTAACCCTTGCTTTAGTGCTTCTGCACTGAGGTTCTTTGTCTTTTGCTTGTTTTTGAGTTTTTTCTTTATTGAGATCACCGTCACCCAAACACACAAGACAAACATAGGGAATAAAATAATTTTCACCAAAGAGATGGATCAGTAGATCAGTGGGTGCTGACTAAGTGCAGAAGAAGGACATGCATAGTCTGTTGCTGCAAACTGATGTATTGAAGAAGGAATATAGTATTGCATAAGGTTATCCCTGTGTTTTAAATAAACATCACACAGAGACTGTGTGTTGAACCTGAAGTTCTGTATCTGGTCCATCTGTTATCCCACAACTCCTCCACACTGTCCACCCCCTACTTCCCTCCCTGCTATTACCAACCTGAGTAACCACAAAACCCTCCACTCTGTCCCAGCCATGCCTGAAACCATTTATGGCCTTGGTGCCCACCACATCTGCTGGCAGACTATTCCATGGCCCCACCACCCTTTCCATAAAATAGAACTTCCTTACATCCCTCTTAAACCTTCCCACCACCAGTTTCCACACGTGACAGTTCCTTGAATCCTGTCTTCTGCTAAATAATTCCCCACAGTTCACCTTGTTTATTCTCTTCAGGAACTTGAAGGTTTCTATCATATCACTCCTCTCTTCCATGGACTCCAGCGAGAACATGTTCTGTGCCTTGAGACGATCCTCATAAGATCTACCCAGTTCGCCCTGAATCATCCTGATCTCCCTGTGTTGCACCATCTGTGCCAAAGCTGTGGGAAAAGCCGTTGGGGTGCTGGGGTGCATAGGGAGAGGTATCACCAACAGAAGAAAGGAGGTGGTGAAGCCATTGTACAGATCATTGGTGAGGCCTCATTTGGAATAGATGTACAGTTCTGGAGGCGCATCTCTGGAAGGATGTAGACAGGGTGGAGACAGTTCAAAGAAGGGCAATGAAGATAGTGCAGGGCCTGCACCAAAAGTCACATGAGGAGAGACTGGGAGACCTTAATGTGTATACCCTGGAGGAGAGGAGAGGAGAGACAGGGGAGATATGATAGAAACCTACAAATATCTAAAAGTAGGGTACCAGAAGGTAGCATCTTTCAGAAAAGGAGATGTCCTAGAAGAAGGGGGCATGACATGAAGTTTGAAGGGGGTAGACTAAGGGGTAGCATGAGGAAGTATTTCTTCACAGAAAGGGTGGTGGATGCATGGAATAGACTCCCAGCAGAGGTGTTGGGGCAAAACACAGTGGGGGAATTCAAGCATGCATGGGACAGGCATAGGGGAACCCTAGCAACAGGAATGAGGAGGTAATGCTGGAGATCAGGTAGTGTCTATGGCTTTTATGGTAGGCATGGAAAATGGGCAGACTAAATTGGCCTAGCGGTCCTTATCTGCCGTCAATTTCTTTGTATGTTTCTATGTATGTTTCTGTCTCTAATCTGTCCCTATGCTTCCTTATGTGAGGACTCCAGAACTGAGCACAGTATTACAGGTGTGGCCTCACCAGTGACCTATATAGAAGTAACAGATACAGAAGCAAATTATTTGATACCGTTTATTGGACCAACATAGATGCAACAAATAGAATAAAGTATGGGTTGGTGTATGTAACAAGAAGTTTGCACATACCCAAGGGGTTTATGAATAGCATCTAAACCCGAGGGTGTGTGTAAACATCGAGGAACAGAAGGAACTGGAAGGGGACAGGATCAGTTGTGTTCCAGTATCAGTTGTGTTCCAGGACAGTAGCTGCTTCTTGTTGTTTTCACAGGGTTTCTTGTGGATTTTACTTGGTAGAATGTTATTTCTTTTCTTTCTTACTTCTAAGGGGCTAGCAGGGTATTGTTTTGGGGGCTGTTGGAAGTTTGAAAACTGATTTGGTGGCTGTAAGTGGGCTCATTTGTTGAATGTTTCACTGTGTAACAGGCTGCGCTGGTGGAGGCCTATTTCTTCTGATTTAAAACCTATTTGGTGGGATTTGCTTGGGCCTGGTTCTTTGGCTGCTGGGCTTGGAGGGGAGACACAGGGCTGATACACTCTCTCGAGAGTTGGGTGTAGGCCCAAGACCCTCCCTCCCCAGAGTTCTGCTAATTTATAGGGTAACACCTGCCCTGCAATTGGAGGAACAGGCTGCAGGTGCAGCTCATGTAGTTCTAGCCACTGGGGGTTGGATTTAAAGGCTGGGAGAGAGGAGCTTAGGTAGTTGTTCAGTTCCCTTATAAGTTTACTGTGTTGTACTGCACCTAGTAACAGAGTTACCAGTGTACTGTGGGACTGTATCTAAGATTAGTGGGTGACCTGATTAGGCAGTAGGGGTGTATCTTGGACTAGGGGGGAACCTGGTGGCTCACCCGAGGAAGCCTACTTGGAAGGGGATGGAACCACATGTCATTAGGGCCGGCATCTTTGGGAGGGTGGTGGAGTGCACAGGGTGTGGAGCAGCCATGATACTGGACTGGACTTGAAAGTTCGGTGGTTGCCCAGTGTGCTACCAGCTGGCACAGTTTAGGGAGGAGGTTGCGGGGATTAGGAGACAGCTGGGGGAAGGGGGAGGTATGGTTGGGGAAGGGGGCAAGGGATCTCCCATGGGGTTGCACAAAGCACTGGGGGTGGGGGCATAGGGAAAGGAGTGCAGGAGAATACTCAGGGGTCACATAGGTACCCTGGCAGAGGGGGTCCAAAAGGACACTACCAAGGAAGCAGGCAGGTAACTGGGGACCCTCACAAAGAGGGGCCAGAGGGACAACATTCTCGGTGAAGTAGGCAGATGGCCGGGGCTGAACAGAAGGAAGCAAGGTGGGGAGGTGGATCAGACCTTACACTCAGTAACCGCTTCAATTCTCTTCTTCTGCTCGAGGATGAGGAGGGTGATGTAGCCACGACTGGGTTGATTAGAGACGGAAAGGGAGTGGGGGGCAGGAGGCGGAGGCCAGATAGCAGGAAGAACAGGGGGAACCTGGAATGCAGGAAAATGGGAGCAGTGAATCAGAGCAGGAGGGGCAGGGGGAAGAGGGAGGAAAGTGCAAGAAGTACCAGCTGGGAGGAAAGGTAAAGGAGAAGGACCAGATGTACAAGGAGGATTCAGTAAAGGGAGCTGAGGGTTTAGGCCAGGGAGCCACGACAAGCAAGGAGGGACTAAATGTGGACAGGAAGGAGGGAGACGAGCCAGGCTAGTTTAGCAGATGGGGAGAAGGACCAGTCGAGAGCAGTGAGGGGAGTTAGCAAGGTACAGAAGGATACTCAGGAGGAGGAGGCATAGGATTGGAGGGAGGGGTGGCCAGGGTAAATAAGGAGGGGTGGCATGTGGCACCCAGATAGGGGAGGAACAAGGAGCTGGCTGGGTGGAGGGCCGGTAGAAAGGATGAGGGACATGGAAGGAGGAAATGGAGGAAAGGAGCTGTCAGAGTGCTCCTGTTGGGGGATTCTATGATCAGGGGTATCAAATGGGATAGGGAGGGAGATGCCTGGCCAGTTAGAACAAAATGCTTCCCTGGACGAACGGTGCACAGGGCCAAGCACGAAGTATATCAGCTGGTAAAAGATTGTGGGGGTTCCCCGGACATACTGGTCCACCTGGGTAAAATGACATTGAGGGAAATAGTGAGCTAGAGATACAGGCAAGATTCAGGGAGCTTGCCAGGGTCTGTCATGACATAGGATGCACAGTTTCCTTCTCAGAAATCCTGCCAGTGCCAAGGGCTAGTGGGGAACACAAAAGGAAGATTAGGGAGATAAACCAGTGGCTCAGGGAATGGTGTGAGGCCAGAGGGTATGGGTTGATGGGGGATTGGGGGAAGACCTGGGAGAATAAGGAGCTGTATGCTAGAGATAGGCTCCATCTCAATTTGGAGGAGGAATCCTAAGTTGAAAATAGAGGGTTCATTGGTGAAAAGTGGGGTTTAAACTTGTGAAGGGAGGGATGGGAGAAAGGCTGTCAAGGGGTGCCGATAAGGAGGACTCTGTCTCCACCCCTGGGGGAGCCTGGAGGATTGCGGGAAAGGCCGACTGGTAAGTGCAGACCAGGGAAAACAGAATCCCCATGGGAACACTGAGCAGGGAAATGGAAGTATAGGAAAGGTGGAAGGTAGTCCTGCTAAATGCCAGGAGCTTGGGCAATAAAATGCCTGAGCTCCAGGCGATGCTAACTGAGGAGCAGTGGATGTGGCAGCGGTCACTGAGACCTGGGCCACTGCAGGACATGACTGGGACCTGAACCTGGAGGTTACACTATGTTCAGGAAGGACAGGGGGAGGGAAGGGAGGGGTAGCAGTGATAGTCAAAACTGCATTGGCATAGGGGAGTAGAGGAGGCAGAGGGAACCATGGAGGCGATTTGGGGCACCTTGATATCAAGGGGGGCAAGAGAGTAAAAATAGGAGTGGTGTATAGACCCCCTGCACTGGCGGAGGAGCTGGAGGAGAGTCTGGTGGCAGATGTTGGGAGACACTGCAGACTGGGCAGAGGAAGGGTGGTGGTGTTGGGGGACTTAAACATGCCAGGAACAGACTCGGAGACTATGACATCCTCTGTGACCAGGGAACAGAGGTTGTTGGATGTCTTTCAAGACGCGTTCCTAACTCAGCAGGTGGGGGAACCGACCAGGGAGGCGCGGGTACTGGATTTGATCCTGGCAGACAGTGACCAGATTGGGAGCCTGGAGGTAAGGGACCCATTGGCGGGGAGTGACCATGCCACGGTCTGGTTCTGCCTGGACCTAGGAGGTGTAGAAGGCTGCACAAAGACGGAGGTAACTGACTTCAGGAGGACGGATTTTAAGGAAATGGGAAGGATCCTTAAGGAGCATTTGGATGGGATTGGGTCAGACATGGACGCTGATAGTAGGTGGGAAATCATCAGGAGAGGGGTGCAGGATGCTACCAGCACCTGTGCAAGAGTAAGACGAAAAGGCGGTAGGGCCCAAAAACCCTGCTGGTGGACCAGGGAGGTCCAGGAGGTGGTGCGGGGAAAGAAGGCAGCCTATAGGCAATTCAAGTGCTCAAGGAGTGAAAGGGATTGAGGGGAGTATGAGCTGACAGCTAGAAGAGCCACTAGGGTGGTGAGGGCGGCTAAGGCAAGGAAGGAGCAGAACCTGGCCAGTGAAATTAGGAGAGGGAACAAGGGCTTCTTTAGATACATTGGGGAAAAACGAAGGGTGAAGGGGCAGATTAGCAGGATTAAAACAGGGGAGAGATGGGCACAAGACCTGGGGGAGCAGGCTGAGGTACTAAATGAGTACTTCACCTCCAGTTTTCACCAAGGAAAATGGGGTGCTGCATCATACATGGAGGAGACAGAGATACTGAGGATGGGGGACCCTTACCGATCAGCGGGTCTGGGAGAGGGGGAGGCATCACTGGCAGGAGGGGGGAGGGCTAAGCAGGGAGAAGAGATAGCGGAAGTGGAAATCACAGTAGAGAGAGTGAGGGAAGCCCTCAGGTCCCTTAAGATGGAGAAAGCACTGGGGCCAGATAAATTACATCCCAGAGTGCTGAAGGAACTTGCGGATGTCCTGGTGAAACCACTGGTGGAGCTTTTCACCATCTCTCTGAGGACAGGGTGGGTGCCCCAGGACTGGAAGGTGGCGCATATAGTACCTATCCACAAGGGGGGATCAAGGGAGGTGGCAGGGAACTGCAGGCCTGTCAGCCTGACATCGGTGGTGGGCAAGGTGATGGAGGGCACTGTCAAGGAGAGGCTGGGGGGACCTGGAAAAGTCAGGGTGTCTGGATGATAGACAGCATGGATTCATCTCGGGGAAATCATGTCAGACAAACCTTGTGGAGTTCTATGACTGGGTGACGAGTGCCTTGGACCTGGGTAGACCAGTGGACATCCTCTTTCTAGACTTCAGCAAGGCATTTGACTCTGTTCCTCACGTGGGCCTGTTGGATAAGCTGGGAGAAATGGGGGTGGGGAACCAGATGATCAGATGGATAGGCAATTGGCTCCAGTTCCGGACCCAGAGGGTCGTAATTGGTGGGATAGTCTCATCCCCAAGGAGGGTCATTAGTGGGATCCCACAGGGATCAGTCCTTGGGCCCCTCCTGTTCAACGCCTACGTCTCTGACATAAGGACAGGAATCAGGAGTGAGATGAGTCTCTTTGCGGATGACTCAAAACTGGGGGCAGTGGTGGATGGGGAGAAGGGGAGGGTGGCTCTACAGGGGGACCTGGAGGCTCTGGAAAGATGGTCTAGAAGGTGGAAGCTGAGGATCAATGCAGGGAAATGCAAGGTACTCCACCTGGGGGCCAGAAACCCTGGCCAAGTGTACACCCTGTGGGGGGGGGGAATGGTACAAGTCTCGATGGCTGAGAGGGACCTGGGAGTGGTGGTGGATGTCAAGATGAATAACTCAGAGACTTGTAGGAGGACAGCAGCCAAGGCCAACAGGATGCTGGGATGCATCGCTAGGGGGATCTCCTCCAGAAGGAGGGAAGTGATACTCCCTCTGTATAACTGCTTGGTGAGGCCGCACCTTGAGTACTGCATACAGTTTTGGAGGCCACACTTAAAGAGGGACATTAAACTCCTGGAGAGGGTCTAGAGGAGGCAACCAAAATGATTTGGGGCTTGGGGATAGGACCTATGAGGAGAGGCTCGAAGAACTAAATATGTACACATTGGAAGAGAAGGGACCGGGGACATGATAGAGGTCTTCAGGTACATGAAGAGGGTAAATAGGGAGGAACAGTCAGGGTGCTTTGAAGGAGGGGAGGAGGGGGCCACTAGAGGGCATGGGTGGAAGCTGGAGGGAAGATTCAGGGGAGAAAGGAGGAAGTGCTACTTCACTGAGAGAGTGGTGGAGCCATAGAATGCACTGCCTAGGGAGCTGGTGGAGGCAGAGACAGTGGAGGGGTTCAAGAGGGGGTGGGACAGGTACAGGGGAAGGGTTCTGGAAGCAAAATCCAATGCAGCGAGAATATCAGGAACTGGGAAGGGAGAAGCCAGAGAAGGCGAGGGGGGCAACAAGGTCAGCACCCAGGGTGGGGGCTGACAAAACGAGCAGACACAAAAGACTGTTAGGCCTATTCTGCTGGCATTTTAGTATGTTAGTATGTTAGAGCACACTGCACATAAATTAAAATGACTTAGAGATACTTTCAGAATAAGATAACAACTACTCGAGCAGAAAGAGCTCCTAAACCTAATTATGAGTGTCACAGTGTGTATAAGAATGCATTAAATGAAAAGCAAAATCCACCCGGATTAAAGACATACTAAAATAAAGGAATAATGCATGACAGGGTGTGCGTTGTGCTGGGATAACACCCATGCCTGGGGTTACACCATTACAGGTCGTGAGTGCATCCATGCCCCAGGCATGGTGTTATCCCAAATGACAGACACCTGAATGCATTATTCCTATTATACAATGGCTTGTTGTTATATATAAAATAAAAAATAATTTTAAAGAATGTTTTTATCAGTGTGGAAAAATATTTTTGTTTCTTAAGAGGAGATGCAAAAAAGCTCATCTAGCTCATCATCCAAAAAATCATCTACAGGTTCACAGTGAGGCTGAGACTAGACCTGTGGCGTCATGCTGGGATAACGCCATGGGTCCAGCCCCAAACTGACCAATCACAGTCCAAGATTCTTTCTTGCCATTGTATAACTATAAGTAAAAAATAAGCCCCACAAAAATAACTACAGAAAGTATCTATATATGGCATACAAAGAGTAAACAGTAAAGTTTACCTAAAGTGAGCAATAGTTACACACTATATGGAAAGTAAAACTTGGCTGGAACCATTAACCAACTATACTCTCAAACTAGTTATTATGCTCCATAAATCTTAAGGCATATCATGTATTAACAGGAGTTTATAAATGATAATACAAATTGGCAGTATGAGTGCCAAACAAAAAACTGCTCATCAAGGACCACCAATAAATTAAGACCATGCAGCCTGATATGTACAGATTTCAATAAATTCTCAGTGTATAATATAACAACTTGATGTACTGAAAATTTCTAAGGAATCTGAATAAGAAATCATAGGAATTAAAGTCCCCCTCTCCATCCCCGGGGAGAAGATACACACACACACACACACACACACACACACACACACACACACACACAAGACCTAATGCACCATCATTCACATCCATCACTCCAACTGTTGCCCAAAGGAATTAAACTTGTCATGAAATTCCAAGTAAAAGGGATCATGTATCCTAATATGTACAGAGCTCAAAATGTGACACTGTATAACTATGCTACTATATGTGCAGTAACAGTCCAAGGATTCTGAATAGAACCACAATGAAATAAAACTTTCACTCCCCCCAGAGTAAGGTGACTAGAAGTAAATGTACATGTATGTATGTATGTATGTAAGACAAGATTCCTAACATACCTTCATTACCACAAATCACAATATTAGCACAATGTAATTTGATCTGTCAAAGACCCCCATACAAATGAGATACTGCACCCCAAAATGTAGTAATACCTCCTTTTCCCTGCTGTCAACACCTCTTCCAATACACCCTAGCACTATATTAGCCTTATTGAGTTCTTGTTCCACTGGCTTGATTGTTTGAGGGAGTTACTAATGATGACTCCCTGGTCTCTTTCGCCTGCTGTAGTGCTCAGTTTTACCCCTCCCATCCAGTATTCTGTTCTGGGGATTTTGTTCACTAGACACATAACCTTGCACTTTATGGTATTGAATTTCAACTGCCAAACTTTAGACCACCTCTTTAACCTTTGTTCATCGCTCTGCATCTCCTTGATCCCTTTGTCATTATCTACAATACCACAGAACTTCATGTCATCTGAGAAGAGACACAGCTTGGCCTGAATGCCCTCTCCAGTGTCGCCAATGAACATGTTGAAGAGGATGGAAACCAGTACACTCCACTTTTAACCTGCCTTCACTTCCAGTTTGGCACAGTTAACACCACTCCCTGCTGTCTTTCCTTCAACCAGTCTCCCCCCCCCCCATCAACTATGTGCCTAGCTCCCTAGATGCATCCAGGTCCTCTAGTTTCCTTAACAATCTTCTGTGTGGTGCCGAGTCGAAAGCCTTGCTGAAACTGAAGTAGTGTAAATCTACAGAATGACTCGTATGCACCAGTTTTGTTAACCAGTCAAAGAAAACCACGAGGTTGGTTTGACAAGACCTCCCTGCCACAAACCCATGCTGTTTACTATCCTGTAGACCACTGCTCTCTGAGTAGTCCACAAGGTCCTCTTTGACCGGTGACCTTATCATCAGTTTACCCACTACAGAGATAAGCTGACAGGTCTGTAATTCCCCAGTTGCCTCCCCTCCCCCCAACTCTGCTACCCTACAGTCTTTCAGACTACCACTGCCTGAACTGGGTTCAGCAAGTTCTGTTACCAATTCCTAAAGCTCCCTTGGATACATAATCATCCCATCCGGCCTTGGGGGCCTTATCTACCTTTAAGGCTTCTAGCCCCTTCTGGACCCTTTTTCTGGTGAAGATTGGGTGCCCCATTTCAAGAAGTGCCCCTGCCAGCTGCCTTGATGCCACTCTGAGGCAGGGGCCCACTGTCTTCCTTTGTGAAGACAGAACAGTAGTAATTGTTAAAGATGGTTGATTTTTGTTTATCTTCCTCCATAATCATTCTGCCTTCTTGTAGCCTAACAATACTCCCTCCCTGCTTCCTTTTTTCTTTAATATATCTGAATTTTCCCTACCCGTGACCCCCTCCAAAATACACAGCTCTGTGTCTGCTTTGCCTCCCTCACAATCCTCTGAGCATTCCTAGTTCTTGTTTGGTACTCTTCCCCATTCCTCCTCCCCATGCTTTTCCTTCCACTTGGTGAAAGCCTTTTTCTGGGCCCTCACTGTTTCCTTGATCCCTTCCAAGAACCATATTGCATCTGTTTTGTTTTGCAACAATTTCTGTGCATGACTTTGCTGCCCCCAGAATAGCCCCTTGATTACCTCCCCATCTTTCCACTACCCTTCCGATGCTGATCACCCTGGTCAATTTGTTTCAGACCAGTTCCCTCATCCAGTTGAAGTCTGCTCTTCTGAAATCTAGGACATCAGTTTTTGATAGGGGCATTCTGGTCTCAAGGGCCAGCCAGAACCAAATGGAGTTATGGTTACAGGACCCAGCACATGGGAAGGAGTTAGATTAGGTGTTGGTGAAACAACTGGCAAGATGGTAGAAAAGGGGGAGGTGCTGCTAGTGAGGACTTCAATCTGCCAGATGCAGACTGGAGCCTCCCAGCTGTGGCTTCAGCTAGAAGCAGGGACATCCTGAATTCCCTGCAGGGGGTGTTTCTCAGGCAACTAGTCACGAACCCACTTGTGATGGGACAATACTGGATCTGGTACTCACTAACAGGGATAGTGTTGCAGATGTCAAGGTGGGAGGCCCCCTGGGGACCAGCAATCACCGTAAAGTGTGGTTCAATATAAGGATGACTGCAGAACTGAACCACACTAGGGTGAGGGTCCTGGACTTGAGGAGGGCACATTTTATAAAGACAGGTGAATGCCTCAGGGATGACTTGGTGTAGGGTGATGGCTTCAGTGGGGTGGAAGAACAGTTGGCAAAGCTAAAGGGGAGCATAGTGAAGGCAACAAATCTTTGTGTCAAGCAAGTAAACAAAAGTAAGAGGAAAAACAAACTACTATGGTTCTCAAAAGAGGTGGCGGAAAAGGTAAGGGCTAAAAGAGTAGCATTCAGAAAGTATGAGACACAGAGGGAAGAGGATAGGGAGGTTATCAGGGGAAACAGAAAGAAGTGGGGAGAGCAGTACAGAGCATGAAGGCGCAAACTGAAGAGAGAATAGCCCAGGCAGTAACAAAAAGGAACAAGATTTTGTTTTCTTTAAATATTCTATTTCTACCCCCTGGCATCTGCAGGCAGTTTAACTCCCTCTGCCTTACCACCTGTGTCCATCCACTGGCTCTCCCAGCACCACTGAACTCCTAGTACCACCATTGATCCCCCTCTCCCCCCGTGGCGGGGCGGGGAAGGCGGGAGGGTCATCCTCCCCCCACCCAGTACAACAATCCAGTCAAGATCTTCAGTGATCTGGGGACAGAGCAGGACGCCGATTGGCAGGCAGAGTCACGGAGCCTGTGAACACCATGTTTTTCCATTTTATTAGTTCCTCCTCCTTGCGGCTGTGATTGCGTGCACATGGAAGCACGCACGGGCCACATCACCACATTCTTGTGCCTCCCTAACTCCTAGCGCTGCCACCCAATCTCCACCAAGAGGTAGCCAGGGAGCTGGATGGCTATCCCTCACTCCCTGGGAAAGCAGAACAGTCCATCAGATGCTCGGTCCTCTCCCTCCCCTGCCAACCCCCAGCAACCCAAACTCGCTCCCAAGCCTGGGTCACTGGTGCGGCAAGAGGTGTGGCATCCGGTACCTCAACCCTCAGCACCACTGGGCTGGCAGAACAAGATATGTTTTAGGTATGTAAGTGAAAAGGGAAAGACCAGGGAAGGGATTATAAGGTTAAAAGGGGAAGGAGGGACTGTGCAGAGGGGGACCAGGAAAAAGCAGACTTCCAGAACAAATACATTTGTTCATTGTTTATGGATGAAGAAGAAGGGGTGCGGCCACAAAATAGTAACTGAAGTACTGAAGGGAGGGGTTGACACTAGTCTTTTTTTGGAGGAGAGAGTCCTAAAGGGACTCACTAAAATAGAAGTGGACAAAGCAATGGGGCCAGACAGGATGCATATACAGGTATTAAGAAAGCTCGGGGAGGTACTGGCTACCCCTCTGACAGTCCTGTTTAACAGCTCACTGGAAACGGGAGTTGTTTTGGAAGACTGGAGGAGGGCAGATGTAGTCCCACTTCACAAAAGTAGTAGCAAGGAGGAGACTAGCAATTATATGCCAGTCAGCCTAATAGTGATAGTGGAAAAGTTAATGGAATCACTACTGTAGGAAAGAATTGTGGTATATCTTGAATCCAGTGGGTTACAAGACCTGAGGCAGCATGGAGTCATGGGGCAGGGTGGTCATGTCAAATGAGTCTGATATATTTCTTTGACTGGGCAACCAAGGAGCTAGATAAGGGTGGAGCAGTAGATGTGGCTTTCCTAGATTTCAGTAAGGCGTTCAACACTGTTCCACATAGCAAATTAGTAAGCATGCTGGGTAGCTTAGGAGTGGTCAAAAGGTGGTTAACTGAGTAAAAGGTTGGTTAGGAGATATACGGCAGAGGATGGTAGAAAACAGAGTTCTCTCTGGGGAGGGTGGCTAGCGGTGTGCCTCAGAGAATGCAAAACGTGCAAAATAATGCACTTGGGGCACACCCAGGGGTGGAGTACAAAATAGGTGGAGTGGTAGTCTCAACCACGAAGCAGGGAAAAGAACTGGGGGTGCTCACATCTTATGACCAAAAGGTGGCCAGGCAGTGACCAAGGCAGATGGAAGGACTAGTGGGATGATGGGGTGCATAGGGAGGGGTATTACCAGCTGAAGGAGGGAGGTGGTGTTGCTTCTGTATTGTTTGTTGGTAAGACCCCACCTAGAGTACTGTGTACAGTTCTGGAGACCACATCTTCAGAAGGATATAGACAGAGTGGAGGTGGTCCAGAAGAGGGCAACTAAAAAGATGCAGGGTCTGCATCAAAAGCCCTACACAGAGAAATTTATGGACCTCAGTATGCACCCCCTGGAAGAGAGGGGATATGATAGAGACCTTTAAATACCTCAAGGTGGTAAATAAGGTACAGGAGCAAAGCATTTTTCAGAAGAAAAGGTGCTCAAAAACAAGGAGACATGCTATGAAGCTGGAGGGGGAGGGAAGATTCAGGAGAGATGTGAGGATGTACTTCTTCATAGAAAAAGTGGTGGGTTTCTGGAACAGCCTTCCAGCAGAGGCTGTGAGGGAGAATACAGTGGTGGGGTTTAAGAATGCATGGAATAGGCATAAAAGAATCTTAGAGGAAAGGAAATGGGCCAGAGATCAAGTAGAGTCTGTGGTGATACTGTAGTTAGGGAAAATGGGCAGACTAAGTGGACCAAGCATCCCTTATCTGCTGTCAGATTCTGTGCTTCTATGTTTTTATGACCCCAGTGGCTCCTCTACCCTCACTCCACCTACCATCTCTGAGCTGATAAGCACCAAATCAAGAATGCCCACCTGACTAGTGGGGTCCTTAACCAGCTGCACCAGCATTTAGTCCTGCAATGCATCCAAAATGGCCTGACTTCTGGTGTACTTAGCCACTGAAATGTCACAGTCAGTATCTGGCGGGTTCAGATACCCTACCATCAACCACTTTCCCCTTCTTTGCTCCTGTTGCCAGCTCTTCCCCAATCTGTCTCTCTCTCTCGTGTTCTAGTGGCCTACAGATCTCCTCCACCTGTATTTTCTTACCTGAGGGTGCTGTGAGGCGAATACTCAATGACTTAGTTTCCCCTTTGCTTCCTTTAATGTGTCTGTACTTCATAGCCTCTATGCCCTTCCTGACATATATGGCTTTACCCCCCTCCCCTTTCCTATCCCCCTATCCTGTCTAAACATCGTGTAGCCTGGGACAGACAAGTCCCAGTCATTATTCTCTTTGGCCCAATTTTCTGTGATGGCTGCTAGATCCACTTCATTGTCAAACACCAATGCCTGGAGCTTACTCTTTTAATTACCCAGACTACTGGCATTTAGGCAGCCCCCTTCCAACTAGCTTCAGATCTCCTCCTGCTGTTATGTGTTTCTACTCCTGCATTCTTTCCCATTCTTAACTTCTTATTTTTCCCATTGTTTGCAGACCTGGACAGCCATCCCACTTGAGTTTCTTCCACTACTCATGTTTGAAACTCAATCTTATTTTTACCCACCTTACTGCTACCAGTCCCCTGTATAGAAGCAGTAGTAAGGTTCCACTTCCTCACTCCCTTTAACATTGTTACCCTAGCCTCAATGGCCCCCATCCAACATAGACATCAAACTTATGCCCCAGTACACTGGTCTCATCTCTTGTCAGGTGAAGGCCATCACCTTTGAAGAGCCTCCTGTCCCAAAAGTCCCTTCAGTGCCCTACAAATTGACACCTTTTCTCCAGACACCCTCATTGTAACCATTCATTTAACTCATTGACCTCTTTCTACCTCCCTCTATCTTTCTCTCTCCCCTACTCCACAAAGACAGGACCTCAGAAAAGGCCAGGGAGGCTGAGTGTGCCTGCAATCTGTCTCCCAACCTCTGAATGTTCTGCTTCACTTGCTCCACAGGATGGATGGTCAGATCATTGGTACCCAAATGTACCAGCACCTCATCCCATCCCTTCCCTCACTGCTACCCTCTCTATTCTATGTCCTTGATGGCTGATGCTCCAGGAAGACACCTGACCATCCCCCACCCCTTCCACCACCTTCTCTACTCCCCTGATCATAGAATCCCCAACCACTAAGACTCTCCTAGCTACCTTATTCCTGCTTTCACCCCTGGAGGCCATCAAATCATCACTCCCATTTCCCCCGACTGACTCAGATTCCCACCAGTGGAGTCAGGTACCTGAATCTCCTCCAGGGGTGCAAAATGATTTGCCGTTGGGATGGTGTGGGGCTGGCTGACTGCCACATGGCTGCCCTTAGACTCTCCCCACCACTCTCAACACCCCCCCCGGTCCAGTGGGCCTCTGGGAGAGGTGAGGTGTGGGATGTGAGCTCTAGCTGAGATGGTGCGGCAGTAGAGATATCTCTTCCCTCGCTGCTACCAGCTGAGCATGGAGCTCTGCAAAGGTCCTGTAGAAGGAGCAGTGACCCCTCCTCCAGATCGTTACCCTGGAGAAGAGCATTCCACAGTCCCTCCAACTCCAGAAAGAACTGGAAGGGAACAGGATCAGTTGTGTTCCAGGACAGTAGCTGCTGCTGTTGTTTTCACAGGGTTCTTGTGGATTTTACTTGGTAGGTTAGTTCTTTTCTTTCTTACATCTAAGGGGCTAGCAGGGTATTGTTTTTGGTGCTGCTGGATGTTTGTAAACTGATTTGGTGGCTGTAAGTGGGCTCATTTTGTGGGTGTTTCACTGTGTAACAGACTGCGCTGGTAGAGGCCTATTTCTTCTGATTTAAAACCTATTTGGTGGGATTTGCTTGGAGATGGTTATTTGAATTGGAGACCTATATCTGTTAATTTCAAGCCTATTTTGATGTGTTGTTAGTGAAGCAGATTAAATTGGAGTCCTGTTTCCTTTGGCAGCAAACATATTTTAGGGGCTTTGACTTGAATTTTGATTCCTTGTGCTGACTCCATTAGCAGTAAAGGTTACTGCATAGTGGGGAAGGGGTGTTAATGGTCTGGCCAGGTCTCACTCAGCCAATTGATTGGAGGCACAGCTGAATCAGATTGAGGTGTTAGCTGCTTTGTCTTCTCAGAAAGAACTGGAAGGGAACAGGATCAGTTGTGTTCCAGGACAGTAGCTGCTGCTGTTGATTTCACAGGGTTCTTGTGGATTTTGCTTGGTAGGATAGTTCTTTTCTTTCTTACTTCTAAGGGGCTAGCAGGGTATTGTTTTTGGTGCTGCTGGATGTTTGTAAACTGATTTGGTGGCTGTAAGTGGGGCTCATTTTGTGGGTGTTTCACTGTGTAACAGACTGCGCTGGTAGAGGCCTATTTCTTCTCATTTAAAACCTATTTGGTGGGATTTGCTTGGAGATGGTTATTTGAATTGGAGACCTGTATCTGTTAATTTCAAGCCTATTTTGATGTGTTGTTAGTGAAGCTGATTAAATTGGAGTCCTGTTTCCTTTGGCAGCAAACATATTTTGGGGGCTTTGACTTGAATTTTGATTCCCTGTGCTAACTCCGTGGCTGAGTTTTACTGCGCCAGTGGGGGAGGGGTGTTAATGGTCTGGCCAGGTCTCACTCAGCCAATTGATTGGAGGCAGAGCTGAATCAGATTGAGGTGTTAGCTGCTTTGTCTTCTCAGAAAGAACTGGAAGGGGACAGGATCAGTTGTGTTCCAGGACAGTAGCTGCTGCTGTTGTTTTCACAGGGTTCTTGTGGATTTTACTTGGTAGGTTAGTTCTTTTCTTTCTTACTTCTAAGGGACTAGCAGAGTATTGTTTTTGGTGCTGCTGGATGTTTGTAAACTAATTTGGTGGCTGTAAGTGGGGCACATTTTGTGGGTGTTTCACTGTGTAACAGACTGCGCTGGTAGAGGCCTATTTCTTCTGATTTAAAACCTATTTGGTGGGATTTGCTTGGAGATGGTTATTTGAATTGGAGACCTATATCTGTTAATTTCAAGCCTATTTTGATGTGTTGTTAGTGAAGTTGATTAAATTGGAGTCCTGTTTCCTTTGGCAGCAAACATATTTTGGGGGCTTTGACTTGAATTTTGATTCCTTGTGCTGACTCCATTAGCTGTAAAGGTTACTGCATAGTGGGGGAGGGATGTTAATGCTCTGGCCAGGTCTCACTTAGCCAATTGATTGGAAGCAGAGCTGAATCAGATTGAGGTGTTAGCTGCTTTGTCTTCTCAGAAAGAACTGGAAGGGGACAGGATCAGTTGTGTTCCAGGACAGTAGCTGCTGCTGTTGTTTTCACAGCGTTCTTGTGGATTTTACTTGGTAGGTTAGTTCTTTTCTTTCTTACTTCTAAGGGGCTAGCAGGGTATAGTTTTTGGTGCTGCTGGATGTTTGTAAACTGATTTGGTGGCTGTAAGTGGGGCTCATTTTCTGGGTGTTTCACTGTGTAACAGACTGCACTGGTAGAGACCTATTTCTTCTGATTTAAAACCTATTTGGTGGGATTTGCTTGGAGATGGTTATTTGAATTGGAGACCTATATCTGTTAATTTCAAGCCTCTTTTGATGTGTTGTTAGTGAAGCTGATTAAATTAGAGTCCTGTTTCCTTTGGCAGCAAACATATTTTGGGGGCTTTGACTTGAATTTTGATTCCTTGTGCTGACTCCATTAGCTGTAAAGGTTACTGCATAGTGGAGGAGGAGTGTTAATGGTCTGGCCAGGTCTCACTCAGCCAATTGATTGGAGGCAGAGCTGAATCAGATTGAGGTGTTAGCTGCTTTGTCTTCTCAAAAAGAACTGGAAGGGGACAGGATCAGCTGTGTTCCAGGACAGTAGCTGCTGTTGTTGTTTTCACAGGGTTTTTGTGGATTTTACTTGGTAGGTTAGTTCTTTTCTTTCTTACTTCTAAGGGGCTAGCAGGGTATTGTTTTTGGTGCTGCTGGATGTTTGTAAACTGATTTGGTGGCTGTAAGTGGGTCTCATTTTGTGGGTGTTTCACTGTGTAACAGACTGCGATGGTAGAGGCCTATTTCTTCTGATTTAAAACCTATTTGGTGGGATTTGCTTGGAGATGGTTATTTGAATTGGAGACCTATATCTGTTAATTTCAAGCCTCTTTTGATGTGTTGTTAGTGAAGCTGATTAAATTGGAGTCCTGTTTCCTTTGGCAGCAAACATATTTTGGGGGCTTTGACTTGAATTTTGATTCCTTGTGCTGACTCCATTAGCTGTAAAGGTTACTGCATAGTGGAGGAGGAGTGTTAATGGTCTGGCCAGGTCTCACTCAGCCAATTGATTGGAGGCAGAGCTGAATCAGATTGAGGTGTTAGCTGCTTTGTCTTCTCAAAAAGAACTGGAAGGGGACAGGATCAGCTGTGTTCCAGGACAGTAGCTGCTGTTGTTGTTTTCACAGGGTTTTTGTGGATTTTACTTGGTAGGTTAGTTCTTTTCTTTCTTACTTCTAAGGGGCTAGCAGGGTATTGTTTTTGGTGCTGCTGGATGTTTGTAAACTGATTTGGTGGCTGTAAGTGGGGCTCATTTTGTGGGTGTTTCACTGTGTAACAGACTGCGCTGGTAGAGGCCTATTTCTTCTGATTTAAAACCTATTTGGTGGGATTTGCTTGGAGATGGTTATTTGAATTGAGACCTATATCTGTTAATTACAAGCCTATTTTGATGTGTTGTTAGTGAAGCTGATTAAATTGGAGTCCTGTTTCCTTTGGCAGCAAACATATTTTGGGGGCTTTGACTTGAATTTTGATTCCTTGTGCTGACTCCATTAGCTGTAAAGGTTACTGCATAGTGGGGGAGGGGTGTTAATGGTCTGGCCAGGTCTCACTCAGCCAATTGATTGGAAGCAGAGCTGAATCAGATTGAGGTGTTAGCTGCTTTGTCTTCTCAGAAAGAACTGGAAGGGGACAGGATCAGTTGTGTTCCAGGACAGTAGCTGCTGCTGTTGTTTTCACAGGTTCTTGTGGATTTTACTTGGTAGGTTAGTTCTTTTCGTTCTTACTTCTAAGGGGCTAGGAGGGTATTGTTTTTGGTGCTGCTGGCTGTTTGTAAACTGATTTGGTGGCTGTAAGTGGGGCTCATTTAGTGAGTTTTTCACTGTGTAACAGACTGCGCTGGTAGAGGCCTATTTCTTCTGATTTAAAACCTACTTGGTGGGATTTCCTTTTTAGATGGTTATTTGAATTGGAGACCTATAAATTTCAAGCCTATTTTGATGTGTTGTTAGTGAAGCTGATTAAATTGGAGTCCTGTTTCCTTTGGCAGCAAACATATTTTGGGGGCTTTGACTTGAATTTTGATTCCTTGTGCTGACTCCATTAGCTGTAAAGGTTACTGCATAGTGGGGGAGGGGTATTAATGGTCTGGCCAGGTCTCACTCAGCCAATTGATTGGAGGCAGAGCTGAATCAGATTGAGGTGTTAGCTGCTTTGTCTTCTGAGAAAGAACTGGAAGGGTACAGGATCAGTTGTGTTCCAGGACAGTAGGTGCTGCTGTTGTTTTCACAGGGTTCTTGTGGATTTTACTTGGTAGGTTAGTTCTTTTCTTTCTTACTTCTAAGGGGCTAGCGAGGTATTGTTTTGGTACTGCTGGATGTTTGTAAACTGATTTGGTGGCTGTAAGTGGGGCTCATTTGTGGGTGTTTCATGTGTAACAGACTAGCTGGTAGAGCCTATTTCTTTCGATTTAAAACCTATTTGGTGGGATTTGCCTTGAGATAGTTATTTGAAATGGAGACCTATATATGTTAATTTCAAGCCTATTTTGATGTGTTGTTAGTGAAGTTGATTAAATTGGAGTCCTGTTTCCTTTGGCAGCAAACATATTTGGGGGCTTTGACTTGAATTTTGATTCCTTGTGCTGACTCCATTAGCTGTAAAGGTTACTGCATAGTGGGGAAGGGGTGTTAATGGTCTGGCCAGGTCTCACTCAGCCAATTGATTGGAGGCAGAGCTGAATCAGATTGAGGTGTTAACTGCTTTGCCTTCTCAGAAAGAACTGGAAGGGGACAGGATCAGTTGTGTTCCAGGACAGTAGCTGCTGCTGTTGTTTTCACAGGGTTCTTGTGGATTTTACTTGGTAGGATATTTCTTTTCTTTTTTACTTCTAAGGGGCTAGCAGAGTATTGTTTTTGGTGCTGCTGGATGTTTGTAAACTGATTTGGTGGCTGTAAGTGGGGCTCATTTTGTGGGTGTTTCACTGTTTAACAGACTGCGCTGGTAGAGGCCTATTTCTTCTGATTTAAAACCTATTTGGTGGGATTTGCTTGGAGATGGTTATTTGAATTGGAGACCTATATCTGTTAATTTCAAGCCTAATTTGACGTGTTGTTAGGGAAGCTGATTAAATTGGAGTCCTGTTTCCTTTGGCAGCAAACATATTTTGGGGGCTTTGACTTGAATTTTGATTCCCTGTGCTGACTCCATTAGCTGTAAAGGTTACTGCATAGTGGGGGAGGGGTGTTAATGGTCTGGCCAGGTCTCACTCAGCCAATTGATTGGAGGCAGAGCTGAATCAGATTGAGGTGTTAACTGCTTTGCCTTCTCAGAAAGAACTGGAATGGGACAGGATCAGTTGTGTTCCAGGACAGTAGCTGCTGCTGTTGTTTTCACAGGGTTCTTGTCGATTTTGCTTCGTAGGTTAGTTTTTTTCTTTCTTATTTCTAAGGGGCTAGCAGGGCATTGTTTTTGGTGCTGCTGGATGTTTGTAAACTGATTTGGTGGCTGTTAGTGGGGCTCATTTTGTGGGTGTTTCACTGTGTAGCAGACTGCGCTGGTAGAGGCCTATTTCTTCTGATTTAAAACCTATTTGGCGCGATTTGCTTGGAGATGGTTATTTGAATTGGAGACCTATATCTGTTAATTTCAAGCCTATTTTGATGTCTTGTTAGTGAAGCTGGTTAAATTGGAGTCCTGTTTCCTTTGGCAGCAAACATATTTTGGGGGCTTTGACTTGAATTTTGATTCCTTGTGCTGACTCCATTAGCTGTAAAGGTTACTGCATAGTGGGGAAGGGGTGTTAATGGTCTGGCCAGTTCACTCAGCCAATTGATTGAAGCAGAGCTGAATCAGATTGAGGTGTTAGCTGCTTTGTCTTCTCAGAAAGAACTGGAAGGGACAGGATCAGTTGTGTTCCAGGACAGTAGCTGCTGCTGTTGTTTCTGGCCGTTCTTGTGGATTTTACTTGGTAGGTTAGTTCTTTTCTTTCTTACTTCTAAGGGGCTAGCAGGGTATAGTTTTTGGTGCTGCTGGATGTTTCTAAACTGATTTGGTGGCTGTAAGTGGGGCTCATTTTGTGGGTGTTTCACTGTGTAACAGACTGCACTGGTAGAGACCTATTTCTTCTGATTTAAAACCTATTTGGTGGGATTTGCTTGGAGATGGTTATTTGAATTGGAGACCTATATCTGTTAATTTCAAGCCTCTTTTGATGTGTTGTTAGTGAAGCTGATTAAATTGGAGTCCTGTTTCCTTTGGCAGCAAACATATTTTGGGGGCTTTGACTTGAATTTTGATTCCTTGTGCTTACTCCATTAGCTGTAAAGGTTACTGCATAGTGGAGGAGGGTTGTTAATGGTCTGGCCAGGTCTCACTCAGCCAATTGATTGGAGGCAGAGCTGAATCAGATTGAGGTGTTAGCTGCTTTGTCTTCTCAGAAAGAACTGGAAGGGGACAGGATCAGCTGTGTTCCAGGACAGTAGCTGCTGTTGTTGTTTTCACAGGGTTTTTGTGGATTTTACTTGGTAGGTTAGTTCTTTTCTTTCTTACTTCTAAGGGGCTAGCAGGGTATTGTTTTTGGTGCTGCTGGATGTTTGTAAACTGATTTGGTGGCTGTAAGTAGGGGCTCATTTTTGTGGGTGTTTCACTGTGTAACAGACTGCGCTGGTAGAGGCCTATTTCTTCTGATTTAAAACCTATTTGGTGGGATTTGCTTGGAGATGGTTATTTGAATTGGAGACCTATATCTGTTAATTTCAAGCCTCTTTTGATGAGTTGTTAGTGAAGCTGATTAAATTGGAGTCCTGTTTCCTTTGGCAGCAAACATATTTTGGGGGCTTTGACTTGAATTTTGATTCCTTGTGCTGACTCCATTAGCTGTAAAGGTTACTGCATAGTGGGGGAGGGGTGTTAATGGTCTGGCCAGGTCTCACTCAGCCAATTGATTGGAGGCAGAGCTGAATCAGATTGAGGTGTTAGCTGCTTTGTCTTCTCAGAAAGAACTGGAAGGGGACAGGATCAGCTGTGTTCCAGGACAGTAGCTGCTGCTGTTGTTTTCACAGGGTTCTTGTGGATTTTACTTGGTAGGTTAGTTCTTTTCTTTCTTACTTCTAAGGGGCTAGCAGGGTATTGTTTTTGGTGCTGCTGGATGTTTGTAAACTGATTTGGTGGCTGTAAGTGGGGCTCATTTTGTGGGTGTTTCACTGTGTAACAGACTGCGCTGGTAGAGACCTATTTCTTCTGATTTAAAACCTATTTGGTGGGATTTGCTTGGAGATGGTTATTTGAATTGGAGACCTATATCTGTTAATTACAAGCCTATTTTGATGTGTTGTTAGTGAAGCTGATTAAATTGGAGTCCTGTTTCCTTTGGCAGCAAACATATTTTGGGGGCTTTGACTTGAATTTTGATTCCTTGTGCTGACTCCATTAGCTGTAAAGGTTATTGCATAGTGGGGAAGGGGTGTTAATGGTCTGGCCAGGTCTCACTCAGCCAATTGATTGGAAGCAGAGCTGAATCAGATTGAGGTGTTAGCTACTTTGTCTTCTCAGAAAGAACTGGAAGGGGACAGGATCAGTTGTGTTCCAGGACAGTAGCTGCTGCTGTTGTTTTCACAGGGTTCTTGTGGATTTTACTTGGTAGGTTAGTTCTTTTCTTTCTTACTTCTAAGGGGCTAGCAGGGTATTGTTTTTGGTGCTGCTGGATGTTTGTAAACTGATTTGGTGGCTGTAAGTGGGGCTCATTTAGTGAGTTTTTCACTGTGTAACAGACTGCGCTGGTAGACGCCTATTTCTTCTGATTTAAAACCTACTTGGTGGGATTTCCTTTTTAGATGGTTATTTGAATTGGAGACCTATAAATTTCAAGCCTATTTTGATGTGTTGTTAGTGAAGCTGATTAAATTGGAGTCCTGTTTCCTATGGCAGCAAACATATTTTGGGGGCTTTGACTTGAATTTTGATTCCTTGTGCTGACTCCATTAGCTGTAAAGGTTATTGCATAGTGGGGGAGGGGTGTTAATGGTCTGGCCAGGTCTCACTCAGCCAATTGATTGGAAGCAGAGCTGAATCAGATTGAGGTGTTAGCTACTTTGTCTTCTCAGAAAGAACTGGAAGGGGACAGGATCAGTTGTGTTCCAGGACAGTAGCTGCTGCTGTTGTTTTCACAGGGTTCTTGTGGATTTTACTTGGTAGGTTAGTTCTTTTCTTTCTTACTTCTAAGGGGCTAGCAGGGTATTGTTTTTGGTGCTGCTGGATGTTTGTAAACTGATTTGGTGGCTGTAAGTGGGGCTCATTTAGTGAGTTTTTCACTGTGTAACAGACTGCGCTGGTAGAGGCCTATTTCTTCTGATTTAAAACCTACTTGGTGGGATTTCCTTTTAGATGGTTATTTGAATTGGAGACCTATAAATTTCAAGCCTATTTTGATGTGTTGTTAGTGAAGCTGATTAAATTGGAGTCCTGTTTCCTTTGGCAGCAAACATATTTTGGGGGCTTTGACTTGAATTTTGATTCCTTGTGCTGACTCCATTAGCTGTAAAGGTTACTGCATAGTGGGGAAGGGGTATTAATGGTCTGGCCAGGTCTCACTCAGCCAATTGATTGGAGGCAGAGCTGAATCAGATTGAGGTGTTAGCTGCTTTGTCTTCCGAGAAAGAACTGGAAGGGTACAGGATCAGTTGTGTTCCAGGACAGTAGGTGCTGCTGTTGTTTTCACAGGGTTCTTGTGGATTTTACTTGGTAGGTTAGTTCTTTTCTTTCTTACTTCTAAGGGGCTAGCAGGGTATTGTTTTTGGTGCTGCTGGATGTTTGTAAACTGATTTGGTGGCTGTAAGTGGGGCTCATTTTGTGGGTGTTTCACTGTGTAACAGACTGCGCTGGTAGAGGCCTATTTCTTCCGATTTAAAACCTATTTGGTGGGATTTGCCTTGAGATAGTTATTTGAAATGGAGACCTATATATGTTAATTTCAAGCCTATTTTGATGTGTTGTTAGTGAAGTTGATTAAATTGGAGTCCTGTTTCCTTTGGCAGCAAACATATTTTGGGGGCTTTGACTTGAATTTTGATTCCTTGTGCTGACTCCATTAGGCTGTCAAGGTTACTGCATAGTGGGGAAGGGGTGTTAATGGTCTGGCCAGGTCTCACTCAGCCAATTGATTGGAGGCAGAGCTGAATCAGATTGAGGTGTTAGCTGCTTTGTCTTCTCAGAAAGAACTGGAAGGGGACAGGATCAGTTGTGTTCCAGGACAGTAGCTGCTGCTGTTGTTTTCACAGGGTTCTTGTGGATTTTACTTGGTAGGTTAGTTCTTTTCTTTCTTACTTCTAAGGGGCTAGCAGGGTATTATTTTTGGTGCTGCTGGATGTTTGTAAACTGATTTGGTGGCTGTAAGTGGGGCTCATTTTGTGGGTGTTTCACTGTTTAACAGACTGCACTGGTAGAGGCCTATTTCTTCTGATTTAAAACCTATTTGGTGGGATTTGCTTGGAGATGGTTATTTGAATTGGAGACCTATATCTGTTAATTTCAAGCCTATTTTGACGTGTTGTTAGGGAAGCTGATTAAATTGGAGTCCTGTTTCCTTTGGCAGCAAACATATTTTGGGGGCTTTGACTTGAATTTTGATTCCCTGTGCTGACTCCATTAGCTGTAAAGGTTACTGCATAGTGGGGGAGGGGTGTTAATGGTCTGGCAAGGTCTCACTCAGCCAATTGATTGGAGGCAGAGCTGAATCAGATTGAGGTGTTAACTGCTTTGCCTTCTCAGAAAGAACTGCAAGGGGACAGGATCAGTTGTGTTCCAGGACAGTAGCTGCTGCTGTTGTTTTCACAGGGTTCTTGTGGATTTTGCTTCGTAGGTTAGTTTTTTTCTTTCTTATTTCTAAGGGGCTAGCAGGGTATTGTTTTTGGTGCTGCTGGATGTTTGTAAACTGATTTGGTGGCTGTTAGTGGGGCTCATTTTGTGGGTGTTTCACTGTGTAGCAGACTGCGCTGGTAGAGGCCTATTTCTTCTGATTTAAAACCTATTTGGTGGCGATTTGCTTGGAGATGGTTATTTGAATTGGAGACCTATATCTGTTAATTTCAAGCCTATTTTGATGTGTTGTTAGTGAAGCTGGTTAAATTGGAGTCCTGTTTCCTTTGGCAGCAAACATATTTTGGGGGCTTTGACTTGAATTTTGATTCCTTGTGCTGACTCCATTAGCTGTAAAGGTTACTGCATAGTCGGGGAGGGGTGTTAATGGTCTGGCCAGGTCTCACTCAGCCAATTGATTGGAAGCAGAGCTGAATCAGATTGAGGTGTTAGCTGCTTTGTCTTCTCAGAAAGAACTGGAAGGGGACAGGATCAGTTGTGTTCCAGGAAAGTAGCTGCTGCTGTTGTTTTCACAGCGTTCTTGTGGATTTTACTTGGTAGGTTAGTTCTTTTCTTTCTTACTTCTAAGGGGCTAGCAGGGTATAGTTTTGGTGCTGCTGGATGTTTTGTAAACTGATTTGGTGGCTGTAAGTGGGGGCTCATTTTTGTGGGTGTTTCACTGTGTAACAGACTGCGCTGGTAGTGACCTATTTCTTCTGATTTAAAACCTATTTGGTAGGATTTGCTTGGAGATAGTTATTTGAATTGAGACCTATATCTGTTAATTTCAAGCCTCTTTTGATGTGTTGTTAGTGAAGCTGATTAAATTGAGTCCTGTTTCCATTGGCAGCAAACATATTTTGGGGGCTTTGACTTGTTTGATTCCTTGTGCTCACTCCATTAGCTGTAAAGAGTTACTGCATGGGGGGAGGGTGTTAATGGTCTGGCCAGGTCTCACTCAGCCAGATTGATTGGAGGCAGAGCTGAATCAGATTGAGTGTTAGCTGCTTTGTCTTCTCAAAAGAAACTGGAAGGGGACAGGATCAGCTGTGTTCCAGGACAGTAGCTGCTGTTGTTGTTTCACAGGGGTTTTGTGGATTTTTACTTGGTAGGTTAGTTCTTTTCTTTCTTACTTCTAAGGGGCTAGCAGGGTATTGTTTTGGTGCTGCTGGATGTTTGTAAACTGATTTGGTGGCTGTAAAATGGGGGCTCATTTTGTGGGTGTTTCACTGTGTAACAGACTGCGCTAGTAGAACCTATTTCTTCTGATTCAAAACCTATTTGGTGGGATTTTGCTTAGATAGTTATTTAGATTGGAGACCTTTATCTGTTAATTTCAAGCCTATTTTGATGTATTTATAGTTGAAGCTGATTAAATTAGAGTCCTGTTTCCTTTGGCAGCAAACATATTTTGGGGATTTGACTTGAATTTTGATTCCTTGTGCTGACTCCATTAGCTGTAAAGGTTACTGCATAGTGGGGGAGGGGTGTTAATGTTCTGGCCAGGTCTCACTAAGCCAACTAATTGGAGGCAGAGCTAAATCAGATTGAGGTGTTAGCTGCTTTGTCTTCTCAGAAAGAACTGGAAGGGGACAGGATCAGTTGTGTTCCAGGACAGTAGCTACTGCTGTTGTTTTCACAGGGTTCTTGTGGATTTCACTTGTAGTGTTAGTTCTTTCTTTCTTACTTCTAAAGGGCTAGCAGGGTATTGTTTTGAGTGCTGCTGGATGTTTGTAAACTGATTTGGTTGCTGTAAGTAAGACTCATTTAGTAGGTTTTCACTGTGTAACAGACTGCGCTAGTAGAGCCTATTTCTTCCTGATTCAAAACCTACTTGTGGTGGGATTCCTTCTTAGATGGATTTATTTGAATTGGAGACCTATAAATTTGAAGCCCTATTTTGATGTATTTGTTAGTGAAGCTGATTAAATTGGAGTCCTGTTTCCTTTGGCAGCAAACATATTTTAGAGACTTTGACTTGAATTTGATTCCTTGTGCTGACTCCATTAGCTGTAAGGGTTATCTGCATAGTGGGAGAAGTATTAATGGTCTGGCCAGGTCTCACTCAGCCAATTGATTGGGGCAGAGCTGAGATCAGATTGAGGTGTTAGCTGCTTTGTCTTCTGAGAAAGAACTGGAAGGGTACAGGATCAGTTGTGTTCCAGGACAGTAGCTGCTGCTGTTGTTTTCGAGGAGTTCTTGTGGATTTTACTTGTAGGATTCAGTTCTTTTCTTTCTTACTTCTAAGGGGCTAGCAGGGTATTGTTTTGGTGCTGCTGGATGTTTGTAAACTGATTTGGTGGCTGTAAGTGGGGCTCATTTGTGGGTGTTTCACTGTGTAACAGACGCTAGTAGAGAGCCTATTTCTTTCGATTAAAAACCTATTTGGTAGGATTTGCCTTGAGACAGTTATTTGAAATGGAGACCTATATGTTAATTTCAAGCCTATTTTGATATGTTATTAGTGAAGCTGATTAAATTGGAGTCCTGTTTCCTTTGCAGCAAACATATTTATAGAGGCTTTGACTTGAATTTTGATTCCTTGTGCTGACTCCAGTTAGCTGTAAAGGGTACTGCATGGTGGGGGAGGTGTTAATAGGTCTGGCCAGGTCTCACTCAGCCAATTGATTGAGCAGAGCTGAATCAGATTGAGGTGTTAGCTGCTTTGTCTTCTCAGAAAAGAACTGGAAGGGACAGGATCAGTTGTGTTCCAGGACAGTAGCTGCTGCTGTTATTTTCACAGGGTTCTTAGTGGATTTTACTTGGTAGGTTAGTTCTTTTCTTTCTTACGTTCTAAGGCTAGCAGGAGGTATTTATTTTTAGTGCTGCTGGATGTTTTGTAAACTGATTTGGTGGCTGTAAGTGGGGCTCATTTGTGGGTGTTCTATGTGCAACAGACTAAGCTGGTAGAAAACCTAGTTCTTCTGATTTAAAACCTATTTGGTGGGATTTGCTTGGAGATGGTTATTTAGATTGGAGACCTATATCTGTTAATTTCAAGCCTCTTTTGATGTGTTATTAGTGAAGCTAGTTCAAATTGGAGTCCTGTTTCTTTGGCAGCAAACATATTTTGAAGCTTGACTTGAATTTTGATTCTTGTGCTGACTCCATTAGCTATAAAAACACTGCATAGTGGGGAGGGGTGTTAATGGATCTGGCCAGGTCTCCTCAGCCAATTGATTGGAAACAAGAGCTAAGATCAGATTGAGTGTTAGCTGCTTTGTCTTCTCAGAAAGAACTGGAAGAGGACAGGATCAGTTGTGTTCCAGGACAGTAGCTGCTGCTGTTGTTTTCCACAGCGTTCTTGTGGATTTACTTAGTAGGTTAGTTCTTTTCTTTCTTACTTCTAAGGGGCTAGCAGGGTATTGTTTTTGGTGCTGCTGGATGTTTGTAAACTGATTTGGTGGCTGTAAGTGGGGCTCATTTTGTGGGTGTTTCACTGTGTAACAGACTGCGCTGGTAGAGGCCTATTTATTTCGATTAAAAACCTATTTGGTGGGATTTGCCTTGAGATAGTTATTTGAAATGGAGACCTATATATGTTAATTTCAAGACTATTTTGATGTGTTGTTAGTGAAGCTGATTAAATTGGAGTCCTGTTTCCTTTGGCAGCAAACATATTTTGGGAGCTTTGACTTGAATTTTGATTCCTTGTGCTGACTCCATTAGCTGTAAAGGGTACTGCATGGTGGGGAGGGTGTTAATGGTCTGGCCAGGTCTCACTCAGCCAATTGATTGGAGGCAGAGCTGAATCAGATTGAGGTGTTAGCTGCTTTGTCTTCTCAGAAAGAACTGGAGGGACAGGATCAGTTGTGTTTCCAGGACAGTAGCTGCTGCTGTTGTTTTCACAGGGTTCTTGTGGATTTACTTGGTAGGTTAGTTCTTTTCTTTCTTACTTCTAAGGCGCAGCAGGAGTGTGTTTTGGTGCTGCTGGATGTTTGTAAACTGATTTAGTGGCTGTAAGTGGGAACTTATTTTGTGGGTGTTTCACTGTTTATCAGACTGCGCTGGTAGAGGCCTATTTCTTCTGATTTAAAACCTATTTGGTGGGATTTGCTTGGAGATGGTTATTTGAATTGGAGACCTATATCTGTTAATTTCAAGCCTATTTTGATGTGTTGTTAGGGAAGCTGATTAAATTGGAGTCCTGTTTCCTTTGGCAGCAAACATATTTTGGGGGCTTTGACTTGAATTTTTGATTCCCTGTGCTGACTCCATTAGCTGTAAGGTTACTGCATTAGTGGGGAGGGTGTTAATGGTCTAGCAGGTCTCACTCAGCCAATTGATTGGAGGCAGAGCTGAATCAGATTGAGTGTGCTACTTTGCCTTCTCAGAAAGAACTGGAAGGGACAGGATCAGTTGTGTTCAGGACAGTAGCTGCTGCTGTTGTTTCACAGGGTTCTTGTGGATTTTGCTTAGTGAGTTAGTTTTTTCTTTCTTATTTCTAAGGAAGGCTAGCAGGTATTGTTTTGGTGCTGCTGGATGTTGTAAACTGATTTGGTGGCTGTAAGTGGGGCTCATTTCGTGGGTGTTTCACTGTGTAGCAGACTAAACTGGTAGAGGCCTATTTCTTCTGATTTAAAACCTATTTAGTGCGATTTGTGAGATGGTTAGTAAGTTGGAGACCTATATCTGTTAATTTCAAGCCTATTTTGATGTATTTATTAGTAAACTGGTTAAATTGGAGTCCTGTTTCCTTTGGCAGCAAACATATTTTGAGGAGCTTTGGCGAATTTGATTCCTAGTAATGACTCCATTAGCTGTAAAGGTTACTGCATAGTGGGGAGGGGTGTTAATGGTCTGGCCAGGTCTCACTCAGCCAATTGATTGACAGAGCTGAATCAGATTGAAGTGTTAGCTGCTTTATCTTCTCAGAAAGAACTGGAAGGGACAGGATCAGTTGTGTTCCAGGAAGTAGCTCTGCTGTTGTTTTCCTGGCGTTCTTGTGGATTTACTTGGTAGGTTAGTTCTTTTCTTTCTTACTTCTAAAGGGAGCTAGCAAGTATAGATTTTGGTGCTGCTGGATGTTTATAAACTGATTTGGTGGCTGTAAGTGGGGCTCATTTGTGGGTGTTTCACTGTGTAACAGACTGCGCTAGTGAGAACTATTTCTTCTGATTCAAAACCTATTTGAGTAGGATTTGCTTGGAGATGGTTGTTTAGTTGGAGACCTATATCTATTAATTTCAAGCCTCTTTTGATGTGTTTGTAGTGAAGCTGATTAAATTGAGTCCTGTTTCCTTTGGCAACAAACATATTTCAGGAAGCTTTGACTTGAATTTTGATTCCTGTGCTGACTCCATTAGCTATAAAGGTTACTGCATGTGGGGAGAGGTGTTGTGGTCTGGCCAGGTCTCACTCAGCCAGATCCAGTTGGAAACGAGCTGAATCAGATTCAAATTAGCTGCTTTGTCTTCTCAAAAGAGATATAGGATAGGACAGGATGGCTGTGTTCAGGACAGTAGCTACTGTTCATTGTTTCCTACACAGGGTTTTTATGGATTTTACTTGTGCGTTAGTTCTTTCTTTCTTACTTCTAAAGAATGAGCAGGGTATTGTTTTGGTGCTGCTGGATGTTTGTAAACTGATTTGGTGGCTGTAAAGTGGGGCTCATTTGTGGGTGTTTCACTGTGTAACAGACTTCGCTGGTAGAGCATGTTCTTCTGATTTAAAACCTATTTGGTGGGATTGCTGGAGATGGTTATTTGAATTGGAGACCTTTATCTGTTATTTCAAGCCTATTTTGATGCTGTTATTAGTGAAGCTGATTAAATTGGAGTCCTATTTTCCTTTGGCAACAAACATATTTTAAGGACTTTGACTTAGTTTTGATTCCTTGTGCTGACTCCATTGATGTAAAGGTTGCTCATAGTGGGGGAGGGTGTTAATGTTCTGGCCAGGTCTCACTCAGCCAACTGATTGGAGGCAGGCTGAATCAGATTGAGGTGTTAGCTGCTTTGTCTTCTCAGAAAAGAACTGGAAGGGGACAGGATCAGTTGTTCCAGGACAGTAGCTGCTGCTGTTGTTTTCACAGAGGGTTCTTGTGGATTTTACTTGGAAGGTTAGTTCTTTCTCTCTTACTTCTAAGGGTCTAGCAGGGTATTGTTTTGGTACTGTTGGATGTTTCATAAACTGAGTTGGTGGCTGTAAGTGGGGCTCATTTAGTGAGTTTTTTCACTGTGTAACAGACTACTGCTGGTAGAAACCTATTTCTTCTGATTCAAAACCTACTTGGTAGGATTTCCTTTTAGATGGTCATTTGGAATTGAGACCTATAAATTTCAAACCCTATTTTTGATGTGTTGTTAGTGAAGGCTAGTTAAAGTGGAGTCCTGTTTCCTGGCAGCAAATATATTTGAGGAGCTTGAGCTTGAATTTTGATTCCTTGTGCTGACTCCATTAGCTGTAAAGAGTTACTGCATAGTGGGGAGGTATTAATGGTCTGGCCAGGTCTCACTCCAGCCAATTGATTGGAGGCAGAGCTGAGATCAGATTGAGGTGTTAGCTGCTTTGTCTTCTGAGAAAAGAACTGGAAGGTACAGGATCAGTTGTGTGTTCCAGGACAGTAGCTACTGCTGTTTTTCACAGGGTTCTTATGGATTTTACTTGGTAGGTTAGTTCTTTTTCTTTCTTTTACTTCACAAAGGACTAGCAGGGTATTGTTTTTAGTGCTGCAGGATGTTTGTAAACTGAGTTGGTGGCTGTAAGTGGGGCTCATTTTGTGGGTGTTTCACTGTGTAACAGACTACGCTAGTAGAGCCAATTTCATCAGATTTAAAACCTATTTGGTGAGATTTGCTTGGAGATGGTTATTTGAATTGGAGACCTATATCTGTTAATTTCAAGCCTCTTTTGATGTATTGTTAGTGAAGCTGGTTAAATTGAGGTCCTGTTTCCTTTGGCAGAAACATATTTTAGGGAGCTTTGACTTGAATTTTGATTCATATGCACAGCTCCATTAGCTCATAAAGCTTACTGCATAGTGGGAGGGTGTTAGTGAATCTGCGGGTCTCACTCAGCCAATTGATTGGAAGCAGAGCTGAATCAGATTGGAGTGTGCTTCTGCTTTATCTTCTCAGAAAAGAACTGGAAGAGGACAGGATCAGTTGTGTTCCAGGACAGTAGCTGCTGCTGTTATTTTCACAGCGTTCTTGTGGATTTTACTTGGTAGGTTAGTTCTTTTCTTTCTTACTTCATAGGGGCTAGCAGAATTATTGTTTTAATTTGCTGCTGGATGTTTTATGTAAACTGATTTGGTGGCTGTAATTGGGGCTCATTTGTGGGTGTTTCACTATGTAACAGACTCGCTAGTAGAGGCCGATTTCTTTCGATTTAAAACCTATTTGAGTAGAGGATTTGCCATGAGATAGTTATTTGAAATGGAGACCTATATATTATTTTAATTTCAAGCCTATATTGATGTTATTAGTGAGCTAGTTAAATTGGAGTCCTGTTTCCTTTAGCAGCAAACATATTTTGGGGGCTTTGACTTGAATTTTTGATTCCTTGTGCTTGTCAAATAGCTGTAAAGGTACTGCATGGTGGGAGGGGTGTTAATGGTCTGTGCCAGGTCTCACTCCAGCCAATTGATTGGAGAGAGCTGAATCAGATTGAGAGTGTTACCTTCTTTGTCTTCTCAGAAAGAACTGAAGAGGACAGGATCAGTTGTGTTCCAGGACAGAAGCTGCTGCTGTTATTTTCACAAGGTTCTTTGTGGATTTTACTTGGTAGGTTGAGTTCTTTTCTTTATTATTTCTAAGGCTAGCAGGGTATTTTGTTTTAGTGCTGCTGGATGTTTATAAACTGATTTGGTGGCACATAAGTGGGAGGCTCATTTTGTAGATTGTTTCACTGTGTAACGAACTGTGCTGATAGGAGCCTATTAATTCTTATTTAAAACCTATTTGGTAGGATTTTGCTTGGAGATAGTTATTTGAATTGGAGACCTATAAATTTCAAGCCTATTTTGATGTGTTGTTAGTGAAGCTGATTAAATTGGAGTCCTCTTTCGCTGGCAGCAAAAACATATTTTGAGAGCTTTGACTTGAATTTTGATTCCTTGTGCTGACTCCATTAGCTGTAAGGTTCTGCATAGTGGGGAGAGGTGTTAATAGATCTGGCCAGGTCTCCACTCCAATGATTGATTGGAGGCTAGACTAGATCAGATTGGGGTGTTAGCTGCTTTGTCTTCTCAGAGAAGAACTGGAAGGGACAGGATCAGTTGTGTTCCAGGACAAGTAGCTGCTGCTGTTGTTATTTCCACCCGGCTTCTTGTCGATTTTACTTGGTAGGTTAGTTCTTTTCTTTCTTACATCTTAGGGCTAGCAGGGTATTATTGTTTTTTGAGTGCTGCTGGATGTTTGTAAACTGATTTGGTGGCTGTAAGTAGGGCTCATTTTGTGGGTGTTTCACTATGTAACAGACTGTATGCTGGTAGAAGCCTATTTCTTCTGATTTAAAACCAATTTGGTAGCATTTGTTGGAGATGATTTGGATTGGTGACCTATATCTATTAATTTCAAGCCCTATTTTGATGTATTTATTAGTGAAGCTGATTAAATTGGAGTCTCTTTTCCTTTGGCAGAAAACATATTTTTAGGGCTTTGACTTGAATTTTGATTCATGTGCAACTCCGTTAGCTATAAAGTTACTGCATAGTGGTGGAGGGTGTTAATGGTCTGTGCAAGGTCCACTCAGCCCAGACAGATTGGAGAGCAGAGATGAATCAGATTGAGGTGTTAGTTGCTTTGTCTTCTCAGAAGAACTGGAAAGGGACAGGATCAGCTGTGTTCAGGACAGTAGCTGCTATTGTTTTTCACAGGGTTCTTGTGGATTTACTTAAATGAAGTTAGTTCTTTTCTTTCTTACTTCTAAGGGGCGAGTAGGGTATTGTTTTGGTGCTGCTGGATGTTTGTAAACTGATTTGGTGGCTGTAAGTGGGGCTCATTGCGTAGTGTTCACAGTGTAACAGACTGCGCTGGTAGAGACCTATTTCTTCTGATTTAAAACCTATTGAGTAGGATTTGCTTGGAGATGGTTATTTAGATTGGAGACTATATCTGGTAATTTCAAGCCTACTTTGATCATGTTGTTAGTAAGAGCTGGTTAAATGGAGTCCTGTTTCCTTTAGCATCAAACATATTTTGGGGAGCTTTGACTTGAATTTTGATTCCTTGTGCTGACTCCATTAGCAGTAAAGGTTACTGCATAGTGGGGAGGGAGTTAATAGATCTCTGCAAGGTCTCACTCAGCCAATTGATTGGAGGCAGAGCTGAGTCAAGATTAGAAGTGTTAGCTGCTTTGTCTTCTCAGAAAGAACTGGAAGGACAGGATCAGTTGTGTTCCAGGACAGCAACTGCTGCTATTGTTTCTCAGGGTTCTTGTGGATTTACTTGGTAGGTTAGTTCTTTTTCTTTCTTACTTCTAAAGGGGCTAGCAGGAATTGTGACTTTTGGTGCTGCTGGATGTTTGTAAACTGATTTCGTATGTATGGCTGTAAGTGGGGGCTCATTTAGTAGGTTTTTCACTGTGTAACAGACTACGTTGGTGAAACCTATTTCTTCTGTTTAAAACCTACTTGGTAAGATTTCATTTTAGATGGTTATTTAAGTTGGAACCTATAAATTTCAAGCCTATTTTGATGTATTTGTTAGTGAAGCTGATTAGAATTCGGAGTCCTGTTTCCTCTGGCAGCAAACAATTTTGCAGGACTTCGACTGAATTTTGATTCCATATGCACAGCTCCATTAGCTGTAAAGGTTACTGCATGGTGGGGAGGGTGTTAATGGTCACAGCAGGGTCCCTCAAGCCAATTGATTGGAAGCAGAGCTGAATCAGATTGAGTTATTAGCTGCTTTGTCTTCTCAGAAAGAACTGGAAGGGACAGGATCAGTTGTGTTCCAGGACAGTAGCTGCTGCTGTTGTTTTCACAGGGTTCTTATGGATTTTGCCCGTAAGTTAGTTCTTTTCTTTATTACTTCTAAGACGCTAGCAGAGGTATTGTTTTATGGTGCTGCTGGATGTTTGTAAACTGATTTGGTGCCTGTAAATGGAGGCTCACTTTGTGGGTGTTTACTGTGTAACAGACTGTGCTAGTAGAGCCCTCTTCTTCTGATTTAAAACCTATTTGGTAGGATTTACTTGGAGATAGTTATTTGAAGGAGACCTATAAATTTCAAGTCTATGTTGATGTGTTGTTAGTAGAAGCTGATTAAATTTGAGTCTATTTCATCTGTGCTAAACATATTTTTGGGGCTTTGGCCTGGTGCGATTCCTTGTATGACTCATTAGCTGTAAAAGTTACATAGTGGGGAGAGTGTTAATGGTCTGGCCAGGTCTCCTCAGCCAATTGGTTGGAGCAGAGCTGGATCAGATTGAGGTGTTGGCTTTCTTTGTCTTCCTCTGGAAAGAACTGGGAAGGGACAGGATCAGTTGTGTTCCAAGGACAGTAGATGCTGCTGTTGTTTTAACAGGCTTCTTGTGATTTTACTTGGTAGAGTTAGTTCTTTTCTTTTCTTACTTCTAAGGGCTAGCAGGGAATTGTTGTTTGGTGCTGCTGGATGTTTGTAAAGCAGTTAAGGTGGCTGTAAGTGGGACTCATTTTGTGGGTGTTTCACTGTGTAACAGACTACATGCTGTTAAGAGCCTATTTCTTCTGATTTAAAACCAATTTGGTGGCATTTGGTTGGAGAAGGTTATTTGAATTGGAGACCTATATCTGTTAATTTCAAGCCTATTTTTGATGTGTTGTTAATGCAACTGATTAAATTGGAGTCCTGTTTCCTTTGTGTAAAACATATTTGGGCTTTAACCGAATTTTGATTCCTTGTGCTGCTCCATTAGCTGTAAAGAGTTACTGCATAGTGGGAGGGGTGATAATGGTCTGGCCAGGTCTCACTCAGCCAATTGATTGGAGGCAGAGCTGAATCAGATTGAGGTGTTAGCTGCTTTCTCTTCTCAGAAAGAACTGGAAGAGGACAGGATCAGCTGTGTTCCAGGACAGTAGATGCTGCTATTGTTTTCACAGGGTTTTTGTGGATTTTACTTAGTAGGTTAGTTCTTTTCTTTCTTACTTCTAAGGGGCTAGCATGGTATTGTTTTTGGTGCTGCTGGATGTTTATAAAACTGATTTGGTGGCTGTAATGGGAGCTCATTTGTAGGGTGTTTCACTGTGATAACAGACTACCAGTGAGTAGAGGCCTATAAACTTCTGATTTAAAACCTTTTGGTGGGATTTGCTTGGAGATGGTTATTTGAATTGGAACCTATATCTGTTAATTTCAAGCCTATTTTGATGTGTTATTATGAAGCTGATTAAATTGAAATCCTGTTGCTGGCCTTAAACATATTTTGGGTTTTGACTTGAATTTTGATTCATATTAACTGACTCCATCTGCTGTAAGTTACTGCATTGTGTGGGAGGGGTGTTAATGGTCTGGCCAGGTCTCCTCAGCCAATTGATTGAAGCAGAGCTGAATCAGTGCAGTGTTAAGCTGCTTTGTCTCTTCCTCAGAAAGAACTGGAGACGGAATCAGCTATGTTACAAGGACAGTAGCTGCTGCTGTTGTTTTCACAAAGTTCTTGTGGATTTTACTTGGTAAGTTAGTTCTTTTCTTTCTTACTTCTAGGGGCTATGAAGGAACTGATTTTGGTGCTGCTGGATGTTTGTAAACTGATTTGGAGGCTGTAAGTGGGGCTCATTTTGTGGGTGTTTCACTGTAACAGAACAGACTCAAGCTGGTAGAAGAACCTATTTCTTCTGATTTAAAACCTATTTGGTGGGTTGCAGGAGATGGTTATTGGAATTGGAGACCAATATCCTGTTAATTTCAAGCCTATTTTGATGTATGTTATTAGTGAAGCTGGATTAAATTTGGAGTCCTGTGTTTCATACAGCGGCAAACGTATTTTGGGGGGCTTTGACGAATTGCGATTCCCTGTGCACGACTCCATCAGCTGTAAAGTTACACTGCATAGTGGGGAGGGGTGTTAATGGTCTGGCGGGTCTCACTCAGCCAATTGATTGGAGAGCAGAGCTGAATCAGATTGAGGTGTTTGCTGCTTTGTCTTCTCAGAAAAAAACTGGAAGGACACGGATCAGTTGTATTCCCAGGACGATAGCTGCTGCTGTTGATTTCACAGGGTTCTTGTGGATTTTACTTGGTAGAGTTAGTTCTTTTCTTTCTTACTTCTAAGGGAGCTAGCAGGGTATTGTTTTTGGTGCTGCTGGATGTTTGTAAACCTGATTTGGTGGCTGTAAGTGGGGCCACATTTGTGGGTGTTTCACTGTGTAACAGACTCTCTAGCTGGTAAGAACCCTATTTCTTCTGATTTAAAACCTATTGGTAGGATTTGCTTGAGATGGTTATTTGATTGGAGACCTATATCTGTTAATTTCAAGCCCTATTTTGATGTGATTTATTAGTGAAGCTGTTTAAATTGGAGTCCCTGTTTCCTTTGGCAGCAAACATATTTTGAGAGCTTTATTGAATTTTGATTCCTTATGCTGACTCCATTAGGCAGTAAGGTTACTGCATGAGTGGGGAGGGAGTTAATAAGGTCTGGCCAGGTCTCACTCAGCCAGTTGATTGGAGGCAGAGCTGAATCAGATTAGAGTATTAGCTGCTTTGTCTTCTCAGAAAGAACTGGAAGGGACAGGATCAACTTGTGTTCCAGGACAGTAACTGCTGCTGTTATTTTCACAGGGAGTTCTTGTGGATTTTACTTGGTAGGTTAGTTCTTTCTTTCTTACTTCTTAGGGGCTAACAGGGGTATTGTTTTGGGTGCTGCTGGATGTTTGTAAACTGATTTGGTGGCTGTAAATGGGGCTCATATAGTGAGTTTTTCACTGTGTAACAATTCGTTAGTGAGAGGCCTATTTCTTCTGATTTAAAACCACTTGGTGGGATTTGTTTTTAGATGTTATTTGAATTGAGACCTATAAATTTCAAGCCCTATTTTGATGTGTTATTAGTAAACTGATTAAATTGGAGTCCTATTTCCTTCAGCAGCAAACATATTTTAGAGCTTTGACTTGAATTTTTTGATTCCTTATGCGAACCCATTAGCTGAAGTTACTGCATGGTGGGGAGGGTTAATGGTCTGGACAGTCCACTCAGCCAATTGATTGGAGGCCAGAGCTGAATCAGATTGAGGTGTTAGCTGCTTTGTCTTCTCAAAGAAAGAACTGGAAAGGGACAGGATCAGTTGTGACTCAGGACAATAGCTGCTGCTATTGTTTTTCACAGAGTTCTTATGGATTTTACTTAAATGGATTAGTTCTTTCTTTGTACTTCTAAAGAGCTAGGCAGGGTACTGTTTTGGTGCTGCTGGATGTTTAAACTGATTTGGCAGCTGTAAGTGGGGCTCATTTTGTAGGTGTTTCACTGAGTAACAGACTGTACTGGTAGAGCCTATTTCTTCCAATTTAAAACCTGCTGGTGGGATTTGCTTGAGATGGTTATTTGATGGAGACCTATAAATTTTAAGCCTATGTTGATGTGTTGTTAGTAAACTGATTAAATTTAAGTCCTCTTTCTTTGGAAACAAACTATTTTGAGAGCTTTGACATGAATTTTTGATTCCTAGTACTGGCTCCATTAGCTGTAAGGTTACTGCATAGTGGGGAGGGTGTTAATGGTCTGGGGTCTCACTCAGCCAATTGGTTGGGGCATAACCTGAATCAGATTGAGGTGCTAGCTGCTTTGTCTTCTCAGAAAAGAACTAAGCAAGCACATCAGTTGTGTTCCAGGACAGTAGATGCTGCTGTTGTTTTCACAGCTTCTTATCGATTTTACTTGGTAGGTTAGTTCTTTTCTTTCTTACTTCTAAGGGGCTAGAAGTATTATTTTTGGTGCTGGATGTTTCTAAAACTGATTTGGTGGCTATAAATGGGGCTCATTTTGTGGGTGTTTCACTGCAACAGACTGTCCTAGTGAAACCTATTCTTCTGATTTAAAACCAATTTGGTGGCATTTGGTTGGAAAGGTTATTTGAATTGAGACCTATATCTGTTAATTCAAGCTATTTGATGTGTTGTTAGTGAGCTGAATAAATTAAGTCCTGTTCCTTTGGCAACAAACATATTTTGAACTTTGCTTGAATTTTGATTCCTTATGCTGACTCAGTGGCTATAAGGTTACTGCATAGTGGGAGAAGTGTTAATGGTCTGGCCAGGTCTCACTCAGCCAATGATTGGGGAAGAGCTGAATCAGATTGAGGTCGTGGCTGCTTTCTCTTCTCAGAAAGAACTGGAGGACAGGATCAACTGTGTTACACATATTTTTGGGGGCTTTTTCTTTGAAATTTGATTCGTGTTGACTCCATTAGCTGTAAGGATACTGTATATGGGGAGGTGAATGGTCTGGCAGGTCTCTCAGTGATTGATTGGAGGCTAAGGCTGGGGTGGTTAGTGTTAACTGCTTTGTCTTCTCAGAAAGAACTGGAAGGATAGGATCAGTTGTGTTCTAGGATAGTAGCTGCTGCTGTTGTTTCACTGTTCTTGTGGATATGCTTGTGGTTAGTTTTTTTTCTTACTTTAAGGCTAGCAGGTGTTGTTTCTGTGCTGCTGGATGTTTGAAAACTGATTTGGTGGCTGTATGGGGCTCATTTGTGGGTGTTTCACTGTGTAACAGACTGCGCTTGGAGAGGCCTATTTCTTCTGATTTAAAACCTATTTGGTGGGATTTGTTTGGAGATGGTTATTTGATTTGAGACCTATACTTGTCAATTTCCAGCCTTTTTGATGTGTTGTTAGTTGATTAAATTGAGTTCTGTTTCTTTGGCAGCAAAATATCTTGCGCTTTGGCTTGGTTTTGTTCCTTCTGCTGACTCATTAGCTGTAATGGTTACTGCATAGAGGGGAGGGGTGTTAATGGTCTGGCAGGTCTCACCAGCTAATTGACTGAGGCAGAGCTGAATCAGATTGAGGTGTTTGCTTTGTCTTCTCGGAAAGAACTGGAGGACAGGATCAGTTGTGTTCAGGACAGTAGCTGCTGCTTTTGTTTCTGGGGTTCTTGGGATTTTACTTGGTGGGTTAGTTCTTTTCTTACTTCTAGGGGCTAGCAGGGTAGTGTTTTTTTGTTGCTGGATGTTTGTAAACTGTTTGGTGGCTGTAAGTGGGGCTCATTTGTGGGTGTTTCACTGTGTAACAATCTGGTCAGCCTATTTCTTCTGATTTAAAACCTATTTGTGATTTGGTTATGGTTGTTTGAATTGAACCTATATCTGTTAATTTCAAGCCTATTTTAATGTGTTGTTAGTGTTGGTGATTCCTGTTTCCTGTTTTGATAAAACATATTTTGGGGCTTTGACTTGAATTTTGATTCCTTCTATTGACCCATTAGCTGTAAAGGTTACTGCATAGTGGGGAGGTGTTTATGGTTTGGCCAGGTCTCCTCAGCTGTGTGATTGGAGGCCATTGATCAGATTGAGGTGTTAGCTGCTTTTTCTTCTCAGAAAGAACTGGCTGGGACAGGACTGTTGTGTTCCAGGACAGTAGCTGCTGTTGTTTTTCTAGGTTCTTTATTTTGTTGTAGGTTAATTCTTTTCTTTCTTACTTCTAGGGGCTAGCAGGGTATTGTTTTGGTGCTGCTGTTTTAAACTGATTTGGTGGTTGTGGGCTCATTTTGGGTGTTTCACTGTGTAACAGACTGCGCTGGTAGAGGCCTATTTCTTCTGATTTAAAACCTATTTGGTGGGATTTGCTTGGAGATGGTTATTTTGTTTGAGACCCTGTCTATTGTTCAAGCCCTATTTTGATGTGTTATTAGTAAGAAGCTGATTAAATTGGAGTCTGTTTGCTGGCGCCAAACGCTTGGCTGATTTTTTGATTCCCTTGTGTTGACTCCATTAGCTATAAAGGTTACTGCATAGTGGGAGGGGTGTTAATGGTCTGGCCAGGTCTCACTCAGCTAATGATTGAGGAAGAGTTGATCAGATTGAGGTGTTATTCTTGTCTCTCAGAAAGAACTGGAAGGCAGGATCAGTGTGTTCCAGGACAGTAGCTGCTGCTGTTGTTTTCAGAGGGTTCTTGTGATTTTTATTGAGTTTAGTTCTTTTTTTCTTACTCTAAGGGGCTCGCAGGGTATTGTTGTTGGTGCTGCTTGATGTTTGTAAATGATTTGGTGGCTGTAGAAAGTACAGGCTCATTTGCGTTGTTTCATAGCAACAGACTGCGCTGGGCGAGCTAACTAACTTCTGATTTATAACTATTTCCGTGGGATTTGCTTGAGATAGTTATTTAGTTGAGACCTATTTGTTAATTTCAAGCCTATTTTGATGTGTTGTTAGTGGCTGATTAAATTGGAGTCCTGTTTTGCAGCAACATATTTTTGGGGGCTTTGACTTGAATTTAATTCCTTCTGCTGACTCCATTAGCTGTAAAGGTTACTTAGTGGGGAGGGTGTTGGTCTGGGGTCTCACTCAGACAATTGATTGGAGGCAGGCTGAATCAGATTGAGGTGTTACCTGCTTTGTCTTCTCAGAAAGAACTGGAAGGGATAGGATCAGTTGTGTTCAGGATAGTAGCTGCTGTTGTTTTCACTGGGTTCTTGTGGATTGTGCTTGGTGGTTGGTTCTTTTCTTTTCTTTTAAGGGCTAGCAGGGTATTGTTTTTGGTGCTGCTGATGTTTGAAACTGATTTGGTGGCTGTGTGGGGCTCATTTGTGGGTGTTTACTGTGTAACAGACTGTGCGAGTAGCCTATTTCTTCTGATTTAAAACTCATTTTTGGGATTTGGAGATGGTTATTTGAATTGAGACCTATCCTGTTAATTTCAGCCTTTTTGATGTGTTGTTAGTAGTTGATTAAATTGAGTCCTGTTTTGGCTGTAAACATATCTTGTGGCTTGACTTGAATTTTGATTCCTTCTGCAGACCCATTAGCTGAAGGTTACTCCGCAGGGGAAGGTGTTAATGGTCTGTGGTCTCACTCAGCCAATTGATGGGCAGACTGAATCAGATTGAGGTGTTTGCTGCTTTGTCTTCCGAAGAACTGAAGGACAGGATGGTTGTGTTTCAGGACAGTGCTGCTGCTGTTGTTTTCACAGGGTTCTTGTGGATTTTACTTGGTAGGTTGGTTCTTTCTTTCTTACTTCTGAGGGTTTAGCAGGGTAGTTTTGGTGCTGCTGGATGTTTGTAAACTGATTTGGTGGCTGTAAGTGGGCTCATTTGTGGGTGTTCACTGTGTAACAGACTGCGCTGGTAGAGGTCTATTTTCTGATTTAAACCTATTGGTGGGTTGCTTGGGGTGGTTATTTAGTTGAGACCTTGTCTGTTAATTTCTGCCTATTCGATGTGTTGTTGTTCGTGAAGCTGATTAATTGGAGACCTGTTTCTTTGACAGCAAACATAGCTTGGGGCTTTGACTTGGTTTTGTTCCTTGTGCTGACTCCATTAGCTGTGTGTTGCTGCACATGGGGAGGGGTGTGGTCTGGCACGTCTCCTCAGCCAATTGATTGGAGGCTGAGCTGAATCAGATTGAGTGTTATTGCTTTGTCTTCTCAGAAAAACTGGAGGACAGGATCAGCTGTGTTCAGGACAGTAGCTGCTGTTGTTTCTGAGGTATTCTTGTGGATTTCACTTGATGCTGGGTTAGTTCTTCTTTCTACTTCCAAAGGTGCTAGCAGAATGTTTGTTTGGTGCTTTCCAACTTGATGTCTGTAAACTGATTTGTGGCTGTAAGTGGGGCTCATTTTGTGGGTGTTTCATCGTGACAGACTGCGCTTGTAGAGGCCTCTTTCATCTGATTTCAAACCTATTTGGTGGGATTTGCTTGGAGATGGTTGTTTGATTTGAGACCTATGTCTGTTAATTTCTAGCCTATTTTGATGTGTTGTTATTGGTTGATTAAATTGAGTCCTGTTTCCTTTGGCAAACATATTTTGGGGCCTTGATTTGAATTTTGATTCTTCTGTTGACTCCATTAGCTGTAAAGGTTGCTTCATAGTGGGAAAGGTGTTAATGGTCTGCCAGGTCCACTCAGCCAATTGATTGGGGCAGAGCAGAATCAGATTGAGGTGTTAGCTGCTTTGTCTTCTCAGAAAGAACTGGAAGGAGACAGGATCTGTTGTGTTCCAGGACAGCTGCTGCTGTTGTTTTGCTGGGTTCTTGGGATTTACTGTAGGTTAGTTTCTTTTCTTACTTCTAGCTTTCTTGAGGTATTGTTTTGGTTCTGCTGGATGTTGTAAACTGATTTGGTGGCTGTAAGTGGGCTCATTTGTGGGTGTTTCACTGTGTAACAGACTGCGCCTGGTAGAGCCTATTTCTTCTGATTTAAAACCAATTTGTGGGGTTTGTTTGAGATGGTTATTTGAATTGGAGACCTATATCTGTTAATTTGCCTATTTTGATGTGTTGTTAGTGAAGTTGATAAATTGGAGTCTGTTTCTTTTGGCAGCAAACATATTTGGGGCTTTGATTTGATTTTGATTCCTTCTATGACCTATTATTGTAAAGGTTACTGCATAGTGGGGAGGGGTGTTAATGGTCTGGCCAGGTCTTACTCAGCCAAATGATTGGAGGCAGAGCTGAATCAGATTGAGGTGTTACCTGCTTTGTCTTCTCAGAAAGAACTGGAAGGGGAAAGGATCAGTTGTGTTGCAGGACAGTAGCTGCTGCTGTTGTTTTCACAGGGTTCTTGTGGATTTTACTTGGTAGGTTAGTTCTTTCTTTCTTACTTCTAAGGGGCTAGTAGGTATTGTTTTGGTGCTGCTGGATGTTTGTAAACTGATTTTGTGGCTGTAAGTGGGGTCATTGTGGGTGTTTCACTGGTAACAGACTGCGCTAGACGCCTTTTTCTTCTGATTTAAACCTATTTGTGGATTTCCTTGAGATGGTTATTTGAATTGGAGACCTATACCTAATTTCAAGCCTTTGATGTGTTGTTAGTGCTGATTAATTGGATCCTGTTTCCTTTGGCAGCAAACATTCTTGTGTCTTTGACTTGAATTTTGATTCCTCTGCTGCTCAATTAGCTGTGGTTACGCATAGAGGGGGGTGTTAATGGTCTGGGCTGGTCTCCAGCCAATTGATTGGAGGCAGAGCTGAATCAGATTGAGTGATTGCTGCTTTGTTTCTCAGAAAGAACTGGAAGGGGACAGGATCAGTTGTGTTCCAGGACAGTAGCTTCTTCTGTTGTTTCACAGGTTCTTGTGGATTTTACTTGGTAGTTAGTTCTTTCTTTCTTACTTAAGGGACTAGCAGGGTAGTGTTTTGGTGCTGCTGGATGTTTGTAAACTGATTTGTGGCTAAGTGGGGGATCAATTTGTGGATGTTTTTGTGTAACAGATCGTGTAGAGCTATTTCTTCTGATTTAAAACCCATTTGGTGGGATTTGCTTGAGATGGTTATTTGGTTGAGACCATATCTGTTAATTTCAAGCCTATTTTAATGTGTTGTTAGTGAAGCTGATTAAATTGGAGTCCTGTTTCCTGGCAGCAAACATATTTTGGGGCTTTGACTGAAATTTGATTCCTTGTGCTGACTCCATTAGTTAAAGGTTACCATAGTGGGGAGGGGTGTTAGTCTGGCAGGTCTCACTCTACCAATTGATTGGAGCTGAGCTGAATCGATTGAGGTGTTTACCGTTTTGTCTTCTCAGAAAGAACTGGAGGGGACATGATCAGTTGTGTTCAGATAACTGCTGTTGTTTTTCTACAGGGTTCTTGTGATTTTATAGTAGGTTAGTTCTTTCTTACTTTAGGGTCCGAGGGTATTGTTGTTGGTGCTGCTGGATGTTTGTAAACTGATTTGGTGTTGTAAGTGGGGCTATTTGTGGGTGTTTCATGTGTAACAGGCTCGCTGGTAGAGCCTATTTCTTCTGATTTAAAACCTATTTGGTGATTTCCTTGGAGATGGTTATTTGAATTGAGACCCTATCTATTAATTTCAAGCCTATTTTGATGTGTTGTTAGTGAAGCTGATAAAATTGGAGTCCTGTTTTGGCACAACGCTTAGGCATATTTTGAGGGCTTTGACTTGAATTTTGATTCCTTCTGCTGACTCCATTAGCTGTAAAGGTTACTGCATAGTGGGGAGGTGTTAATGGTCTGGGGTCTCACTCAGACAATTGATTGGAGCAGACTGAATCAGATTGAGGTGTTACCTGCTTTGTCTCTGTGAAGAACTGAAGGGATAGGACTTGTTGTGTTCAGGACAGTAGGCTGCTCTTGTTTTCTGGGGTTCTGTGGATTTTACTTGGTAGGTTAGTTCTTTCTTACTTCTAAGGGCTGCAGGGTAGTGTTTTTGTGCTGCTGGATGTTTGAACTGTTTTGGTGGCTGTAAGTGGGGCTATTTGTGGGTGTTTCACTGTGTAACAGACTGCGCTTGTGAGCCTATTTTCTGATTTAAAACCTATTTGGTGGGATTGCTTGGAGATGGTTATTTGAATTGAGACCTATCTGTTAATTTCAAGCCTATTATAATGTGTTGTTAGTGAAGTTGATTAAATTGGAGTCCTGTTTCCTTTGGCAAAACATATTTTGGGGCTTTTCTTGAGGTGATTCCTTGTGCTGACTCCATTAGCTGTAAAGGATACTGTATAGGGGGAGGGTTAATGTCTGGCGGGTCTCCTCAGCCAATTGATTGGAGGCTGAGCTGAATCAGATTGGTGTTAACTGCTTTGTCTTCTCAGAAAGAACTGAAGGGGACAGGATCAGCTGTGTTCCAGGACATGGCTGCTGCTGTTGTTTTCTAGGTTCTGTGGATTTTACTTGGTAGGTTGGTTCTTTCTTTTTATTTAAGGGGCCTGGGGGTATTGTTGTTGGTGCGCTGGATGTTTGGGCTGATTTGGTGGCTGTAAGGGGGCCATTTGTGGGTGTTTCACTGTAACAGACTGCGCTAGAGGCCTATTTCTTCTGATTTATAACCTATTTGGTGGATTTGCTTGAGATAGTTATTTGAATTGGTGACCTATCTGTTAATTTCAAGCCTATTTTGATGTGTGTTGTTAAGCTGATTAAATTGAGTCCTGTTTGTGACAAACATATTTGGGGGCTTGACTTGAATTTTAATTCCTTCTGACCTATTAGCTGTAGTTGCTGCATAGTGGGGAGCGGTAATGGTCTCCAGGTCTCACTCAGAAAATTGATTGAGGCAGGCTGAATCAGATTCAGGTGTTACCTGCTTTGTCTTCTCAGAAAGAACTGGGGATAGATCAGTTGTGTTCCAGGATAGTAGCTGCTGCTGTTGTTTTCACTGGGTTCTTGTGGATTATGCTGAGTTAGTTCTTTCTTCTTACTCAAAGGCTAGCAGGTATTGTTTTGGTGCTGCTGGATGTTTGAAAACTGATTTTGGTGGCTGTAAGTGGGGCCATTTGTGGGTGTTTCACTGTAACAGACTGCGATGGTGAGGCCTATTTCTTCTGATTTAAAACCTATTTGGTGGGATTTGCTTGGAGATGGTTATTGAATTGAGACCTATACCTGTTATTTCTGTTTTTTGATGTGTTGTTAGTGAAGCTGATTGTATTGGAGTCCTGTTTCGGCAGCAAACATATCTTGCGGGCTTTGACTTGAATTTTGATTCCTTCTGCTGACTCCATTAGCTGTAAAGGTTACTGCATAGAGGGAGGGGTTTAATGGTCTGGCCAGGTCTCATTCAGCCAATTGATTGAGGCAGAGCTGAATCAGATTGAGGTTTGCTGCTTTGTCTTCTCAAAAGAACTGGAAGGACAGGATCAGTTTGTTTCAGGACAGTAGCTATGCTGTTGTTTTTACAGGTTCTTGGGGATTTTACTTGGTAGTTAGTTTTTTTCTTTCTTACTTCTAAGGGGCTAGCAGGGTGGTGTTTTTGTGCTGGATTTGTAAATGATTTGGTAACATGAAAGTGGGGCTCATTTTGTGGGTGTTTCACTGTGTAACAGACTCGCTGGTAAACCTATTTCTTCTGATTTAAAACCTATTTGGTGGGATTTGGCGATCTCAGTTGTTGAATTGGAGCCTATATCTGTTAATTTCAAGCCTATTTTAATGTCTTGTTAGTGAAGTTGATTGAATTGGAGTCCTGTTTTGGCAGCAACTTATTTTGGGGCTTGACAATTTTGATTCTTCTACATTCCATTGCTGTAAGTTACTTTATAGTGGGGAGGTGTTAATGGTTGGCCAGGTCCACTCAGCCAAATGATTGGGGCAGGCTGAATCAGATGAGGTGTTAGCTGCTTGTCTTCTCAGAAAGAACTGAAGGGGCGGGACTGTTGTGTGTTCAGGACAGTAGCGTTGCTGTTGTTTTCTTGCTGTTCTTGTGATTTGCTTGGTGGTTAATTTTCTTACTTCTAAGGGGCTAGCAGGTTATTGTTTTGGTGCTGCTGGATGTTTGTAAACTGATTTGGTTGCTGTAAGTGGGCTCATTTTGGTGTTTCTGTGTAACAGATGCGCTGGTAGAGGCCTATTTCTTCTGATTTAAAACCTGTTTGTGGGATTTGCTCGAGATGGTTATTTAGTTGAGACTATATCTGTTAATTTCAAGCCTATTTTGATGTGTTGTTAGTAGGCGATTAAATTGAGTCCTTCCTTTTGGAGCAAACATATTTTGGGGGCTTTGACTTGAATTTTGATTCCTTGCTGACTCATTAGCTATGAAGGTTACTGCATAGTGGGGGTGTTAATGGTGTGAGTCTCACTCAGCCAATTGATTGAGAATAGTGAATCAGATTGAGGTTTATTGCTGTCTTCTCAGATAGAACTGGAAGGGGCAGGATCAGCTGTGTTCAGGACAGTAGCTGTTGTTTCACAGGGTTCTGTGGATTTTACTTGGTAGGTTAGTTCTTTCTTTCTTACTTCTAAGGGCTAGCAGGGTATTGTTTTGGTGCTGCTGGATGTTTGTAAACTGATTTGGTGGCTGTGGTGGGGCTCATTTTGTGGTGTTTCACTGTGTAACAGACTGTGCTGGTAGAGGCCTATTTCTTCTGATTTAAAACCTGTTGGTGGGATTTGCTTGGATGGTTATTTGAATTGAGACCTATCTGTTAATTTCGTTTATTTGATGTGTTGTTAGTGAAGCTGATTAAATTGGAGACCTGTTTCTTTGAGGCAAACAGTTTTGGGGGCTTTGACTTGAATTTTGATTCCTTGTGCTGGCTCCATTAGCTCTAAAGGTTACTGCATAGTGGGGAGGGTGTTAATGGTCACAGCCCCTCACTCAGCAATTGATTGAGGCTGAGCTGAATCAGATTGAGTGTTAGCTGCTTTGTTTCTCAGAAAGAACTGGAAGGGGACAGATCAACTGTGTTCCAGGACAGTAGCTGCTGCTGTTGTTTCACAGTGTTCTGTGGATTTTGCGGTAGGTTAGTCTTTACTTCTTACTTAGGTGCTAGCAGGGTATGGTTTTGGTGCTTCTGGATGTTTGTAAACTGATTTTGAAAACAGCAAGTGGGAGCTCATTTTGATTGTTTCACTGCGTAACAGACTGGCTGAGTAGAGGTATTTCTTCTGATTTCAAAACCTATTTGGTGGGTTTGTTGAGATGGTTATTTGGTTGAGACCTATATCTGTTAATTTCAAGCCTATTTTGATGTGTTGTTAGTGAAGCTGATTAAATTGAGTCCGTTTTGGCAAAAAATATTTTTGGGGCTTTGACTTGAATTTTGATTCTACTGACTCATTAGCTGTAAAGGTTACTGCATAGTGGGAGAGGTGTTATGGTCTGGTAAGGTCTCCTCAGCCAAATGATTGGAGGCAGAGCTGAATGGGTGGGTGTTGGCTGCTTTTCTCAGAAAGAACTGGAAAGGACAGGATCAGTTGTTTCCAGACAGTAGCTGCTGCGTTTCACCAGGTTCTTGTGGATTTTGTTGTAGGTTAATTTTTCTTCTTACCTGCAATGCAGGGTATTGTTTTGGTGCTGCTGATGTTGTAAACTGATTTGGTGGCTGTAAGTGGGGCTCATTTTTGTGGGTGTTTCACTGTGTAACAGACTCTGGTAGGGGCTTATTTCTTCTGATTTAAAACCTTTTTGGGATTTGCTTGTGATGGTTATTTAATTGAGACCATCTGTTAATTAAGCCTATTTTGATGTGTTGTTAGTGAAGCTGATTGGTTGGTGTTTGTTTTTATTTGCAAACATAGTTTGGGGTTTTGACTTGGTTTTTGATTCCTGTGTTGGCTCCATTAGCTGTAGAGTTACTGTATATGGGGAGGGGTAATGGTCTGGCCAGGTCTCACTCAGTGATGATTGGAGGCAGAGCTGCAATGAGAGTTAGCTGCTATGTCTTCCTTTCAGAAAGAAACTGAGGAGGGACAGGACTAAACAGAACTAGACCGTAGCTGCTGCTATTCTTTTCAGGGTTCTTGTGGATTTTACTGGTAGGTTATTCTTTTTTCTTGCTTGGAGGTATAGGGTATTGTTTTAGTGCTGCTGGATGTTTGTAAGCTGATTTGGTGGCTGTAAGTGGCTCATTTGTGGGTGTTTCACTGTGTAACAGATCGCTGGTAGAGGCCTATTTCTTCTGATTTAAACCGTTGTGGGATTTGCTTGAGATGGTTATTTGAATTGGAGACTTTCATCTAATTTAAGCCCAATTTGATGTGTTGTTAGTGGCTGATTAAGTTGGTCGTTCGCTTTGTAATCATATTTTAGGGCATTTAATTTGATTCCTTCTGCTGACTCATTACGTAAAGTTACTTTATAGTGGGAGAGGGGTGTTGTGGTCTGGCTAGGTCTCACTAGCCAATTGATTGGAGGCAGATGAATCAGATTGAGTGTTAGCTGCTTTGTCTTCTCCAAGCATGAGAGACAGGATCTGTTGTGTTCGGACAGTTTGCTGCTGTTTCTAGGGTTCTTGTGGATTTTACTGGTAGGTTAGTTCTTTTCTTTCTTACTCTAAGGGCTAGCAGGGTATTGTTTTGGTGCTGCTGATGTTTGTAAACTGATTTGGTGGCTGTAAGTGGGGGCTCATTTTGTGGTGTTTCAACGGTAACAGCAGACTGGGCGCTGGTAGAGGCCTATTTCTTCTGATTTAAAACCCATTTGGTGGGATTTGGTTGAAGATGGTTATTTGAATTGGAGACCTATATTTGTTAATTTCAAGCCTATTTTGATGTGTTGTTAGTGAAGCTGATTAAATTGAGACCTGTTTCTTTGACAAAACATAGTTTGGGGGCTTTAACCTTCTGAATTTGGATTCCTTGTGTTGGACTCCTTAGCTGTAAAGGTTACTGCATAGTGGGGAGGGGTGTTAATGGTCTGGCCAGGTCTCACTCAGCCAATTGATTGGAGGTTGACTGAATCAGATTGAGGTGTTAGCTGCTTTGTCTTCTCTCAGAAAGAACTTAAGGACAGGATCAACTGTGTTCCAGGACAGTAGCTGCTGCTGTTGTTTTCACAGGGTTCTTGTGGATTTTACTTGGTAGGTTAGTTCTTTCTTTCTTACTTCAAAGGTGCTAGCAGGGTATTGCTTGGTCGCTGCTGGAGTTTGTAAACTGATTTGGTGGCTGTAAGTGGAGCCTATTTTGTGGGTGTTTCACTGTGTAACAGACTGCGCTTGGTAGAGCCTATTTCTTCTATTTAAAACCAACACTGGTGGGATTGCCTCGAGACAGTTATTTGAATTGAGACTATATCTGTTAATTTTAAGACTATTTTGATGTGTTGTTAGTAGTTGATTAAATTGGAGTCCTGTTTCCTTTGGCAGCAAAACATATTTTGGGGGCTTTGACTTGAATTTGATTCCTGTGCTGACTCCATTAGCTGTAAAGGTTACTGCATAGTGGGGGAGGGTGTTATTAGTCTGGCAGGTCTCACTCAGCTGACAGTTGGAGGCAGAGCTGAATCAGATTGAGTGTTATCGCTTTGTCTTCTCAGAAAGAACTGAAGAGGACAGGATCAAGCTGTATCCAGGACCTGTGCTGCTGCAGTTGTTTTCATTGGGTTCTTGTGATTTACTTGGTAGGTTGATTCTTTCTTTCTTACTTCAAAAGCAAGCAGGAATTGTTTTTAGTGTTGCCAAGTTTGTAAACTGATTTGGTGGCTGTAAGTGAGGCTCATTTTGTGGGTGTTTCACTGTGTAACAGACTGCAAATGGTAGGCTCATTTCTTCTGATTTAAAACCTATTTGGTGGGATTTGGTTGTAGATGGTAATTTGAATTGGACCTATATTCATAATTCTGCCTATTTGATGTTGTTAGAAGTGCATTGTAATTGGAGTCCTGTTTTGGCAGCAAACATATTTTGGGAGCTTTGACTTGAATTCTTGATTAATTGTGCTGACCCATTAGCTGTAAAGGTTACTGCATAGTGGGGAGGGGTGTTAATGGTCTGGCCAGGTCTCACTCAGCCAATTGATTGGAGGCAAGAGCTGAATCAGATTGAGGTGTTAGCTGCTTTGTCTTCTCAGAAAGAACTGAAGGACAGGACTGTCAGCTGTTCCAGGACAGTAGTTGCTGCTGTTGTTTTCACAGGGTTCTTGTGGATTTTACTTGGTAGGTTAGTTCTTTCTTCTTACTCTAAGAGGCTAGCAGGGTATTGTATTTTGGTGCTGCTGGAGTTGTAAACTGCATTTGGTGGCTGTAAGTGGGGATCATTTTGTGGAATTTCACTGTGTAACAGACTGCGCTTGGTAGAGGCCTATTTCTTCTGATTTAAAACCTATTTGGTGGATTTGCTTGAGATGCTATTTGAATTGAGACCTATATCTGTTAAATCTGCCTATTTGATGTGTGTTGTTAGTGTTGATTAAATTGGAGACCTGTTTCTTTGACAGCAAACATAGTTTGGGGGTTTGACTCTGAATTTTGATTCCTTGTGCTGACTCCATTAATGCAAAACCTTACTGCATAGTGGGGAGGGTGTTAATGGTCTGGCCAGGTCTCAACAGCCAATTGATTGGAGGCTGAGCTGAATCAGATTGAGGTGTTAGCTGCTTTGTCTTCTCAGAGAACTGGAAGGGGACAGGATCAACTGTGTTCCAGGACAGTAGCTGCTGCTGTTGTTTTCACAGGGTTCTTGTGGATTTTACTTGGTAGGTTAGTTCTTTTCTTTCTTACTTCAAAGGTGCTAGCATGGTATTGTTTTTGGTGCTGCTGGATGTTTGTAAACTGATTTGGTGGCTGTGCGGGGCTCATTTTGAGGGTGTGTTTCATCGTGTAACAGACTGGCGCTTGGTAGAGGCCTATTTGGATATAAAACCTATTTGGTGGGATTTATTTGGAGATTGTTATTTGAATCTGGAGACCTATATCCGTTAATTCTCGTGGCCTATTTTGATGTGTTGTTAGTGAAGCTGATTAAATTGAGTCCCGTTTCCTTTTGGCAACAAACATATTTTGGGGGCTTTGACTTGAAATTTGATTCCCAATGCAGCACACATTAGCTGTAAAGCTTACCGCATAGTGGGGAGGGGTGTTAATGGTCTGGCCAGGTCTCACTCAGCCAATTGATTGAGCAAGCAGAGCTGAATCAGACGAGGTGTTAGCTGCTTTGTCTTCAGAAAGAACTGGAAGGGACAGGATCAGTTTTGTTCCAGGACAGTAGCTGCTGCTGTTGTTCTCAAAGGTTTCTTGTGGATTTTACTTGTTAGGTAGTTCTTTTCTTTCTACTTCTCAAGGGCTGGAAGTATTGTTTTCGGTGCTGCTGGATGTCTGTAAACTGATTTGGTGGCTGTGCGGAGGCTCATTTTGAGGGTGTTTCACTGTGTAACAGACTGCGCTGGTAGAGCCTATTTCTTCTGATTTAAAACCTATTTGTGGGATTTACTTGGAGATGGTTATTTGAATTGGAGACCTATATCATTAATTTTAAGACTATTTTGATGTGTGTTAGTGAAGCTGATTAAATTGGAGTCCCATGTTTCCTTTGGCAGCAAACATATTTGGGGCTTTGACTTGAATTTTGATTCGTTGTGTTGACTCCATTAGCTGTAAAAGGTTACTGCATAGTGGGGAGGGGTGTTAATAGTCTGGCCAGGTCTCACCAGCCGATTGATTGCGTGAGCTGAATCAGATTGAGGTGTTAATGTTTTGTCTTCTCAGAAAAGAACTGAAGGGACAGGATCAGCTGTGTTCCAGGACTGCTGCTGTTGTTTTCACAGAGCTCTTGTGGATTTTACTTGGTAGGTTAGTTCTTTTCTTTCTTACTTCTAAGGGCCTAGTAGGTATTGTTTTTTGGTGCTGCTGATGTTTGTAAACTGATTTGGTGGCTGTAAGTGGGGCCTACATTTGTGGGTGTTTCACTGTGTACCAGATTGCGCTGGTAGAGGCCTATTTCTCTGATTTAAACCCTATTTGGTGGGATTTGCTTGAAGATGGTTATTTGAATTGAGAACCCATATCATAATTTCAAGCCTAATTTGATGTGTTGGTAGTGAAGCTGATTAAATTGGACTCCTGTTTCCTTGGCAGCAAACATATTTTGGGGAATTTGACGGAATTTTGATTCCTTCTGCTGACTCCATTAGCTGTAAAGCATTTTACAGTCGGAGAGGGGTGTTAATGGTCTGGCCAGGTCTCTCTCAGCCAATTGATTGGAGGCAGAGCTGAATCAGATTGAGGTGTTAGCTGCTTTGTCTTCTCAGAAAAAACTGGAAGGGGACAGGATCTGTTGTGTTCCAGGACAGTAGCTGCTGCTGTTGTTTTCACTGGGTTCTTGTGGATTTTACTTTGTAGGTTAGTTCTTTTCTTTCTTACTTCTAAGGGGCTAGCAGGGTATTGTTTTTGGTGCTGCTGGATGCTTGTAAACTGATTTGGTGGCTGTAAGTGGGCTCATTTTTGGGTGTTTCACTGTGTAACAGACTGCGCCTGGTAGAGCCTATTTCTTCTGATTAAAACCCATTGGTGGGATTTGCTTGGAGATGGTTATTTGAATTGGAGACCCATATCTGTTAATTTCAAGCCTATTTTGATGTGTTGTTAGTGAAGTTGATTAAATTGAGACCTGTTTCCTTTGACAGCAAACATAGTTTGGGGCTTTGACTTCAATTCTGATTCCTTGTGCTGACTCCATTAGCTGTAAAGGTTACTGCATAGTGGGGAGGGGTGTTAATGGTCTACCAGGTCTCACTCAGCCAAGATGAGGCTGGAGCTGAATCAGATTGAGGTGTTAGCTGCTGTGCTTCTCAAAGAAAGAACTGGAAGGGGACAGGATCAACTGTGTTCCAGGACAGTAGCTGCTGCTGTTGTTTTCACACGTTCTTGTGGATTTTACTTGGTAGGTTAGTTCTTTCTTTCTTACCAAAGGTGCTAGCAGGGTATTGTTTTCGGTGCTGCTGGATATTTGTAAACTGATTTGCTGGCTGTAAGTGGGCTCATTTGTGGGTGTTCACTGTGTAACAGACTGCGCTGGTAGAGGCCTATTTCTTCTGATTTAAAACCTATTTGTGCGATTTGCTTGGAGATTGCTGAATTAAAGACCTATATCTGTTAATTTCAAGCCTATTTTGATGTGTTGTTAGTGAAGCTGATTAAATTGGAGCCCTGTTTTGGCAGCAAAATATATTTTAGGGCTACTGAATTTTGAATCTCCCCTTGCATTCCCTTGTGCTGATCACATTAGCTGTAAAGCTACTGCATAGTGGGGAGGTGTTAATGGTCTGGCCAGGTCTCACTCAGCCAATTGATTGGAGGCAGAGCTGAATCAGATTGAGGTGTGTTAGCTGCTTGGTCCCTCTCAGAAAGAACTGAAGGGACAGGATCCAGTTTTGTTCCAGGACAGTAGCTGCTGCTCGTTATTTTCACAGGGTTCTTGTGGATTTTACTTGTTAGGTTAGTTCTTTTCTTTCTTACTCTAAGGGCTAGCAGGGTATTGTTTTGGTGCTGCTGGATGTTTGTAAACTGATTTGGTGGCTGAGTGGGGCTCACATTTGTGGGTGTTCACTGTGTAACAGACTGCACTGAGAGGTCTATTTTAATACGATTTAAAACCCATTTGGTGGGATTTTGGGAGATGGTTATTTGAATCTTGGAGACCCATATCTGTTAATTTTAAGACTAGTTTTGATGTGTTGTTAGTGAAGCTGGGATTAATTGAAGTCCTGTTTTGGCAGCAAACATATTTTGAGGGCTTTGACTGAATTTTGATTCTCTGATGACTCCATTAAACAGTAAAGGTTACTGCACAGTGGGGAGGGGTAATATGGTCTAGCCAGGTCTCACCTCAGCCGATTGATTGGAGGCAGAGCTGAATCGAAGAGGTGTTAGCTCCTTTGTCTTCTCAGAAAGAACTGGAAGGGACAGGATCAGCTGTGTTCCAGGACAGTAGCTACTGCTGTTGTTTTCTTGAGGTTCTTGTGGATTTTACTAATAGGTTAGTTCTTTCTTTCTTACTTCTAAGGACTAGCAGGGTATTGTTTTTGGTGCTGCTGATGTTTGTAAACTGAATTGGTGGCTGTAAGTGGGCTCATTTTGTGGGTGTTTCACTGTAACAGACTGAGCTGGTAGAGGCCTGATTTCTTCTGATTTAAAACCTATTGCGTGATTTGGTTTGGAGATTGTTATTTGAATTGGAGACCTATATCTGCTAATTTGCCTATTTTGATGTGTTGTTAGTGAAGCTGATTAAATTGGAGTCCTGTTTTGGCAGAAAAAAATATTTTGGGGCTTTGACTTGAATTTTGATTCCTTGTGCTGACTCCATTAGCTGTAAAGGTTACTGCATAGTGGGGGAGGGGTGTTAATGGTCTGGCCAGGTCTCACTCAGCCAATTGATTGGAGGCAGAGCTGAATCAGATTGGGTGTTAGCTGCTTTGTCTTCTCAGAAAGGACTGGAAGGGGACAGGATCAGTTGTGTTCCAGGACAGTTGCTGCTGCTGATGTTTTCACAGGGTTCATGCGGATTTTGCTTGGTAGGTTAGTTCTTTTCTTTCTTACCTTCTAAGGGGCTAGTAGTATTTTTTGGTGCTGCTGGATGCTTGAAAACTGATTTGGTGGCTGTAAGTGGAGCTCATTTTGTGGGTGTTTCACTGTGTAACAGACAAAGCGTAGTAGAGCCTAGCTTCTTCTGATTTAAAACCTATTTGGTGGATTTGCACGGAGATGGTTATTTGAATTGGAGACCTATATCTGTTAATTTTAAGACTATTTTGATGTGTTGTTAGTGAAGCTGATTAAATTGGAGTCCTGTTTACTGACAGCAAACATATTTTGAGGGCTGGACTTGAATTTTGATTCCTTGTGCTGACTCCATTAGCTGTAAAGGTTACCGCATGAACAGTGGGGAGGGGTGTTAATGGTCTGTGCAGGTCTCACTCAGCGATTGATTGGGCAGAGCTGAATCAGATTGAGGTGTTAGCTGCTTTGTCTTCTCTCAGAAAGAACAGGAAGGGACAGGATCAGTTGTGTTCCAGGACTGTAGCTGCTGTCATTGTTTTCACAGGGTCTCTTGGCAGATTTTGCTTAGCAAGGTTAGTTCTTTCTTTCTTACCTAAGGGCTAGCAGGGTATTGTTTTTGGTGCTGCTGGATGTTTGTAAACGACGGCCGCCAAGTAGGGCTCATTTTGTGGGTGTTTACTGTGTAACAGACTGCGCGCCAGAGGCCTGTTTCTTCTGATTTAGAAACATATTTGGTGGGATTTGCAGAATGTTTATTTGAATGGAGACCCTATATCTGTTAATTTCAAGCCTATTTGATGTGTTGTTAGTGAAGCTGATTAAATTAGAGTCCTGTTTCTGACAAGCAAACATATTTTTGGGGCTTTGACTTGAACTCTTGATTCCTTCTGTTGACTCATTAGCTGTAAAGTTACTTCATCAGTGGGAGAGGGCACAACTGATGCTGGCCAGGTCTCACTCAGCCAATTGATTGGAGGCAGAGCTGAATCAGATTGAGGTGTTAGCTGCTTTGTCTTCCAAGAAAACAACTGGAAGGACAGGATCTGTTGTGTTCCAGGACAGTAGCTGCTGCTGTTCTTTTCACAGGGTTCTTGTGGATTTTACTAGGTAGGTTAGTTCTCTTCTTTCTTACTTCAAAGGGGCTAGCAGGGTATTGTTTTTTGTGCTGCTGGATGTTTGTAAACTGATTTGGTGATGTGAGTGGGGCTCATTTTGTGGGTGTTTCATCTGTGCAGACAGGATCATGCAGCTGGTAGAAGCCTATTTCTTCTGATTTAAAACCTATTTGGTGGGATTTGCTTGGAGATGGTTATTTGAATTGGAGACCTATATCTCTTAATTTCAAACCTATTTTGATGTGTTGTTAGTGAAGTTGATTAAATTGAGTCCTGTTTCCTTTGGCAGCAAACACATATTTTGGGGGCTTTGACTTGAATTCAGATTCCTTCTACTGACTTCCATTAGCTGTAAAGGTTACTGCATATAGTGGGGGAGGGGTGTTAATGGTCTGTGCAGGTCTCACTCAGCCAAATGATTGGAGGCAGAGCTGAATCAGATTGAGGTGTTAGCTGCTTTGTCTTCTCAGAAAGAACTGGAAGGGGACAGGATCAGTTGTGTTCCAGGACAGTAGCTGCTGCTGTTGTTTTCACAAGGTTCTTGTGGATTTTGCTTGGTAGGTTAATTATTTTCTTTCTTACTTCTAAGGGGCTAGCAGGGTATTGTTTTTGGTGCTGCTGGATGTTTGTAAACTGATTTGGTGGCTGTAAGTGGGCTCATTTTGGGTGTTTCACTGTGTAACAGACTGGCTGAGTAGAGGCCTATTTCTTCTGATTTAAAACCTATTTGGTGGGATTTGCTTGGAGATGGTTATTTGAATTGGAGACCTATATCTGTTAATTTCAAGCCTATTTTGATGTGTTGTTAGTGAAGCTGATTAAATTGGAGACCTGTTTCCTTTGACAGCAAACATAGTTTGGGGGCTTTGACTTGAATTTTGATTCCTTGTGCTGACTCCATTAGCTGTAAAGGTTACTGCATAGTGGGGGAGGGGTGTTAATGGTCTGGCCAGGTCTCACTCAGCCAATTGATTGGAGGCTGAGCTGAATCAGATTGAGGTGTTAGCTGCTTTGTCTTCTCAGAAAGAACTGGAAGGGGACAGGATCAACTGTGTTCCAGACAGTAGCTGCTGCTGTTGTTTTCACAGGGTTCTTGTGGATTTTACTTGGTAGGTTAGTTCTTTTCTTTCTTACTTCAAAGGTGCTAGCAGGGTATTGTTTTTGGTGCTGCTGGATGTTTGTAAACTGATTTGGTGGCTGTAAGTGGGGCTCATTTTGTGGGTGTTTCACAGTGTAACAGCCTGCACTGGTAGAGGCCTATTTCTTCTGATTTAAAACCTATTTGGTGGGATTTGCTTGGAGATTGTTATTTGAATTGGAGACCTATATCTGTTAATTTCTAGCCTATTTTGATGTGTTGTTAGTGAAGCTGATTAAATTGGAGTCCTGTTTCTTTGCAGCAAACATATTTTAGAGAACTTTGACTTGAATTTTGATTCCTTTGCTGAGCTCCATTAACTGTAAAGGTTACTGCATAGTGGGGGGAGGGGTGTTAATGGTCTGGCCAGGTCTCACTCAGCCAATTGATTGGAGCAGAGCTGAATCAGATTGAGGTGATAGCTGCTTTGTCTTCTCAGAAAAAGAACTGGAAGGGACAGGATCAGTTGTGTTCAGGACAGTAGCTGCTGCAATTGTTTTCACAGGGTTCTTGCAGTTTTGCTTGGTAAAGTTAGTTCTTTCTTTCTTACTTCTAGGGCTAGCAGAAGTATTGTTTTGGTGCTGCTGGATGTTTTGTAAACTGATTTGGTGGCTGTAAGTGGGCTCATTTTGTGGGTGTTTCACTGTGTAACAGACTACGCTTGGTAGAGGCCTGTTTCTTCTGATTTAGAACCTATTTGCTGGGATTTGCTTTGGAGATGGTTATTTGAATTGGAGACCTATATCTGTTAATTTCAAGCCTATTTTGATGTGTTGTTAGTAGAAGCTGATTAAATTGAGAGTCCTGCTTTTGGCAGCAAACATATTTTGGAAAGCTTTGACTTGAATTTTGATTCCTTGTGCTTCAGCTCCATTAGCTGTAAAGTTACTGCATAGTGGGAAGGGGTGTTAATGGTCTGGCCAGTGTCTCACTCAGCCAATTGATTGGAAGCCAGGGGCATGAATCAGATTGAAGTGTTAGCTGCTTTGTCTTCTCCAGAAAGAACTGGAGGGACAGGATCAATTTTGTTCCAGGACAGTAGCTGCTGCTGTTGTTTTCACAGGGTTCTTGTGGATTTTACTTGTTAGGTTAGTTCTTTTCTTTCTTACTTAACTGGACTGGCAGGGAATTGTTTTGGTGCTGCTGGATGTTTGTAAACTGATTTGGTGGCTGTAAGTGGGGCTCATTTGTGGGTGTTTACTGTGCTAACAGACTGCGCTGGTGAGAGCCTATTTCTTCTGATTTAAAACCTATTTGGTGGATTTGCCGGAGATGGTTATTTGAATTGGAGACCTATATCTGTTAATTTTAAGCCTATTTGATGTGTTGTTAAGTGAAGCTGATTAAATTGGAGTCCTGTTTCCTTTGGCAGCAAACATATTTTGGGGGCTTTGACTTGAATTTTGATTCCTTCTGCTGACTCCATTAGCTGTAAAGGTTACTGCATAGTGGGAGAGGGGTGTTAATGGTCTGGCCAGGTCTCACTCAGCCAATTGATAGGAGGCAGAGCTGAATCAGATTGAGGTGTTAGCTGCTTTGTCTTCTCAGAAAGAACTGGAAGGGGACAGGATCAGTTGTGTTCCAGGACAGTAGCTACTGCTGTTGTTTTCACAAGGTTCTTGTGGATTTTGCTTGGTAGGTTAGTTCTTTTCTTTCTTACTTCTAAGGGGCTAACAGGGTATTGTTTTTGGTGCTGCTGGATGTTTGTAAACTGATTTGGTGGATGTAAGTGGGCTCATTTTGTGGGTGTTTCACTGTGTAACAGACTGCGCTGGTAGAGGCCTATTTCTTCTGATTTAAAACCTATTTGGTGGGATTTACTTGGAGATGGTTATTTGAATTGGAGACCTATATCTGTTAATTTCAAGCCTATTTTGATGTGTTGTTAGTGAAGCTGATTAAATTGGAGTCCTGTTTCCTTTGGCAGCAAACATATTTTGGGGGCTTTGACTTGAATTTTGATTCCTTCTGCTGACTCCATTAGCTGTAAAGGTTACTGCATAGTGGGGGAGGGGTGTTAATGGTCTGGCCAGGTCTCACTCAGCCAATTGATTGGAGGCAGAGCTGAATCAGATTGAGGTGTTAGCTGCTTTGTCTTCTCAGAAAGAACTGGAAGGACAGGATCAGCTGTGTTCCAGGACAGTAGCTGCTGCTGTTGTTTTCACAGGGTTCTTTTGGATTTTACTTGGTAGGTTAGTTCTTTTCTTTCTTACTTCTAAGGGGCTAGCAGGGTATTGTTTTTGGTGCTGCTGGATGTTTGTAAACTGATTTGGTGGCTGTAAGTGGGGCCCATTTTGTGGGTGTTTCACTGTGTAACAGACTGCGCTGGTAGAGGCCTATTTCTTCTGATTTAAAACCTATTTGGTGGGATTTGCTTGGAGATGGTTATTTGAATTGGAGACCTATATCTGTTAATTTCAAGCCTATTTTGATGTGTTGTTAGTGAAGCTGATTAAATTGAGTCCTGTTTCTTGGCAGAAAACATATTTTGGGGGCTTTGACTTGAATTTTGATTCCTTGTGCTGACTCCATTAGCTGTAAAGGTTACTGCATAGTGGGGGAGGGGTGTTAATGGTCTGGCCAGGTCTCTCTCAGCCAATTGATTGGAGGCAGAGCTGAATCAGATTGAAGTGTTAGCTGCTTTGTCTTCTCAGAAAGAACTGGAAGGGGACAGGATCAATTGTGTTCCAGGACAGTAGCTGCTGCTGTTGTTTTCACAGGGTTCTTGTGGATTTTACTTGGTAGGTTAGTTCTTTTCTTTCTTACTTCTAAGGGGCTAGCAGGGTATTGTTTTTGGTGCTGCTGGATGTTTGTAAACTGATTTGGTGGCTGTAAGTGGGGCTCATTTTGTGGGTGTTTCACTGTGTAACAGACTGCGCTGGTAGAGGCCTATTTCTTCTGATTTAAAGCCTATTTGGTGGGATTTGCTTGGAGATGGTTATTTGAATTGGAGACCTATATCTGTTAATTTCAAGCCTATTTTATATGTGTTGTTAGTGAAGCTGATTAAATTGGAGTCCTGTTTCTTTGGCAGCAAACATATTTTGGGGGCTTTTACTTGAATTTTGATTCCTTCTGCTGACTCCATTAGCTATAAAGGTTACTGCATAGTGGGGGAGGGGTGTTAATGGTCTGGCCAGGTCTCACTCAGCCAATTGATTGGAGGCAGAGCTGAATCAGATTGAGGTGTTAGCTGCTTTGTCTTCTCAGAAAGAACTGGAAGGGGACAGGATCAGTTTTGTTCCAGGACAGTTGCTGCTGCTGTTGTTTTCATAGGGTTCTTGTGGATTTTACTTGTTAGGTTAGTTCTTTTCTTTCTTACTTCTAAGGGGCTAGCAGGGTATGGTTTTTGGTGCTGCTGGATGTTTGTAAACTGATTTCTTGGCTGTAAGTGGGGCTCATTTTGTGGGTGTTTCACTGTGTAACAGACTGCGCTGGTAGAGGCCTATTTCTTCTGATTTAAAACCTATTTGGTGGGATTTGCCTGGAAATGGTTATTTGAATTGGAGACCTATATCTGTTAATTTCAAGCCTATTTTGATGTGTTGTTAGTGAAGCTGATTAAATTGGAGTCCTTTTTCCTTTGGCAGCAAACATATTTTGGGGGCTTTGACTTGAATTTTGATTCCTTGTGCTGACTCCATTAGCTGTAAAGGTTACTGCATAGTGGGGGAGGGGTGTTAATGGTCTGGCCAGGTCTCACTCAGCCAATTGATTGGAGGCAGAGCTGAATCAGATTGAGGTGTTAGCTGCTTTGTCTTCTCAGAAAGAACTGGAAGGGGACAGGATCAGCTGTGTTCCAGGACAGTAGCTGCTGCTGTTGTTTTCACAGGGTTCTTGTGGATTTTACTTGGTAGGTTAGTTCTTTTCTTTCTTACTTCTAAGGGGCTAGCAGGGTATTGTTTTTGGTGCTGCTGGATGTTTGTAAACTGATTTGGTGGCTGTAAGTGGGGCTCATTTTGTGGGTGTTTCACTGTGTAACAGACTGCGCTGGTAGAGGCCTATTTCTTCTGATTTAAAACCTATTTGGTGGGATTTGCTTGGAGATGGTTATTTGAATTGGAGACCTATAAATTTCAAGCCTATTTTGATGTGTTGTTAGTGAAGCTGATTAAATTGGAGTCCTGTTTCCTTTGGCAGCAAACATATTTTGGGGGCTTTGACTTGAATTTTGATTCCTTCTGCTGACTCCATTAGCTGTAAAGGTTACTGCATAGTGGGGGAGAGGTGTTAATGGTCTGGCCAGGTCTCACTCAGCCAATTGATTGGAGGCAGAGCTGAATCAGATTGAGGTGTTAGCTGCTTTGTCGTCTCAGAAAGAACTGGAAGGGGACAGGGTCATTTGTGTTCCAGGACAGTAGCTGCTGCTGTTGTTTTCACAAGGTTCTTGTGGATTTTGCTTGGTAGGTTAGTTCTTTTCTTTCTTACTTCTAAGGGGCTAGCAGGGTATTGTTTTTGGTGCTGCTGGATGTTTGTAAATTGATTTGGTGGCTGTAAGTGGGCTCATTTTGTGGGTGTTTCACTGTGTAACAGACTGCGCTGGTAGAGGCCTATTTCTTCTGATTTAAAACCTATTTGGTGGGATTTGCTTGGAGATGGTTATTTGAATTGGAGACCTATATCTGTTAATTTCAAGCCTATTTTGATGTGTTGTTAGTGAAGCTGATTAAATTGAAGTCCTGTTTCTGTCAGCAGAAACATATTTTGGGGGCTCTGACTTGAATTTTGATTTCTTGTGCTGACTCCATTAGCTGTAAAGGTTACTGCATAGTGGGGGAGGGGTTTTAATGGTCTGGCCAGGTCTCACTCAGCCAATTGATTGGAGGCAGAGCTGAATCAGATTGAGGTGTTAGCTGCTTTGTCTTCTCAGAAAGAACTGGAAGGGGACAGGATCAGTTGTGTTCCAGGACAGTAGCTGCTGCTGTTGTTTTCACAGGGTTCTTGTGGATTTTACTTGGTAGGTTAGTTCTTTTCTTTCTTACTTCTAAGGGTCTAGCAGGGTATTGTTTTTGGTGTTGCTGGATGTTTGTAAACTGATTTGGTGGCTGTAAGTGGGGCTCATTTTGTGGGTGTTTCACTGTGTAACAGACTGCGCTGGTAGAGGCCTATTTCTTTTGATTTAAAACCTATTTGGTGGGATTTGCTTGGGCCTGGTTCTTTGGCTGCTGGGCTTGGAGGGGAGACACAGGGATGATACACTCTCTCTCCGAGTCATGTATCTGCCTAAGACCACCCTCCCCACCCCCCCCTCCCAGAAGTCTGCAAATTTATAGGGGAACACTTGCCCTGCAATTGAGGAAAAGACTGCAGGTGCAGCTCATGTAGTTCTAGCCACCGGGTAGGATTTAAAGGCTGGGAGAGAGGAGCTTTGGGAGTTGTTCATTTCCCTTATAAGTTTAATGTGTTGTACTGCACCTAGTATAGGGTTAATGGTGTACAGTGGGACTGTCTGTAAGATTAGTGGGTGACCTGATGAGGCAGTAGGGGTATCTTGTACTAGAGAAACTGGTGGCTCACCAAGGAAACCTATTTGGAAGAGGATGGAACCACACATCATTAGGGACTGGCATCTTTGGGAGGGTGGTGGGTAAAGACAGGGTGTGAGCAGCCATGATACTGGACTGGGCTTGGAAGTTCGGTGGGTTGCCCAGTGTGCTACCAGCCAGCACAGCTTAGAGAGGAGGTTGCGGGATCAGGAGAAAGCTGGGGAAGGGGGGTGGTATGGTTGGGGAAGGGGCTTGGAATCTCCACAGGGTTGCACCAAGCACTTGGGGTGGGGGCATAGGGAAAGGAGTGCAGGAGAATACTCAGGGGTCACATAGGGAACCTGGCAGAGGGGGTCCAAAAGGACACTACCAAGGAAGCAGGCAGGAAACTGGGGGCCCTCACAAAGGGGGGACAGAGGGACAACATTCTCAGGGAAGTAGGCAGATGGCCAGGGCTGGACAGAAGGAAGCAAGGCGGGGAGGTGGATCAGACCTTACACTCAGTAACCACTTTAATTCTCTTCTTCTGCTCAAGGATGAGGGGGGTGATGTAGCCATGACAGGGGTAGTTAGAGATGGAAAGGGAGTGGGAGGCAGGAGGCAGGGGCCAGATAGCAGGAAGAACAGGGGGGACCTGGAATGCAGGAGAATGGGGAGCAGTGAATCAGAGCAGGAGGGCAGGGGAAGAGGGAGGAAAGTGCAAGGAGAAGAACCAGTTGGGAGAGAAAGGTAAAGGAGAAGGACCAGAAGTACAAGGAGGATTCAGTAAAGGATGCTGAGGGTTTAGGCCAGGAGCACGACTACCAAGGAGGAACTAAATGGAACAGGAAGGAAGGGAGGATGAGCCAGGCTAGTTTAGCAGATGGGGAGAAGGACCAGTTCCGAGCAGTGAGGGGGATAGCAAGGCACAGAAGGATACTCAGGAGGAGGAGAGGCATAGGATTGAGGGAGGTGGCCATGGTAAATAAGGAGGGGTGGCATGTGGCACCCAGAAAGGGGAGGAACACGGAGCCAGCTGGGTGGAGGGGCCTGTAGAAAGGATGAGGGACATGGAAGGGGAATGGAGGAAAGGAGTGGTCAGAGTGCTCCTGCTGGGGGATTCTATGATCAGGGGTATCAAATGGGATAGGGAGGGAGAAGCCTGGCCAGTTAGAACAAGATGCTTCCCTGGACTAACGTGCACAGGGCTAAGCATGAGGTATATCAGCTGGCAAAGGATTGTGGGGGTTCCCCAGACATACTGGTCCACCTGGGTACAAATGACATTGAGGGAAATAGCGAGCTAGAGATACAGGCAAGATTCAGGGAGCTCGCCAGGGTCTGTCATGACATAGGATGCACAGTTTCCTTCTCAGAAATCCTGCCAGTGCCAAGGGCTAGTGGGGAACACAAAAGGAAAATTAGGGAGATAAACCAGTGGCTCAGGGAGTGGTGTGAGGCCAGAGGGTATGGGTTGATGGGGGATTGGGGGGAGACCTGGGAGGATAAGGAGCAGTAAGCTAGAGATAGACTACATCTCAATTTGGAGGGGAGGGGAATCCTTAAGTTGAAAATAGAGGGGTTCATTGGTGAAAAGTGGAGTTTAAACTTGTGAAGGGGGGTGGGATGGGAGAAAAGGCTGTCAAGGGGTGCGATAAAGGAGGGACTCTGTCTCCACCCCTGGGGACCAGGAGGATTGCAAGAAAAGGCCAACTGGCAAAGTGCAGACCAGGGAAAACAGAATCCCATGGGAACATGAGCAGGGAAATGGAACTATAGGGAAAGGGTGAAGGTAGTCCTGCTAAATGCCAGGAGCTTGGGAAATAAAATGCCTGAGCTCCAGGCGATGCTAACTGAGGGAGCAGTGGATGTGGCAGCGGTCACTGAGACTTGGGCCACTGCAAGACATGACTGGGACCTGAACCTGGAGGATACACTATGTTCTGGAAGGACAGGGAGAAGGAAGGAGAGGAGGTAGCAATGATAGTCAAAACTGCATTGGCATAGGGGAGTAGAGGAGGCAGAGGGAACCGTGGGCGATTTGGGTCACCTTGATAACAAGGGGGGCAAGAGAGTAAAATAGGAGTGGTGTATAGACCCCTGCCCTGGCGGAGGAGCTGGAGGACAGTCTGGTGGCAGATGTTAGAGAAACTGCAGACTGGGCAGAGGAACGCGTGGTAGTGTTGGGGACTAAACATGCCAGGAACAGACTGGGAGACTATGACATCCTCTGTGACCAGGAACAGGAGGTTGTTGGATGTCTTTCAAGGCGTTCCTAACTCAGCAGGTGAGGGAACCGACCAGGAGGCAACGGGTACTGGATGTGGTCCTGGCAGACAGTGACCAGATTGGGGCCTGGAGGTAAGGGACCCATTGGCGGGAGTGACCATGCCACGGTCTGGTTCTGCCTGGACCTAGGAGGGGTAGAAGGCTGCACAAAGACGGAAGTAACCGACTTCAGGGGGGTGGATTTTAAGGAAATGGGAAGGATCCTTAAGGAGCATTTGGATGGGATTGGGTCGGACATGGACGCTGATAGTAGGTGGGAAATCATCAGGAGAGGGGTGCAGGATGCTACCAGCACCTGTGCAAGAGTAAGACGAAAATGCGGTAGGGCCCAAAAACCCTTTTGGTGGACCAGAGGTCCAGGAGGTGGTGCGGGGAAAGAAAGCAGCCTATAAGCAATTCAAGTGCTCAAGGAGTGAAAGGGATCGAGGGGAGTACGAGCTGATGGCTAGAAGGGCCACTAGAGTGGTGAGGCAGCTAAGGCAAGGAAGGAGCAGAACCTGGCTAGGGAAATAGGAGAGGAACAAGGGTTCTTTAGATACATTGGGGAAAAACGAAGGGTGAAGGGGCAGATTAGCAGGATTAAATCAGGGGAGAGATGGGCACAAGACCCGGGGGAGCAGGCTGAGGTACTAAATGAGTACTTCACCTCAGTTTTTACCAGGGAAAATGGGGGTGCTGCATCATACATGGGAGGAGACAGAGATACTGAGGAGGGGGACCCTTACCGATCGGCAGGTCTGGGGAGAGGGGGAGGCATCACTGGCAGGTGGGGGGAGGGCTAAGCAGGGAGAAGGGGTACCAGAAGTGGAAATCACAGCAGAGAGTGTGAGGGAAGCCCTCAGCTCCCTTAAGATGGAGAAAGCACCAGGGCCGGATAAATTACATCCCAGAGTGTTGAAGGAACTTGCAGATGTCCTGGCAAAACCCCTGGCAGAGCTTTTCACCATCTCTCTGAGGACAGGGTGGGTGCCCCAAGACTGGAAGGTGGCACATATAGTGCCTATCCACAAGGGGGGATCAAGGGAGGTGGCAGGGAACTACAGGCCTGTCAGCCTGACCTCGGTGGTGGGCAAGGTGATGGAGGGCATTGTCAAGGAGAGGCTGGGGGACCTGGATAAGTCAGGGTGCCTGGACAATAGACAGCATGGATTCATCCCAGGGAAATCATGTCAGACAAACCTGGTGGAGTTCTATGACTGGGTGACAAGTGCCTTGGACCTGGGTAGACCAGTGGATGTCCTCTTTCTAGACTTCAGCAAGGCATTTGACTCTGTTCCTCACATGGGCCTGTTGGATAAGCTGGGAGAAATGGGGTGGGGAACCAGATGATCAGATGGATAGGTAATTGGCTCCAGGACTGGACCCAGAGGGTCGAGTTGGTGGGATAGTCTCATCCCAAGGAGGGTCATTAGTGGGTCCCACAGGATCAGTCCTTGGGCCCCTTCTGTTCAACGCCCACAATATCTGACATAAGGACAGGAATCAGGAGTGAGATGAGTCTCTTTGCGGATGACTGAAACTGGGGGCAGTGGTGGATGGGGAGGAGGGAGGGTGGCCTACAGGGGGACCTGGAGGCTCTGGAAAGATGGTCTAGAAAGTGGAAGCTGAGGTTCAATGCAGGGAAATGCAAGGTACTCCACTAGCTAGAAACCCAGGTCAAGTGTACACCCTGGGAAATGCTACAAGTCTCGATATTGAGAGGGACCTGGGGTGGTGGTGGATGTCAAGATGAACAACTCTGAGACTTGTAGGAGGCAGCAGCCAAGGTCAACAGGATGCTGGGATGCATCGCTAGGGGATCACCTCCAGAAGGAGGAAGTGATACTCCTCTGTATAACTGCTTGGTGAGGCCACACCTGAGTACGCGTGCAGTTTTGGAGGCCACACTTAAGAGGGACATTAACCTCCTGGAGAGGGTCCAGAGGAGGGCAACCAAAATGATTTGGGGCTTGGGAGACAGGACCTATGAGGAGAGGCTCAAGAGCTAAATATGTACACATTGGAAGAGAGAAGGGACAGAGGGACATGATAGAGGTCTTCAGGTACATGAAGAGGGTAAATAGGGAGGAACAGTCGGGTGCTTCAAGGAAGGAGGAAGGGGCCACTAGAGGGCATGGCTGGAAGCTGGAGGGGGAAGATTCAGGGAGAAAGGAGGTGCTACTTCACTGAGAGGGTGGTGGAGCCATGGAATGCACTATGTAGGGCTGGTGGAGGCAGAGACAATGGAGGGGTTCAAGAGGGGTGGGACAGGTACAGGGAAGGGTTCTGGAAGAAAAATCCAATGCAGCAAGAATATCCGGAACTGAGAAGGGAGAAGCCAGAGAAGGCGAGGGGGACAGCAAGGTCAGCACCCAGGTTGGGGACTGACCAAGCGAGCAGACACGAAAGACCATTAGGCCTATTCTGCTGGCATTTTAGTATGTTAGTATGTTAGTAACTGACTTGCTCCCACTGAACCAGTTCTCCCCCTGCTGCAGCTGCATGGTTCTCGGATTGCTTGTCCAACAGGATGCAGAAGGTTAAGTGTGGCAATGCATACTCCAGGATTCTGTCTTTGAAAACAGGGGTACCTCAGGGATCAACTTTGGGCCCACTGTTGTTTAGCTTATTTGTAAATAATCTCCCTGAAATCTATGATTGCTCCAAAACAATCTTGTAAGCTGACGATACCATTATTTTTTTCTAAACATCAGGACTTGGCAACCTTAGAGAAACATCTACAGTCTAATTTTGCCAAAGTCTGTAATTGTTTTTCAGTAACTATAGAGAATACTGGATGGGCAGCTATGCACAACCAGTGTGTTCTGCCACAGAGGGGTTTTGATTCCCTCTGACCTCAAGAGCGAAGCTCTAGAGGTCCATGGGAATCAGAACACCGAGGTGACAGAACACACACTGGTTATGCATAAAGTTGCTGATCTTGTATTTTTTAGAGTGTATAGCATTATGTGAAATGTGGGCATTGTTTGTTTTTTTTTTCTTTCACAATGAAACTGACTTGGGAAGTCTCTAGAGGTTCTAGAATGCAGTTCTACCACATAATTGGATAGATAAAAACTAACTATGTGGCAGCATTCCAAGTTGTTCTACTACAGTAGTGACATCACTACTGCAGCAGAAGAACATAATGATGTTACTACTGCAGCAGAACAAGCATATTCCAGGCATGGAATTCCATGCATAACAGCAATCCACTATACACTATATAGAGGATAATGTATGGTCATCGATGGTTAACTGGTTTATAATAACTGGCTTCCCCCCTTTTTTCCCATAGGGAAACCAATGCGTAATTTGCCATTATAAAGGATCGTTTATAATGGCAAACACGCGCATGGTTTCCTCACTGTGCACATGCCCACGGAGCAGCTCGACTATTCCCAACCACTCGCCACTTCTGTGTTCCCAAAAATAGTACCGCCAGAAGAACTCAGTGATAAGATCTATTGGGCTCATCAGCAGGCTTAATAAGGCTTATTCTGAAAGATGTTGAAGACACTCAGGCAGAGGTAAGCCATTTTTGAAAGACACTAACGGATTCCCATTTCTGCACCATACTGACACTAAGCCAAACCATGGCTGGACTACACTGTCTTTATTTTATATAATTGCTGAGATGAAATAGGGAAACCCAGCAATTATGTAAAATAAAATATGGGTTAGTGTGTTTAAACTTGCAGTTTGCACACACCCTAGGGGTTAGATGCTGACATAAACCCCTCGTAACCCCTCGTGTGTGTGTAAACTTCACGTTACACACACTAACGCATACTTTATTCTCTATGTTAACCATCAAGAAGTTGCCAGGGCAACCATGTAAACCTCGAGAGCGAAGCTCGAGAGGTTTACGTCGCCATGGCAGCCACGAGATAGGTTAAAAAAACAGTTAACCATTGATGTACCATACATTATATTTTATAGTGTATGGTACCATTTAGGTTTTTTTGAAAAGAAAGCAGTTCCTTACTGCAGTTTTTTGTATGTCACCGCTGCTCTGCCCTCACTGCCGTGGCCATTTCAAGGCTGTCTGATCCAGTTGTGTGCATGCCCAAATTGTTCCCGGTTGTTAACCCATTGATGTGATGTACCATCGATGGGTTAACAACATTGTGATGTCACATCGATGGTAAAACGTTGTTATAAAAAAGTTAGGTTTCTACCTGTAACAACATTCTACCATACATTATAATCTAATAATATATGGACAGTGTCTATTAACCTGTTTTCAATCAGTTTATAACCTGATAATCCCATCGTTATGAAATCGGTATGCTGTAAACCTTGCTTAACTATGTCATAATGATGGGATTACAAGAGAGAATGTCACCAACTGTCAAAATTATTGAAAAGAAAAGGTGATCTGCTGCTTGGAAATTCATTCAAAACACACACATTCCATGCAGATGGTTACAGACCCATTGCAGTATAAATCGCAATGGCTAATTTCAGCACTTCGGTTGCTCAACATTCAAACCATGAGGCATTCATAACCAAGCAGGAGAACAAACGCACATTGAAAAAAACTTTTTTTCCCCCCCCCAAAGTGGCTAGTTTTTCCATACACTATAAAAATACAATGCCTGAATGACAGTGGTCAACCACGGATGTAATCACCTCTCATGGTTACCATGATAACTGTAAACCTCTTGAGCTGCGCTCTCGAGGACTACTTGGTTGTTCTGGCAACTGATTGATGTGATTACATCGTGGTTAACCACTGTTACTCAGGCATTATCCTCTATGTTATTAATAGTAAAAAGATTACAACAGTGTTGTTTGGGGCAAGCATACAGTAAAGGGGGACCCAGAGTTGTGCACCACCACACCTACGGGGGTATGATTGAGCAGGTCCAGAAATTTAAGTACTTGGGTAAAATTCTTGATCCTGCCCTTTCTTACTCTCCACATGTTGATTCCAGTGTTAAGTGTGTTAACCAATGATTTGGTTTACTGTATAGAAACAAGTATAATTTTACCAATGATGTAAAAAAATGTTTAGTGGAGCATTTCATACTGTCTATAATTGATTATTGCTCAGTCGTTTATTCTGCTGCCAACTGTTCTGTGTTCGAGAACATTTCAGTAATTTTCAACCATGCATGTATTGTAGATTTCTCTGAATGCAAAACTTGACATGCATAGATGTGATTTATATTCTGCAACTGGGTGGTTACCTTTTTACTTAGAGTACCTTTAGAACTGGCACTTTACTTTAAAAAAAAAAAATCACAGGTGAGACTTTTGCCCACTGGAGTTATTGATTTTTTTTAACCTGATGCAACTAGACCTATGATTAATAACAAATGTCAAATACCTTTAGAAAATTTGTTGTAGGCCAACAATTATTTACTAGTGGATCTATCAATATTTGGGGAGCATGCTTTTAAAAACCATGTCATATCATCAGAACAAGCTTATTTGTAAATGCCTTTAACCTTTGGAAGTCAGTTACTATCATTGTTTTTTTCTATGTTATTTTATTAGGCATTTTGTAATGCGCACTGTTTTGTTTGTAATGTTTTTTTTTTACTTGGACACCTTTGAAAAAGAGCTATTTAGCCCAAGGGTTTTACAAATACAATAAAAATGAAATAAATGGAAATGAAATTTTAATGAAAATGAGTAAGCACCAAGGCAACCCAGATCTGTCTCAAGTCCAAGTGAAAGCATGTGTCCCCCAGAGCCCAGAGCTCCTGTCATAGTGATGGTAAAACAGTCATAAGGATAGGATATACTATCAGTGCCCCCAAGAGAAAGACAATGATGGGGGGGGGGTTGTAAGAGGCCACCCTCCCGTCCATCCCTGCAGCTTCCTCAGGTATTGCAAGCTCCAAAGGGTGGGGAGATGCAGGATTGGAGGCCAGCAGATCTGGGGGGGGGGAGTGAAGAAGCTGTGAGATCAACTATGATGATGGTACTGGATCTGAAAACAGAGTCCTGTGATGGCCACACCTTGGAGATAGTAGAAGGACTGAGTTCTGAGACCAAGATGCCAGCTGTGAAAAAGATAGCGGAGCTCCTGAAGGGTACAACACTCTGCAGTAACGCAGTTAGAGACTAGGTAAGGGGTAATGATCACATAGCTAGAAAGGAAGCAAACGCACCAACACCTTTATAGGGGAAAGCTAAGAGAGGGAGAGAGAGATTCTCTACCCCCACAACCACCTAAGGTTCAAGATCTTGTGAGAAAGGGGCATGTTACTCCATATGTGCAACTGTGAACATTACCTTTGATATGTGACTCTCCTTCACCCTACACGTGGACCAAGTTGTTAGGGTCGTCAATGCCAGAATCAGACTTTTATATAAACACCGGCATAATATGACCCCTGACGCACTTTCTCAAGCTGTAAAAAGTTCTATCCTCTCCATCATTGATTATGGACTCGTAGTGTATAGTGCAGCTATTAACACAACTCTTAAAAGAGTCAGGACGTCCTTAAATAAAGCCTGTAGGCTAATCACTGGGGCACACAGACTGATGCACACGAGCGATCTATATGCCCAGACCAAGTGGCTAGACCTCCAAGAAAGGGTGAAATACCAGATCTGCCTCCTTGGGGAAAAAAACTCACTTCGGGTTAATCCCAGCAGCAATCCAAAATCTCTTCTACCCAGCCATCAACCTGCACGGGACTAGAGGTATGACTAGAAAATCCCTTCATGTCCTCTTCTGCTATATTCACAAGGGCAACATTCTTTTGCCTACAGAGCACCCTGTTGGCTTAGTGATCTCCCTCATGACATAACTAATGAGCCTAAAATAGGACCATTTAAGAAAAAACTCCTCCAACATCTTGCCTCCCTAAGTAGCTGCGATTGTCAAACCTAGCTGATGCACTCATCCTGTCCTTTCCCTCCCTGTGTTCCTAGCTACCTTCCCCACATCCCAGTCTCCTCTACCCCCTATCTCCCTGCCTGACAAAGCCAACCCTGGCTGCCGCCTCTACATGCTGTTGATATTGCATGGAAATGGTATCTGCCTAAATGTTTAATATAGTGTTGCATTCTACTATGTACTTCAGATTTGTATTCAACTTATATATATTATCAAGAACTCTAATCTTTATGTATATAACTGTGTATTCTAATAGTCTGTTATGTATATGTACAGTGAGCGCCACGTAATAAGGACGTGGATAATGCGGACAATTGCTTTCCATGGGCAAAATCTTGCTACCAAATCCAAAACATGCCATTGTAGTGTTACTTTTTACTGATACCTCGGACACTGAATTGTCAGAAACTGCAAGAAATCACACACTGAATCACACACTGTCATGTCAACTGAGTTAATTACTCAATGCTGTCAGTGTTGATCAGTATTCTTTATAAATAGCCAAGTCAATCAGCCATCCATTAACACCCATTAACACCTTGCAATGGCTTCCTGTCGATGACCTGGCTTCCCACTTGCTCGTAAAGTTGAGCTGCTCCGTCAGATAGAGACATTACCAAAGTGTAGCATGCAAGACATTGCCCAGCATATTGGAATCCCTAAATCAACTGTTTCAGACCTGCTGAAACAGAAGGAAAGCATTCTACAGCAGAGGCATTCGAACCGGAACCCAGAAAGGAAACAGAAAAGGGATGGTAAGGACCATGAGATCGTGAAAGGTTTGCTACTCTGGTTCACAGATGTCAGAAGCCGTGATGCCATGGTCAGTGGTCCGCTGCTAATGGACAAAGCTAAGCAGCTTGCTGTTGCCTTAGGGAAACCTGATTTCACCCCAACAGATGGCTGGCTCCAAAGGTGGAAGACCTGTAATAACATCTGCTTTCGCCACGCACATGGCGAAAAGCAAAATGTGGATGACATTGGAGCCAGCAACTGTGTTAGAGATGTGTTGCCTGGTTTGCTTTCAGGCTACAGTCCGTCCGATATTTATAATGTGGATGAGAAATGGCCTGTTTTTCAGGTGTGTGGGCCAGGGGACAATGTCATTTAGGAGCACAGCACCTATGGGTCAATAAAAGGCTAAAGAACGTGTCTCTGTGACGGCCTGCTGCAACATGGCAGGAACAGACAAAATGCAGCTGCTGGTGGTTGGAAAGTCTGCTCAGCCACGTTGTTTTTGTGGTGTAGCTCACTTACCAGTCATCTCTAAAAATAACAGAACCTCATGGATGAGTGGTGAGATCTTTACAGAGTGGGTTAGGGAGTGGGACCGTAGGGTTAGAGACAGAAAGATTACACTTCTGCTCGACAACTTCTCTGGTTTATCCCGATGTTCGAGGATTGCGGAACATCAAGCTAGTGTTCCTACCCCCTAACACCACTTTAATCATCCAGCCACTTGACCAGGGGATAATCTACTTGATGAAATGCCATTACGTCCGTGAGATGTGTTCCAGAGTGATCTCAGAACTTGAAGCTGGTGTGGAGCTGACCGCCATTGAATGTGTAAAAAGAATCCCTTCTGGATGCGGTTATGCTTCTGCAGACAGCTTGGAATTCCGTGTCAGAGCTAACCATCAAGAATTGCTGGCAAAAGGGAGGATTTTCAACTGGCAAACCCACAGCATCACCCAGTGAAACAGAACCCCCCAATGATAATGTGGAAGACCCTGTCCCAGCACCAGAAGGGCTGACTGATGAGGACTTTTGATGCACTGTCCTGACTTGGAGAAAACGAGACAGAACCAGATCAGGAGATGGACGATGTGGCTCATGTTATCTCTATGCTTCAACCATCTGAAACTGTGGAGTCTGCTGGCGCAGAAGATGATGGTGAGGAGGAAGAAAAAGAAAATCCCACTGTGTCAGCAAGTGAGGTTAGGCAGGCACTGCTTGTTTTACGTCTGGCCATGTCACAACAGGCAGACATCATGACAGACTGGGATCTCCTGTACTTTCTTATGATGTGGAACCTTTGTAAACAAGCTTCTAGCTCAAACGTATTACTCCAACACAGACAATAAATAAATAAATAAATACACCTTGAGTGAAAGCTTTGAGAGAGGCTGAGGCTCCTTATATCAACAGGGTACAGGGAGATGCTAGAATCACCATCCCAGCATTCTGCAACTGCAGCCACCCAGACTGCCCTAGGTTCTGAAGCAGCGTGGTGGGAGAAGACACAACCTGTATACCAGACCCTCAGAGCAACTCTGCTCCAGTACACTCCACAGCCACATTTATCCCCTCTGCCTGAGAACAGCTTGGCGGTTGTGAATGCCAGTGGAAGCTATGTGACACCTTCCCCCATTGTGCCTTGCCAGCAGTAGTGTGAAACACCAGACAACATAGCTTGAGGTGCACTCATGTCCCACTATACAGTGAAAGCTTAAGCCAAAGGAGGCAACACAGGAGTTTCAGATTAGGTCATGACTATTTACCAACCCAGGCATAATCAGAGGGAAATTAATTATTTATTTATTTAGTTTTTGTTTACCAGGTAAGCACACTATACGAGAATTGCCTGGAGGGAGGCCATCCCTCATACCACACTAAAATCCCACAGTAAGGGTCATATACTTATCATGATAGATAGACAGAATCTTTATTTTTATACAGGTAAGCATATCATTAGGGAAAACATTCCCTGTTTACAAGACAGTCCTGTTATGAACAAAACAGTTTCATTGAAATATGTAATACATTACAAGACACTTCACAATACATTCACAATATTCAGTTTACTTACAATACAGAAATCGATGACACATGGTCTACTACGCATAGCAATTACAAATGTTAGGGAAGCAACTTTCCAATGCTGTAGCAAAAACAGTAAAAGATGAAGCAGTTATGTACCAAGAATGACATTCTGTTCCAAAATAAAACTACCTGAAATTGCAGTTTTAACTTTAACATGAGAGTCAGTGTATGTGGCTGATAATGTGTAGATTGTTAATGGCACACTGTTCATGCAGAAGGCAGTTTGTCACAGTTCAGAGCCTCATATACTGTATTAACCAGGAATGTGCTCACCTTACATCAGGCTGCAGTGGGGAGGTATTAAGTGCAGTCCTCAAAAACAGAAAAAATGCAAACTGAGATAGTTCTGCAGGCCCTGAGAAGTCACTGAGAGGGGGAGCACCAGCCAGTGAGGTGAGATGCTAAGAGGGACTATCACTAGTCCACTGTGAACCCATCTGAGACATCCCTAATATGGCAGTGGCAGCTGTGGTGGGTTATGGGAAGTGGGGAAAGATGAAAAAGCAGGCAGCCTACAGCTGCTAGGCCCATGGTGATATGCAACCTAGCTGCCATGTTTCATTTACTCCCCCTCCCCATAACTCCCCACAAAACAATAAAAAAAATTACTTTCAACAGGACCACCAAATCAGCTGCTTGGAGTTGCAGCAGAAGGTTAACAGACTGATGGTGGAGGGAGCCTGTCTTTAGGCCTGGAGGTGTGGGAGCAGGGCTGAAGGGTGGGAAAGCAGCAGATCAGCTACAGCCTCCAACAGAGAAGGTAGGAAACAAATGGGCAGACTAGATGGGCTAGGCAGTCCTTGTCTGCCGACAAATTCTATGTATCTATGCTATAACTGATACCCAGGAGGCTAGTAATATGGAGCAGAGGCCTGCAGAGGTGACAGACATCAGGACTTCAGAAAATGCAAATTTTTGTATGAATGTATCAGGGGGCAGCGGAAGTCACTGAGTGGTGTCAGGAGGTGACTGGGAGAGCTCCTTCATGAAACAGAGACTTGCCTGGAGTGTAGTGTGGTAGTGCTGTTTTCTCCAAAGCCATACTATCTGGTGTCCAATGTGATGTCCTTGCCAGTCTCAAAAAACATCATATAGAAACAGAAACATAGACTTTGACGGCAGATAAGGACCGCTTGGCCCATCTAGTCTGCCCATTTCCCTACCTACAGGATAGGCCGCAGATCCTAGTTAACCAACAGCCTATTTCTTCCTACCCTCACAAGAATTGCCTTATGTCTGTCCCATGCATTCTTGAATTCTCCCACAGTTTTAGACCCCACAACCTCCTCAGGAAGGCTGTTCCATGCATCCACTACCCTCTCTGTGACATAATACTTCCTCACATTGCCCCTGAACCGCCCTCCTTCTATCTTTAAACTGTGTCGCCTTGTTCTTGCATGTCTCTTTTTCTGAAAGATGCTACCCTCTTGGATTTTGTTGAGTCCACTGAGGTACTTAAAAGTTTCTTTCATGTCCCCCCTTTTTTCCTCAAGGGTATACATATTAAGCTCCTTTAGTCTCTCTTCATACGGCTTCTCTTGCAGACCCTGCACCATTTTAGTTGCCCTCCTCTGGACTACCTCTATCCTGTCTATGTCCTTGCAGAGATGGGGTCTCCAGAACTGGACACAGTACTCCAGATAGCGTCTCACCAACTGTCTGTAGAGAGGGATAACAACTTCCTGTTTTCTGCTGCTGATGCCTCTCCCTATACATCCCAGTATACCCCAGCCCTCCCTACTGCCTTCTCACATTGCTTGCTAACCTTAAGGTCATCTAATATGATTACCCCCAGGTCCCTTTCCTTTTTTGTTGTTGTTACTACCTCCCCACCCATTGTGTATTCTTTCCCTGGGTTCTTGTTTCCCAGGTGCATTATTTGCACTTCTTGCATTGAATCCTAGCTGCCATACTTCTGACCATTCCTCCAACCTTGCCAAGTCCCTTTTCATCCTTTCCACGCCCATGTGTATCAATCCTGTTGCAGATCTTTGTGTCATCTGCAAAAGGCATACTTTCCTTCCAGTCCCTCTGTAATGTCACTGATGAAGACATTAAAAGGACTGGACCCAATACTGAACCCTGTGGCACCCCACTAGTAACCCCTCTTTCTTCAGAGTGGACTCCATTTACAATTACCTTCTGTGTCCTGTTGTGCAGCCAATGTTTTACCCTGGCTACCACCCTGGGACCCATTCCCAGGCTGGTTAATTTGACTATTAATCTTTTGTGTGGGACTGTGTCAAATGCCTTGCTAAAGTCTAGGTAGGCCATGTCCACAGCCCCTCCGGTATCCTTTGCAGTAGTCCAGGGGACCAAGCTCCCCAGCCCTTCTCAGGATTACTTCTTCGACTTGTGACTCTGCGAAATGAGCCAAGATGAGCCAAGGGCTCTCCCCAGGTTTGGGGGGGGGGGTTGGCTAGTGAGAGGCAGGCCAGCTTGATTTTGAAGGAGTGATCACCCAAAAGTTTCAACATGGCCAGGAAAGCATGCTGATGGAAAGCAATGACGTCCTTTAATTCCCCTGCTTGGAGAACGTATGATCCACAGGTGTTTCTCTCATCCATGATTATCTAGGTCATCCATCTTCTCCTGCAGTGAGTGAATGATCCTGGTGTGATCATGGAGAGTAGGTTGCGGTTCAGGGTTGGAGTCGACGTAAGCAAAGCATCAGTCACGTTGATCGCCTGTGTGGTGCGGTTAATTGCAATTTTTACCACCAAACTTCTGCAGAAGACTGACAAACATCCTTTGCATTTTGTCCAGATGGTGTAATTGCCCTCAGTACCATGCTACAGGCTCAATCAGTGATGGGAAGCAGCTAGAAACAAGACAGACTTCACTTGCCCACAATTCTGTGACAGGTACTTCATTAAAATTCAAGCAGTGTAGTGCCAGTGAGGGTTAGTACTCAGTGTGGCTGAAGAGTGAAGAATTAATGTGTCTGTTATGGGTGGATAGCTGTAGATCAAGCTCTGAGGGAATATGGCTGAAGGATTAAGCAGCCATCTTGAAAGAGGTTTGACCATGCTCCCCAACCAGTTAGTTTTGTACCACTTTAAGTTGTCATTTAACTGAATTTTGTAAACTTTGTTTTAACACTTGTATTTATGCATACGGGATGATATGATTTTTAGGTTTTTGGCTCCCATTAGTGCCCTACATATGATCTGCAATATGATAGTAGATCTGCTTCAGAATTGGACAGTTTAAAGGTTGTCACTTCTGATGCAGCTAATCAGGCAAGATGAGGCAAAGTTTGGTTGATGCCCTATCCACACGGTCCAGGGTGCCTTACAACAGCACACATAAAACAATAAATAAATTAAATGTATCAGTGTAAATATACCAGAATTAAATACAGGGTCAGCCTTATGGTATGTGGCACTCTACATGAACCTGCAGATGGTGCCACCCCGGAATTTTTTTTTTTAAACCGTCATTCCCCCAACCCCCAAAAAAAGACATCATTCATAACTGATAATTTCCTTAGGTAATGTAAAAAAAAAACAATGAATGTCAAAGCCACAGCTGGGATCTGCTGGGTCCGCTTCCCTTGCCTTCACCCCTCCATACAGCAGCCCAGTAGTGCACAGGTGGTCTGAACTTCACCAGCGTTACCTTGCCAGCCTTGTCATGCCCAGTGGCACTCAGCCCCTTCATCACAGACAGCTATCTAATAGAAACACAGATCATATCAGCAGAAAAAGACCACTTGTCCCACCCAGTCTGCCAAGGTTGTACCTGCCTAGTCCATCTCTACAGCCCCTAACTGGTCTCTGTCTGCAAATTTGTGAATTAGAAGTAATTTGGTGCAGCTTCAGAGTCACTGTAAATAAATCACATATAGGATTCAGCCTCAACATTTAATTTCATTTTAAAGGAGACTGGAAAAAGGGAACATTTATTTAAAACTCACATTTGATAATAGTGTTCATAAAGTTGTAATCACAGCTTCAGATCCCTAGAAGGTTTTCATGGCTATTACAGTTGCCCTGGGCTGACCTCCTTGGGATAGGCACACATCCTATCCCAAGGAGGTCAGCCCAGTCAGCAAGGCTTAGTTGGTAGCACATCCACCTCTGGACCAGAAGGTCCTGGATTCTCATCCCACACTGAGATTGGACTTGCACCTAAAATGCTGGCATCTGAGTTGAGTATTAGGGGGGTGCTATACTGCTGGGGTGTGATGTCCTTCAGATGAGATGTTAAACCGAGGTCCCTTCTACCCGTCCTGGTGGGTATCCAGGTGGAAGTAAAAGAACCCAGGGCACTCTTCACAGAGAGTAGGGAACATTCCCAGTGTCCTGGCCAACAGTCACCTTCCCACAAAGTGGTTCATGCAATTGTTCAGGCTGTGTGTGGGTGCTGATGTGCGATATGGCCGTCACTACACATTCAGTCACTTCACTACCAGTCTAGCATTGCTTGTAAAGTGCATTGGGATACACTGTGTGTGAAAAGCACTATATAAATGCTGATTATTCTTCTTCTTCATCCCTGTGCCACTATGTGGGTTACTTAGGCCTACTACGCCCATTAACATCCAGTACATGATGTGGGGGATCTGGGGAACAACAAGAAAAACATAGAGGATTGTCTATGGGGAGTCATTCACAACAAGGATATTCTTGATCGAGGTCTCCATGGCAACACTAGACCTTGAGAGCGAAGCTCGAGAGGTCATCCATTGACATGGAGACCTCAAGATTTGAGAATATCCTTGTCTGTGAATGACTCACTATAGACAATCATTTACAGTGTATAGTGAGTCCAGACAAGGTTTTAGCAGAAAGCAAAGTACCTTCATGGCATGGTTTAGTCAAGTGCCGCTTCTTTCCACCGATCCTCATCCATTGTTACTGTCGTGGCCCAACATTGTGCATGCGCGAATGCATTTGATCTTGTTGTGCTGCACCGGTGATGTACTCAGTGCAGCACAACAAGATTGTGATGCACTGAGTGCAGCACAACAATGCTGTTCCAGGCATGGATTTCCATGTGGAACAGCATTCCAACATACATTATAAAACATTTCAGCAATGTACTTTTTTTAGCTCACCTGAGCTCACTATCACACTCCTTAGGAAAAACTTGTTGCTGCTGCTGCTGCTGCTGCAGACCACGCATCCATGCCAATGGACCTGGTTCTTACTGACCTCCCCCATCCTCTTGGTTTCACTCCAGCCTGACTCTAGTCAGCCTGCTCCAACCTCTGGCCTGACTCTCAATCTTCTCCTCTAGAGCATCCTAATTCTCTAGTCCTTGCTGTGACTGTCCCCTCATTGTCTTGGCTCTCAAGTTGACCTCCCACTCCAGAGCACCCCTGAGCCTGGCTTGAGCGCACTGAGTGGTGTCACCGCTGAAGGCAGATCAATGGCCTGGAAGGCCACCCTAACTCTTCCAGAGCTGTTGGAGCACGTCCACACCCCCATGCCAGCATCCATCAGTCAGTGGCACTAGTCCAAGTCACATGGTGCCCTGAGCCCTCCTCACTCAGCCACTTCAGCAGACCAATGCAATCCACTGCTCCACTCACTACTTAGCTCAGCTGCTTCGATCAATGATCAAACTTCTCCCTCTCCTCTTGCACACTGGCTGTCACCATAACTGCTCCTGTTTGCCAACAGCTGCGTCTGTACCAAAACAGTTAGGTGCAGGGAGCGAGGGTGCAGAGGGATGCTTTCTAGTTCCGCACATTCTGCCTGTAAAGCTACTGGCTGCTGACTGCTGAATGTATAGTTTTCAACATTCATACAGTATCAGACAGATCCAATAGAAGATTGCCTGCTTTTTAGAAAAAATAATCTGTTAGTCACTGGGCAGAGGCACAGCGGGGATGGGACTGGATGGGAGGGAGGGGAATGGACCCAACACTTCACTTCTACCTTCCAACACACAGAAATGATACAAGATTTAAAGCACGTTTGTTTTTTCTCTCTCACATAATGAAATATATATATATATATATATATTTTTTTTTTTAGAAACAGGACTGTGTTTTCAGTGCCCCTATTGGTGGGCACCCTAGGCAACCACCTAGTTCACCTATCTTTAAGGCCGGCCTTGACTAAAAGCACATCATTATTTAAAACTATTTTTTGGGGGGTAGGTCTATGCAAATAAAAAGGTTTTTAGCAGGGTATTAAAAACCTCCACAGTTCAAGCGGAATGTACCACCTCTAGAAGGGCATTCCAAAGCAAAGGGGCAGTGACCCCCAAATGTCATGTCCCCTGATTGCTTCATGCAGGAATGTGGGACCTGAAGCAGGCCGGTATCGGTGGAGTGGAGGGGAGGGGACAGATAGGTGTCTAGGACAGCAGAAGGTCTTTCAGGTAGCTTGGGCCTAAACTGTGTAGGGCCCTAAATGTTAAGCGTATCTTGAAGGTAATACACTGTGGGATTGGCAGCCAGTGCAAAGCCTGCAGCACCAATGTGATGTGGTGACTCCAAGATGTTCCTGCTGCCAACTGGACCACTGCACTCTGGACCAAGTGCAGATGGCACGTCAAACCTCCAGGTAATCCTAAGTAAAGAGCATTGCAGTAATCCATTATAAAGGTGACAAAAGCAAGGACCATCATCTCCATGTCAGCTGGCACAAGATGTGGCTTGATCCAGGCGATATTACACAAATGATAAAAGTAACTTCGAACTACCCCTGACACCTGCTGTTCTAGAGTCAACCTGCAGTGCAAAACAACCCCCAGATCCTTCACCACATCCACAGTTCTAAGTGTCTGATTGTTCACAGATCACAACAGATGGTCCCCACTTGTCATTGCTGAACCATGCCAGCCTGGATCAGCAATCATCACCTCTGATTTTCTCAGGTTGAGACACAACCATTTGGAGGCCATCCAATCACTAAGTTCTTGTAGACATCACCCAAACACCATCACTGTGTTAGATCTATTAGGAGCGCCACAGATACAGCTGCGCATCATCAGCATAACAGTGAAACTTAGCCCCATGCTGTCTGATCATATACCGTTGAAACAGCGATGGAAATATCACGAAGACCATTACAGCGACAAAACTGAGTTTGCTGTAATGGTCCGTGGTACACTGACACTGCTTTCTCCAGTGATTTGGTCCCCTACCCAAACAACTCAGACTCAGAGTTGGTTATCTTAAAATGCAGAGGGTGCGGGAGCAGAGCCCCCCGCATGTGGGGAGTGCAGGGGGCAATGCTTCCCCCAGAAAAAAACACTTTGTTCTACTAACTGTTGGCATTGTGCTGTCGCTGTAATGCCGGTCAACAAATTTACTGCCGATGCAGCTTGATGGAACCCTGTCTGACAATCTCACCCAGTGGCAGCATATATGCAGCAAATGACAGATGCCAAGATCGAGCGTTGGGGAACCTCACAGGTGACAGCAGCCACTCTGGAGATGAAATTTCCTACAGCCACCTGCTGTGATGTTCTGGTAATGTAAGACTCAAACCAGCATTCAGCAGTGCTAGTGAGTCCCAAATTACTCCTTAGGCAATCACTCAGCACACTGTGGTTAGCCATGTCAAATGCTAACAAGAGATCCAAAAGGACCAAGATGGTATAGTACCCCTGCTCTCCTGCCATGAGTAGGTCATGGATCACTTGGACAACAGCAGCTTTAGTACTGTGATGGGGTTTAATCCCAATTGGAGAGGCTTGTTGATGTTAAATAACTCCAAGTGGGCCTCAAGCTGTGCTACAGCTACCTTCTCCATTACTTTCCGTAGAAAGGGAAAGTTCGAGATGGGCCTTTAATTCACCTGAGTGCCATGGTCCAAAGATGGTTTCTTCAGGAGGGGCTTCACCACAGCCCTTTTCAGAGCTGATGGAAAATACCTCCCCCCACAGTGGTAACACCAGGTAATCTGAGTGTATACTGGACCCAGAGATTCAAGACTGCCAATAAACAGTCAAGTATGTCCAGGGTCCAGTGTACAGTAACTGGTCCTCTTCCTCATCAGTCTCTTCATTACTGCCTACCCTTTCCCCACTTAGTATTGTTTCAGGCCTGCTTTACACAATATCCTTCCCCGTTCATACCTTAGTTCTTATCATCCATGGCTACCTACTCTGTGTTTTGAACGTATGTACATATGTACTGTGATTATAATCTATTCAGCGTATTGAACATGTATACTGGCATATATCTTACTCTGTGTATGGAACTTGTATGTCATGTATATAACTGTCTTGTGTATTGTATATATTTGCTGTTTGTGTAATTTGCACTGTGTACTGAATATGACCATTGTCCAGGTCCGTCTTGAAAATGAGCTGTTGCTCAATGATGTTCTGCCTGGTTAAATAAAGATTTTGATTGATTGATTGATTGATTGAATACAATGGAGAGCTGTGGCGAGAAGTCAAGGGATGGACATGGTACAGTGCTAGGGAATCCAAGGCAGCCCTGAGGACTGTATTATATTGCCCCACATTGTTCTCAGTATCCTAAGCACAAGCCATCATCATACACAATGCATCAGTGAAATATGACACTAGGAAACGTTGACTGCCTTGGTGTCTCGGGGCTTCTGGTTTTTAATGTTATTGGTAACTCACATATGAATTAAATAATAGGGTTGTTTGCACTACATGGTATCTGTTTTCATTGCAGCATGTCGTTTGAGTGCCAATTCCTTTGTTTTCTAGCATTGCTTTTTGGGATCATAAATCACTGATATATGATTGGCTGTTTTTATTTCATCCATCTATTAAATCAGCTGGCTTGTGTGATGATTTAACTATTTTTTCTGAGTTTAGCAGCTGGGTGCAGTAAGGATAGTAACTGCAACATATCTAACCTCTAGATAAATGTTTATCTGGATGCAAGATTATGTGATAAACCCATTTATCAGGGCAAATTTATCACCTCTAGTTTTGTATAAATAAGCAATAAGATCTGACAGGGTGTGGGGTACTGGTAATTACCCGCATGCCCAGGTACATGACAAGGCCCAATTCTGCAGGTGAAGGGCCTCGTAGTCCTAAGAAGTGCAGGTATCTACCAATATCCCACACCCAAAGGGTCTTATTGCACTTAGAAAATGGACTGGGCAAATTAAAAAAAAAATCTCTAAAAGATAAAAAAAAGACACAAATAATTAAGCAACAAGGTATGACCAGGGGTTGCATTAACCATCTGTTAATTACCCCCTAGGGGTGTAATGTGGCACAAGGTGCAGCCAACTACCACGTACCCCTAGGGGGTGAATAACTTATGGTTAATGTAACCCCTGGGAATATCTTATTGCTTTTATAGCAATATCCATCCTTTTCTGTTTGTTTTCATCTTTTCTTTTAAATTATTTTTTTTAATTACCTTTTATTTGAAGTAAAATAGTCCATCCACTATCTGCTATCAGAATACTGGTCATGTGCTTAGCATAGAGTTGAAGGCTATGGATTGTCATTCGCCAGGTGAAAGTTTGGGAATTATGGACACGTTTAACTGCAAAGACAGTTTTTAAGCAAGGAAGAGCAAAGTTTTACAGAACTGATCTGCAGTTTATTGTTTGTAACTCTGTCCCAGAACATCTTTTCTGATGTTACCATGGATGTTCTGGGACATCTGTAGCAATGCTGCCGTGGCAGCCTGTGTTGCCACTAGGATAGTTGAGCCACAGAATTAAAATGGAAGTTTGTTGTAGCCATATGATTTGGCCCAGTATGCTGTTCACATAACAGCAATAGCAGTTGTCATGGTAGTGGCCCAGTGCTTTAAGGAAAAAGCCATGTTGCCATGATGTCACCACTTGAACGTAAAAAAAAAATATATACTATGGCTATATGATGGTCATTACAGGCTAGCAATTAAAAATTTGTAACATTAAATCTATTTTTTTTCACTTTGTAAATGCAAGTAGCGTGTCTTCAAATGCCAAAATCTGGTCACCGGCTGTGGGACTTTAGTGTGCAGAGACACTACAGATGGTGAGTGAAAACTGAAACAGAATTTTTCAGACAGAATCTAACATTCTAGGATGAACTAGTTGTTGGGGATCGAGGTTCAGGTGATGAGGCTGTACATGTATATTAATTAAAGATTAATGCATGGTATAAGTGCTGCTCTAAGCCAGATTTCAGAAATGAAACCTATATTGCTATAAAATACAATAAAATATTGTTTAGAAAATGTAAATAGTCCCTCCACAAATGGTTTCTACCTGTCAGTCATTTGTTTTTCTACATATGCAGTAGAAGGCTTGTTCGTTTACCATGGAACATAAGAATTCAGTATTCTGCAGCATTCCTCTGATAGAATGCTCACCCTACACCCCACACCCACCTCAAAGCGTGGAATGTTAACAAGAATGCAAGATTTCAAAATTCTGTAAAATTGCGCTGGCCATCCCCCAGAGGAGGCTGGTGAGCAAGATGGAAAGCTTGCGGTTGGGTGGGAAAACAACAAGTTGGGTGGAGGCCTGGCTGTCAGGAAGAACTCAGAGGGTGGCGCTAAACAGGGTGTACTCCAGGACAGTGAGGGTGAAGAGTGGAGTGCCACAGGGGTCAGTTTTAGGTCTGCTTTTCTTCAACAGCTCCATCAGTGATATTGGTGAGGGTTTGAGGGGGAGGGTGTGACTATTTGCTGATGATATGAAAATATGCAATAGGGTGGACACCCCAGGGGGGTGGAGGACATGAGGGAGAACTTAAAGATGCTTGAAAAATTGTCTGGGATATGGCAGCCAAAATTTAATGCCAAGAAGTGCACTGTGATGCACTTGGGGAGTAGGAACTAAAGAGCAGGGTACATCCTAGGTGGGGAGGAAATTAAAGTAACAGAACATAGAAACATAGAAACATAGACTTTGACGGCAGATAAGGACCGCTAGGCCCATCTAGTCTGCCATTTCCCTACCTACAGGATAGGCCGCAGATCCTAGTTAACAAACAGCCTATATCTTCCTGCCCCCCACAAGAATTGCCTTATATCTGTCCCATGCATTCTTGAATTCTCCCACAGTTTTAGACCCCACAACTTCCTCAGGAAGGCTGTTCCATGCATCCACTACCCTCTCTATGAAATAATACTTCCTCACATTGCCCCTGAACTGCCCTCCTTCTATCTTTAAACATAGAACAAGAGAAGGATCTAGGGATCATAGTCTCCTCAAACCTTAAGGTAGGAATCCAATGTAGCAGGGCGGCAGGAAAGGCCAATGGAATGTTGGCATGCATAGGCAGGGGCATTGCTAGCAGAAAGAGGGAGGTAATAATGCCCCTTTACAAAGCCATGGTGAGGCTGCACCTGGAGTATGGGGCTCAGCTCTGGAAGCCACATCTCCGCAACGATATAGATGCGTTGGACAGGGTTCAGGGAAGGGCAACCAAGATGGTGCAGGGTGTGACACTTGGACAGATGGTTCTGATCACTGTATCCTTTTTTGTAATATAAAAATGTGTTATGGACTGTCTCTCATGAGAAATGCTGAAACAGCATGTGAGTATGACACACACACACACACACAGGTTTTACATACAAGGTATTACCTGGAAGGCCAGAAGCTAATTATAGAGTAGAACAGGCCTTGATCAAGGATCTGCTATTTATCTAAGTTACTTATAGCTGTAGTTGCTAAGAGGGGAAATCATAAAATTTATAACGCTTAGAGGAAGAAGTGTGAAGGCATAATAATAATAATATACTTTATTTATTATGCGCCTTTCAAATTTCAAGGCGCAGTACAATAAGATATAAATACAAAACTCAGCATCATAAAACCAAACAAAATCAAGTCAGAAAACAATGCAACCATAGGCTTTTTCCCAGAGGAAAGATTTCAAAGCCTGTTTAAAACTCCCCACAGTCATGCACTCCTTAATCTGATGGGGTAGAGAATTCCAAAGGGAAGGGGCCACAAACATAAAAGCACAGGCCCCAGCAGATTTTGAAGTCAGCCTTGGAGTTTCTAACAACCCCTCATCGGCTGAGCGGAGCAATCTCACAGGGTGGTAAGGAATCAGGAGTTCTTTCAGGTAATCATAAAAGATGCTTTGATGTCCTGGAAAGGGGAAACTGATCAAAAGATCAAAGAAATGGCATTTGAAAAAGAAAATGAGTTGTGCTGAGGATTACAGAATTAAATACTTTGAAAAGACATCCTGTTTTTGTATAGATATATTTTTTTCATATATATTCTGACAGGGAGGAGCTAGGTGACCTCATGCAAAGAGGTGGGTAAAGCCAGCTTTTAGACAGTATTCTGTTTTACTTCAGAGAGACACTTCTATCTAGACTCTGACAAAGAAACATCTTTGAGCACTTTAAGCAGGTATTTAGAGAGAGAAACAAATCTAAGTACTGTAGTAGGAATTGCACTGTTAAAACCTTGTTCTTTTAAAAGATTGCAGGGTTCTTGTTATAATAGTTCTGTATTTTATGTTTTACATATTTTTTATCTATTTTAGTAAAACTCTATTTTTAGAGCCTACTTGGTCTGTCTTTGATTTCTTTCCTTTACAAGTGAAGTATATATGGTTAAAGCAGACACTGTACATAAGCTTGAATGGTGATACCAAACTGGAAAGGTAAGCATTTTAATCTGAGGTCTTTATTACAGTTTTTAAGGGTTCATTTCTGTACACCTGGTTAGGTGCCTGTAGGAAAAGATATCTGACCCCCCCAAAGACAGACATATCTAAGCCTGTGCATTGGGTATGCTAGCAAGAGGTTTACAGTTTGAATCCCTCCAAGACTTGAGACCAAAGGTTGATTCAAACCCCCAAAAACAGACAGGAGGTTTACCCTGTTTCTGTTAACTGTTCACAAGACTGCGCTTGGAGGTTGGCACTTTGGGAGTAGAGGGCTTACCTGCTGAGTGGCTTTGTGACACAGGGTATATAGGGAAAGTCATATGAGCAGAGCTATAAGAAGCTGGATCTGTACACGCTTCAGACAAGGAGGGAAAGGGGTGACATGATTGAAACTTTTAATTATGTAAAGGGACTCAATAAAGTGGGAGAAGAGAGTTTACTTAAGTGGAAGGAGGGAGTCAAAACTAGAGGGCACAGCCTCAGACTGCAAGGAAAAAGATACAGGGGCAATGTGAGAGAGTGTTTCTTCACGGAGAGGGTGGTGGAGCCCTGGAACAGACTACCAGATGGAGTGGTGAGGGCTAAATCGGTGGAAGAATTCAAGAAGGCATGGGACAAGCATATGGGGCTGAGTATCGGGGGGAGGTGTAGGGGGAAAAAAAGGGCAGACTAGATGGGCCCGTATGGTCCTTTTCTGCCATCAAGCTTCTATGATTCTATATGATTCATACACTCACACAGACAAACACAGGCCTCATACAGAGCCAGAGTCTCAATTTTACTGGGGCAGAGTTAGCACCAGAGATGGCTCCGTCAAGCTGGTTAGGCTATAAGGGGGATTTTTCATGGTCATTTAAGAAACACAAGCATTAAAAAAATCAGACTAGTGCTTGATTTGTTAACATTTTGTTTATGTGTATAAGAAAGGGATCATGAGTAGAAAGAACATTCAATTATTTATTTTTTTTTTATTTAAGGGAGTTTTATTTTTAGTGCCTATTTGAAGATTTTTATATAACAAAAATAACTGGGAGACTTTTTTTTACACTGCAGAAGCCAGTTACAATTCTCTGTTATAACCCACGAGTTACAACCACAAACCCACACCAGCTTCTGCGCTCCACCATTCATGCTCACTCACGTGCGTGGCTGTTTCTACATGTGTTGTCAACTGGCAATCAAAAAAACACAGCTGTACAGCAAACACCATCAGACTTTCAATATTTGAAAAAAATCAGCTAACTAGATATGGGATATGACATGGGTGAGAGTGAGATAACAGAAATATATCCACAAGCTGCCACTGAACTCTTGTTATCCCACGAGTGGTGAAGCCACGAGTGGGATATCTTGAGTTCAATGACAGCAAGTGGAAATATTTCTATCTCACTGCCACCCACGTCATATTCAAATTAATAATTTGACAATTGTGGGTCTCTCTTTTTCAGTTTTAAAGTTATTTGCATTTGTTTGTTGCAGAAAGTGAAAAAAAATGATTTGGTGCTGTTTTTTGCTAATTATAACAAAACTAAAAGGTATCGGTAAATGAAACACCACTCATTTTGTAGATCTTTTGTGCTGAATAAATTTTGTGCTCACAGTACCATGCTATCGTTTTTCGTTTTAAAGTTATTCACATTTGTTTGTTGAAAAAATGAAAAGAAAATACATTTTCTGCTGTTAATTTAATTATAAAAAAATAAAAATTAAAGATAGCTATAAATGAAATACCACTCATTTTGTAGATCTTTTTGTGCTGAACAACTTTTGTGCTCACAGTACAATGCTATCATTTTTTGTTTTAAAGTTATCTGCATTTGAATATGGTTAGTACTGTTACTGAGGCCAAACATTCTAAATGAGTTCCAAACCTTTTGTGACATACCCAACTGTGAAGCTAAAAAGTGATATTTCACATGTGGTCAGTGAGATACCTCTTTTATCTTCCTGAAAAGAGGCACAGACATGTTGTATAAACCAAACTTCTCCATTTGTTCCTTTTGAGATTTCAAGTTTTATGGAACTCTCTCCTCTCTCCACAGGAACCACTGTGAACTTTCAACTCTGCACCTAATTAACATATCTCAGTGAAAACCTCAGACCGGAGCTCCATAAAACTTGAACTCTTTCAACTAAATACAGCATTTAGCATAGCTTAATTACTACTTTTGTACTATTTGTATGTCTTTAGCACAAGTAACATTTTAAATGTTCTCTCCAGTTTCCATAGCTGCCGTTTTCAGCACATGTTGCCATTCTCAACCTAATGTCAGTTAAAGCAACCCTGTACTTTCTCAAGTAGCAAATTTAATTACTTAAACATTAGAAAAGATAACAAATACAGTTGTTTCTATGTTTGCCAATGCCAGGTTTTTTTTCACTTGCCTGTAAGCAGTTCTGAATAAATAAAACACAGACACAGGATTTCACAATGATTTATTTTACTTATTCAGGTTGTTAAAAAAGTCTCCTAGCAATTACATAAAAACAACACATGGAGGGAGTACAAAATTTGGATTTAATACACACCCTCAGTGTGAGATGCTTTGATAAACCCCTCGGGCTTCACCCTCAGGGTTTATGTAGCATCCCACACCTCAGGTGTGCATTAAATTTTCATTATGCCCACACACACACACACACACACACACACACACACACACACGTGTATTATTCTATATGTATAGGTGGCAGCCATGTTTGTGATGGAAATCAAGAATGAGTGAAGTGGGTCATGAATTCTGTATGTGATTTGTCCAAATTCCAGATTACATATTGTACTTTTTTTCTTTTTTTTTTTTTTTACAGGAGGTACTGGCACATAATCATATGCCAACAGCTTGGCAACAGCCAATCAAAATACAGTATTTATCTTGCACATTTTTCTAAATAGGGGATATTCCATATGGCATCCAAGAATAAGCTTTTTATTCAATCTGGAATGTTGCCAGTGATGCTTCTTAGTAACTAGTGGTGGAATGAAATGGAGCACCGAGTTCTAGTTATACCGTGGAACACTAAATGCATTGTAATAAGATAACAATGAAAATAACACAAGCAATATCATATTATTTTCACCACAGCTTAATGACAGGCAAAATACTACATTTTTTTTTATTTTGCACTGTTATTCATCACTCCCATAGTATTATTATGTTGGTTAATAAAATACATAACATCAGGATAATATGCTCGATTCACAAAGGTCGATGCAAGCTGCACCAGTGGCAGCTTGCACTGACTGCCAGTGCGTCAGAGACCCTGCACCCAATTCTCTGTCGAGTACGGTCCCAGCAGCAAAGTCCAGCAGCTTGCAGCAAAGGTGGTAGTGCACCAAAGACAGGGTGCACCTGAGAGGATTGCCGCAAGCTGCTGGCACGGCCAGGTGGCAATTAGACCAGTGTACACTATACACTCCCTGGTGATCAAGCACCCCCCAAGACCCAATCCCTTTTATAATTAAATAAATCCTGTCCCTGGTGACAAGCGGTCCACCCTCCCATCCTTAGTTCCCTTTATAATAAATTAACGCCCGTCCCTTGTGGCTAGTGGCCCCCCCATTCCCGATCCCCTTTATAATTGATTAAATCCCATCCCTGGTGGCTAGATGTCCCCCCATTCCTGATTCCCATTTTAAATAAGCAATTCCCATCCCTGGTGGTTTAGCAGACACCCTCCCCAAGTGCCAGTCCCTGTTCTGCATATTCAAAACATCCCTGGTGGTCTAGTGGACCCTCCCCCCATTCTGGCAGTCAATGTCCCACCACCCTGCTCCCCCCCATCAACTGAGCCAGCAACTGGCACAGCCCTCCTCTCACCTCCACGGCCAGCCACTGACCGAACTGTCTCTGAGCATGTCCTGTAGAGTGTATGCATTCATTGATTGACAGCTGTCAATCAATGCGTGCATGCACTATACTGTACATGCTCAGTGACAGTTCAGTTGGCAGCCAGCCATGGAGGTGAGAGGATTGCTATGCCAGTCACTGGCTCATGGGTTCGGGATGAGGGGGATGCGGGGTGGTGAGGCACTGCCTGCTGGGGTGGGGGGGGGATCCACTAGACCACCAGGGATGTTTTGAATATTCAGAATGGGGATTGGAGCTTGGGAAGTGGGTCTGCTAAGCCACCAGGGATAGGAATTAATTATTTAAAATGGGGATAGGGATGTGGGGACTGCTAGCCACCAGGGACAGGAAGTTATATATTAGAAAGGGGATCAGGGATGGGGGGGTTCATTTTACCACCAGGGATGTTTTCAATAATCATAACAGGGAATCAGGGCTTGGGGGGGTCTGCTAGACCACCAGGGACTTATTATAATAACAGGGGGATTGGGGCTGGGATGGGGGGACTGTGGCAACATGCCACACATTGCCAAATCTTCCAGAAGGAAATTTTCCAAATACCCTTAGACCAGCCCTGGCTGGTCCAATGGTACTTAAGAGTTGTGCCCTCTGGGTGAGGTTTGAGACTGCCAAGTTCAGGGATGTGGCGGTTTGTGTCTGCCGCATGCCCCCTAGCACCATGTCACAGTACATTTTGTGAAACATGGGTGGTGCAAGCCCCCTTTGGTGCCTGCAGTCTGTAGTTGATACAGGCTGCCTTTCAGAATCACTCACAGTGCATCCTCTGGCACAAGGAGTACTTTACGTAATTCTTTGTGGTGCAACCCCTTGCACCAGGCTGGGAGCTTTGAGAATCGGGTACAACATGCTAATCATTCAGTCAGGTAATATGTAAACATAATGGAATTAGTAACTCTTTAGTAGTAAAGGTAATTTAACTACATATAATGATACAATTCACATACATAATAGCAAGGAATCACTACTGCAGCGAATGTATATATTCTGCTGTACTAATGAGGCAAAGGTATATATTTTGTTAGGCTAAACAAATAAACAAAAAAAATTCTCTGTTTAGCTACGTCAGAGGCGGAAAGCATTTTTCTTGTTGCTTTTTGTTTTTCAAAACCTCAGATGTTTGCCAAAGCAGGAAGCTATGAACACTGATAACATCTTTTTTTAAATAGCAGACAGTTGAAAACCCTGAGCTATGAGTCAGTACAGGGGAAAACAAGTGATGGTGACATCACTACTATGAGCTGAGAATGGATTATATACTTACCAACAGATTTCAGAAAAAGCACAGCCCAGTGTGGGAGTCTTGTTGCAAAGTTTCCTTCCCTTCAATGTGGCAAAGTTGTGAACTTCCCTTTGTAAAGTGATCCCACTTCACCAAATTTGGGGCATAGTTTAATTCACTAAACTATGCCTTGTTCTTCATCCACAAAGACAGATCTACTTCACAAAGATTGAATATGGTGTGCAAAACATTAATTGCATTATTACATTGCTGCAGAAAGTACAGGAATTTAAAGTGAATTTCCAACATTTTATTGGGGCTTTTGGACTCTGCAGCCCGTTACCTTAAGATAGCATAAGCCCTCTGAGCCAGAAAATAATGTTTTTTATTAGTCCAGTTAGGATGGGAATGGATCGTAATTCAGGCTGAGCCCAATGGCAAGCTGATTTCTTCCACTTCCCGGTCTGACAGCCATGCCCCCATGCTCAGACATTTTGTGACATCTAACCAGGGAGAGCATGGGGACGCTCCCCATTGTAGTCTATCGGACTTGGTTTCAAAACTTTTTTTTAAGTGATAAAGTAATCTGTAGTATATATGAAAGGCACTGCTCAACTAATAGACACTTTGTTAGTTGAGCGGTGGATTTCATATACATTAGAGATTGCTTTATCACTAAAAAAACATTTAAATCTGAGCCACATAGACTTCAATGGTGCACATCCCTGCGCTCTACCTGGTTAGATGTCACAGAACGTCTGAGCGCAACAGCGTGGCTGGTGGACCAGGAAGTGGAAAGGATCAGCCTGCCATTGGGCTCGGCCTGATTAATGATCCCTTCCCTTCCTAACAGGACTAATAGAACAAATACATTTTTGGCTCAGAGGACTTACGCTGCCTTACCGTCGATTAAATAGGGGATTTAGTCCACAGGTATGCAGAGCGACTCCACCAGTTGGGTTGCACATTTTAGCAACAGCATGAGGCACCACAGGGAACATCCTACTGTTTTGAGTACCATGGGGTCATCCTTTTGCACAGAAAATCAGCCATGTGATCTGCTCTTGAGTGCACACTCAGCAAAGTATGAAGCTCTTCACAGGAAGGGTTTTGCTATCATGAGACTACACGAGGCCCCAACCCAGCCATTTTATGGTGAAGACTCTCAGAAGAAAAGCATTGTTTTTCTTTATTTACTTCACCGCAAAGAGTAGCAGACAGACTTCACATATCTCTTGTCAGACCCTCTTGAGGAAAAGTTTGCTGTTTCTCAGAACTGGCCAGTCATCACATTCTGTGCCTAAAGCTCTTACCCGTTCAGCAAAATTAAGATGTTCTGTACATTCTTTATGCATGAATAAAGCAGCATATTTTTTTTCCATAGACATATTTTGTCTGTTCATCCCGTGACTCGGTGGTGCCCCCGGCCCCATCGTAGACCCATCTTAGGGACTGACAGGTTAACCGTCTGTAGATGGCCTTCCCCACTGGGCCACACATGGCTGCAGGGGATGGCGGGTGAGCCGAGGTTTTTCCTCCTTGCCCCAGGGCATTGGGAATGCAATGACATGTAGCACAGTGTGCCATGTCTGGCAATGCCCTCCTCATGCACTGTTACTGCCATCACTGCTATTCAGCCTCTGCCAGATGGCGGTCAAGTGGCAGGACCCCGAAACCCCATCACCACCATACCAATGAGGAAGGAAAGCTGTCATCGGATGCTCAATCCTCCCTCACCTGGCAAGCCCCCCAAGTGACACTGGTCAGTTCCCTAACCTAGGTCACTGGTATGGGTGGTGGTTTGATGTCCAGTGCCTCAACCCACTACACCACACCACTGGGCCAGCATAGGAGAGTATTTTTGTATGAAATACTGGAGTGCCAGCTTAGTCTCCAAGAACCAGAGGTTTTATATGCCTTCAGAAGAAACTCACAGACTGATCAACTGACAGTGATTACCTTTCTGGTAAAAAGGTTAACCTAGGTGTAAGATCCTACCCAGAGTTAGAAAGAGAAGGGTACTGGTGGCATCAACTACTCAAGGACTTGCCAACTCATTAGACTGCTGAGTGAGTGAGCTGTGTGGAGTCTTTAAACAAAAGGGGCACTCTCAACTGAGATTGAGTGACCAAAAAATAACTACTTCACAGCTACAGCTTGTTGACATTTCTTTATATAATCAATGAGGCTGCAGTCTAGAATTAATTGTACCATCCTACCATGCTGGTGTCAGGCGATAGGCCCCACTACCACCACGCTCGTCTGCTCAACTGCCAAAGTTTGATGAATGTGTCACCTGGGTCCACCCTTGACTGAGGAGAGTCCCAACTGGAGAAGCAGAAGCCATGGAGGTGCAGGCTGCAAGAGGAAGTGGCAGAAACTGAGGTCACCCTGCAGCACAGGTATGAGGCTGGAGAGGCATCTGTGAGGGTGGTGGGGTGAACTGTATACCACATTAAAAATAAAATAGTCCACCAATTATTCACAATAGAAATTTTAGAAATATTTTTTTAATTAAAAAAGCTGTAGCAGTTTTTAAAGATAATTTATTTTCTTAGTTTTAATTATTCATAACCCTTTCTTTGCCAAGGATTGATATATCAGTCCAGAATTCCAATATGCTCTAATTCTGTCAGCAGCCCAAGGGTTAATACCTGAAGGTATATATAAGAGGAAAATGCCAGGAGCTGGCTCAGTTGCCTAGGGGTGAGCATGTTTGCTCACTATGTGAGCGGGAGGACATGATAGAACTCTTCAAGTATATCAAAGGTATTAACAAGGCTGAACTAGGGAATCTCTTTAGTCTATGTGTGAATAAGAAAACAAGGGGGCACGCTTTACAAGCTAAACGATGGAAGGCTCAGGAAGGAGGTCAGGAGACACTTCTTCATGGAGAGAGTGGTGGCAGGGTGGAATGAACTTCCAGAAGAGGTCATCAGTCAGAAAATGGTAGGGTGATTCAAAAGGGGTGGGCCAGGGTCAAGGGGAAGGTAAGTGTACAGGGGAAGGGGGAAGGGTATCATGTAACATAAGTACATGGGGCACCACAGCAAGCGGACTAGATTGACCATATGGCCTTCTTCTGCTGGCAACGTCCTATCTTTGTAGACACAGGACATATGCCACATGACCTGGAACTCTAATTAGGAGGAGGCTTAGTACAGTCCACTTAGATGCACAATACCTCTGGGGAGGTTCAGCAGCATCCGCTGCAGCATGGTAGACCAACCTGATGTCTCTGGTGTAGGAGAACCATGCAAGGCAGACGGCTCCTTAGTCTCCCCCGACACATGGCTAACACACAGCTGATGTGTGTATATGTCCAGCCCAGGGGCTGGAATACTGCATGACAATCTAGAAGCATTCGCCTCCACTACCCACCCCAACAAGATTATCTCATAACTCTGTATGTGCTCCTGCTGCCAGTATAGCCATCACTGTGGTAGTTGCAAGGGCAAGAGAAAAAGGAGACCACTATGGTTCTCTAAGGAGGTAGCAGAAAATGTAAGTGAAAAAAGGGCATTTAGAAACATAGAAACATAGAATTTGACGGCAGATAAGGACCGCTTGGCCCACCCAGTCTGCCCATTTCCCTACCTAATGGATAAGCTGCAGATCCTAGTTAACCAGCAGCCTACTTCTTTCTACCCCCAACCCCTAGAATTGCCTTATGGCTGTCCCATGCATGCTTAAATTCAACCACTGTTTTTGACTCCACAACCTCCTCCGGAAGGCCATTCCATGCATCCACAACCCTCTCTGTGAAAAAATACTTGTTACATTACCTCTGAGCCACCCCCATCTTCAAATTGTGCCCTTTGTTCTTGCACACCTCTTTTTGAAAGATGCTACCCTTAGACTTTGTTGATTCCCTTGAGGTACTTGAACGTTTCTATCACGCCCCTCCTTTCCTCAAGCTATACATATTAAGCTCATTTAGTCTCTCTTCATATGTCTTCCGGTGCAGACCCTGCATGATTTTAGTTGCCCTCCTCTGGACAGCTTCCATCTTGTCTATATCCTTGCGAAATTGGGTCTCAGAACTGCACACAGTACTTCAGATGGGGTCTCACCAGCTGTCTGTACAGAGGGATAACAACTTCCTGTTTTCTACTGGTGATGCCTCTCCCTATGCATCCCAGTATCCCCCCAGCCCTCCTTACTGCCCTCTCACATTGCTTGCCCATCTTTAAGTCATCTGATATGACTACCCCCAGGTCCCTTTCCATTTTTGTTGTTGTTAGTATCTCACCCCCCATTGTGTACTCTTCCCCTGGGTTTTTGTTTCCCAGGTGCATTACCTTGCACTTCTTAGCATTAAATCTAAGCTGCCATACATTTGACCATTCCTCTAACCTTGCCAAGTCCCTTCTCATCCTTTCCACCCCACCTAGTGCATCAACTCTGTTGCAGATCTTTGTGTCATCTGCAAAGAGACATACTTTTCCTTCCAGTCCCTCTGCAATGTCGCCTACAAAGATATTGAAGAGGACCGGTCCTAATACTGAACCCTGCGGCACCCCACTAGTAACCCCCCTTTCTTCAGAGTGGACTCCATTTACTATTACCCTCTGTGTCCTATTCTCCAGCCAGTTCTTTACCCAGGTTATCATCTTGGGACCCACTCCCAGGCTGGCTAACTTGTATATTAATCTTTTGTGTGGGACTGAGTCAAATGCCTTGCTAAAGCCTAGGTAGGCCATGTCCACAGCCCCTCCCTGATCTACTACTTTGGTCACCCAGTCAAAGAAATCTATTAGATTCGTCTGGCATGACCTTCCTGCTGTGAATCCATGCTGCCTTGGTCCTGTGCCCCTCTGGCCTCTAGGTACTCAACAATTCTTTCCTTCAGAAGTGATTCCATCATTTTTCCTATCACTGAGGTTAAACTAACTGGTCTGTAGTTTCCCGCTTCTGCCCTGCTCCCACTTTTGTGAAGGGGAATCACATCTGCCCTCCTCCAGTCCTCAGGTACCACCCCATCCTCCTGTGATTTGTTAAAGAGGGTAGTCAGTGGTGTCACTAGTTCTACCTTTAGTTCTTTTAGAATTCTGGGATGAATCCCATCAGGCCCCATTGCTTTGTCCACCTTCAGTTTTAAGAGTTCTTTCAGAACCCTTTCTTCTGTAAATGGGCTGGTATCAACTTCTGTATCCAGAGTGTTACTATTGTTTGTTTTAGGTACCTCCTCCTCTACATTTGTAAATACTGAGCAAAAATATTTGTTTAGTATCTCTGCCTTTTCACAGTCACCCTCTGCCCACCCTCCCTCCCCTTTATTAAGCCTCACTATCCCTCCCTTAGTCTTCCTTCGCTCCCTGATGTACCTAAAAAAGGTTTTATCCCCCTTCTTGACTGAGTTGGCTATCTTTTCCTCAGTTCAGGCCTTTGCTGTTCTGACTGCCTTCCCAGCTTCCTTTTGCTTTAACTGATACATTTCTCTGTCCTTTTCCTTCTGTGATTCCTTGTACTTTCTGAATGCTTTCTTTTTCTCTTGAACCTTCACTGCCACCTCCTTTGAGAACCATAGTGGTTTCTTACATTGTTTTGTTTTGTTTATTTGCTTCACACAAAGGCTTGTTACCTCTGTGATGGCAGTTTTTATTATTCCCCATTGTTCTTCCACCCCTCCTTCCTGCCCATTTGCTAGTGCATTCCTTAGGCACTCACCCATTTTGGCAAAGTCAGCCCTCCTGAAGTCCAGTACTTTTGCCTTTGTATGGCTTGATTCTATTGCTGTGTTTATTGTGAACCATACTGTTCGATGGTCGCTAGTTCCCAGATGGCTACCCACTTCTACATCTGTGATCCTCTCTCCATCTCCATTTGAGAGGACCAGATCTAAGATTGCTCCCTCTCGAGTGGGTTCCAATACTAGTTGTTCAAGGCATGCCCTCGTAGGGCATCTAAAATAACTCCCACTCTTAGAAGTGGCTGCTGCAACTGCACTCCAGTTAACATCTAGCATATTCAGATCACCCATCAGCAATATTTCCCCTTTATTTGCCATTCTAAGTATACTTTCTATCATTTCCTTGTCCATTTCCTCCCCCTGAGAGGGTGGTCTGTATACAACCCCTGTGCGGATTGTGGTGCCATTGCCTGCCTCCAAATTGACCCACAGTGCTTCTTCTCCTCCCTGTTTACCCTTTTGTTCTGTTGCTTTGATTCCTTCTCTTATGTAGAGAGCTACTCCTCCTCCTCCTCCTCTTTTACCCTCCCTGTCCCTCCTGTAGATAGTGTATCCTGATACGTTTACGTGCCAGTCATGGTTCTGTGTGTACCATGTTTCTGTGACTGCCACAATATCTAGATGTTCCTCCTCCATCAAGGCCACTAATTCAGGAAGCTTGTTACCCAGACTATGGGCATTGGTACTCATTGCTCTCCATTTTTTGATGGCTTTACCTTCTGTAGCAGCATCCCCCACTGATCTTTCTACCTTGGTCTTTTTCTCATTTAGTACCCTGTTTTGTAGGGGGAGGCTGGGATTTTCCTGCTGCTTATCAGTGCCTCCCCCCCTTGACTAGCTTAAAAGCTTGCCAATGAAGCATTTAAATCAATTGCCCAAAAGACTTGTTCCCTTCCTGGACAGATGCAGACCATCCTGCCAGTATAGGCTAGTGTCCCTCCAGATGGAACCCCAGTCCCCAATGAAGCCAAACCCCTGTGCTCCACACCATTTTTTCAACCATTTGTTAAACTGTATGGTGCAAAGTACCCTCGCCTCACCCATGCCACTGACAGGCAGCACCTCTGAGAAGGATACTGTGTGTGCTACTTGTCTTAAGCCCCTCCCCAACTCTACAAAGTCCTTCTGCACTGCTCTAATCTCATGATGAGCCAAGTCATTTGTCCCTAGGTGGACAATGACATCCAGCTCAGACTCCCGTGCTTACGGGAACTTACAAACACACAAGGAGGCAGATAGGGAGACTTACCAAGAGAAATAAAGGGATGTAGGAAAGGCAGTTAGAAGTGCAAAGGCACAAACAGAGGAAAAAATTGCCACATCAGTGACAAAGGGCGATAACACATTTTTAGATACATAAGTGAAAAGAGAAAGACAAAGGGAGGGATAGTAAGACTGAAAGGGGAAGAAGTGGGCAAAGTGGAAGAGGACCTCCAAAAAGTGGATTCATTGAACAAATACTTCTGTTCTGTATTTACGGAAGAGAAACATAGACTTTGACAGCAGATAAGGACCGCTTGGTCCACCCAGTCTGCCCATTTTCCTACCTACTGGATAAGTTGAAGATTCAAGTTTATCAACAGCCTACTTCCTCCTACCCCCTACTATAATTGCCTTATGTCTGTCCCGTTCATTCTTGAATTCCTCCACTGTTTTTGACCCCACAACCTCCTCAGAAAGGCGGTTCCATGCGTCCACCATTCTCTCCATCTAGACAAAGTGGACTTAGTTTTTTGTAGGTTGGCTCGTTTCATATTGGACGTCCCCTATAGAACTCATAGGGGTACACTCTTTAAGGAATTAAATTGGTATAAACCGGAAGTGAGAAGGGATTTACATCTGTTACAGTTTATGATTAAGGTATGGTCTGGGGAAGTACCCAAATATGTAACTGACTTATTTGAAGTTAGAAGATAAAGGAATGTTTGAGAGCCTCTAATGGAACCCAATTTGTTTTAAATAAGTATAATCTGAGCATTGGAAGATCTTCCATACCCTCTAGAGGAACAAGGATATGGAATAATTCTCCTTGGAATTGAGAACAAATAGAACTAGCTATAATAAAAGTGAATTGAGGAATTGTGTACTACTGTATTACATAACGATATTAGGTGTTCAAATTGTTAGTGTCCTTATGTATGTTATCAAGTTATGTGATTTTTCTTGGATTTTTGTTGGTTTCATTTGGTGTATTGTGTAGCTGTCAATTATATGTGGTTTTTATGATTAGATGTTGAAATTTTACTTTAAATTAACTGTGACCTGGAACTTCATTGAAAATGAGCTTTGCTCAATTGAATGTATCCTTTTATTCATTGTGAATAAAAAATGATTTACTACTACTACTACTACTCCATGAAAAAATATTTCCGCATGTTGCCCTGAGCAGTCTCCCCTGTATCTTTGAATTGTGCCCCCTTTTTCTTGCACATCTCTTTTTCTGAAAGATGCTACCATCCTGGACTTTGTTGAGTCCCTTAAGGTACTTGAAAATTTCTATCATGTCCCTCCTTTCCTCAAGGGTATACATATTAAGCTCTCTTAGTCGCTCTTCATACGGTTTCTGATGTAGACCCTGCACCACTTTAGTTGCCCTCTTCTGGACTGCCTCCATCCTGTCTATGTCCTTGCACAGACGGGGTCTCCAAAACTGCAAGCAGTACTCCAGATGGGGTCTCACCAACTGTCTGTATAGAGGGATAACCACTTCCCATTTTCTACTTGTAATGCCTCTCCCTATGCATCCCAGTATCCCTCCAGCTCTCCTTACTGCCTTCTCACATTGCTTGACTACCTTAAGGTCATCTGATATGATTACTCCCAGGTCCCTTTCCATTTTTGTTGTTGTTAGTACCACTCTCCCCATTATGTACTCTTCACCTGGGTTTTTGTTTCCCAGGTGCATTACTTTGCACTTCTTTGCATTGAATCTAAGTTGTCATACGTCTGACTATTCCTCTGTGATGTACTATGATGGTGATGACATCACGGTGTGGAGATCTTATCAACTGGGATGCTATCCTAGTAGAACGCCTGTCCCAGCTGCACACCCAGCATCGCCTCAAGCAGGTGGAATGGTGAGACAACCCTGTGGTCCGACTTAGATTGGGTGCCAGGAAACACCCTTTAAGGAGAGACAGGAGACAATATGAAGTTTGATGCCCAGCAGGCTTTTATCTACACCAGGGAAAGGTAGACATGGTCACAAGGGAAAGTCGGGGAATAACTCTTACTTATAAATGCAAGCTAACAATTACCACTCTATTACTTTATATGTACATCAACCTAAAGTCACTCTACAGTATTCTTATCCAGGGCTCTGACAATTGCCCACCTAGAGATCTATGTGTGTGATATAACCTTATACTTTATCACACTATCACTTTATCATACCATGTGCTAAGCATACAAAATACAATCAGCAAACAGTCTCAATTAGTCCATAAGATGAGGATGTCCATCGTCTTCGTGTACAACTGAAGAAAAGGGGTCAAGAGAAAGGGGGAAAACTCTTGCTTGGTGGCAAGCTCACTGGGGTCCTATGAGGGGTTGCAAACAGGGAATGGAGAGATTGGTAAACAGACCATAGGCATCGGCCAACCCACTCTCCAGAGTTGCCAGAACACAAAAGCATGAACAAACTAACTGGGGAAATGCTCTTTTCTTGGCACAAAAACCCTTGAACTGGGCTGCCAAGGTTGAAGAACCAAAACGTGGCAAGGGATCCCTCTGCAGGATTGCCACAGGAGAAGAAATCTGCTGCTTTCTCCTCGGCGTCAACCCTCGACCAGGGCCACCAAGGACGAAGAAGAACTGCTGTGGTTTTCCTGGCACCTACTCTCGACCAGGGCTGCCAAACGAACACCGGACTTGGTGAAGAATCCAGAAGGAGGACTACCAAGAACGAAGAATAAGAACTGCTGGGCTGCTTTTGGTGACAGATCCACTTGAAGGACCATGAAACTCGAGCTGCTACCCTCTGGATTGCTCTGGCGATGCTGGATGACACAAGCAAGAAGAGGTTGAAGGGTGAAGATCAGGATTCCACACTGATAGAGAACAAAATAAGAAAATGCGGCCACGAACACACTTGGCTACGATGGACTCGTCTACCGGTGGGCATCTGGGAGGGACGGACGAGACACTTTCCAGTCGTCTTTCTTCCAAGCTGCTCCAGAACCGGCGGCCAGGACTACTCAAAGGACGTCAACTTCGACTATGGCGGACGAAAGGGCAAGAAGTTGACGAAGTCTTCTGCTGGCTGAAGATTGCTATGGTGAAGAGCTGATGAAGACTGAAGATTGGTATAGTGAAGAACTGCTGAAGACTGAAGATTTTTTTATGGTGAAGAGCTGCTGAAGATTGAATCAGAACCTGCTTCTGCACAATGGTACTTCTGTGGGCACGTTATACTGGAATATTTACTTTCAGGGGCAATTTGCCTGGAGCAGGGGCAAATTGTGACAATCCGGGGCAATGGTTCACTTATGGGGCAACTGTTCACTAGCAGGGGCAACTTGCAACAATCCAGGGCAATTGTTCACTGTCAGGAGCAAATGACCACAATCCTAATCTTATACAACACAGTCTCAGTGCATAATGTAATAACACAACAGTTGAGATGCTGGAAGAATAAACAGTTTGTAGAACCAATACAACAGGTGATAATTACTTTGTAACAGGTTGTGTACTTAAGCACCCCTTAGTCGGACCCTTTTCCACTGCTGGTCTGTCTTTGTTAGGATCTGGCTACCCATGAGCAATCTAATGTACTTGCCCCAGCTATTTAGCCTGGTTACACTAATTGCCCGTACACCTGCTGCCCTATTCCCTATGGGCTTGGATGCCCTACCTGCGCAGGGGCCTGGTGCCCTTTACTACAATGGGCCTGGTGCCCTTCCTTTACTGGGGCCTGGCGCCCTTTACTACTGTGAGCCAGGTGCCCTTCTTTCACTGGGGCCTGGCGCCCTTTACTACTATGGGCCTGGTGCCTTTCCTTTGCTGGGCCTAACTGCCCTTTACTACTGTGGGCCTGGTACCCTTCCTTTACTAGGGCCTAGTGCCCTTTACTACTGTGGGCCTGGTGCCCTTCCTTTACTGGGGCCTAGCTGCCCTTTACTACTGTGGGCCTGGTGCCCTTCCTTTACTAGGGCCTGGCACCCTTTACTACGGTGGGCCTGATGCCATTCCTTTACTGGAGCCTAGCTGTCCTTTACTACTGTGGGCCTGGTGCCCTTCCTTTACTAGGGCCTGGCACCCTTTACTACTGTGGGCCTAGTGCCTACTTTACCTCGGACCTGAATATGCATTCCTTAGGTATTCACCCATTTTGCCAAAGTCAGCCCTTCTAAAGTCCAATATCCTCATTTTTGTGTGACTTGTCTCCATGGTTGTGCTTATTGTGAACCACGCTGTGTGGTGGTTGCTTGTTCCCAGATGGCTACCCAATTCTAAATCTGTGATCCTCTCCCCATTTGAGAGTACCAGGTCTAATGCTGCTCCCTCCTGAGTGGGTGCCAACACTAGCTGTCTAAGGCATGCCCCCTGCAGGGCATTGAGAATGACCCTGCTCTTGGATGTGGCTGCAATAAATGTCTTCCAGTTAACATCTGACATATTCAGGTCCCCCATCAACAATATCTTCCCTTTTTCAGCCATTCTGAGAATGCCTTCTATCATTTCCTTGTCCATTTCCTCCCCCAAGATGGGGGTCTGTATACAACACCTGTGCGGATTGTGGTGCCACTCCCTGTCTCCAAGGTGACCCACAGTGTCTCTTGTCCTCCCCCTTTGCCCTTCAGTTCTGTAGCTTTGATCCCTTCCCTTATGTAGAGAGCTACTCCACCTCCTCTTTTACCCTCCCTGTCTGTTCTGTAGATTGTGTACCCTGGTATTTTGACATCCCAGTTATGGTTCTCCCTGTACCATGTTTCCATGACTGCCACAATATCCAGGTGTCCCTCTTCCATCAGGGCTACTAGCTCAGGAAGCTTGTTTCCCAAACTGTGGGCATTGGTACTCATTGCCCTCCATTTAGTGGTGGCATTATCCTTTTTTCCCCCATCCCTGCCTTTACTGCCTTTGTCTATTTTTCCATTTACCCCTGTCCTGCCCTCTGTCAAATTCTGTACCTCGGTGTTTACCTTACTAACTGCCATGATTTGTGGGGGGAGGCTTGAAATTTCCTTCTTCCTAACAGAACCTCCCCCCTTGGCTAGTTTAAATGCTTGCGAATGAAGCATTTAAACTTATCTCCTAGGAGCTTGGTTCTCTTCCTGGACAGAAGCAGACCATCGCACCAGTATAGACCTACATCTTTCCAGGTGGACCCCCAGTCCCCAGTGAAGCCAAAATCTGTGCTCTGCACAAGTTTTGCAACCATTCATTGAATTGCATGGTGTGCAGTACCCTAGCCTCATCCATGCCACAGACAGGTAGCACCTCTGAGAAGGATACCATGCTTGCTACATGCCAGAGGCCCCTCCCCAACTCCACAAACTCTTCCTGCACTGCACTGATCTCATGCCCAGCTAGGTAATTTGTCCCAAGGTAGATAATGATATCTGGTTCCCTCTCCCGTGACACTGCTCCTGCAATCCTGAGGATTTGCTTCCTGTCCCTCCAAGCCATGGCACCAGGCAAGCACCTTTCTCCCTCTCCCCTCCCTTCCCCAGTTCTACCCCCTAACAACTGAGACCCCTACCAGAAGCTGTTTCCTTCCCTGTGGTGTTCCTTGCCACCCATTTGTGGGTCTCCCTTGTGGAGGTTCCCAGCATCCTTCTTGGTCTCCACTGAGGGTGCCATCATAGAGGAATCTTGCTCTGCCAGAATGGCATATGAATTGTGGAGAGTTACAACTAGAGGGATGTGCCTCTTTTCCACCACCCTCACCCACCCAGAGCCCACTGTGGTCCAACTGCTCCTCATACTTGGCAACCTCTGAGGCAGCGGTCATGGCACTGGTGCTTCTTGGGTGGGGGAGACTTCCCTAGTCCTTGCCAGTTCAGCCTGGAGATGAGCAACCTCCTCCCTCAGAGCTGACATTTGCATGCAAATAGGGCAGCAACGCAGTTTCCAGCATGTCTCCCAGAACACTGCTGCCTCACAGCCAGTGCATTGCACTACTCCCCACATGTCCTTCTCCCTTAGAATATATAATACATCATTTTTTTTTTAGTATGTGTGCTTACCCTTTTTTGCACTGTGCTGGGTTATTAAGGTTATGATAGAGTTCTGCCCCTGACCTGTTGAAGAAGTGATGTCAGAACCTTGAGTATAAAGGAAATGACATGCCTGGGGTGGGTGGGGTGAGGGGAAGGGTAGGCGGGTGTCCCCCAGCCACCAGTGGCCATCAAAAACAATCAACTACACTACTGCTCCACCACTTGGTGAGTACTGCCCTTCCTTACAGTAATTCAACCCACACCACAATTTAATAGACCACTCCACCTACACAAAACACTCTACTGAACCCCAGGATAAAAATGAAATCAATCCTCAGCCAGCAGTACAAGTCTAAAAGTTGCAAAAATATCCTTAGAAATCCTAGGTCTCAACAGCAGTGATCAATCACAGTTAAAAGCAAATTCAGGACTTCCGGTTCCGTCTCCATGCCGTACAGTCACTAGACGCGAGAGCTCCGATCCCCCGGGAGAGATATCTACGGTAGTGCTCGTCCTCCGGCACCAAGAATCATCTCCAGTACCGTCGGTTACTGCTCTGACTCACAGGCTTCGCAATGCTTCCTAAATCGAAGGTGAAGGACACTTTAATGGAGTTTCTAAAGCTGAGTGTGGCTTTGGATCAGCACGACCCAAAGGCCCAAAACAAGTCGCAACCCGTGACTCAGCAACAGGCGGGGGAACAGGCCGAGGAGCCCCCAGAGGAGGAATTTACTATCACCTCGAAGTGATTATACCGGGAGCTGGCTAAACTGACCGATACCCTGGGCAAAATTGAACGTTCCATGGCAGAAAACAAAAAGAGTATACTCGCGGTGGAAAAATGGGTGGCTGACTTGGAGAAGGGCCTAACATGCACTGATAAAACAGCTGATCACCATGAGGGCATGCTACACCACTTAATGCGTAGGGAGAGAGAGCTAACAGATAAACTAGATGATCTGGATCTCAGATCCAGACAGGACAACATGCGCATTTATGGAGTGCCAGAGGACACAGAGCAGGGTAAGATGGAGGACTTTCTTAACTCTTTTTTAAAAGAATTACTGGATCTGCCTGCTGACCTCCCCCTGAACATCGTTATGGCACATCAAGCTCTGGCTAAAAAAAAACATCGATGCTAATGCAACCCCGAAGTCCATCGTGCTTAAGTTTCTGGACTATAGGATTAAAACCAGAATCCTGCAAGCTGCCTGGGCCAAAAAAGAAGTTATTTTTGGAGATAAGCGTTTATACTTTGATAATGATTATACTCCTATTACCCAACAAAAATGAAGGATGCTCCTGGAGATTAAGAAATGCCTGGCCTCCAAGAACATTCGTATGCACCTAATTGTGCCAGCACAATTAAAAATCTTTCTCCCAGATGGCCCACAATTCTTTCATTCACTCAGGGCTGCTAAGAACACCCTGCTGCAGTTGGGGTTCCCTCAGAATTTGCTGACTAGGCCATCAGGATCGGAGAGAGACATTCTGAATGGAGAAGAACCCTGGTCCAGGGTAGGAGATGCAAGGAAAAGAGGCTGATCACTGTCTCGAGACCCCTCAGAGAAAGAGTCTTCTGGTGCTTCAAAAGGGCAGACTTTACTAGAGGACAGTTCAGGCACCCCTCATTGAAGTCTCAGTGCTCTCTTTAATGGACCTGATTGATATGCACAGGACATGGTTTTGTACCGTCCTACAGCCCGAAAGGGCTTTGCTAATGTAGTCCAGGGAGTGCCTAGTAATTTAATGTATGTTTAGTAGATGTGCTCTGGTTACACATTAAGCTCCTTTGATGAACGGGGCTGGATAAAAGTGACCTGACATGTCCTTAAGTGTGAGCCTGTGGTTCGATGCATGACTTTTTGACCAGTGCCCCAATGTTGCAGGAAGGTTTTGATTTGTTTCTTACCTTACATGCACCTATAGTGGTGTGAGAGAAAGATAATTTTGGGGATTGGGACAGAGGTACTGGGGGGGGAGTTTTGCCTATTATCCCAGTTGCAGGGGGGCATGGGAGTGTATTACAATGGAGGGCCTTCTTTCTATCTTTTTTTGAGGAATATTTCCCCTCTCATTGTGGGTCCCCTGTGTTAGGTGGGAGGAGCAGATGGGGAACCCTCGGGGGAAGGGAGGAAGGGGAATATGGCTTAGACTGCCCTCGGGTCCCTGACCACGGTGGGAAATTGTCTGCTGCCTGATTAGGATAGTGGACACAGAATTAATATATCCCTACAGGGGAAATATGTTTGACTTCTGCAATTTCCAGTGTGGGGGGGGTCGGTGGAAGTCATTTGGTTCTAAGAGGGACTTCAAATCGCTCACTGGAGGGCCTGAAATCCTCTCTAAGAAGTTAGATCATAGCCCAATCTAGGCCCAATCAGGAATCTTTTTTCACTGCCCCCCCCCCCACACACATATGTCTGTCTCCTGGGGGGTTGGGATTAAGCTGAGAAAAGGGGACTTTTGGAATTATTCTGAACGACTAACTCCATACCAGATTGTCAGGAATAATGGGCTAGACAGAAGGGAATAGGCCTGGTCACCCTTTAAGTGCAAGTTTAGCGCAGGGCTGCCTATATAGGTACCCCATCGGGTGGGCCAGTGCCACTCAAAACACCTACCGGAGGATGTTGTATAACCTTGGAAGTTGTTAAGTTTGTTGTTGTACAAAGTTTAACTGTTTTACTGTTACGAAGCTCAAATTGTTGATTGGGCATTGGAAGACCATGCTACAAGGAATACTGGGAAAATGGGAGGCTATACAAAAAGAATGGCAGAGGGAAAGATAGCTACATATAATGTGAGGGGACTAGGTAACCCTATCAAGAGAAACAGAATCTTGAATGAGCTGTATAAGGCTCACGTTGAAATAGCGCTCCTCCAGGATACTCACTTAGACCAGGGGGAGAGTAGTAAGCTTAAACGTGCATGGGTAGGTTAAGTTCATTACTCCACTTATAAGGCACACCTCAGAGAAGAGGTCACCATACTAATCCACAAAACTGCCCTTTCCAACTTACTAACGACAAGAGGACCAGGAGGGAGAGTCCTGAGCTTAGGGGTAACTATAGAGGGGTTCCATGCTCCATTCTAAACATTTATGCTCCTAATAAGGATGGGGAAAATAGTGATTTCTAAAGGAGGTGCGCCTTCAGACAGCGCCCCCTCCAGGAGAGATGTTTATTGTAGGGGGGGATTTTAACACAGTTCTCAGCCCCAAGTTGGCTAGATCTGGTGTACCGTCAGGCCCTCCTACATGAGCAGCTCAAACACTAACCAGATTGGGGAGATAGTTGGGCCTCGTGGAGGTTTGGAACCACCAACACCCGAAAGTATGGGATTATACCTGCTGGTCTGCATCACATAATGCCTACTCAAGGCTTGACATGCTTTGGCTGTCCACTGACTGGCTTCACAGGGTAGCGGACTCTCGGATTCATTCCCGGACCATCTCAGATCATAGCATGGTGTCAATGCTTATATGGCCACGCCCCCGACTTAGAAACTCCACTTGGAGGTTAAACGTATCCTTCTTAAACAGGGAGGAGTACATAGACCTTCTAAAGGAGACAATAAGACAATATGAGAATGAAAACCCCACCCGAGACACCAGTCAAAGTCTATCTGGTGGGACGGTCTGAAGACGGTCCTAACAGGGACCACCATAGGGTATGCTTCTAACCTCAAAAGAAGGCAACAAAAAGAGATACTTCAGCTTGAGAACCATCTCTTTGACCTGGAGGCTGAACATAAGATTTATCTAGACGAGCAGGTCAAGAGACGATTGGAAGAGACGAGAGGGAAATGAAATAGACTTCTGTATGAGAAGGTCAAGGGACAACTTAGATATTCTTGCCAGAGGTTTTTTGAGGCAGGTAATCAAGCAGGTAGCTTACTGGCATGGCAATTAAGGAAAGAGGCTGCTGCTCAAAATATCCTTCGTTTAAGGACCTCGGGAAAGCCAGGTCAGTTTATGTCAGCCCCAGAAACTATAGCGGCACAGTTTCAACAATTTTATAAAACATTGTACTGCCAGGATCATATCACAGATTACTCATATAAATTGGAAACATTCTTTAAAAAGGTAAAAATGCAGAAATTATCTGTTGAAGAAAGGGAGAGACTCAAGACCCCCATATCAGAAGAAGAACTTCAGAAGAGTTTTAGAGAACTAAAAACAGGGAAGGCCCCAGGATCGGATGGGCTATCTGGGGAACTATATAAGGCTCTCGAGTCTGAATTGGTCCCTTTATTAAGCAGAGTCTGTCAAGGAGTGAGGGAAGGTGAACCCATCCCACTGAGTTGGCAGTATGCCCAAATCTCGGTCATCCCTAAGGAAGGGAAGGACCCTGAGCTTTGCAGGTCTTACAAGCCCATCTCCCTCCTAAATGTAGACCTAAACATTTTTACAATGACTTTGGCCCATAGGCTACAGGGGTGTGTGGGGACTCTGGTCAGCCCAGATCAAACGGGCGTTATTAATGATAGGCTGATTCATGACAACATTAGGTGTCTGTTAAACCTTCTGGCCTACCAGCAGAATAAAGGGAAACCGTCCTTAGCAATTTTTATGGACGCAGAGAAAGCCTTTGACTGGGTGGACTGGAGGTTCCTGCACAGGACTCTGGAGGAGGTGGGGATAGGCCCTAAGTTCAGGGATGAGATCCAGGCACTCTACACGGCCCCACAAGCCACAGTAAGAGTGAATGGTTTCACCACTCAAAGGTTCCCACTCACTAGGGGGACCAGACAGGGGTGCCCTCTCTCTCCCCTCCTCTTTGCCTTGTGCATTGAACCCCTAGCCAGGGCAGTTAGAGAAAATGCAGATATCAAAGGCATTCAGGTGGGTGAGAGGGAACATAACATTTCTCTGTATGCAGATGACTCCCTGTTTTTTGTGACTTCCCCCAAGATCACCCTCCCGGCTTTAACAGAGCTCCTTAGGAATTATGGCCAAGTGTCGGGTTACCAGATTAATTGGGATAAATCAGAGGCAATCAAGTTTGGGGGTGCTTTCTCCAGAGACTTGGTTGAAAATGTTCTCTTCAGATGGGCGGTGAACAATACTGTGAGATACTTAAGGGTTAAAATAGCTCCCCAATTGTCATTGCTCTTTAGACTTAATTATGGTAAACTGTGGGGAGAAATACAATCAGATCTGGGGAGGTGGAACCTACTTCCATTATCATTAGGAGGTAGGGTAGACTCAATTAAAATGAACATTCTCCCTAGATTGTTACTTTTGTTTCAGGCCCTCCCTATCCACATTCCCAGTTCCTTTTTTAAGACAGTTAATTCGACTCTCCTGGCCTTTATCTGGCAACAGGGTAGGAGACAAATTAGCCACAAACTTCTCACACAACCTAAGGGGTAAGGAGATTTGGCCCTACCAGACTTTAGGCTCTATTATCTGGTGGCCCAGTTGGCCCCAGTGGTGACTTGGGTAAAACAGCGGGAAGATACTGGTTGGAGGGAGATAGAAGCCCACCAACTGCAGCTGATTTCTTTGGCATTTCTCCCACATGCCCCACTAACAGCAGAACTGTGGAAAGCTATACAAAATCCTTGGACAAGACACACCCTCGCGGTGTTGGTAAGAGCTAGGAAACTTACCCAGATACCCGAGGGGATTGGTCCCCTCACTTCTATTTTGGGAGACCCTAACTTCACTCTCCCCGTACGGACACCAGATTTCAATGATAGAATAGGCACTCTCTAGTGCACTTCATGGAATTCAGTCTGCATATTCCCTTACAAAAACAGATTTCCACAGATATCTACAGGTTAGACACTACCTGATTTCTAACAATTTGATGGTAAGAGTGACCAGGGATCGGACTGCTCTAGAGAATTTTCTATATTGGTCAGTATGTTTAGCAGGGAGTAGGAAATTCATTTCTGGAGCCTACAAGATGTTACAGGGAGAGGGCAATACTCAATTCAAAGACCTCAGGCAAAAGTGGGAGGCTGAGAGGGGTGCACCCCTGTCAGCAGCCCAGTGGATTAAGGCCTGGGAAAGGGGCTGGAGGACCACGTCCTCTCCAGGTTGGAGGGAATTCTGCTGGAAATTCCTAAGTCGCTTTTTTCATACCCCAACAGTCACAAAATGCTTCAAAGGAGAAACTTTAGATATCTGCTGGCGTGGGTGTGGGCAAGTGGGTACCCACTTCCACATATTCTGGGCCTGCCCACAAGTACAAGAATTATATAGTAGATTGAGGGAGAGATGGGGGCCTCGGCTTCCCAAGACCTTTCAGTTGCTGGTGCTGCATTGTGGACACCCCATGTTGGGATCTGGTAGACAGCAAAATCTTTGCAGAACCTTGTGCATAGCGGCTCAAAACGAAATCACGTCAAATGGTTTGAGGGCCCCCCGATAATAGAATCCTGGAAATCCTGGGTAGATAACATCAGGAGAATGGAACAGCTCACAGCCAAACTAAGTCTTTCTCTAGAGGCACACACTGAGATATGGAAACCTGGGATACCCTGTGGAACTGACTCAGCAATTCTGGATGGCTGGGTCACCAGGGCGAGTCTCTGAATGTAAGCGGGGTTATCCCTTCTCCCCTTAACCGCCTCTTCTCAGGCTTTTCCCCTGAAGCACACAAGTAGGGTATCTCTATGGTACTGCCTCATAGTTTCGTAGCATGGTCTTCCAAGTTAGTTTTTAGTCCATCATGGTCCAGTTCCTGCTGAGCAGTTGACCATCTGGTAAGGGTGCAAGTTGGCACCTAACCATGTTGCTTAATTCAAAATACATACGAATGGAAGGTTCCAGACAAGACACTAATATCTAGAGTTATGGACGTCATAGCTACACTATAAAAATGACATAGACATTTGTTATAGGAGGCCCCTATGGCCCTCAATGTTAACTTGACCCATGAACTCATGTTAGCCTGAATATGTACACCTATTAATCAGGTACTCATGTATCTTTGTAAAATGCCTATCCATTTACATGTATCGGTTATGCTGTGACATGGCAATAAAGCTGAGTTAAAAAAAAAAGCAAATTCAGTAGTATTTCACTCCCTCTGGTTATAAAATTAACCCACTTCAATGGAATCCTGCAAGTCTCTTCTTGATTCCAGTAAGCAAAATGAAAGTATCAGTATAAAGTTTTGTAAACCTTCTTCACAAATCCCAAGCACTATTATGTCTTACCAAGCAGTTCTGAAAAGGAGGATTATTTTGTTCTCTGCAGTATAGCAAAGTTTAGCAGCCTCAAAGAAAGACAAGCAAGGTCTGGAGGGGGAAGGAAACGGGTCAAGGATAAAGGACATGGGTATAAAGGGACAGGAAATGAACGCAAGCCCTTTTACAGAAAAGAGTGCTTAAGGTACTAGCAAGGATAAAAGTAGACAAAGCATTGGGCCAGATGGGGTACACCCCAGGATACTGAGGGAACTGAAAGAAGAGCTGGCTGCATCTCTGACAGCCCTTTTCAACATGTCATAAAAAAGAGGGAAGGTACTGGGGGACTGGAGAACGGCAGATGTAGTCCCACTCCATAAAAGTGGAAATAGGGAGGAGGCAGGAATTTACAGGCCTGTCAGCCTGATGTCAGTGGTAGGCAAGGTTATGGAATCACTACTGAAGGAAAGGATAGGGGAATACCTTGTTATCAATGATCTGCAGGATCCTAGGCAGCATGGCTTCACAGGGGGGAGCATACTTCTCAACCTTTTGTCTCCCAAATGTGGAACATTGCCTCTCAAAATGTGGAACAAACTAGCAAAATGTGGAACACTTAATCAAATCTTTACCTAGAAGGCTCAGAACACTGCTAAAATGTTTGTGTTTATGTTTAGAAAGTCTTCTATTAGTTGAGTAATATATTTTTTGCATCATTTACTATAGATTTTTGCTTTAAAATGTTAATACTGAATGTGGAACAAGTCCTCACAATGTGGAACAGGGAGCTTTTGTTAAGTAAAATGAGGAACGTTCCTCATAGTGTGGTACAGTTGAGAGGTATGGGAGGGAGGTCCTGCCAGACAAACCTGATTGAGTTCTTTAATTGGGTAACCAGGGAAGTGGATCAGGGAGGAGCGGTGGAAATGGCCTACCTGGATTTCAGCAAGGCTTTTGGCACTGTTCCACATAAAAGGCTGTTAAACAAGCTGGGGAGCCTAGGAGTAGGTCCTAAGGTAGTAAAATGGGTATAATATTGACTGGGCAATAGAAGGCAGAAGGTGGTGGTAAACAGTATCCACTCTGGAGCAGGCAAAGTGACCAGTGGGATACCACATGGATCAGTACTAGGGCCAGTCCTCTTCAACGTCTTCAGTAGTGACATTGTAGGAGGGCTGGAAGGGAAAGTATGCCTGTTCGCAGACAATACAAAACTCTGCAACTCAGTGGACATAGTGGGAATAGTGGAAAAATGAGAAATGATAAAAAAAAAAACTGGAAGTATGGTCAAGGGATTGGCAGCTGGGTTTTAATGCAAACAGGTGCAAAATTATGCACATGGGGCACAAGAACCAGCGGGCAACATATCAAATGGGAGGAGAGGTATTAACAGTTACAGAGGAGGAAAGGGGCCTGGGAGTGATAATTTCTGATGACCTGAAAGTGGCAAAGCAGTGTGACAAGGCAGTGAGGAAGGCTGGCGGGATGCTGGGTTGCATAGGAAGGAGAATCACCAGCAGGAAGAGGGAGGTAATATTATCCCTATAAAATCACTGGTGAGATCACACCTTGAGTACTGTGTACAGTACTGGAGGCCCTATCTCCAGAAGGACATAGAGAAAGGGGAGGCAGTATAAAGGAGGGGAGCCAAAATAGTGCAGGCCTGCATCAAAAGCCCTATGGGGAAAGGCTCAAGGAATTAAATATGTACTCCCTGGAAGAAAGGAGGGAAGGGGGGATATAATAGAAACATTCAAATACCTCACAGGTAAAAATAAGGTAGAAGAAGGAAGCATATTCCACAGAAAAAGATGCATGTGGATAAAGGGCCACACTATGAAGACAGAAGGGGGAGGGCTCAGAGGTAATGTGAGGAAGTACTTATTCATGGAGAGGGTGGTGGACATGTGGAACAGCCTCCCAGCAGAAGTGGTGGGGGTGGAAATGGTTACAGGATTCAAGAATGCATGGGATAGACACAGAGGGATCTTAGAGGTAAGGGGGGAGAGACCAAAGACTGAATAGGGTCTGCAGCATCACTACTGGTAGGGTAAATAGGGCAGACTGGGTGAGCCAGGAGGTCCTTATCTGCCAACAGATTCTATGTTTCCATGTTCAGTTAGCCTGCACTGTACACGCACTGCTCTTAGAATTAGAGTAAGGAAGAGCTGCAAAGGAAGCAGAAGGATGGGGAGGAAACACAGAAAAAACTAAGATGAATATAAAGAAAGAATACAAACAGGCAAATTAGACAAATTTAGGAGGTTGCATAGTCTGGAGGCTAGACCACAGGCTTGGGAGTTAGGATACTCAGGTTCAAATGCGACCATTGTCACTTCCTCTCTGTGTGATCCTGACCCTGAGCAAGTCATACAACCTCTCAGTGCTTAAGGCCACCTGCAGAAAGAGATAAAAGCGGGACCCCATTGAAAGTAAGACACTGGGCCAGATTTTCAAAGGTCTGAGACTGATGCAAGGACCTTGTGTCAAAAGAAAGTGATGCAAGGACACCTTGTGTCAGACTTTGCAGCAAGTGGGATTTTCAAAGGTGGCTTATGGCAGCACCTGGGCGCCCTGCACCAGACAGCCTTGTGCCATCACTGTGGCAGATGCATGGCTGCGCCATGGTAGCAGGGGGCTTGCGCCACTTCTGAGCTGCTACATCCCCTAGTTCAGCATTTTAGAATACCCCCCAAAGTCAGCACAGGCAACTTGAGTTAGACTAGTCAGGAGCTGATCTAACAGCCCATGTGCCATTCCCAGTGCCATGGCAGGGTGAGAGGTGGTCCGTGTCCCCTGTTGTGGCTGCTGCCAGTAGACATCTGCATCCCCCCACATCTGGCCAAGTGTTCCAGCAGTAGTGGAGCCATGGCTGGTTACATCCAGGGCTCTCCCCCACCGTCAATCACATGACTGCCCCCACCAGTCCCTGACACTGAGGCAGCCATACCCTTCCCTTCCAGGGTATGTTGCCACCCCCCAGCCCCCAAGCAACCCCAGCCAGCCCTCCATGGACCATGCCAGTCATTGGATGTACACCTGGCAGATCACTGCCATGGCCACCACTGCTGTCCAAAAGTACCGCAGCTTGCTGCATTCCTTCCTATGTGCAGTTGTACAGCACACAGGATGGCTAATAACCAAACTGGGGTTTGTGCCAGACCCGATTTTGGAAAATCTACACAGGGTCCCTGGTGCACACAAGTTTGCTGTAGTCAGGGTTTCGGTCATGGTGTGCCAATCATAGGGGCCTTTTAAAATCGGCCCATTGAATCTCAGTTGCACTACCTTGGGAGAGCAAAGTGTGAAAGGCTATGGTACAGTATGGGAAGCCCACACGCTCAAGAGACCAAATCCGAAAGGGCATGTAGCTGCTTTTTATTTACAGCAACTTACTGGTTTTAGGCAAAATATCCGGATTAATGATTTGTTGTGTAGGTTTCTTTTTCCAGGAAACACTGATCAATAGATATTTGATCAGTATTACACTGTATATAAGAAATAATCTCACTGCCGGCCCGCTGGCGCAGCGGTGGGATTTCGCTTACGACCCCGGCGACCCGGGTTAGGAAGCGGACCTGGATGCGTCGGAGACCGCCGGGGAGTAGGATCGGCGCCCAGGGCAGCCTCCTACCCAGGGAGGGCAGCAGTGATCGTGTACTGGGGACCCCTGGTGGAGGCGGGTGTCCCCAAGCATCCGACGCTGCGTGTTCCCTGGGGCGGGCGGGAGGTGACGACGCATCGGGGCGTGGCCCGCCCCACAGAAAAAATGGAAAATCACCGAGCCTGCCGCCATGTGGAAGCCTGCCGCGGCTCAGATGTGTCTCAGATCAATTCCGACCTGTCTCTACAGTGCCCGGGCATTCCCAGCCGGTTGCGGGCCCCACCATGGGGGTAAGCCACGGGCATCGGGGGCGGCTGATTTGGGGAGAAGCCGCAAGCCGAACGAGCAGATGTGAAGGCGGCAGGTAGCTCGAGGGGGAGAAAAAGCAAAAGTGAGTTGCAAAAAAAAAAAAAAAGAAATGATCTCACTGAGAATCAGTGATGCCTCAAAGCATTTGCAGAAAATGAATGCAGACGAATGTCTTAGGTAGTTGGTGGGTTTGTGTGGAGTTAAAGCCCTTTTAGAAAGAACAGCCTGTAAGTGTACTGCGTGCTGAATTAACAAGAGAAAAGAGGCCTCAGGTGAAGATGACCTCCAGTCAACAAGGCCTTGTACTGCCACCAATTTAGTGAGCAGTGTTTCAAATGTATGATCTAGAGAACTCACTGAATCACACTTAATGGTAGCACTCTAGCAGGAGATTTCAAAGGGCACACAGTATCATACAGAGCAGTTTCAGACTACTTAGCATGTGATGGGTGTCTCAAGTGAGTGTCTGGAATGCTGACCCCAGAAAAGAGGGCAAAGTGGATAAAGACTTGTAAGGAGCAATTTGACATGAATACTATTGAGAGAGTAGACATTCCTGTGTCATGTACAGTGTGGTTTCTGCATTTTTACATGACACAATCAAAGATCCGCTCTAGCCAGACGAAACATCTTGGCTGCCTTTCATACCAGCCCCCATGAAGCAAGGTTAAGTGCAGTCTTCTCAAGTATTCTGAGTCATGTTGAATCACCCAGTGCCAGAAAAAATACAGCTCATCAAGATTATTATGCTAGCCCACTCAAACCTTTATCTGGATACCAAATGTAAGCACAGCAGAATTTTGACTTTGCATGGCATGTTATTTTTCATCATGATGGTGTTACATAGGAATTTAAGATCTGCAATTGAAATCAGACCAATAGTCAATCTAGTTTATCCCCTGTCCTCATAACAGCTACAACCATACTTTCATTCAGGTGTTCAAATTTTATATCAAGTGATAGCCTGCTACAACAGAAACAACAGAAACATCTTTAACTAGAAACACTTCTAGTGTTTACAAGACCGCTATTATGGTGGACTTGGTTTCCTCCGTCGATCTGGCTTGCATTATGGAGACCTGGCTGGGTAACGATTCTGGTTCAATTTTGGAGGCAGCTGTCCCTGCAGGGTACTCTAGCAGTGCACTGCCGAACTAAATGTCTGAGGGGCAGGAGGTAGCCATCTCTTTAGATCTGAAAACTGAACTTCACTGCACACCCATTCTAGATCCTTTGAGTGTGTGTGCAGTGCATGGGGGTCCAGGTGCAGGTTGCAGATTCTTCTTAGGTCCCTCCCCTGGGTCGGGGGGGGGAGAATTCCTGCAGGAGGTTGCGGACTCATTTGTGAGGTATTGGAGTTCTCCAGGTGTTTGGTTCTGGGGGACTTCAATGCCTGGGTCAAAGACAAATCCTTGCAATTTGGATCTAGCCTTCTCCAGTTGATGTCTTCACTGGGCCTGTCACAAGTTGTTACCTCTGCGACCCACCACCATGACCACACACTGAACCTGGTGTTCTTGCTGGGGCTTGAGGTAACTAACCTCAAGATTGATCAGGTCGTTTGGTCTGATTATGGCACGGTGGAGTTCTCGCTCAAGGTCCCCCTTCCCCGAAAATTCCCCCGTTGAGATAGTCAGCTACTGCCTTTAAGGGGGTTGTCCCCTGAGGGACCACTGGCGGTGGCTGATTTATCTAGTATTGTCAATGTATGTGCAGTTGGCACGGGCAAGGCGGTGGCCGCCTATAATAGGGCTGTCTCTGAGGTGCTCAATGCCATCACACTGACCCATGTATGACCCAGATCCTCTTACTTGAGATTTCCTTGATTTGATGGTGATCTCAAGGCAATGAAGATCAGGGGTCAGAAGTTAGAGCATTGCTGGAGAAGGACCGGGTCAGATGGAAACAAACAATCTAGCCTTGCGTGTGTAACTCCTTCCCTCTGCCCCGTCTAGGGGCATACTTTAAAACATTGCAGATGGTCCAGGCAGGAAAAAAAGATCACTCCAAAGAACTAACATACGAGACATTACAATACAGGACCAGGGCAAACTGATGGTCCTTACCTGCTGCTGTCTTCAAGGTTTGTGGTTTACCTCCTCATTCTCAGAAACAGATTCGATCCCCTAGCTGACCAAACATACCTGGACCTCCCTCTTCTCTCTTGGAGGTCCCAAAGGAGCCCATGCAGCCCCCAGAGGCTGAACTCTGCCCCTGGAATGCAACTCGTGACAAAATTAATCTGACTGCAAACAGGAGAGGGAACAAGAGATTTCATTAATTCCTCCTCTACAATCAAATAAAGCAAAACCATGGTTTCTCCCAGACTGACTTTATTTTCAGCTACACAGGGGCCACCATTTCTTCACAGAAAATAATTAATTAGCTCCATGGGGCTACAATTTTGTACACAATGGCTGGACCTATTAAGCAGTAGAACCACAGTATCAGTAGACACCAGAAGGACTGTCATTTTCTACCCTCTCACTCTCAGGTGTTCTATGCAAGACCCTGGATCCCTGCAATCTCCTGGCACATAAGGATCCAGTAAGCCAAACCTTCCTTTTACTTGTTTTTCTACGGGCCCCCTTTCCTCTATGATACTGGTCATCCCCCATTTCGCCAGTGTGGGAAAGCGATCTGCCTCCCCCTCCTGGACCCCTATGCAAATGGCCTAAACCACAAGGGCATCCAGGATTTTTCCTGACGACCCATGCCCTGACCCTCCTTCTGAATGGCTGGCTCTGATGATCACGCTGAGGCTACTTCTACTGATCACTTGCCTCCACCTCAGTCCTCCATAGCCCTCAGTTCACTCATGGGGTTGTTCCGCTGTCACTACTTACTACAGGGAGTCCCTGCCAGGCCGAGATCCCTTATAAATGGTCCTTGGGCTTGAGTTAAGCACCAGCACAGAGACTACCCTTCAAGTTCTACCATTTCTTTGGGTCTGCAACCCGCCCGTACCTGAACGTACGGTGCCCCAAGACCTGCCCCTCCAAACAGGCCCCTTACACAGGTGAAAGGCTCCATGGCTCCCTTGACCACCCAGGCCACCCTGGGTATGAGGGGAACCTCTGCCCCCAGCTCCCCTCCTGAGGGGGCCCTGCCACTGCCCTCTCAGCCCTGGCGACCTGGGACAAACCCCTTTTGGGCTCCTACATCTATCAGCTGGGCTTGCTAAAGCCTTCCTAATGCCCTAGCTCCCTCGATGTAAAACCTGGCTACCTGTATCCTGCCGAAGCTCCATACCATCACTCCTCACCGGCCACGGCGCATAACCATCCTGACTGCACTTTACTTTGGGGGTGTTCCCCACTGGCTGTCCTGGACCACCGAGCTCCCTTATTTTGCCCACCTATCCTGGTCATGGTTCTACTCTCCAGCCTCCCTCCTTCAGCCTGGGCCTACTGCCCGGGCTGGAAAAGGCCACGATACTTCCTGTCAGCTCCCTTATATACCCTATTTCTGCCCTCTGCTGCCACCTTGAGGCATCAAGAGCACTAACCCCCAGAGCACTAAACCCATTTCCTAGCTCTGGGTGGGGGTAGGAGGGGGGAAAGGAATGCCTAAAACATGGGAATATAAGCCCTGCATTTGCAGGGGTCTTACATGTGCTCATTATTGTGTGTACCAAGGGGCAATCAACCATAAGATGGCAAAGTTCCTGTCCAGGGAGATTGCTGCAGGGAAGAACTGAACTGCTCAGCTTTTCAGAACTGTCAACAGACTTCTGCATCCTGTCTGCCTACAGCCGAAGAAGGATTTTTCAGTCACATTGTGTGAGGAGTTTGCTTGGTTCTTCTCTGATAGAGTGTCCTATATCCACAAGGGGATTTCCTCAGTGGACCACATTGCAGTCCACAGTGGTCAGCTGGGAGGAAATAGAGGTGCCCCGCCTGTCTGGGAGGAGTTTAAACCGGTGGAGGTGGCCGAGGTCATTGCGGTTATCTCTAAGCTGAAGCACACATACTGTGAACTGGACCCGGCGCTGACCCATTTCTTGATGAGATGTGTTGGTTCTGTTGGCCTGGTGTTTGTTGAAATAGTCAGGTGTTCGTTGTCAGAGAGGGTTTTTCCAGATATCTTAGAAAAGACTCTGGTGAGGCCCCTGCTGAAGAAACCATCTCTCAACCCTGACGTTCCTACGAATTATAGTCCCATCTCCAACCTCCTGTTTTTGGGCAAGGCTGTAGAGAAAATTGTGGCGCATCAGCTTGAGGAGCACCTCGTGTCCTTTGATATCTATGAGCCTCGCCAGTCTTGTTTCAGTGCCATGCACAGCACTGAAATGGCATTAGTTAGTGTGCATAATGACCTACTCAGGGTGAGAGACAGAGGAGACGAGACAATTCTTGTTCTCCTTGATCTCTCTTCAGCCTTTAACACTGTGAATCACATTGTGCCTCTTGATTGCCTCAGAGAGTACTATGGACTCGCCAGCACTGTCATTCGCTGGTTTGAGTCCTTTCTCTCAGGCAGGAAGCAACTGGTGGTGATGGGGAATTTCTCCTCCTGAGGCTCCTGCCATGTGGAGCGCCTCAGGAGTCGATCTTGTTGCCAATGTTGTTTGCAGTGTATATGCTCATTAGGCATTACAGTGTGAGTTTTCATTACTATGCAGATGATACCCAACAGTATCTGTCCTTCTCCTCTGGGACACCAGACACTGTGGAAGTGCTGAATGACTGCCTGGCCAAGATCAATGACTGGATGTCCTCCAGCTAGTTGTGACTGAACCTGGACAAGACGGAAGTACTAGTGGTCAGGTTGGGCTGTGGATGTGATGGGAGTGTCACCAACGCTGGGATGCCTGGTCTTCACCTGGGTCTCGCGCCGTTGTTGGCCTCTGCTAGAGTGCGAGATCTTGGCATGATCCTGGATGACAGGCTGACACTTGAAGCTCAGGTGTTGGCGGTCATCCAAAGTGGTTTCTACCACTTAAGAAATATCACCAGGATCAAACCCCTAGTTCCACCCGAGGACCTGCCTACACTGGTACACCCCTTTGTAACCTCCAGGCTTGAATACAGTAATGCTCTTTATTTCGGGGTCTTTGGAGGTACCCTTTGCTGACTGCTGCTGGTGCAGAATGACGCTGCTAGGTTACTGGCTGATCGTCAAAGTTCAAGTCATGTGACCCCGGTGTTTCGTTCTTTGCACTGGCTGCCTGTCAGGTAGAGGGTTATCTTCAAGGTGAATCTTCTCACCTATAAGGCCCTACACGGTCTAGGCCCTGGTTACCTGGCGAGCTTCTGATACCCTGCACTTCGATCCACTCTCTCCGCTCCTCATCCAGGGGCATCCTAGAGGTTCCCAGGACTATGTTGACTACTGCCGGTGACCATGCCTTTAGTGTCGTTAGCACCATCCTGTGGAACACTCTATCACCTTCTGTTTTGGAGGCACTCAGCTGAAGTATTTAAAAGGGGTCTCAAGGCCCATCTGTTTGCCCTGGCCTTCCCAAGTGAAGGGTTATGACCAGTATTAGTTTTTAGTACTGCTGCTGAGATATTTTAGATTATTTATATATTTATTGTATTGTGTTATTTTATCTGTTCTCTTGCTTGCTTCTTTCTATTCCTGCTTTGATATAAGGCGTCCAGAGCCTCCAGGATTGGGGGCAGTGCAAATAAAACTTGCCTTGCCTTATTCACTTGTTTGCAATCACCAGGTAAATGCACTAAGCATAAAGATAACGATTTTCAGTTCAAGTCACCATGAAGGAGCTAAGGCTGGAACAGCTAGATTTTCCTTATTGTTCAACACTTCTGCGTCCCCCTTGGCTACTACTACTGGCTATTTCCAGTATTTAAGGACTCATAAAATGGAAGAAACTAGAGCTATGGATCTGTTCTACATTGCAGCAGAGTGACTTTTTTTACATGAAAGTCACTTGCAAACCAAACTTAATCTAAGTTTAGGGGCAGGGCTGGAGGGCTTCTTGTGGATAACAGCATCACCTCAAGTTTTCTTAGGCCGAGAGAACTGTGAACCAAAAGTGAGTAGTTCTGGTGTACTAAGGACACAAGTGGCAACACATTACTATACATAACAGGCCCTCAGCCAGGCACATAATGCTATTATAGACTGCACTTTTTTAGTTATCTTTTTTTCAAAATGTTGATGGCCTGAGAAGCCTCTTACTGCAGTTCAGCAAGTGAGACACTCTTACAGAAATAAGAGTATCTCACACACAATTGAAGGAAGGGCTAGCCGGCCCGGTGGCGCTGAGGGTTGAGGCGTTGGACGCTACACTTCGAGCCACACCAGCGACCGGGGCTCAGAAATGGACTCGGGCACTGGGGGTCAGTAGGGAGCAGGAGAGGATCGAGCATCCAGAGGATTGCTCTCCTCTCCTGGGGAGGGGGGTTGCTGCTCCATGCAGCTACAGTGGCCCCTTGTGGAGGCTGGCAGCTGCAGCATGCGTGGAGCACATACAAGGGGTAGGGAGCGTCGGCAGACGTCCTGCAAGCAGGTGTAGGAGCGCGCCTGCATTGCGCTGGATGTCAGTGCAAATCCATGCTCCCAGAGGGGTAAAGTAAAGAAAATCCCCGCTCCTGGGGATAGGCGAAGGCACCTCCACCTCTGGACCACACTCCCAACACCAGGCCCTCTCCTCTCTGGCCCTGACTCGCAAAGACCGACACTCTACACTATAAGATAGAGCACCCTAGGTGGATAGGGCGACCCCTCACCTGGGGGTTCAGATCCTGGGGCTGTGTCAGTCGAAGCGAGGGACAGGAGTGAGAGTCTCAGGTGCAATGTACAGCTTGGAAAAGCTGGAGGATGCCAGAGAGAGTTTACCAGGAGTGGTGCAGAAACAGAATTCGAAAAAAAAACAACTGAAGGAAGGGCTATGGTTGAGCAGGAGCATCACATGATGTTCCCACGATCTATAATGAAGATTGTTATGTCTGTTACACTTGCTTTTCGAAGAGTTTGTGTCTCTTCTCAATACATTTTGTTTACTTTCTTTCCCAAATACTGCATTGTTACCTAAACACTACTCTCATTTGCTGTACCCCAGAATATGGTGGCTGTATAATATTGCATTATTACATAAACTCTACTCTCATTTATTACATCTCAGAATATAGTATGTATATATTTGTATTTAGTGATTCAAATTTAATTCTTCTTTTTTCTTTGTAACTTATCTGTAATGACTCTGCTGCTGTAATGTCTCCCAGGATTGTCTTGAAAAATAGGTGCCACGTTTAAATGATGTGATCTTGGTGAGTAACATACTAAATAAATAAATACATTCTCTAAGTCCCATTCCTTTGTCATGCCCTCTGTGGCACTTCTAAGCAGGTTGGGGTAGTTTACAGCAGCTAGGGGATCTGGCCGTGCCCTGATGTGGGAAATCTCCATGCAATACTGGCTGCTTGAAACAAGCACTGGCCAGTGCCAACTACGTGTGCTTTCATGCGTTAAAACTTAACCTGTTATGCTTAGCAAGTGCAGAAGAAGATAACAGTGTATGGGAGAAGGTTACTGTAGATGGAGTTCTGTTACTAGAATCACCTTGTTGTGCTGCAGTAGCGACATCTCGATGTTGTTGTGCTGCACTAGCTACATCACTACTGCAACACAAAATAGAATGCCTTTACGCATGCCCATTTCTGAAGCTCCACACTTCATGAAGCAGCCGCGGCAGTGACAGCCAGCCCAGGAAGTGACCGGTGCTGGAAAACAACACTACAGCAAGAACACAGACTTCTAATATTGGATGCCCATACACTATAAAAGATTGTGTATGAGTAACCATTCACATACAAGGCTATATTACAATCTCAAGGTTTCCATGGTAATGGGACCTCTCAAGCTGCATGCTAGAGGTCTCTTGTTACCATGGAAACCTCTCAATTGAAACACAGCCTTGTTATATATGATTGCTCATACACAATCCTCTATATTAAAGTGATAACCCTACCACTCCTTACAGTTGTGCACAGGCAGGCATGAATTTTCAAAATGAGCTTACTGGTGAGAAAAACAAGAAAAGCGGCACACAGTGGCTTATTGTTTTACCAGCACTGTCAAGGTTCAAGGGTGGTTGGGGGGAGTGGGACAAATGAGAGTGCTGCACAGCTGATTAAATGTTTCTTGCTACACCACTGTTTGTGGGCTGGCAGGGAGAAGCTGGAGAGAGAAAGTGCCTCACAGGGTCCTAAGCTTATACCAGCACTGCCAGTGTTTGGTAGGAAGGGGGCACAGAGAAAAAGGGCCATACAGTGACTTAAACGTTTCCCATTGCTACTGGTGTTTAGTGCTGGGAGGGGGAGTAGGAGCGTGCCATGCAGCATCTCAAACTTTTAGCAGTGCTGCCAGTGTTCGAGGGCTGAGGGGGCAGGAGAGAGAAAATGCCATGCAGCAGCTTAAACCCTTGCCTGTGTTACCAGTGTTTGGGGACTACAGAAAAGTAGAGGAGAGAGAAGGAGCCACACAACATGTAACAGGCACAGCTGCACCGTTACAGCTTACCTGCCTAGCACAGGTAATAAGTAGAAGATCACTCACCTGGTCTTGGGAAAAATAAAGTAGCAGCCTTGAAGGGATGGTTCCATGTTGATGGGTCCCAGTAATGAAGGAACTGCCCCCACCAAGTCCAGAATGTAATTTATTTATGTAAACATATTTTACCAGGTAAGCACACAGAGCCCTGGCATCATTTCCAGTTGTGACCTGCGGGGAGGTGGGATAAGGAATGTGAGGGTACAGTTAAATTATATGAACATACGTTGCCAAACAATTTCCATTACAGAAAACTAATGATAACATTCAAGGTACCAAATGCAACAGAAGTGACAAAGGTCCAGTTACAATGACAATTCATTTTACAAAGTTCAGAGCAATTCCCATGAAGTAATGTGCCCACTGGCCCCCATCAGGAGAGGAGAGGAGACATGGTAGGGGGACAAGAATGGCATCAAGAGCAAGTCAATAGAGATTTGAAGAAGGCTTTGACCATGGACTTGCTGGGTTTGAGGGAGGGAGAGGCTGTGACTTTAGAAGGGAGCTTGTTCCATATATTGAGGCTTGGCCTAGATTGCACTTGTAGAAAGGGACATGGAAATGGCAACTTGCCTCGTAGAGTAGAATTTGCAGGACCATGCTCCAGTGCTGAAGAAACTGGATGCAGGGAGATGAGAGCTCAGTTCACTGTAAAGGTTGGGGTGGAGCAGCACTGGACAGGCCAGCCTGAGGGAGAAAGTGTCACCTTCTGAAATGAAATGGTACCAGCAAACAGCAGTGCACTGAGAGAGGGAGGGAGGGAGGGAGGGAGGAGAGGAAGGAAGAAAGGAAGGAAAGATTATGCAGACATGGACAGTAAGACACCACCAAATGCAATTATAGAATCTGACAACTGAGGCATTATAGCCTAGAGGTTAGACCACTGAGCTGTGAACTTGCCAGACTTGATGGAAGAAGGATGCCTGGATATCATGGCAGTCACAGAAACATGGTACACAGAGAACCATGACTGGGATGTTAACATACCAGGGTACACAACCTACAGGAGAGACTGGGAGGGTAGAAAAGGGGAAGGAGTAGCTCTCTTTGTAACGGAAGGGATAAAAGAAATGGAACAAAAGAGTAAACAGGGAGGAGAGGAGGCACTGTGGGTCACCTTAGAGACTGGAAATGGCACCACAATCTGCACAGGGGTTGTATACAGACACCCATCTCAGGGGGAGAGAATGTACAAGGATATGATATAAGGCATCCTTAGGATGGCAGAGAAAGCGGAGCTATTGTTGATGGGGGACCTGAATATGCCAGATGTTAACTGGAGCACCTTTGCTGCAGCCACATCCAAGAGCAGGGCCATTCTCAATGCCCTACAGGTGGCATGCCTCAGACAGCTAGTGTTTGAACCCACCTGGCAGGGAGCAATCTTAGACCTCGTACTCTCAAATTGGGACAGTGCGAGGATCTCAGATCTAGAAGTGGGTAGCCATCTGGGAACAAGTGACCACCAAACAGTGTGGCTCACGATAAACTCAGCTTCAGAGTCAAGTCATACAAAAGTGAGAGTACTGGACATCAGGAGGGCTGACTTTGTCAAAATGAGAGAGTGCCTTAGAAAAGCACTAGCAAACAGGCAAGAAGGAGGGGTGGAGCAACAATGGGGAAACATCAAAACTGCCATTACGAGGCAACAAGCCTTTGTGTGAAGCAAATAAACAAATCAAAATGAAAGAAAAAGCCACTATGGTTCTCAAAAGAGGTGGTAAGGAAGGTTAGGGAGAAAAAGATAGCATTTAGGAAGTATCAGGAAACACAGAATGAGCAGGACAGAGAACTGTACCAGTTAAGGCAGAAAGAAACAGGGAAGGCAGTCAGAATAGCAAAGTCCCAAACTGAGGAAAAGATAGCCAACTCGGTGAAGAAAAGGATAAAACTGCTTTTATAGGTACATTAGGGAGCGTAGAAAAGACAAAGGGAGGATAGTGAGGCTGAATAGAAAGAATGGATGGTGGGTGAGCTGAGGAAGACGATTGGCAGTAGGGATACTGAGCGAATACTTGGCTCAGTATTCACAAAAGAGGAGGGGAGGAGGAGGAGGTACCTAATCCAATTAACAGAAGCACTCTAGATAGGGGGGTTGATCCCAGTCCTTTCAAAGAAGAAAGGGTTCTGAAAGAACTCCTTAAACTGAAGGTGGACAAAGCAATGGGGCCTGATGAGATTCACCCCAGAATTCTAAAAAAAATAAGGGGTTAACTAGTGGCACCACTGACTACCCTTTTTAACAAATCATGGGAGGATGGTGTGATACCGGAGGACTGGAGGAGGGCAGATGTGATTCTCCTTCACAAAAGTGGGAGCAAGACAGAGACAGGAAACTACAGACCTGTCAGTTTGACCTTTGTGGTAGGGAAAATGATGGAATCACTTCTGAAGGAAAGAACTGTTGAGTACCTAGAAGCCAGTGGGGCACAGGACCCAAGGCAGCATGGATTCACAGCGGGAAGGTCATGTCAGACTAATCTAATCAATTTCTTTGATTGGGTGACCAAAGTAGTAGACCAGGGAGGGGCTGTAGTCATGGACTACCTAGACTTTAACAAGGCATTTGACACAGTCCCACACAAAACATTAATAAACAAATTAGCCAGCCTGGGAGTGGGTCCCAGGGTGGTAGCCTGGGTAAAACATTGGCTAGACAACAGACACAGAAGTTAATAGTAAACGGAGTCCACTCTGAAGAAAGGGGGGTTACTAGTGGGGTCCACAGGGTTCAGTACTGGGTTCAATCCTTTTTAATGTCTTTATAAGTGACATTGCAGAGGGACTGGAAGGAAAGTATGCCTCTTTGCAGATGACACAAAGATCTGCAACAGGATTGATACACAAGGGGGGTGGAAATGGTGAGAAGGGACTTGGCAAGGTTGGAGGAATGGTCAGAAGTATGGCAGCTTGATTCAATGCAAAGAAGTACAAAATAATGCACCTGGGAAACAAAACCAGGGAAGAGTACACAGTGGGGGGAGTAGTAACAACAATAAAAATGGAAAGGGACCTAGGGGTAATCATTTCAGATGACCATAAGGTTAGCAAGCAATGTGAGAAGGCAGTAGGGAGGGCTGGGGGGATACTAGGATGTACAGGGACAGGCATCACCAGCAGAAAACAGTAAGTTGTTATCCCTCTGTACAGACAGTTGATGAGACCCCATCTGGAGTACTGCGTCCAGTTCTGGAGACCCCATCTCCACAGTCCAGAGGAGGGCAACTAAAATGGTGCAGGGTCTGCAAGAGAAGCCATACGAGGAGAGACTAAAGGAGCTTAATATGTATACCCTTGAAGAAAGGAGGGAGAGGGAGGACATGATAGAAACTTTTAAGTACCTCAGTGGAATCAACAAAGTCCAAGAGGGTAGCATCTTTCAGAAAAAGAGATGTGCAAGAACAAGGGGACACAATTTGAAGATAGAGGGGGAACGGCTCAGGGGCAATGTGAGGAAATATTTTTTCACAGAGAGAGTGGTGGACACATGGAACCACCTTCCTGAGGAGGTTGTGGGGTCTAAAACTGTGAGAGAATTCAAGAATGCATGGGACATACAGAAGGCAATTCTTGTGGAGGGTAGGAAGAAATAGGCTGTCAGTTAACTAGGATCTGCCGCTTATCCAGTAGGTAGATAAATGGGCAGACTAGGTGGGCCAAGCGGTCCTTATCTGCTGTCAAAGTCTATGTTTCTATGTTTCTTGCCTGATGATGCAGCAGCCCTGAGTGTGAATCTCACAGCCATCACTTGCATACTGTGTGACCCTGAACAAGTCACTTAACCTACCTGTGCTCCTGGAACACACCTGGAAAAGAGCTTAAGGTCAATGTGTCTTTCCTCACCAAAAATTTTAAAACAAACAAAAACATAAATAAAAAATAAATAATAGGATCTGAAATTAGTATTGGACGCATTATCACTTATAGACATAAATATTTGAAATCAGTATTGCACACCTCAGTATTAGACATCTTTATCAGATATCAGTATCAGACAGTACAGTATATGACATGACCAGTCCAACTCCTACCTTTGCAATGCCTCCTGCAAGTACTGCACTTGCAGGTGTTAATGGCAAAAAAAAGGTTTTTCAAGAGTTTATTGATTCAGCTGTAGAACCACTGATATCTCCAGCTATTTGGCAGGCAGCATAAAAAAACATCTGCACTTCTAGACTTCTAGCACCATAAGGTCATTTTTTATAGCTGGTCAGGGAACGTAAGCCCCATTGGTCCAAACATTTATGTAGGCAAAACGGCCCATTATCTGACTCACCCTTACAGCACTGCTCACCGCATTGACTCTGGCAGTTAGAAAATCATGGCACTCACCACACAGGAACAGAACTGAGTCAGATACTGAATGCAGCACTGATAAAAAGCTCACTTTATTACAACGAAGCATCAAAAGCTCAATGTGAGGTGCAAAGACCCGGCGTCAACATCTTTGCACCTCACACTAAACTACTGATGCTTTGTTGCAATAAAGCGAGTTTTTTTAACAGCACTGCACTCAGTATCTGAATCAGCTCCTTTCCTGTGTGGTGAGTGCTGTGATTTAAGTTATCCCTCACATTGCATTTTGATATTTCACTGGCACTCAGTATCTTAGAGTGCTTCTTCCCCGGCAATTATGGAGTATTTGCCCTTCTTTATGAAGGTCTTGGTTTTTCTCCTGGGGTGGTATTTATAATTATGAAATGGGTTAAAAGAATGCTGAATCATGATTAGCTGAGAGGTACTTTCAGCCAGACCATGATCCCACAAAAGAGTCCAGCTGAAAGTAGCCTCCACACAATCAGGACACTGTCTGCACTATCACTGCAGTAATCTGCCTGTCATCTAGGCAAAATGCTCACAAGTAACATGGCAGCACACAAAACTTACCAGTACAATCCCCCCCCTCCCCACTGTCTAGAGGTATGCCAGATGGTATCTTGATGGGAGAGGTTGTTGTACAGTCACAAAACACAGTCCAGAGAAATAGAATATGCCCATTACCAGGTTCTTCTGTTGTTGCGAGATGGCTTTGCGTGTTGAGGAGCAGGTACATCACTTCACATCGGAAGAATAACTGCATGGGCAAGGTGATTAGAAGGCAACAACACTATCACACATGTATCCAGTGAATGCAATGTCCACAACCAGATTACTTTTGCAAAATGAACTGATTTAATAACAAGAAAATAAATAAGCCACTCCACGGAGCCGTGGGGGTAACAAGGACGTTGGGTGGCATTTCACAGGAATGAACCTAACAATTACTTCTGCAACTATCTCTTTTTCCAACAGATTGATTTATTGCTTTGCAGACATTCCCTCAAGCCAAAAAGACTACGTTCCTGACAGCAGCACTAGATGATATGCCGAAGCAGGCCACACTTAGAGGTTATTTCAAACTTGCAGACTTCATAGTCATATTCCTTCCCTTCATATTCTTCCGTAACACAGGCACTTGCTTACTTTCTGCTGTCTTAGTCTCATCAATACTTAAACAGAGGTAGAGGTTGTAACAGCACGAGCCCTTTCTACTGTTCCAATCCCATTTGTTATTTGCCTTGTTACACGGGTGTTGCTTTAAAACACCAGAGAGCTATTTTCTTACTGAGAGGTCTTAACCTTTTAGAACGGTGTTCACATTAGCACGAACAGACCACCACAGACCTTCCCAAGACCCAATCGCTGATGCCACATGCCTGGTCTGACCTCCCCAGAGAATTCTGCACATCCCTGACCTTTCCAAAAATCAAAGGCACTTTCCGCTCATGCAGCGATTCCAATTTCTGGACTGCTTTCAACCAGGGGACCGGCTGCAGCACAACAAGGAGCACCCAGACAGCCTGCTACCCCACCAGGGTCCCAACCAGCCACTTCCCAGCAGGAACACTTCCTGCCTCCACAGGCTGCACCACCTGAGAACCCAAACCTTGTAGTGGCCACCGGCTGGGGAAAAAAGGGTAGGCTGCCACACTACTCCCTCAACAATCCAGACTACCACCTCTGGACCGCGCCCCATGCCCCATCTGGCACAGCAATCAACCACAGAAACACTCACTGGCTGTCAGGCTGTACTCGCCCAAGGGTGAGATTTCTCAACAACGGGGCCCCCATCTGTGCTTACCCTACCAAGGTGCCATAGATCACTTGCCAGGCCTCCATTCTTCTAACTCGCCAGGCTCCCATTCCCAAACTGCACCGATAGGACCCAGATTTGTAGTCCATGACTCTCCACACTCGCACACAGCCTGAACTGCCATCTTCCAAAGTGGATCTTCCAGGGAGGTGGGCCGAGGTGGCAAGCAGCCTACCCTGGCCCCACTGCAGTTCTCTGGCCAAACTTGCAGGCCCAAAATCCTGACTTTCTCTCCCCTCCTAATCTCGAACCCCTTTTGACACCAAAAATCCCACTATTTTTCCCCTAGTGGTGGGTCCCCCTGCCAGCAACAGGCAGGCCCACATCCCAAACCTACCGGCATCAATGCTCCCACTGTCTAGCTACACAATTTAACTAGTAAGCTCCCAGAGGGTGCTTACACTAGTATCAGTGAAGATTACAATTTATTTATTTATTTATTTAGAATTTTGGTAACCAGGTAAGCCCACTGAAACATGACAGTCTCTTTTTCAGGGGCGACCTGGGAAGAGCAATACAATTGATAGTGCAGCAGTTGATACATTTGTACAGGATAACTCATACATCAAATGAGTACAGCAGTTGATACAAAAGTAGAACAGGATAAAGCTACTACAGCAAACAAGTACAACAATGTACAAAGTACAATGGGGCACATTAGATGGTCTGCCGTTCTCAAAAATTACATAAAAAAATAAAATGTCTTTACCATAGCCACCGAATATGGCTAAAACCATTGTCTCCAGCTCAAACTCGGCTCCTGCTGAACTTTGCCTTCCCCTACTCGCTTCCTTTTAGCGGCTGACCATAAGTAAGGTGAACAGTTCATGTTCAGACTGTACGCTGCTTGCACAACTGCAAACCACTCAGCCCAACTCCAGTTTTTTAGCTTCTGCAGATGCCGCTCACCCCACAGCAAACCACTTGGCCTGACTCCACATCATGGCAGCCACAAGAAGCGAAGCCACTGGCAGCCCTCACCACTGCCAGCAAAGCAGTTTTGTGACACGTACCAGCCTGCTGCAGACAATACAGTGTCTATATTGATTTTCTTGGCACATTAGATGGTCTGCTGTCCTTAAAAATTATGTTTGTTTTTTTTTATTTCTTTACCTTAGCACTGAACACTACTAAAACCAATGTCTCCAGCTTGCACTCGGTTCCTGCTGCATTCCACCATCACCTGCTCACTTCCTCTTAGTCACCGACCATGAGCAAGGGGTCGCAAGGATATGCACAGCTACTTCTTCCTTCCCTCCCCCCACTGATCGCAGAACAAACAAATGAGTGGCCTCAATACCAGCCGAGAAGGAACAGTAAGCCCCTTCCCTGTTCAGCACACCGCCATGCATCTACAGTGCTCAGCTGTTCGAGGCGTGTCCGGGAAAAGCCCGCCACGGACTTTTGTTTAAAAAAACAAAGAGCCCTGCCACTGCTGGGACTTCTGGCCATTTTTGGCCACTTCTACAGATGCCACCAGCATTGGCCTGGGGTTATGAGGGTGCATACGGCTCTTTCTTCCTGCCCTCCTCCTACCGACTGGCGAACAAATGAGCAGCCTCAGTACCGTCTGAAAAGGGACAGTAAGCCTGCCTCCCTGCTCAGTGCACCACCACTCATCTACGGCGCTTGGGACAACGTACTTGCTATAAAGGCAGCACATACCTAGCAATCCTCTGTGCTTGTGGTCTGGAGCGCTAAGGGCCACAGCACCAAGGTGTCATACTGTGGGTGTCAGCTGTGGCAGTCAGCCATCGGTGGGTCATGCTGCCCCACTGCTGATATGCTGCCTGCTACCACTGCCAGCTCTTCTGTTGTTCCCACCACAGAGTGCCCACATTCTGTGCAACTGACCCTAACTCTTGGAACCAGGACTGTAATTATTCATTTATCCCCTCTTGACTGGACATTTCATAACAGACTCTTGGATAAGACCGTCATCTTTACTTACTAGGCTGGACTCTTGTCTGCTGACTCTCACTGTTGTTTGCTTACCATCAGTCCCAAAGTCTGATTTGTTAGTAGCTGCCCATAACTTCAACTCCTGGTCCAGTCCCCAAATCGTTTTTAATGCTTCAGGTTTAACTTGCTGGTACAAGGCACTTGCTATTTACTACACTTGGTTGCTGTTTTAGGCTGACATACATTTGATATTTTCAGTTTCAGTCTATCTCACCTAAATCTCCTTCTTAACCTAAATTTCTGGTGGTTTGCCCCACCTGCCCACAGGGGACAACACTGTACTCACCTCACTATTGCTCTGTTTTGTTTTCTACCAGCAGGCCACACCTGAACAGAGGTTAGGTACCTTACTCTTGTACTATATTTAAATGTGCTATCTTGATCCTCTATTGATTTCTGCTTTGCTCCCCTTACTGCCCATGGTTACTCTTTGACTGTTCTCAGTTGTCGCTTCCAGGGCTGTATGTTAATCTAAATGAGTGCCCCGTGCCATATTCTACTAATACTGTATATCTCACCCTTGCTAGTTTTATGCCTGTGACAGACTACCTGCTTCCCTTCCCATGCCTCACTTCAGTGCCCCCCAGACTTAATCACCAGGACTTCAATTTCTCTAACATGTTGGAAGTAACTGCCTAACAACGTATCCAAAGGTGGTGCCTTAGACTCAAGCAAATAGCCTTGATCACTTCCACCAAGCCGCTTCGACAACCAAGTTGTTGAAGTATGGCACAGCGACACCACCAATGTTGACAGGCAAAATTTCAACTGTCAGACACTGAGTTTTGTTTTCAGGAGGCTGTGCTCCCCACACCCTCCACGCAGGGGGCAAAGCCCCCAACCCCCTCAATATTATTATAACAAACTCTGAGCTGGAGGTTTTTAAAGGGGGTGCAACATTGGTACAAGCTGTGAACGTTCACCAGTGGACCATTACAGCGACAATTTCGAATTCTGTCAAAATTGTCACTGTAATGGCTTTCGCTGCAAAAGTTTCGCAGTTTTGCCAGTACACTGCCTTGATTCTACAGTACCTTAATAAGTTTAAACTTTATTCCCATCCTCACAAGCCCATGGTCATCGTTCTATCTCTCCTCCAGTCTATAGCTCTCTCCTTAACCCTGGCTGGTGATGTTGAAACTAACCCTGGATCACTAAGCAAGTCAAGCCCCAAAAGCCCATCCCCCTTGGTTTCAAACAAATGGAATCAAGGTGGCTCACCTTAATATTAGGAGCCTCACAGCCAGTTTTCCAGAACTAGAAGCATGGGTCTCTCAGTATGGTCCTGACATCCTCCATGTTACTGAATCTTAGCTAAAACCTTCAGTTCCAGATTCTATGTGCACACTCACAGGTTATAAAGCTGATCACCCTTAAACGAAAAAGGGACAGGGGAATTGTGTTGTACCACAAAGCTTATCTGAACCTAGTTGCTCAACATGGTATTTCCCTCTCCTCCAGTGAAGTCCATCACTCTCTACTGGTCCAGGGTGAGACCAAGAAAATTCATGTTGGGCCCTATGCTCCAAAGGGCAGGTAATATGCACCTGAAGTGCATACCCTGCCCACGTACCTATGTGGCCCTGGACAGGTGCATGGTGAGCGGTAAGCACTACCGCTAGGACCCTCGGGGTGCCTGTCCATGGCCACGCACCCACAGCATGCATGGTCGTTCGGGCAGTCATGGAGACATGGATCTCAGCGGGCACCCAATCAGATGCCCATACTGGGTCCCTGAGTGAATCCCTTGCACCCTTGTGGAGGGAGCAGTGGGGTATAGAAAAGCTGCATATAGTGGCATTGATGTTGAACCTATGGGAGGTCACCTGAGCCACTGCTGCAGCCCTCCCCTGCAGTCCAGTTGGCTGGGGCAGGACGGAGGTCTAATTTGTGGTGCTGCCACACCCAGTGACCAGAGAACACTGAGGCACATACCGGGGTACACCTGGTCTCAGCAGGTGTGCCCGGTGCCCCCTCCACCTGACACTATATAGCTTTGTGAATGCTGCGTAGTGCAGGCATGCCCCCGACATGCCCCCCACCGCGTGACCATTCCTGAGGGGCTTTTGAAGGCAGGCACATAAGTGCCTTGCGCTGCACTTATGCACCCTTAGGGAATGCAAGCCAGAGGACCACAGGACCCCTACTTCACGGCATTCATCCGTGCAGTTGCCTACGAGCCTCAGATCCATGGCGCATAGGGCTCATTGTTTGTGCATATAATCCTCCCAGGGAAGGCAGAACTGGCCTAACTGAATTATTTAACTACCTCCTCCCTGCTATAGGGAAAAACAAACTTATTCTTGTGGGCGATTTTAATTTGGATTGGCTTGGTGCAGACTCCAGAACTTTTGAGGTGCTCCTTGGCAAAGTCCACTTCTCCCAGTTGATAGAGTTCCCTACCAGGTCATCACCCAAAGGGAGCCACCACTCACTCCTAGACTGGGTTCTGTCAAACAGAAAGGACAGGATCACTGCTGCCGGAACCTTAGTGGATTCTATCAGTGATCACTCCCTAGTTTTTTGCATGTGGAATGCCCAGACTCCCCCCTGCCCTCCTAAAGAATTAATCATGACAGACCTCTCTTCCTTAAATCATGATGCCTTCCTTGCCGATCTTGGTTGCACTGACTGGTCCCTGCTTTGCTCCTGCTGTGACATGGACACAGCCCTTAATTACTTCACCTCTACCCTTCAATCCCTTCAAAATAAACACATCTCCCTCATCAGGTGAAGGGTTAGAGGTAAATCCACAAGATGGCGGCATAATTCCCTCCTCTCCAAGCTCAAGGTAAGGGATAAATGTTGGGGGCCAAATTCAGATCCTCATCACTACATCTAGGTTGGCTAGCATATCGGGTCTTGAGGAATGCCTGTAAAAAAGAAATTAGAATGAGCAAAAGTAAATACTGTAGGGGACTCTTACAAGCCTCTGCTAAAGATTCCAAGTGTTTCTGGACTCAGATCAAGGGCATTATGGGTAAAAATGGAAACCAAACCCTTCCAGACATGGTTATAAATAATGTCAACTGCAATAACCCGATCACCATCACCAACAATTTTAACTCCCTCTTCACCAACCTTACCAGGTTTGAGACCCTAATGTCATGCCCAACTGATACCCTCACCCCACCCACTTGCACCCTCATTCCCCCATTGTACCTTCATATTGTCTCTCGTAGGAAGGTCCTGCGACTCCTAAAAGCCATCCCCCCCATGGGAGTGTTGGCACTGACAGACTGGATTCAGAACCTAGAATACTTAGGCTGGCTGCCCCTCAACTTGCCTCCATGATCACTTGACTTTATAACTTCACACTCACCACAGCTACCATTCCCAAAAGCTGGAAAGTAGCTAAGATTATCTTAGCAATCTTGTCCATTCTAAGCAAACTACTTGAAAAACTCGTGGCTTCCCAGGTCATAGTCCTCCTCCAAAAATACAACCTCCTATCCCCAGTTCAACACAGCTTTAGGCTGGCTCACAGTACTACCCCTGCTCTTACCCAGCTCTCTAATGATATAAAATCCAGTATGGACAAGGACATGCTAACTTGGACCATTTTCATTGACCTTACTAAGGCGTTCAACTTAGTAAATCACCCCTTGCCAATACACAAATTAGCCTCTTTAGGAGTCTCCTCTACTGCTACTGGCTGGCTCTCCAGCTACCTCCGTGACCACCAACAATTTGTTAGGTTTAATTCGGCCCACTCTTTCCTAACTACTATCAATGTCAACGTTCCATAAGATTCCATCCTGGGCCCACTACTATTTTCTGCCTTTATCAACGAGATCCCAAATGCCCCTTCTCACTGTAAAACCCTCCTTTATGCCAACGACATGGTTCTTTACTCCAACTGAAAATGTCTGGGTGATATCAATTCCAAGCTCAATTCTGACTTCCACAAAGTTCAGTACTGGATGGTATAAAATTGCCTTGTCCTGCATGGCTCATAAACCTCAGTCCTTGCTCTTTGTGTTCTCCAAAAAGGTTTGGGCTTGTGCTACTGGCCTTGATGTCCGCTGCCTTGATGGCTCCCCGTCACAGTGATTGACCACTTCAAAAATATATAGGTGTTACCCTTGATTCCATCTTGGATTTCTCACTGCATGTCACAAACATCTGTAAGTCTATTAACATCAAGCTCAGGTTTGCCTACCGGTCAGATATGCCCGGACCCCAGCTGCTAGGGTTGCTGTTGCCCAGGGAGTCCTGCTTCCCAGCCTCTCCTATGGACTCACCTCATTCTACCAGGCTAGTGTGTGCAACCTCTCCTACGTGTCTCCTACAATAATATATGTAGGTTTGCACTATTGGCCCCTCAACTGACCCACCATTGCATGCTATATTCTAGTCTGGGATGGCACTCTTCTCCCCTCAGCGCCTCTACAGCCCAGCTGTCTGACTGACAACATCCTCAGGTCCTCCACACCTGCTACCCTGGACTCTATGCTAACACCTGCAGACCAAGCCTACGCTCTACGCTCCAAAGACCAGACCTTCCTGGCCTTACCCAAGTGCTCCTCCAAAAGGAATGAGCAGGCATTCTCCTGTTTTGCCCCTATGGTATAACATTCTCTACTCTCCTATCTACATGTTAGCCAGTCCCACCACACCTTCAAACAAGAACTACTTAGCTAACTGAGATCCACTGACAAATGCTCTTGTACTTGACTCATCTAGTGGTTACTGTTCCACACTAATTATGTCCACTTGATTATTGTTCTTTGGCTTAGACACTTTGTTGCCACTATCTTTCGCTATACCACAATTTATGTACTATTTCTTTATCTTCTTGCTGTTTGAGGACTGCCAATTCTTGCCTGAAATAATCTAATGTCCTATTGTTTTTACAATTTCTTTGAACTTGTTGTAACTTTGTTTTTTTTTACTATTTTACATTGTTTTCCATGTAATTTCCCGGGTCGTGCCTGAAAATATTGTCTAGTGCACCTACCTGGTCAACAAAAATGAAATAAATAAAAACAAATAAAGATGAATGGCTCATTCTCAGACTGGACATGCTCAGTCAAATTCAAACCAATCAGTCTAACTTTAGTTTTTTAACACCTGCAGCTGCTATTCATCTGACCGCAAACCACTCACTGACTCCATAGCACAGCAGCTGCAAGAAGTGAAGCCTCAACCTGCACTCATGACTGTCAGCAAATGAGTTTTGTATCAGCTACTGGCCAGCTATAGCCACTATAATGTCCATATTGGATTATTTTTCTTCTTGCACTGATTAGTCATTTTTTAACCTTTTTTAAAAAATAAATTTAATAAAGAAAATGAAAAAATATATATTTTTAAATACTCAGCTGTTTTCAAATGACCTATTTCATACTTATAATAAGGCACTCCAGGTGTGCATAATAGTGGGCCAATGATCCTTCTCGGCTGGTGGAAGCACTGTGCTTCACCTTGTGCTTCAACACACCCAAGGCAGGCCGTTATCCCATCATAACACACCCATCATGCCTTATTGCTTAATCCAGATACTCCTTCATATGCAAGACCCTCAACTATGTGGCTTTGTCCACACATGGTCTCTTCCCAGCATCTGTTAGAAGTTTCTAATCCACTTCAAGTCTTTTGCTGATTTTGGAATTGCACATTCTTGGATTTTGCTACACCATCATTGTTTTTTGACTGCAGGATTAGACCATGAAGGCATTAATAGGCTTATTCACTCTCCTGGTCACTGGCATTGTCATTTCTAAAGTCGCTCCCTGGGACAGGGTTGCCTAGTGCCCCATGGTTGACTGGGAATTAAGGTTTTTAATGTCAATTTCCATCATGCTATACATGTCATCTATATTCATGTTCTGCTCTCTTCGAGGAAACATGTAGAAAAAGAGTAAGTCCCACAAGAAACTTGAGCTCCTTGTTTGTTGCGTTGTTTCTTTCCTCCATCCTGTCTGAGAAAAGCTGTGTGCCTGCTTGAATTAAGACCAGTAGTGTCAGTAATGTGCAGGGGAGGGGCACAGGAGAGAAAGAGAATGTGCTCCCAAGCAGCTTATATTAAAACTGGTAGCACTGGTGATGTGCGGGGGAGGGGGGGAGTGCTACTGAGAAGTATAAATTAAAACCGACAGCACCACTGATGTGCGTGGGGGGGGTGACTAGTGCAGCTGAGCAGCTTGAATCCTTTTTATGTAACATTTATTCATCCTTTCATATGCTGAGATAGCTTACAATTTAAAAAACTTTATTAATAAGCTAAAATAATTTCTGTTAGACTGATATTAACGCTTGCTGTGCCACAGACTAATATATCATTCCAGAATTACTATGCATTTTAATTCTGTTGGCAGCCTAAGGGTTAATTCAACTGAATATAGACTAGTCTAACAACTCACAGTAGAAATGCACAAATACACAGAACCAGGAAATTTAAATTTACAGAAATGTACAAGCATAGGAAGCAACATCAAAGCAAATAACATGCCCATAGTGCTCAACTGGCTGTATGCGGGGGACATGCCATAGGTAGAAACTGGGCTCATGTAGGTCTGGCCAATAGACATAATGAGAAATTGCAGGCCAGCTATGTTGTAACAATGCACCTGCTGAAGCAGCAAGTTAATTATGGTTGGATGCTGAGTGTAGCGGAGCTGGTCTTGTATCAGAAAATGTAAGCCCCATTGGTCCAACCATTCATATGGGCATAAACATCTATCATCTGACTCCCCCCCAAGTGCTGCACACTGTGTTGACTCTGGGAGTTTATTTATTGCAACCAAAAGGAAAAAGCTGGGAAAGAGTTCATACAAAATAAATATAATAAGCAGGTAAAAATAAAAACCAGAATGAAAAGAGAGTTAAAAAATACACATCAAACCAACGAAAATGAGAATAAAAACATACTAATACAAACAAGACACATAAACAGCATACTAAGTTCAATCCTTAATTCTATTATGTTGCATCCTCCCATGGGGCTATTCACTACAAAGGCCTCTTACAAGAACCTGGCCCGTGCAGCCCCACACCAGCAGACAGGTGTGCAGGGCACAGAATTCACTACAGCCGGTCAATGCAGGGTACCTGTCCATGGCTCTGTCCCCCGGTACGTTGGTGCACTGAAGGGCTAGATCAACGGACACAGGCGGGCATCCAATCAGAAGCTTGACTTAGTCTGAAAATGATCCCCTGCACCATGCAGAGCAGGGGATGGTATGACACCTGTGTTTCAGTAAAGTGCAATCACAGGGCAATTGTCCCAAAGGCTGCCCCCAGCCCTCACTGCTGGACTAGAGGGCTGGGGAAGAGCAACAGGTGGTGGGGATTCCGGTCCTGCAGCAGCCAGCGGGTGACTTTTGTGGGGTGCATGCAGTGGTTATTACAGAGTCCCTGAATGTGTAGTCTGCACTCCCCTCGCCTGACACGCCACACCATAGTGAATGGTGCTGAGTGTGGGCATGCTCCCTGAATACTCCCCTAAACTACCTTCACCATCCTCCTGCAAAAATAAGGGCAATCCATAGAAGCTGATTGAGCCAATACAGATTACAAAACATTAATATATCCATTCATGAAGCCTAAAGTTACTGAACTAGCATGTGTTACATACAAATTAAATATAATGCCATGCATATATAAAGTTTCAAACCACAGGATAAACCCATCTGGAGATTGTCACAAACCCACTCCTGGGGTCCTAGTCCACTGAGCTCACAGTGCTCACCCCTAAGTGCAATCTGTGTTGGGGGGAACAGGAATACCTTCCCTGTGTCCTTCTAGAGTGCTTGCTGAGTTCACAACTGAACACTTGCCATGAGGGCCCAGAGCTTCCTCTCTAATCTGGATAAGGGTAAAATACAGTTTTGAGTCTGTAGCCTAGAAAGAACCCTCCTTAGTTGCTACACTGAGGGAAGGACCCAGGCATTACGAGCTCTTTGGGACTGTCCTTGTAACCCTGACTGTGTCTTCTTCCCCAGGTGGTGCAGGAACCTAGTTCGAACTCCACAGACCCCTCCTGAGACCATGTGTATTTCCCCTATTTAGGCACCCAGATTCCCTTCCAGGATCCTAGTCTTTGGTAGCAATGGTGGCACCTCAGCACTAAACAGGCTGTCACAGATTGAATAAATCTTCCCACCTTCACACACACAACAAAATTACTTCCAGGCAGTTATTAGAAGCAAGTGCTTTTACTAGTACTTTAAATAATTATCATGCAAGACTTACAAACAAAAGATTCAGAAATGTGGTTACCGAATAACACAAAAAGTTGGACAAAATACATACAAAACACACTGTGAAATTTAACTGTCTAGTGTCTACCTTGTCTGTGTAGAATCAATAGTTCAGAAAATAAATGAAGTCTGAAAAGTCTGAGTTCTTTTTGCAGTCACTGGTCCTCAGTTTATGATTGGTAGTCTGGCTCTGTGTGTCAGGAAGAGTGTCTTCTGCAAAATGTCCCAAGTTTCTATTTTGAGGGGACTTAAATACCCTTGGCCCTGCAGTCTGTAAACCTGTCCTTCGAATTAGCTAGTGGCCTTATCTTTTGGTCAGCAGGGGTCTTTCTTGCTCTTTCCCAAAATTTAATTTAGATTTCCTCACAACACCAACTTCCTGGCTGGCCTGATACAGTATCCAATGACCTCTTTTCAATGGAGATGAATTATGACACTTGAAGTGTATTCACAATAGACTTCCAGATCCTGTTCTCAAAGTACTTTTCCTTGAAATGTAAAAGTTTATGACAGTGGGATAGTTTCTCCAATCTCCTATCCTTTTGGATTTGTCTGGTTTGATCAGTTTACCAGGAAATACCAATTTCCCCCTTTGAAATGTAAAAAGTTATTAGTGGAGGAGATGGCTCCCAGGAAATTTTCAATTCCCCATTGAAATTCAACCCCTGTTTATCTCTAGCAAGCACTGTTTTAGGCAAAAAGAAATGTCAGATATTTGCAATATATGGTCTCTCTTCTCAAGTATCCCTTTAAAAAAAACATGGGCATCCTTCTGGTAAACCTGATATCCCGGCCTTTTTGTGAATTTAAACATAAAACGTTTAGAGAAATATGATAGCAATATGTCTGCAATATGACAGCAGTCGCCAAATCACCACAGAGATTATGATTCACTGTTTCTGAATTTCAGATAATTTGTTAAAGGTTTTATGTAATTTGATTTGGATTAAATGAGCTAGTCTCTTTTTCAAAACTTAAGGTCTGAATGTGCCCAGTTTTGGAAACCTGGCCAGAACTCTAAATTGACAACTTCAGCATGATGAACTGTTAGATTCATTACAAATATATCAAAAATTATTTTTGCTCATGTCACAACCAGTTTTTAGTGATGTCATTATTATGTACGAATACTATCACATTTTCCTGATGCTCTATATCTCTATGATGTAAGTTATGTCCTTGTACTGCTCTTCAGTTGTTGACTCAATGCATCTGTGCTCCATTACAGAACTTAGTGGTAGTAAGGGACAAAAGCTACATCATACAGCTCTAAAATGGTACTTACCACCAGAGTGTAAATCAGAAATGTCCACTGCAGGTACTAAAAGGCCTGTATAGAGAATTTGAACAAGTACTTAAAAGAACAGCTTCTACTAGAAAACATAACTTATTGGTTCAACGCAGTTCTCATTTATCTCTGTCCCAGACGTATATGAAACTATTAATGGTGTTGGTGCCTACCACTTTCAACAGCAAGCTGTCCAGTGGTTCAACCACTCTGTAAAATAAAACTTCCTGATGTCTTCCCCTTCCTGAACCTCTCCCTCATCTCCTTCCATTTATGTCCCTGTGTTATTGACCTACTATTCTTGATGAACTGTTCCTTACAGTTTACCCTGTTCATTCCTTTCAGAAACCTGAAGGTCTTTATCATGTCTCGCATCTCTCTTCCAGCCTCCAGCGAGTACATGTTCAGTTCCTTAACCTGAGCCTCAAAGGATCTGCCTTGCTGGCCCTGAATCATTTTGCTTACCCTCTGCACTGTCTCCAGCATGTCTTTGTCTTCCCCTAGCTAGGGATTCCAGAACTGAGCACAGTAGTCCAGATGGGGCCTCACTACTTACCTCCAGTGAGGTAGTATTACCGATGTCCTCCTGCCATCAAAACCCTTCCCTTCCTCTGATTGAACTCCATTTACTTCTACCCTTTGTGTCCTATCTGCTAGCCAGTTCCTAACCCAGGTTACCACCTTAGTTCCCACCACCAAGTTCCCCAACATGCTTACCAGTCTCCCATGTGGAATGCTGTTGAATGCCTTGATGAAATTCAGGTAGGCCATGTCCACTACTCCTCCCTGATCCAACTCCTTTGTCACCCAGTCAAAGAAATGTATCAAATTTGTTTGACATGACCTTTCCACTGTGAAATCATGCTGCCTTGGATCCTGTAATCCATTAGATACAAAATACTCTACAATCATTTCCTGCAGTAGTGATTTCATTAATTTACCCACCGCTGATGTTAGGCTGACAGGCCTATAACTGTCCGCCTCTTCCCTGCTACCACTTTTGTGCAGTGAGACTACCTCTACCCTTCTCCAGTTCCCTGGAACCACACTGGTCTGCAGTGATCTGTTAAATAGGTCTGTCAGAGGAGCAGCCAGTATCTCCCTGAGCTCCCTCAGCATCATATGATGTACTCCGTCTGGCCCCATAGCTCTGTCCACCTTCAGGTTAGTGAGCGTTTTCTGGACTTCTTCCTCAGAAAACAGACTATTGTCTATTTCCCATCCCTCAAACCAGCTGATGCCTTTTTGTGGTCCTTCCCCTTCTCCCCCTACTGTGAATACTGAGCAAAAGTACTCGTTCAAGGTGTTTGCCTTTTCTTGATCCTCCTCCGTACAGTCACCACCTCCCTCTTCAACCTTACAATTCCTCCTTTTGTTTTTCTTTTCTCGCTAGCACACCTAAAAAATGTCTGTCTCCTTTTGAAACTCCTTGAGCTATTCTTTCCTTAGTTTGTGCCTTTGCACCCTTTACTGCTTTGCCTGCCTCCCTCTTTTCTCCCATATACACATGCCTATCCTCCTCTCTCTGGGTCTCCTTGTACCTTCAGAATGCTACCTTTTTTTTTTGCCTTTACTGCTACCTCTTGAGAAAAAATAGTGGTCTCCTCTTTCTTTTAATTTTGCTTACCTGCTTGACACAGAGGTTTGTTTCTTTCACTATGCCATCTTTTGGTTTGGTCCACCTTTCCTTTATCCCCTCATGTCCTCTCCCCCTGCCAGGTTTTTCCCGAGGCATTCGTACATCTTAGTAAAATCAGCACTTCTGAAGTCCAGGACTCGCACTGTTGTGTGGTTGGATTCCATAGCTGTTCTTATGTTGAACCACACTGTATGATAACTGGTCCACAGATGGCTTCCCACCTTGTTGTCTGCAACACTGTCTATGTTAGTAAGCACCATATCCAGTACTGCCCCATCACAAGTGGGTTCACTGACTAGTTGCCTAAGGAACGCCCCCTGCAAGGAGTCCAGGATGTCCCTGCTTCTATCTAAAGAGTTCTATGTCAAAAGAGTGAAAGCAAAATGGAACAAGCAAAAAAGGGCGCACAGTCAATAGAAAATGGCGCAGTGCAAAATCGTGCTAGTTTAGATAAACTCTGAAACCATGCACATTGTTATGATGGCACTGTTTTTGACCACACCATTTTGCTTTTGTGATTTTGTCAGGACACCTAACTGAAGTTGCCGCAGGGAGGCTCCAGTCTACATGCAGTAGATTGACGTCCCCCACCAGAAACACTTCCCCCTTTTCAGCCATCCTGTCAATTGATTCTAACATTTCCTTATCCAAGTCCTTCCCCTGTGAAAGAGGCCTGTAGATCACCCCTCTCCAAATAGTGGTTCCATTTTCTGACTTGAGTGTGACCCACAGCACTTCCCTCCCGAATTCCCTTTATTTATGTTGCTTTTATGCTTTCCCTCACATAAAGCACCACTCCCCCTCCTTTCCTTCCTAACCTGTCCCTCCTAAACATCATGGAAACATAGACTTTGATGGCAGATAAGGACCACTTGGCCCACCCAGTCTGCCCACTTCCCTACCTACTGGATAAGCTGCAGATCCTAGTTAACCAACAGCCTACTTCCTCCTACCCCCCAGTGTAATTGCCTTATGTCTGTCCCATGCATTCTTGAATTCCCCCACTATTTTTGAAGAAGAAGAAGAAGGCCATTCCATGCATCCCCCATGCTCTCTGTGAAAATAGAAACACAGACTTGTAGACATGTAGTCTGGTATGACCATGTCCCAATCATGGTTGTCTGTTCATCATGACTTGGTAATGGTCACAATATCCAGGTCTGCCTCCGCTATGATGGCCTCTTGGTCTGGAATCTATTGAAGACCCCTTTTTCCTTTTGTTACCCCTTCCTCCCTTTTCTTTTCTAACTGCCTCCTCTTCTCCCTTAGTTAATCCCCTGCTTTCTTATTTGCTCCTTGGGGGTACTCTCACCCCTTGGGATCTCTCTACACACTATCTTAGGCTGAGGAGGGGGGGTAGTTTTTGCCTCCCCTTTTTCTTCCACCACCCTCTCAGCTAGTTTAAATGTTCATTGAAGTAATCTATCCACTGAGAAATGTGGTTCCCCTCATGAATGGATGCAGACCTTCCCATCTGTATAGGCTCTTATCCTCACAGGTGGGCCCCCAGTCCACAGTGAAGCCATACCCCTTCACTCTGCACCACTCCTTCAACCATGAGTTGAAGGAGGTGGTGCACAGCTCCCTCACCTTCCCCTTGCCATAGACAAGAAGCACCGCCACAAAACCTAGAGAGTGTGCTACTTCTCTAAGACTACTTCCCAACTCCCTAAACTCTCCTGCACTGTTTCTGCCCCATCTCTGGTTAGGTCATTTGACCCTAGGTGGACAATAATATACAGCTCCCCCTCCCTTCCTACTGCCCTAGTGATCTGTAGGATGAATGACTGGAATGATGCATTCTGATTCTGAGCCAGCATTAATAAACAGTTGGTGGATGAACTCTTTTATTAAAAATCTCCCTCTCAATGAGGAAAACATACAAAAGGTACACTTCAAATACTGTTCCTTTGGAAACGTTTCTTATAGTAGCAATAAGGCACTCCCAGGAGTTAGATTTAAAGGCTGTGTCTCATGCCACATTATGTCGGGAGGGGGGGGTGATTATGCCTCATTGCTCAACAAATTCACTTCTGTAACTCGCCACATGTCCTGAATGTGTCCTTATATCATTTTATGCAGGTCAAAACATTCTGAGGCCCCAGCAAGTGCACCTGGAGTAATTAACTGAATCACATGCAGGATGATGTTCACTTACCTAAACAGCTAAAAAAATACAGCAGACTCAAGTGAAAGATTGATGCGTACAACAAGCACTAGAGGAGGGATCCAGTATAGCAGAATCAGACAGCAGAAAGGTAGATGGTGTTCTGGGTAGTAGCACCATGTGCTGAGTTCAGGAAGAAATCCTGCATACACAAACCATGCTAGAAGGGCAAGCCAGAGTTCAACAATCACAGTGGGTGACAGCAAGCTTGGACTCTTGCAAATGCAAGTAACAAAATTGCTGCATGAGGTAGCTGTGGAAGATCTTTTTGTTTGTTTGTGACTCTTGGGTATTTCTGGGGCTAATAGCAATGAAGTATCAGGAAAAAGTTGTCTGATGCTTATCTAGCACATCAGACATCATTTGAGCCAAAATTAGGTAGACGATTTTGAGGATAAAGGATTTTCAGAACTGCTGTTGCACCTGTGCCTGGACTTCAGCAAGGCATTCAATTCAGTGCCACATGGGAGACTTGGAAAAAAACTTGAAGGCACAGGGGCAGGAGCAAAAATGGTGGAATGGGTGGCAAACTGGCTGCAGGGACGGCAGCAGAGGGTGGTGGTGGAAAGGGAATTCTCATCCCCAAGGGCAGTAACGAGTGGGGTTCCACAGGGCTCGATGCTAGGACCAGTGTTATTTGGGATATTTATTGCAGACATTTCCATGGGCATCAAGAACAGGATCAGCCTGTTTGCCAATGACACCAAGATAGGGATGGTGGTGGATGACATAGAGAGGTGGCAGAGTTTGCAGGAAGATCTAAAAAAGCTGGAGACCTTGTCGGATACTTGGCAGCTGGGGTTCAATGCCAAAAAGTGCAAGGTTCTACATTTTGGGGCAAAAACTCCAAGGGGAAACTACCAACTAGGGGGAGTGCAGCAGTTGGAGACTGAGGAGGAGAAGGATCTGGGCGTGGTCATCATGGGATCAATGAACAACTCAGCACAGTGTAAGAAGGCAGCAGCAAGGGCCAACAAAATGCTGGGTTGCATCGCAAGGGGAATAACATCGAGGAGGGGGGAGGCGATTCTGCCGCTGTAGAGATCATTAGTTAGACCTCATCTCAAATACTGTGTGCAGTACTGGCTGGCACCTGTACCTGAAAAGGGACATTAAATTACCAGAAGGGGTGCAGCTCAGAGCAACTAAGATGATCCAGGGACCGGGGAACTTATCGTATGAGAATAGGCTAAAGGAGTTGAACATTTACTCGCTGGAGGAGAGGAGGGGCAGAGGGGATATGATTGAGACATTCAAGTACATGCAAGGGATTAACAAAACTGGTACAGAGGGGTTATTCAGGGTAAGGGTGGGGAGGGGCATTCGAGGCCATGACATGAGATTTAAGGGGGGAAGGTTCAGGAGGGAAATGTGGAGACACTTTTTTTACAGAGAGGGTGGTGGCAGGGTGGAACGAGTTACCAGTAGAGGTGGTAGCCTGTAAAACAGTGGGATGCTTCAAACGGAGCTGGGACAGGGCAAGAGGGAGGATATAAGGAAGGGTGAGGAGCGGGGGCAGCTGCAGAATAGGGCTGCTAGCTGCAAAATTGAGCAGACTCGACAGACCAAATGGCCTTTTTCTGCTGGCAAATTTTGTATGTTCATATGCTAGCATTAAAGAATCCCATTCATCAAAGTCAAGGCAATCCTGATAATGAGGAAAATGAAGATAAAGATGAAGAACAAAGAGTGTCTAAAGAAAAGAAGGAGGGGCTCCTGAAGGAGAAAGAGTGCTTATAGCAATCACTGGAAATGAAAAAGAAAGAAATTGACTGCCTAACTAGTAAAACTGCTAAGGGAAGAGAAAGGGAAGGGGCAGTTGTTTGAAGGGACAGAACCAGAAAAGCAGAAAGATACCACCCTCTTCAAAAAAGATTTTAAAATTTTAGAGCAGCTGCCGAGCCCAGACAAAAGTACAAACTGTCAGTAGTTTAGAACACCAGAGTGAAAATGGGCTTAACAAGGACTACTCTGAACTTGAAATTATTGAAGATGTAATTAGACCTGTTATACCTGGACTGCAGTTATACAGTTTTCTAGAGAGAAAACCTGACCTGACCCTGCCTAAGCAGAGAAGGTTCCCCTAATTTCACTATTAAGAGGAGGATGCCACTGACCTTTATATGCAATTATCATCTGTAGTCCAATAATTAAAAGATACATCTAAAAGTGTGTGTGTGTGTGTGTGTGTGTGTGTGTGTGTGTGTGTGTGTGTGTGTTATGGACTTGCAAAAAAAAGTTGTCTTTGCCTCACAGGAAGTTGGTTTAGCACTCAGCTATGATCATGTTTTGGTACAGAACATGTTCCTACACTCAATGCTCACAGAACAGCAGAGTGATAATATCAAGTCTGACGTGGACTTATATACAGAATATAAGAATAACAAATAAAACCCTTTTTGAATCCCTAAATACAACATGTATAGGTAGCAATGAGACAGAGAGGCAAAATAAACTGTTTGCAAGACACAAGACAACTAAGGTAAATATCATTCAGCAAACTGAAGGCTGTACAGAAAATGAGCACAAGCTGAAAAAAGGGGACCAAAAGGATGTCTCAAGTTTATTATATGAAAAGAGGGAAATTCAATCAAGTATGAATTCACTCCAAGAGCTGAAACAGGGCTGTCCGATGGCTCAATGAAAGTGCTTTGCACTTCCATACCAGTGACCTGGATTCAGAAGTGAGCCTGGGTCTGCAAGGGTCAGGCAGCCAAGCTGGGGAGTGCTTCCAAAGGGAGCACAAGTGGCCAGGGAGGGAGACAGCCCAGCTCCGGTGTAGCAGCGGCCTCTCACAGTGAGTCGGGGAGCTTCCTCCTTCACCAGGGGTGGCAAGTGCCCAATGTGCACTGCTGTGTCCAAGGCTAATATAGGCTATGCCAGATGTCTGGGAAGGAGGGAGGAACCAAACCAGGGAGAAAACAGAAAAACCCAGAGGCTGCCGAGTGCAATGGTCCCCATGTTTCATACTGTGTGGATTTCCGCCAGCTACAATGGTGGGGGAGAGGCAGGGCTGGGGGCCAGCAGGGGACCTGAGGAAAGGAGCAGGTGGCAGTCCAGCCAAACAGCTATGTAAGGACCCCACCCCTGCCTTTTTACTAAACAACAGGTGGCATGCTATTGGCGTTGGCAGCAATACCTGGTGGGGGACCTGGGCTCGGGGAGGATGAGGTTACCTGGCACAAGGGACCTAGGTTTGGCTACTCTGCACAGGGGCACCCAAGTAAATCCAACTACAGGAAGCAATAACTGTAATGTCCAGAACCAGAATTGGAATTTTTCAGTGTGGCTTTATTTATTAACTAACTGAACATAAACAAAGCACTGCATGGTCCCCCAAAGGGCTATGTTCACTGTATGTGCAGATTAGAGGTTAACCAAGCGGTCCATTTGAAGAAAGAACACATTACTACTGTTGTCTGGCTTTGGACCCACCAGGCACTCAGCCCGGACTTTGCATGTGCTTTGGATACATAGCCCGACTGGCCCGGCTCCCCTGCCAGCCACTTGACTGACGGTCCACTTGAAGAATGAACCCAAACTTTACTTGGAAAGACATCCCATCAAACAAGGAGACTCCCAAACTGTGGCTCCCCACACCACTTAGAGTCTGAGACTCCTAGAGAGATTTGTTTTCTTACTTCCAATCGAACTCCCATCAAACAAGAAGACTCCCATCCAACAAGGAGTAATTTTCCCATCCTGTGGCTCCCCACACCACTTAGAGTCTGTGACTCCTAGAGAGATTTTCAAGTTGCGACCCACGTCTGGGTACCCACCCCATCACTGGCCAAGTGCATGAGGCAAGTAGCAAAACACAGAAGAAATCCGTAGAGGTGGACCTGGTTACTAAAGATGGGGGGTTTTCCCACCTCCAGCTCCCACAGCCCATGCCCGGCAATTTCTCTGGATACACACAGAAAACTTTAGAACTTTAAAATGTAGATTGAACGGTGGATGACCTGAAGCACCCCCTCTACAACATTACTTGAAATCCAATAAAACTTTAGACTGTTTGACTGCTCCATTTGTTCGTCCTAGTAACATAGTCCTCCCAAATAGCAGTCCCCATTACTTGAAATCCATTTAAAACTTTAGACTGTTTGACTGCTCCATTTATTTGTCCTAGTAACATAGTCCTCCCAAATAGCAGTCCACATTCATTTCCCAACTGAAGAAAACAATTTGTTTGCCCCTTCAAATGGAGCCAAACACTCACCCATTCGTTGCAGGTGCCCCACAGGCGAAGTACTATAACCTTTGCTGTTATACAAGAACAGACTAAATAAAACCAGACAGCTTCCTTCCATGGTGGGAGAAGGGGATTGCCCCTGGAACCCACAGAGAACTTTTCCTCCCCCTCCCCCCGGAGGGAGGGAGGGGGGCACTGAGACTGGGGGAGCGGTCTCCACCACTTTAAAACAAAAGTAAACACAGGAACACTTCCTTCTTCTTTGAAACAAACTGAAGACTGACCGACTTCCTTCCTGTTTGCTTTAGGACAAACTGAGAAAGAATGCCTTTGAAATTTCCCAAAGTTCTAAACTCACTCCCTGAGCTGTAGATTCCAATGTGGCTCATGCAGCTGCGACAGTTCTATGGTGATGTCATCTCTCAAGTCTCAGCTGTGACTGAGGACAGAGTAAGACAGTGTGAAACCCATTTAACTGGAGTTTCACAAGCTGCCTTCCCTGCCTACCACTAGGTCTTACTGGGATTCTAGTAATCCCGGGTAACAAAGGGGTTACAGTCGCCCTTGACCAGGAAAATGACTGTCCCCAGTCATTATGCACCCGGCCTTAGGCCATCCCACCCTATGTGCTACCTGCGGAGGGGAGTGATCAGGCCCCCTCCTACCATGTGCAAGCACAGGTAGGCAACACTAAGGGCCTAGAGGCCTGTAGCTGACACATCAGCTTCTACTCTATCCACTTACTATGGACACCGAGTGGCTCTGGTAGAACCGTCCAGAGCATATCCCTGATAGATCAGCACTGCAGTCCCTATGGCCACTGAAGACCACAGCCTATCCATCCCCCCTAACCCTCCAGGGAAAACCTATCTGCCTCTTAACATAACATTCCCAAACAAAACAAAACCCGGGGACCTCCCTGACCTTGGGCAGCCTGCAACTACAACCATTAGCAATAACAACACAGTACATTTAAATTCTACACCATAAGCACTGACGAGGAACTTCGATGAGCCCCTCCTCCTCTTCTTGTCTTCTCTTCTGTCTTCAGGAACAACTGTAAGAAAAGAAAAAAAAAAAAAAAAATCACATCCTAATCTGCACGCACAGTCTATCTAAACAACAACAACAACCCTTACCATACAGAAAAAACACTGAACATTCCCCCCCCCCAAATTTTTTTTTTTTTTTTAGAAAAGGTAGAAAAACACAGTATTTACATTAAAGTACAATAATGACATTGATTACAATACACCTTTGGGGGGGATGGAGTGCCCTAAAAGTCCCAACTAGTGACCACAAGGCCCGAAGGCCAGTCCAATAAAGAGTCTCTCCTGTGTCAGAGCCCCGTGAAACATAGTTCTTTAAGGCCATAATCCCGAAGGGGAGAGTTTTTGCGGACAGTTCACACATTTTTGAAGTCTGTAGTGTAGGATGTGTACTGCAATGTCATAAAGATAGAAAAAGGGTTTTTTGGACTTACCAGCCTCTTGAAGTATAAGACTAGGCACCGACCTGCACCGAGCCAAAGACTCTCCCTGGCAGCATTTTCTGATACAGCTGGGCGGACATCTTCCAGGAACACAGGAGGGCACATCTGGAAACAGCTGAGCTGATGTCATCTCTGGAGAAGGAACCTTAGAACAGGAACAAAAAGAAAAACAGCTGGTCCGGCATCATCCGATTACCAGGCGATGAACAGGAAAACAGCTGGGCTGGTGTCCTCTCTGGATCTGAAGTCATCTGGTGGTGCCAGTAGATGGTTGCTGAACAAGACAGTACACTGTGGACTGATGAATGTGGAGCACCTGAGTCCTTGGTTATTCATATTGGCAGATCAATAAGGGCACTTCACAGTCTAGATGTGGCAGTATTGACTACCACTGCTCGGCTCTCCATTTTGTAGGCACGGGATTAATTACTGGGAGGTCCTTGCACTGAGGCCAATAGTAGAGGGGGTCAGGGGCTTGAATTATTACTCTGTCTGGACTCACATAATTCACACAGTGGGAGACTTCACGTCCCTCTCCGTCCACTATTCTCACTCTGTCCATAAACAGTGTCCTGCCTCTCTTCCACTGTGTATACTTTTCGTGGAACAGTCTATTTTTTACATGCTGGTTGGCCCCAGGATGCACATGTTTCATTGCTTCATCCCAGATCCAGGATTTCCTGCAGTTCTCAATCTCCTCCCAGACTCTCCGAGGAAAGGTAGAAAAGGTCATACCAAAGATTTCAATGGCCTTTCTACGAACCAGTCTCTCCTCTTTACTTGCTTTGGTCAATCTGAGACCGCTGGCCTGGCTTGGGGGTGGCCAGTCCTGGTTCTGCCAGCTTCGCATCCTCAATGAAATTAAAAAGGATCCTGACTTCTTCTTCTTCCGGTGAAGCCAGGCAGTGGCATCACCACCTTCTTGAACACATTCCTCCGAGGCAAGATCTTGAGGCTGTGTACCTGTTCCTTTCTCACAAGGCCACATGGTTCCCCTCATCTTCCTCTTCACTGAGGATCTGAGCCCAGGAGTGAGCAGTAGTTCTCACCCGAGACTATCCATTCATCACTGGGAGCGGAGGGTCGACACCTCCCATTCAAAGGCCTCCGCATCTCATCTTCACCTTCGAGACTTGGGCTAGGACCCCACCAGGGGTCTATTGATGCTTTATCTGAACTTGCCTTCTGAGATCCAGCATCCAATGCTTCAATTTCAGATTCAGTCTCTAATTCTGCACTCTCTAACTTTGTGCCACACTCCCCCGAGGGACCTTCCTCCACAGGCTCCGCCTGATGCTGTGTGCTGCCAACTGCAGATTCTTGAATTTTTGTCCATGTGGGAGCCAAACGAATTGGAAGCACTTTATACAAGCCATATTTTTGTAGACATCCAGCACAGTGAGGAATCATGAAGACATCCCTTCCAGCACTCAAGCACATCTGGCACACACGCACTGGATAATTAGGAATTGCCACATCAGGAGGGAGTTGCCCTCTATAGCACCATTTTTCAATATCTCTCAGTCTATTTACTGCTGCTGTTACTGCAACCCGGGCATGATCCAGGTAACGAGCTGGTCCTGAGGCCATAACTGCAGAAAAACAAACAAAGTTCACTGTAACTGAAAGTCCCACTTTAATGAACACACTCTGTAGCTTTAAAATGGCTCCTCTGCTGCTGTGTTTACTTTACTACCCCACCCTGTAATGGCGGCGGCAGCACTCCTGTGCATCAACAATCAGACTCTGGGTCAAGCCACTGCGCACCCGATTTACATCAGCTACTAATAACTTTTACTCAAACTGCACAACTTGCTCTGTTCTGGCTGTTCACACATTTTATATGGCATTACTGAAAATCACTGATTTGAGCAGTTTTAATTATTTACTCACTGTTATTGTAGCAGATTGCTGCGATGGGGTAAAACGCCTGCAGACAGATTTTTGAAGGCCTCAGAATGCAAACTGGCGGGCAGTCTCTGCAATCGTCATTTTAACCACACAATTCACTGATCCCACGATCGATATGCGGGTTGAGCCGATTTTTAACTAGAAAGTCACTTTTTTACTGTTTACAGTGCTTTGATTACTTCGCGAACGCTCCTCCACTGCCAGTACACGCACTACTCTCTGTCTCCCTCTCGAATGCTGAAGCAGACTCTGAAGAGCTGGCTGAGGGGTGGGACTAATGGCAAACTGACCAACCACATGACGCCATGCAAATGAGCCTCTTCTTCCTCGCGAGGGCTCCTCTCCTCATGGCGATCATCGAGCAGGCAAATTTAAACTGAAAAATGCACTTTTTTTTTCCTCAAATGACTCCACAGCGGGAGCCCATTTCAACCATGTAACATTGCCATTAACTCTGCAGTCTCTAGCATTGCACAGAAAGCATTTCCAACGTCCAGGGCATATTTTATCTGTTGCTACCCCTAGTTTTCCACACTTTCCTTAACAGAAATTCATTTTAAAACTGACAAAAATGCTGTACACTTTTTTGATGATGCAGGACAAGGGCACACTCTTTGGCTTTACAGCTCCTTGGTAAACAGTTGGCATTTTTAAACAGCAGCATAAGATTCACAGCACACAGCAACACACTAGGGAAATTGCTTCAACTTTTTGGGCTACCCACTGTCAGACAGCCAAAACACTAGCCCACTTGCCCAAGCACCCTCCTTCCCGAACAAATCCAAAGCGGTGCCTCCATTTTTGTAAGCGACCCCACCCCTGCCTTTTTACTAAAACGACAGGTGGCATGCTGTTGGCATTGGCAGGAATACCTGGTGGGGGACCTGGGTTCGGGGAGGATGAGGTTACCTGACACAAGGAACCTAGGTTTGGCAACTCTGCACAGGGGCACCCAAGTAAATCCAACTACAGGAAGCAATAACTGTAATGTCCAGAACCAAAATTGGGATTTTTCAGTGTGACTTTATTTATTAACTAACTGAACATAAACAAAGCATTGCATGGTCCCCAAAGGCTCGTTCACTGTATGTGCAGATTAGAGGTTAACCAAGCGGTCCATTTGAAGAATGAACACATTACTACTGTTGTCTGGCTTTGGACCCACCAGGCACTCAGCCCGGACTTTGCATGCGCTTTGGATACATAGCCCGACTGCTTGGCTCCCCTGCCCGGCCCGACTTGACTGTGTCCACTTGAAGAATGAACCCAAACTTTATTTGGAAAGACATCCCATCAAACAAGGAGACTCCCAAACTGTGGCTCTCACCACTTAGAGTCTGTGACTCCTAGAGATTTGTTTTCTTACTTCCAATCGAACTCCCATCAAACAAGGAGACTCCCATCCAACAAGGAGTAATTTTCCATCCTGTGGCTCCCACACCACTTAGAGTCTGTGACCCTAGAGAGATTTTCAAGTTGCGACCCACGTCTGGGTACCCACCCCATCACTGGCCAAGTGCATGAGGCAAGTAGCAAAACACAGAAGAAATCCGTAGAGGTGGACCTGGTTACTAAAGATGGAGGGTTTTCCCACCTCCAGCTCCCATAGCCCATACCCGGCCATTTCTCTGGATACACATAGAAAACTTTAGAACTTTAAAATGTAGATTGAATGGTGGATGACCTGAAGCACCCCCTCTACAGCATTACTTGAAATCCAATAAAACTTTAGACTGTTTGACTGCTCCATTTGTTCATCCTAGTAACATAGTCCTCCCAAATAGCAGTCCCCATTACTTGAAATCCATTTAAAACTTTAGACTGTTTGACTGCTCCATTTGTTCATCCTAGTAACATAGTCCTCCCAAATAGCAGTCCACATTCATTTCCCAACTGAAGAAAACAATTTTTGCCCTTCAAATGGAGCCAAACACTCACCCATTCGTTGCAGGGGCCCACAGGCAAGTCACTATAACCTTTGCTGTTATACAAGAACAGACTAAATAAAACCAGGCAGCTTCCTTCCATGGTGGGAGAAGGGGATTGCCCCTGGAACCCACAGAGAACTTTTCTTCCCCCCCCAGGAGGGAGGGGGGCACTGAGACTGGGGGAGCGGTCTCCACCACTTTAAAAAAAAGTAAACACAGGAACACTTCCTTCTTCTTTGAAACAAACTGAAGACTGACCGACTTCCTTCCTGTTTGCTTTAGGACAAACTGAAGAAGAATGCCTTTGAAATTTCCCAAAGTTCTAAACTCACTCCCTGAGCTGTAGATTCCAATGTGGCTCATGCAGCTGCGACAGTTCTATGGTGATGTCATCTCTCAAGTCTCAGCTGTGACTGAGGACAGAGTGAGACAGTGTGAAACCCATTTAACTGGAGTTTCACAAGCTGCTTTCCTTGCCTACCACTAGGTCTTACTGGGATTCTAGTAACCCCGGGTAACAAAGGGGTTACAGCTATATAAAAAAAAAAAAAAATAACTGCAACCCCACTAAGGGGTACTATGAATCCGTTTGAGACCACATCCTCACTGATGGGTGCTGCACTGCCATGACAGTTAGCTTGTATACCCTGCCAACAACCCAGGAATGGCAGCAGGTGTGATCATTGCTTCAGGTGTGGAAGTAGTGAATATTATCAAACTGGCTGTTGAGCAAATGACACAAGAGCCAATCAAATACAGCAGCCAAACTTCAGGTGATTATCCCTACAGGACAGGAGGTAACCAACAATGTAAAACAACTTTGTGCATTGTGGAAAGAAAGAACAACAGGCGCTAGACATTAAACTATGTTTGAAGTGCAAGACAATACTTTATTGCTGAAAACTTGTCAGGTTGCCCACTGGCAGGAGTACAAGACTATATGTGATGCTAGAAAAGAATAGTGACACCTGAAGTGTTCTAAGGGGACCCCATTTGTAATGACAGGGGTCACCGATTTTAGTCAGATGTCTCATGTTCAGGGAAAAAGGATGACAAAATTGGTAGAGAACAAATGTATGGTGCATTATGAATCATATAAAAACACAAGCTCTATGGGATAGAAGGACACACGTCAGCATCTTTGAGAACATGTTTTTGGTTGACAACCTTCCAGGGATCAGGGTGCATTATATAATAGAGCTGTCTGAAACTGAAAGTACTGTACTACTAAACTGACTGCTGTTAACAGGAGATAGATCACATATGATGGCTGGGACAGTTGAGGTAAAATTCAGTTTGCCGGGTAAATACCCAGCAGGTAAAGATTTGGTGGGTTAATGAAATAAAGCTCCGCACTTGTGGTGGCTATGGTTTAAAACAAATGCTCATTTTATTGGCAAGAATTGCCCCGTTAGAAGGGGACAGACTTGCCCCTGTTAGCAGGCCTGCTGTAAGGATGAGGTGCTAGGAGCTTTTTGGTTTTCTTCCAGGCACTTCTTGCCAATAAAACGAGCATTTGTTTAAACCATAACCACGAGTGCAAAGTTTTATTTCATTAATTTACCAGCTTGCTACTTTGCTCTAGCACCACCAAGTCCTGTGTGCACCTTTTCTGGACTTTAAAAGATTTAGTGGGACCCATCTTGATAACTAGTCAGTACCACTTACAGTAGCCAATTAACTGGGTACAATATACTTGAGGAGCTAATAAAATGCTAAGGAACAACAACCATTGCGATAAAGTATCCTCAGTCCCTCTCTCAGTACAGAAATTGTGCCCTGCCCAAAGTCCAACAGAGTAAAGTTATAACTTTTATTAACCTGATTCACACAGGAAACACTGACATGAGCCTCATGCTAAAGAATAAGTGGGATGTTAAAATAGCAACATGAAAGATCACAAATGGGATCGCACTGTAAGAATATGTGTCTCATATTTCAACTAGCAGTGGTAGCAATATTGCCTGATGGGATAAAGTTTTATGAAACATTGATTTATCTACCTTATAGGCTAACCATAGGTTAACTTTAGTGTGAGAAATAGCAAAGAGCATGACATTACATTAAGAAGGAAAAATGTGGTTGGGACACCAGAGTTAGTGAAATTATTTTATCCAGCAAACACCAAAGTTACAGACAGTGATGAAAGTACAAGACAAAGTCCAACAAATGTTAAGGTTATCAGAATGCACTTGCATAATGACTGAATGATAAAAGCAGAGCAACTGCTTAACACAGGACTAGCAAAACATAGCTAAAAGGATACTAAAACAGGAGGCAGAGACCCTTTCCCAAAGTGATGCGGATATTGGGTGCACTGAACAACTGGAATTGAATATAAATTTAAAAGACTGTGAACCCATCAAAAAATCTTATATATCAGTACCAAAGTCATTTTATAAAGAGGTAAAGCAATACCTCCAGCACCTCACTGTATGTAGGTGGCTCACAAAATCTCAGCCATCATATACTTCTCCAATACTGTGTGAGTACAAGGCAAGGCACATTTTATTTATATAGTGCTCAATCCAGCAAGGGCTCAGAGTGCTTTACAGATATAGAAACTATTAAAACATATGCTATGACAATAACACTAAAATAAATCAGGTTCCATTAAAAGCTTGCTCAGATAATCACAGATGGGCGCTTGAGAGGTGGAAGGAGTTAGATGCTGATTTCAGAGCTCTGCTACAAACAGCTCTTATACTCTGTTAAAAGTCCTTAAAAGTGTTGGAATTTTATGGCACAGTCAAGATTTAAAGTAAAGGACCTAGCAGAGGCTAGGCTAGATAATATTTAAAAGTTCCTTTCTCCTAAAATAGGGAAAGCAACACCGCCATGAGTGAATGGTGATTCACCTATGTTGGAGGGGGTAATGGCTTCCCCCGCAAAGGGGCGTCCTGACACAGGTGCTAAGCCAAAACCACCTGCAAAACCCATGCTTCAGTCCATTCAAACCCTCTTGTTGGGGTTTCAAGAAGAATCCAGTTCTTCCTTCAATAAAATCCATAGCACTCTACAGTGGCGATCATACAAAAGTTTATCAGTACTGAGGTATACCTCGAGGTACCACTGATGCACTCAAGTTCAATTTACATTGACTGTAATGTGATCCTTCCTCAGTACCACTGAGGTATACCTCAGTACTGATAAACTTTTGTACGATCGCCACTATATTTGAAATCTCAAGTAGATACTCCCAAATTGATGAAAAGCTTCAAAAGTGTGAACGAGTGACCCTAATGGAAAGCAATGCAGAAACACTTTCATGGAGGGTAACAACACTGGAAGGTGCAGTGAATGCATCTTTACATGAACAGCTATCAAACATAGCTAAATTCAAAAAAATTGAAAACAGCCTGCTTATGAAGAATCTTCGGCAGATATGATTATCAGCTGAAATACCTGTTGCTGTTTGTCATGAAGGCACAAGTTAGGAAGCATAAGAAAACCAGAAGCAGTTGTAAAATTCATGAGTGATTTATTATTAACAACAGTAAAATAAAAAATAAAATTGTTCAGTATAACTATTTACAAAGGCAGTATAAACAGAGAAAGTCCATCTGGGTTTCTCCTCAATTTCCAATCTCAGTCTCTCTCAGTCTCTGTGTCTCTCTTTTGCAAAACATTGCAGTTCTTTTTTATAAGTCTGTGCATGAGCTTGTAAAGAAAATAGCATGCTTCTGGCACAGTGTTCTTGTAAGTTTCAACACTTGCAGCAAAAAGAACATTGGGACCCAGAACTGACCTCTTGGTTACAGCTTCTCAGAGAGTTTGCAAACAGGTTAACCCCCTGATTTCCAAACAGCTTTTTGCAATCATTTTTAACAGTATGACTATATACACTTCTAAACAAAGAGATTCCAGTATCAATTACAATTCCACATATGATTCACCTATATTTTTATAGAGGATAGAACAGATCCCTGCATTTAAACTCTTATTGCATAATAACTAGGACAGGGCCATATTCAACCCTGTCATACTGATCTTAAGTCTGAAGTGGAGCAGATAATAACTTCTGTCATTTCATTGTCATCACAACTGATTTTAGACTCGATATTCCACTCTCAATCTCGGACTGCTATGGGAAGGGCTGGAGCAAGATATGTGATTTGTATGTTTTTGTCTATTTCTCAACGTAATTATATTCTCCAAGTTGGTCAGCAAAGAAAAGGATTTCAATATGACAGCCAAAATCTTCATTTACATCCCGACTTTTGTTTAATAACTCAGTGCAGGAGAAAACGCTCCTTAGCTATCAGAGTGGAATTTGTTTGAGCTGGTGTTACAGCAGTACTTCAAGCACCTGCAAAGCTTAAGGTTATCTTTCAGGGAAAAGATCATTATTTTTTGGATGATGATACTGCTCATCATTTCTACGAGAAAAATGTTGCGATACCAACAGATTTTGGAGCCAACCTAGAAGACAAGGAAGATGTGGATGTCACCAGTATGTGGCTGTTAAATAAATAAATGCCATTTTGCTTTTCTCTCAAGTTTCTTGGGAACTCTAACTTTTTTCTTCTGTGCTGTGGACTTTAAAAATGGACTACAACTATAGTTCATAGGTACTGAAATGCAGATGATTTTGGATAAATTGATGCTTATTACTTAATTTCTTTTGATAGGATGATACAGCTTGGAGCATGAAAACATGGAAATGATTTGTAGTATCTATAATCCTACCTTATGTTTAACTGGTTTAAAATTTATAATCTTTTTAACCCACCAAAAATTAGAAAAAAATTCCTGTTTGTATGTTTATTTTCAAGATGTTTTTCCTTGCTATGAAATGAAGTGTAATGCTCTGAATTCTTTCTCTCTGACAAAAGTAAAGTATAAAAAAAAGCTTGCTCAAATAAAAATGTTCTGAAAGAGGCTTTAAAGACCTTGACTGAGCTAGCTGCACAAATATGATGGGGAACAGAGTTCCAGATACTAGCTGCTGCAACCCCAAAGGCTCTGTCACCTGACAACCTGAACACTGAGGTGGGGACCACTAGCAGTCCAGCTTTGGTGGAGTAGAGAGGGCAGATTGGTTGATAGGATATCCGGAGCTCTTTCAATTAGTCTGGTCACAAACCACATAGGGCCTTGTAAGCTAACTATTCAATCTTGAAGGTGATGCATGAACGCAAAAAAAAAAAAATTGAGAGCTTACAATTGTTCATAGACTATCGAGAGCTTAACAAACAGACAGTGCACAATTGACAGCCAGTTCCCAGAATACAGGATGTGTTAAACAATTTAAGGGGCAATTAGTAGTTTCTGGTGCTAGACCATGACAAAGCATACCATCATGGATTTGTAGCAAATTAGAGTAGACACTTTACAGCATTTGAAACCCCAATGGGCCTATAGGAATGAGTGTTGATCCCATTCAGGTTAATGAATGCTCCTGTAACATTCCAAAGGTGCATGGAGGAATGTCTGGTGGAATTACGGGTGGAATTCTGTACCTCACATCTAGATTATATGCTTGTAAATCATTTGAGGAATATGTTGAAGATGTAAGAACAACACTGCAGAGGTAAAAGCAATATGGAATTAAAGTGAAACCTAGTGAATGTGAATTATTTAAGTGAAAAATTAGATCCCCCTTACTCCATCTAGATGGGTGAAGGATCTGGGTGTGATCCTGGACAACGGCCTGACACTTGATGCTCAGGTGTCGGCTATTGTTAAAAGTGGATTTTATCATCTCAGGAACATTGCCCGGATCCGAGCCCTGATCCCGCCTCAGGACCTGACTACGCTGGTGCATGCTTTCATCACGTCCATGTTGGATTACTGTAATGTCCTGTACCTAGGGTTATCTGGAGGCAACATCTGCTGGATGCAGCTGGTACAGAACATACCGGCAAGATTGCTAACGGGTACAAAAAGGAGTGAGCATATCACTCTGGTCCTTTGTGAGCTACACTGGCTGTCAGTCAAGTGGAGAACTGTCTTCAAGGTAGGGCTCCTGACCTACAAGACCCTACACGATAGGGGGCCAGTCTACCTGCAAGATTTCCTTGTCCCCTATCAACCTGCCTGGACACTCTGTTCTGCCAAGGGCTGCCTCCTTGGAGTTCCCAGGGTTAGGTTGCGGCACTCAGAAGATCGGGCATTTTCGGTAGCCGCACCTACCCTGTGGAACTCATTACCTGGTTATCTGAAGGAGGCTCCCTCAGTAGAAGCCTTTAAAAAGGGTCTTAAGACCTACTTGTTCCAACAGGCTTTTAACTGTTAAAATTCGATAAGTTATTTTAATTGGGATAGATAGATAGATAGATAGATAGATAGATAGATAGATAGATAGATAGATAGATAGATAGATAGATTGATTAATTGTTGGCTCTCAGTTAAATTTATTAATGTTATATGATGCTGTGTTTCTGTATTGTTTTTGAATGTACAGCACTCTGAGTCTTTAGAAAGGGGCACTTTATAGATAAACTATCTATCTACCTGTATATTATTGGTGCCGCTGTATGCAGTAAGCTGCACCTGGCCCCATCTGCTTGGCGGCACAGTGAGTGAGAGGCACTGAATGTTTAGATTGTAACATGACAAGCTCTGAAGAGAAATGCCAGCATATACCCCAAGACACAGGGAGGGTAAAGCAATTTTGTAAGCCTCATTCAGTCCCCTTTGTCACTGTTTCACATGCTCATTGTGGTTGTCTGACACATTATTCTGTTTCAGCTCAAAAACTAAGTCAGTTGGTAACTGTTTAATTCCATATACAGTGCAACCCGCTTATAACGGACTAGTTTGTGTAGCAGTGATTTGTCCATTATAGGTGGGTGTCCATAATAATGTTGACAGCTGTTTCTGTAAGTTATTTCCCATGGCTTGTCTTTCTGATAGCGCTGTGTAAAAATATAGCACTATGGCACTATTTCAGTGCAGTAATGAACGTGTTTCAGACACAGGATAAGTGGCTAGCAACCCACCTTGAAACAATAATGTACAGTCACCACCTCTCTCTTCAACCTTACAATTCCTCCTTTTGTTTTTCTTTTCTCGCTAGCATACCTAAAAAATGTCTGTCTCCTTTCGAAACTCCTTGAGCTATTCTTTCCTTAGTTAGTGCCTTTGCACCCTTTACTGTTTTGCCTGCCTCCTTCTTTTTTCCCCATATACACATGCCTATACTCTTCTCTCTGGGTCTCCTTGTACCTTCAGAATGATACCTTTTTTTTTGCCTTTACTGCTACCTCTTGAGAAAAAATAGTGGTCTCCTCTGTCTTTTAACTTTGCTTACCTGCTTGACACAAAGGTTTGTTTCTTTCACTATGCCATCTTTTGGTTTGGTCCACCTTTCCTTTATCCCCTCATGTCCTCTCTCCCTGCCAGGTTTTTCCCGAGGCATTCATACATCTTAGTAAAATCAGCACTTCTGAAGTCCAGGACTCGCACTGTTGTGTGGTTGGATTCCATAGCTGTTCTTATGTTGAACCACACTGTATGATGATAACTGGTCCACAGATGGCTTCCCACCTTGTTGTCTGCAACACTGTCTATGTTAGTAAGCACCATATCCAGTACTGCCCCATCACAAGTGGGTTCACTGACTAGTTGCCTAAGGAACGCCCCGTGAAAGGAGTCCAGGATGTCACTGCTTCTACCTAAAGAGTTCCATGTCAAAAGAGTGAAAGCAAAATGGAACAAGCAAAAAAGGGCGCACAGTCAATAGAAAATGGCGCAGTGCAAAATCGTGCTAGTTTAGATAAACTCTGAAACCATGCACATTGTTATGATGGCACTGTTTTTGACCACACCATTTTGCTTTTGTGATTTTGTCAGGACATCTAACTGAAGTTGCCTCAGGGAGGCTCCAGTCTACATGCAGTAGATTGACGTCCCCCACCAGGAACACTTCCCCCTTTTCAGCCATCCTGTCAATTGATTCTAACATTTCCTTATCCAAGTCCTTCCCCTGTGAAAGAGGCCTGTAGATCACCCCTCTCCAAATAGTGGTTCCATTTTCTGACTTGAGTGTGACCCACAGCACCTCCCTCCCGAATTCCCTTTATTTATGTTGCTTTTATGTTTTCCCTCACATAAAGCACCACTCCCCCTCCTTTCCTTCCTAACCTGTCCCTCCTAAACATCATGGAAACATAGACTTTGATGGCAGATAAGGACCACTTGGCCCACCCAGTCTGCCCATTTCCCTACCTACTGGATAAGCTGCAGATCCTAGTTAACCAACAGCCTACTTCCTCCTACCCCCCAGTGTAATTGCCTTATGTCTGTCCCATGCATTCTTGAATTCCCCCACTATTTTTGACCTCATGACCTCCTCAGGAAGGCCATTCCATGTGTCCCCCATGCTCTCTGTGAAAATAGAAACACAGACTTGTAGACATGTAGTCTGGTATGACCATGTCCCAATCATGGTTGTCTGTTCACCATGACTTGGTAATGGCCACAATATCCAGGTCTGCCTCCGCTATGATGGCCTCTTGGTCTGGAATCTATTGAAGACCCCTTTTTTCTTTTGTTACCCCTTCCTCCCTTTTCTTTTCTAACTGCCTCCCCTTCTCCCTTAGTTAATTCCCTGCTTCCTTATTTGCTCCGTGGGGGTACTCTCACCCCTTGGGATCTCTCTACACACTATCTTAGGCTGAGGAGGGGGTAGTTTTTGCCTCCCCTTTTTCTTCCACCACCCTCTCAGCTAGTTTAAATGTTATTTCAAGTAATCTATCCACTGAGAAATGTGGTTCCCCTCCTAAATGGATGCAGACCTTCCCATCTGTGTAGGCTCTTATCCTCACAAGTGGGCCCCCAGTCCCCAGTGAAGCCATACCCCTTCACTCTGCACCACTCCTTCAACCATGAGTTGAAGGAGGTGGTGCACAGCTCCCTCACCTTCCCCTTGCCATAGACAAGAAGCACCGCTGCAAAACCTAGAGAGTGTGCTACTTCCCTAAGACTACTTCCCAACTCCCTAAACTCTCCTGCACTGTTGATGCATTCTGATTCTGAGCCAGCATTAATAAACAGTTGGTGGATGAACTATTTTAATAAAAATCTCCCTCTCAATGAGGAAAACATACAAAAGGTACACTTCAAATACTTTTCCTTTGGAAATGTTTCTTATAGTAGCAATGAGGCACTCCCAGGAGTTAGATTTAAAGGCTGTGTCTCATGCCACATTATGTCCAGGGTGGGCGTGATTATTCCTCATTGTTTAATAAATTCACTGCTGTAACTCACCACATGTCCTGAATGTGTCCTTATATTATTTTATGCAGGTCATAACATTTTGAGGCCCCAGCAGGTGTGCACCTGGAGTAATTAACTGAATCACACGCAGGATGATTTTCACTTACCTAAACAGCTCAAAAAATACAGCAGACTCAAGTGAAAGATTGATGCGTACAACAAGCACTAGAGGAGGGATCCAGTATAGCAGAATCAGCAGCAGAAAGGTAGATGGTGTTCTGGGTAGTAGCACCACATGCTGAGTTCAGGAAGAAATCCTGCATACACAAACCACGCTAGAAGTGAATGCCAGAGTTCAACAACCACGATGGGTGACAGCGAGCTTGGACTCTTGCAAATGCAAGTAACAAAATTGCTGCATGAGGTAGCTGTGGAAGATCTTTTTGTTTGTTTGTGACTCTTGGGTATTTCTGGGGCTAATAGCAATGAAGTATCAGGACAAAGTTGTCTGATGCTTATCTAGCACATCAGACATCATTTAAGCCAAAATTAGGTAGACGATTTTGAGGATGAAGGATTTTCAGAACTGCTGTTGCACCTGTGCCTGGACTTCGGCAAGGCATTCAATTCAGTGCCACATGGGAGACTTGGAAAAAACTTGAAGGCACAGGGGCAGGAGTAAAAATGGTGGAATGGGTGACAAACTGGCTGCAAGGATGGCAGCAGAGGGTGGTGGTGGTGGAAGGGGAATTCGCATCCCCAAAGGCAGTAATGAGTGGGGTTTCACAGGGCTCGATGCTAGGACCAGTGTTATTTGGATATTTATTGCAGACATTTCCATGGGCATCAAGAACAGGATCAGCCTGTTTGCCAACGACACCAAGACAGGGACGGTGATGATGACATAGAGAGGTGGCAGAGATTACAAGAAGATCTAAAAAAGCTGGAGACCTTGTTGGACACTTGGCAGCCAGGGTTCAATGTCAAAAAGTGCAGGGTTCTACATTTTGGGGCAAAAAATCCAAGGGGAAACTACCAACTAGGGGGAGTGCAGCTGATGGAGACTGAGGAGGAGAAGGATCTGGGGGTGGTCATCATGGGATCAATGAACAACTCAGCACAGTGTAAGAAGGCAGCAGCAAGGGCCAACAAAATGCTCAGTTGCATCGCAAAGGGAATAACATCGAGGAGAGGGGAGGCGATTCTGCCGCTGTATAGATCATTAATTAGACCTCATCTCGAATACTGTGTGCAGTACTGGCTGGCACCTGTACCTGAAAAGGGACATTAAATTACCGGAAGGGGTGCAGCTCAGAGCAACTAAGATGACCCAGGGACCAAGGAACTTATCGCATGAGAGTAGGCTAAAGGAGTTGAACATGTACTCGCTGGAGGAGAGATGGGGCAGAGGGGATATGATTGAGACATTCAAGTACATGAGAGGGATAAACAAGACTGGTACAGAGGGGCTATTCAGGGTAAAGGTGGGAAGGGGCACTCGAGGCCATGACATGAAATTTGAGGGGGGAAGGTTCAGGAGGGAAATGAGGAGACACTTTTTTTACAGAGAGGGTGGTGGCAGGGTGGAATGCATTACCAGTAGAGGTGGTAGCCTGTAAAACAGTGGGCTGCTTCAAAAAGAGCAGGGACAGGGAAAGAGGGAGGATATAAGGAGGGGGGTGAGGAGGGAGGAGCAACTGCAGAATAGGGCTGCTAGCTGCAAAATTGAGCAGACTCGATAGATCAAATGGCCTTTTTCTGCTGGCAAATTTTGTATGTTCATATGCTAGCATTAAAGAATCCCATTCATCAAAGTCAAGGCAATCCTGATAATGAGGAAAATGAAGATAAAGATGAAGAACAAATAGTGTCTAAAGAAAAGAAGGAGGGGCTCCTGAAGGAGATAGACTGCTTACAGCAATCACTGGAAATGAAAAAGAAAGAAATTGACTGCCTAACTAGTAAAACTGCTAAGGAAAAGATAAAGGGGGAGGGGGCAGTTGTTTGAAGGTACAGAACCAGAAAAGCAGAAAGATACCACCCTCTTCAAAAAAGATTTTAAAATTTTAGGACAGCTGGCGAGCCCAGACAAAAGTACAAACTGACAGTAGTTTAGAACACCGGAGTGAAAATGGGCTTAACAAGGACTACTCTGAACTTGAAATTATTGAAGATGTAATTAGACCTGTTATACCTGGACTGCAGTTATAGAGTTTTCTACAGAGAAAACCTGACCTGACCCGCCTAAGCAGAGAAGGTTCCCCTAATTTCACTATTAAGAGGAGGATGCCACTGACCTTTATATGCAGTTATCATCTGTAGTCCAATAATTAAAAGACACATCTAAAAGTGTGTGTGTGTGTGTGTTATGGACTTGCAAAAAAAAGTTGTCTTTGCCTCACAGGAAGTTGGTTTAGGGCTCAGCTATGATCATGTCTTTGTACAGAACATGTTCCTGCACTCAATGCTCACAGAACAGCAGAGTGACAATATCAAGTCTGACATGGACTTATATACAGGATATAAGAATAACAAATAAAACTCTTGTTGAATCCCTAAATACAGCATGTATAGGTAGCAATGAGACAGAGAGGCAAAATAAACTGTTTGCAAGACACAAGACAACTAAGGTAAATATCATTCAGCAAACTGAAGGCTGCACAGAAAACGAGCACAAACTGAAAAAAGAAGGGGACCAAAACGATGTTTCAAGTTTATTATATGAAAAGAGGGAAATTCAATCAAGTATGAATTCACTCCAAGAGCTGAAAGTTGAAGTTGTGCTCATTAAAGAGACTATAATAGGGGCTGTCCGATGGCTCAATGAAAGTGCTTTGCACTTCCATACCGGTGACCCGGATTCAGAAGTGAGCCTGGGTCTGCACAGGTCAGGCAGCCAAGCTGGGGAGTGTTTCCAAAGGGAGCACAAGCGAACCAGGGAGGGAGATGGCCCAGCTCTGGTGTAGTAGCGGCCTCTCGCAGTGAGTCAGGGAGCTTCCTCCTTCACAAGGGGTAGCAAGTGCCCAATGTGCACTGCTGTGTCCAAGGCCAACATAGGTGACGCCAGATGTCCGGGATGGAGGGAGGAACCACACCAGGGAGAAAACAGAAAAACCCAGAGGCTGCCGAGTGTAATGGTCCCCATGTTTCGTACTGTGTGGATTTCCGCCAGCTACAATGGTGGGGGAGAGGCAGTCAGGGCTGGGGGCCAGCAGGGGACCTGAGGAAAGGAGCAGGTGGCAGTCCAGCCAAACAGCTATATAAAAAAAAAAAAAAAAAAGAGAGAGAGACTATAACTGCAACCCCACTAAGAGGTACTATGAATCAGTTTGAGACCACATCCTCACTGATGGGTGCTGCATTGCCATGACAGTTAGCTTGTATGCCCTGCCAACAACCCAGGAATGGCAGCAAGTGTGATCATTGCTTCAGTTGTGGAAGTAGTGAACATTATCAAGCTGGCTGTTCAGCAAATGACATAAGAGCCAATCAAATACAGCAGCCAAACTTCAGGTTGTTATCCCTACAGAACAGGAGGTAACCAGCAGTGCAAAACAACTTTGTGCACTGTGGAAAGAAAGGACAACAGGCACTAGAAATTAAACCGTGTTTGAAGTGCAAGACAATACTTTATTACTGAAAACTTGTCAGGTTGCCCACTGGCAGGAGTCCAAGCCTATATGTGATGCTAGAAAAGAATAGCGACACCTGAAGAGTTATAAGGGGACCCCATTTGTAATGATTTTAGTCAGATGTCTCAGGTTCAGGGAAAAAGGATGACAAAATTGGTAGAGAACAAATGTATGGTGCATTATGAATGTTATAAAAGCACAAGCTCTATGGGATAGTGGGACACAAGTCAGCATCTTTGAGAACATATTTTTGGTTGACAACCTTCCAGGGATCAGGGTGCATTATATAATAGAGCTGTCTGAAACTGAAAGTACTGTACTACTAAACTGACTGCTGTTAACAGGAGATAGATCGCATATGATGGCTGGGACAGTTGAGGTAAAATTCAGTTTGCCGGGTAAATACCCAGCAGGTAAAGATTTAGTGGGTTAATGAAATAAAGCTCCGCACTTGTGGTGGTTATGGTTTAAAGCAAATGCTCATTTTATTGGCAAGAATTGCCCAGTTAGAAGGGAACAGACTTGCCCCCATTAGCAGGCCTGCTGTAAGGATGAGGTGCTAGGAGGTTTTTGGTTTTCTTCCAGGCACTTGTTGCCAATAAAACGATCATTTGTTTAAACCATAACCACCATGTGTGCGAATATTTATTTAATTAATTTACTAGCTTGCTGCTTTGCCCAAGCTCCACCAAGTCCTGTGCGCACCTTTTCTGGACTTTAAAAGATTTAGTGGGGCCCGTCTTGATAACTAGTCAGTACCACTTACAGTAGCCAATTAACTGGGTACAATGTACTTGAGGAGCTAGTAAAATACTAAGGAAAATTACCCTCAGTCCCTCTTTCAGTACAGAAATTGTGCCCTGCCCAAAGTTCAACAGAGTAAAGTTATAACTTTTATTAACCTGATTCAGACAGGAAACACTGACATGGGCCTCATGCTAAAGAATAAGTGGGATGTTAAAATAGCAACATGAAAGATCACAAATGGGATCGCACTGTAAGAATATGTGTCTCATATTTCAACTAGCAGTGGAAGCAATATTGCCTGAGGGGATAAAGTTTTATGAAACATTGATTTATCTACCTTATAGGCTAACCATAGGTTAACTTTAGTGTGAAAAATAGCAAAGAGCATGACATTACATTAAGAAGGAAAAATGTGGTTGGGACACCAGAGTTAGTGAAAGTATTTTATCCAGCAAACACCAAAGTTACAGAGAGTGATGAAAGTACAAGACAAAGTCCAACAAATGTTAATGTTACCAGAACGCACTTGCATAATGACTGAATGATAAAAGCAGAGCAACTGCTTAACACAGGACTAGAAAAACATAGCGAAAAGGATACTAAAACAGGAGGCAGAGATCCTTTCCCAAAGTGATGAAGATATTGGGTGCACTGAACAACTGGAATTGAATATAAATTTAAAAGACCGTGAACCCATCAAAAAATCTTGTATATCAGTACCAAAGTCATTTTATAAAGAGGTAAAGCAATACCTCCAGCACCTCATTGTATGTGGGTGGCTCACAAAATCTCAGCCATCATATACTTCTCCAATACTGTGTGAGAACAAGACAAGGCACATTTTATTTATATAGTGCTCAATCCAGCAAGGGCTCGGAGTGCTTTACAGATACAGAAACTATTAAAACATATGCTATGACAATAACACTAAAATAAATCAGGTTCCATTAAAAGCTTGCTCAGATAATCAAAGGTGGGCGCTTGAGAGGTGGAAGGAGTTAGATGCTGATTTCAGAGCTCTGCTACAAACAGCTCTTATACTCTGTTAAAAGTCCTTAAAAGTGTTGGAATTTTATGGCACAGTCAAGATTTAAAGTAAAGGACCTAGCAGAGGCTAGGCTAGATAATATTTAAAAGTTCCTTTCTCCTAAAATAGGGAAAGCAGCACCACCATGAGTGAATGGTGATTCACCTATGTTGGAGGGGGTAATGGCTTCCCCCGCAAAGGGGCGTCCTGACACAGGTGCTAAGCCAAAACCACCTGCAAAACCCATGCTTCAGTCCATTCAAACCCTCTTGTTGGGGTTTCAAGAAGAATCCCATTCTTCCTTCAATAAAATCCATAGCACTCTACAGTGGCGATCATACAAAAGTTTATCAGTACTGAGGTATACCTCGAGGTACCACTGAGGCACTCAAGTTCAATTTACACTGACTATAATGTGATCCTTCCTCAGTACCACTGAGGTATACCTCAGTCCTTATAAACTTTTGTACGATCACCACTATATTTGAAATCTCAAGTAGATGCTCCCTAATTGATGAAAAGTTTCAAAAGTGTGAAGAATGAGTGACCCTAATGGAAAGCAATGCAGAAACACTTTCAGGGAGGGTAACAATGCTGGAAGGTGCAGTGAATCTATCTTTACATGAACAGCTATCAAACATAGCTAAATTAAAAAAAAGTGAAAACAGCCTGCTTATGAAGAATCTTCGGCAGATATGATTATCAGCTGAAATACCTGTTGCTGTTTGTCATGAAGGTACAAGTTAGGAAGCATAGGAAAACCAGAAGCAGTTGTAAAATTCATGAGTGATTTATTATTAACAACAGTAAAATAAAAAATAAAATTGTTCAGTATAACTATTTACAAAGGCAGTATAAACAGAGAAAGTCCATCTGGGTTTCTCCTCAATTTCCAATCTCAGTCTCTCTCAGTCTCTGTGTCTCTCTTTTGCAAAACATTGCAGTTCTTTTTTATAAGTCTGTGCATGAGCTTGTAAAGAAAATAGCATGCTTCTGGCACAGTGTTCTTGTAAGTTTCAACACTTGCAGCAAAAAGAACATTGGGACCCAGAACTGACCTCTTGGTTACAGCTTCTCAGAGAGTTTGCAAACAGGTTAACCCCCTGAGTTCCAAACAGCTTTTTGCAATCATTTTTAACAGTATGACTATATACACTTCTGAACAAAGGGATCCCAGTATCAATTGCAATTCCACATATGATTCACCTATATTTTTATAGAGGATAGAACAGATCCCTGCATTTAAACTCTTATTGCATAATAACTAGGACAGGGCCATATTCAACCCTGTCATACTGATCTTAAGTCTGAAGTGGAGCGGATAATAACTTCTGTCATTTCATTGTCATCACAACTGATTTTAGACTCGATATTCCACTCTCAATCTCGGACTGCTATGGGAAGAGCTGGAGCAAGATATGTGATTTGTATGTTTTTGTCTGTTTCTCAACGTAATTATATTCTCCAAGTTGATCAGCAAAGAAAAGGATTTCAATATGACAGCCAAAATCTTCATTTACATCCCGACTTTTGTTTAATAACTCAGTGCAGGAGAAAACGCTTCTTAGCTATCAGAGTGGAATTTGTTTGAGCTGGTGTTACAGCAGTACTTCAAGCACCTGCAAAGCTTAAGGTTATCTTTCAGGGAAAAGATCATTATTTTTTGGATGATGATACTGCTCATCATTTCTACGAGAAAAATGTTGCGATACCAACAGATTTTGGAGCCAACCTAGAAGACAAGGAAGATGTGGATGTCACCAGTATGTGGCTGTTAAATAAATAAATGCCATTTTGCTTTTCTCTCAAGTTTCTTGGGAACTCTAACTTTTTTCTTCTGTGCTGTGGACTTTAAATGGACTACAACTATAGTTCATAGGTACTGAAATGCAGATGATTTTGTATAAGTTGATGCTTATTACTTAATTTCTTTTGATAGGATGATATAGCTTGGAGCATGAAAACATGGAAATGATTTGTAGTATCTATAATCCTACCTTATGTTTAACTGGTTTAAAATTTATAATCTTTTTAACCCACCAAAATTAGAAAAAATTCTGTTTGTATGTTTATTTTCAAGATGTTTTTCTTGCTATGAAATGAAGTGTAATGCTCTGAATTCTTTCTCTCTGACAAAACTAAAGTATAAAAAAGCTTGCTCAAAATAAAATGTTCTGAAAGAGGCTTTAAAGACCTTGACTGAGCTAGCTGCACAAATATGATGGGAACAGAGTTCCAGATACTAGCTGCTGCAACCCCAAAGGCTCTGTCACCTGACTACCTGAACACTGAGGTGGGAGACCACTAGCAGTCCAGCTTTGTGGGTAGAGAGGGCAGATTGGTTGATAGGATATCAGAGCTCTTTTTAGTCTGGTCACAAACCACATAGGGCCTTGTATGCTAACTATTCAATCTTGAAGGTGATGCATGAACGCAAAAAAAAAAAATTGAGAGCTTACAATTGTTCATAGACTATCGAGAGCTTAACAAACAGACAGTGCACAATTGACAGCCAGTTCCCAGAATACAGGATGTGTTAAACAATTTAAGGGGCAATTAGTAGTTTCTGGTGCTAGACCATGACAAAGCATACCATCATGGATTTGTAGCAAATTAGAGTAGACACTTTACAGCATTTGAAACCCCAATGGGCCTATAGGAATGAGTGTTGATCCCATTCAGGTTAATGAATGCTCCTGTAACATTCCAAAGATGCATGGAGGAATGTCTGATGGAATTACGGGTGGAATTCTGTACCTCACATCTAGATTATATGCTTGTAAATCATTTGAGGAATATGTTGAAGATGTAAGAACAACACTGCAGAGGTAAAAGCAATATGGAATTAAAGTGAAACCTAGTGAATGTGAATTATTTAAGTGAGAAATTAGATCCCCCTTACTCCATCTAGATGGGTGAAGGATCTGGGTGTGATCCTGGACGACGGCCTGACACTTGATGCTCAGGTGTCGGCCATTGTTAAAAGTGGATTTTATCATCTCAGGAACATTGCCCAGATCCGAGCCCTGATCCCGCCTCAGGACCTGACTACGCTGGTGCATGCTTTCATCACGTCCATGTTGGATTACTGTAATGTCCTGTACCTAGGGTTATCTGGAGGCAACATCTGCTGGATGCAGCTGGTACAGAACATACCGGCAAGATTGCTAACGGGTACAAAAAGGAGTGAGCATATCACTCTGGTCCTTTGTGAGCTACACTGGCTGTCAGTCAAGTGGAGGACTGTCTTCAAGGTAGGGCCAGTCTACCTGCAAGATTTCCTTGTCCCCTATCAACCTGCCTGGACACTCTGTTCTGCCAAGGGCTGCCTCCTTGGAGTTCCCAGGGTTAGGTTGCAGCACTTGGAAGATCGGGCATTTTCGGTAGCCGCACCTACCCTGTGGAACTCATTACCTGGTTATCTGAAGGAGGCTCCCTCAGTAGAAGCCTTTAAAAGGGTCGTAAGACCTACTTGTTCCAACAGGCGTTTAACTGTTAAAATTCGATAAGTTATTTTAATTGGGATAGATAGGTAGATAGATAGATAGATAGATAGATAGATAGATAGATAGATAGATAGATAGATAGATAGATTAATTGTTGGCTCTCAGTTAAATTTATTAATGTTATATGATGCTGTGTTTCTGTATTGTTTTTGAATGTACAGCACTCTGAGTCCTTAGAAAGGGGCACTTTATAAATAAACTATCTATCTACCTACATATCTAGGGAAAACTGTGTCAGCTGAAAGGAGCAGGCTTAAACCACTCAATAACACAGCTATTCAGGCATTAAAGAGCACCTTTCCCAGTCCTTTTGACTTTCATGCATTTTTTTTTTCATTTTAACTTTTTATTCAAAGAAATTGAATAGGATGGCTCAGCTGAGACTAGTTCATTTCCAGTGAGGTCCTTGTGCAAAACAACAGTAAGTTACATACAAACAGTACAAACAGCAAATAATATAAAATGTTACAAAACAACATAAGATGACATACACCTAGTAGACAGCCATAGTACAAGTGGTTAATATAATCATTGAAATTCTATAGCAGTTCTTACTCTTGCATAAATGACTCCTTCTTGCATTGATTCTAGAACTGTATTTCATTACTGTCTTCTGCAGCTAGTTTTTGCATTCAGAGCTGCTATAAACTGCAGGGTGCTGGCCCAGTGGCGCTGAGGATTGAGGCACTGGATGCCACACCTTGTGCCATGCCAGCGACCTGGGTTCAGGAATGAGCCCAGGATGCTGGGGGTCGGCAAGGGAGGGTAGGGATTGAGCATCCAAAGGACAGCTCTCCCTCCCTGGGGTGGGGGGTTTCAGGCTCCCGCAGTCTAGTGGCCTCTGGTGGTGCCAGGGGTTCACAGCAGTCAGGAGCCAGGAAGAGTGGGGATTGGCTGGGAGGTGCTCCTGTGGGCATGCTCACGAGTGAGCACACAATGCGCTGGAGTGCATTGCACTTCCCAGGAAATAGGGTGAAAACATGGAAAAATCCGCTACCACCAGTTGAGGCGATGGGACCATCAGTTGCCCCGGCTACACACCTAATGTTGTCCGCAACTCCTAACTCTCCTCTTGGGGACTCGCAGGCCTCTTCTTAGGTCAGAAGAGCCTGGGGGTATGATCCTGATGTAGCGATGGGAGTGCGGTTCAGATGGGTGGTGGAGCCAAGGAGCAGAGCATGGATCCCTGAGAGATACCCCGGTTAGGTAGGTGCATAAAGAGAATTAAAAAAAAACTACAGGGTGTACCAGAGCTTCTATAGCAAGCCTGGTGTTGCTGTGGACCCAGGGCTGTACTGCTGACATCACTATATGGCAGAGGAGTGACTCACATGGCAGTACAGTGAAGCTGCATCAGTTTTGTAAGGGAAAACTACATTACTAGGTGTACATACTGTGGTCCCTCTTCACCAAGACACCCTGTTAGCAATGCATTATGCCAAAATCCAAATGCCTTGTCGGTATGTTTTTTTTTGTAAAACTGACTTACTTCTGCCTCTGTAACAAAGTGTGGGGACTGAGAGATCATCGCGTTGCTCTCAGCACCTTTCCCAGTCCTTTTGACTTTCACGCTTACCCCTTCTGGCGTTGATTTGGAATTGTATTTCATTACTGTCCCCTGCAGTTAGTGTTTGCATTTTGAGCTGCTAAAAACTACAGAGTATAACAGAGTATAACAGAGCTTCTATAAGGCTTGGTGCTGCTGTGACCCAGGATCAGAGTTGTACCGTTGACATCACCATATGGCAGGGCATACTGTAGCAGTGAGTTGGAGTAGCCTGGGTGAAACTCAGGGATACCGTGGTCCCTTCACTTACTTTCGAGTACGGGATGTTGACCGCGTTTGTCAGTGTTTTTCAGGGTCGATTGCCTCAACGCATGAGAGTAAGAGAACAACTGCCGTCGCTGTCAGCCGTCGCCGTGCATCTGTTGACGGTGTTCATACCTTGATCATTTGTAGTAGCCTTGTCCGTCTTCACGTCTTCAGGTGGCGTGCCTGGCAGTCGTCCTGATCAGAAAATCCCCACGTTCCTCGGTCCCACCTCCCAGACACTGCATGGCACCACGGAACACCAAAGAGCCAATTTTGGTACCATACAAACAATGTGTTTAGATGTGATATGTGCTATATGCACTGTAGAGGTGGTTTTGAAACTGAGGCTATTTCCAGAGAAATTCTTGTTTGAAAAGTGAAACCAGGATTCCATGCAAGCATGGACTGGTGGTATTATATGGTACCAAAATTAGTCTTCAGCATTCTGTGGTGCCATGCTGATATCGAGGAGGTGTGGAATAGAGGAGCAGTAAGGGATTTTTGATCAGAGTGACTGCCAGGTACTTTACTACAGAAAAACATGGAAGGCACCAGTATGGCATGGGTAAGGAGGCACTACTGCATTTAAATGATGAAGGTACAGACACTAATCACAATGATGCATAAACTGACAGCTGTCTTGTCTGGCAGCAACTTGATCTTCTCTCACTCCCCATGCTTTGTTACAGAGGCAGAAGTAAGTCAGTTTTACAAAAAAACATACTGACACGGCATTTGGATTTTAGTATAATGCATTGCTAACAGGGGTGTCTTGATAAAGAGGGACCACAGTATGTACACCTAGTAATGTCATTTTCCCTTGCAAAACTGATGCAACTTCACTGTACTGCAGTGTAAGTCATTCCTCTGCCATACAATGATGTCAGCAGTACAGCCCTGGGTCCACAGCAACACCAAGCTTGCTGCAGAAGCTCTGGTACACCTTGCAGTTTTTAGCAGCTCGGAATGTAAAAACTAACTGCAGAGGACAGTAATGGAATACAATTTCAGAATCAATCCAAAAAGGGGTAATTTATGCATGAAAGTCAAAATGACTGGGAAAGGTGCTGACAGCAACTTGATCTTCTCTCAATCCCCATGCTTTGTTACAGAGACAGAAGTCAGTCAGTTTTACAAAAAAAAACATACTGACATGCATATGGATTTTGGCATAATGCATTGCTAACAGGGTGTCATGGGGAAGAGGGAACACAGTATGTACACCTAGTAATGGTAGTTTTCACTTGCAAAACTGCTGCAACTGCACTGTACTTCACAGCACAGTGTGAGTCACTCCTCTGCTATATAGTGATGTCAGCAGGAGCCAGCAGCTGAACAGCAAAGGCAAGTGCAGCAGGGCTAAAGCAGGGTTCAAAAACAAATGCAAACTATGGAAGGCAGAGTAAACCTTGGCCAAAACTAACAAATACACTCCCTTTCAGGTCTAGTACTGCACATAGTGACTACAAGCTGTAACTTTTTGGACCATCATGAAAGGTGCTCCTTAAAGGAAAGGAAGTCAAGCATAGTGGGAGAACTCCAAGTTAATGGGATTGTTTGGCTATTATAGACAATATATCAAGGCTTTCTCTAAGATTGATAAAACTCTCAATGAGATATTAAAGAGTGAACCACAAGCAAGCCCATATTTGACACAGAACAAGTCTTGAAGGCCTGGGGCAGTGAAATATACAATACTGGAGTTGATTCAGGTACCATCCTCTTAGATGATTCTCTGGACAGAACAACATCAGGTAATGATTAATTGTTAAATAGATGTTTTTGCTAAATCCTCCAGTAATGGGATATTCAGATTATACTCAGAAACCTGATTCTCTACACAGATGAACCCCAGATGGTCTTGGTGGAGTACTGTACCAACAACAAGGAAAGCCAAGGGCCACAGCCTATAGGTCTAAGACTTTGACAGCGCCTGAGAAAAAAATTGTCACACTCAGGTCACCTGGAGCTTCTACCCTTAAAATGGGCAACAACTGATAAATGCACTGACTACAGTGGTAATCGCACAAAGGTTGTGCGCTACTGCGCGTCATTACACGGTAGCGGTATACATGTTATTCAATGGATATTGCACTTGTGCACCACTCGGTATACCATGCTACCATGCAACATTTGCACGATTACCACTGTATATATATATTATGCCCCATCCTTTGTGGTGTATATACAGGTTATAACCCACTCGCTCATATCCTGAGTTCTGCCAGGCTAAATGCAACAGGTTTCCGATGGGTAGCAGAATTAGAAGATTTTTTTTTACCCTTATGTTTATGCTCCTGACTGCCCCCTCTCCCCACTCTCTCAGACTACCTCATACTGCATGATCCTGTCTCTTTGGGGTCTGCCCCCTAGTTGTACACACTACCACTAACCTAGGTGCCTGGATAACCCCCGGGTAGGTAAGGAGGTACTCCCTGTTTTTACCTCCCCCAAACCTTGCTTCCTGCAATGTGAACTGATACAGTGGAGTCTGCCCCAATGAGCCTGAGGATGTACAGAGAGAGGAGTCATCGCCTAGGAGAAATGGAGGTGATTTTCCCTTGTTCGTCCCCAACGTTGGTGTGCAAGGAGGGCCAATGACCAAGGGGACGTGCTGAGACGTGCCTCCTGCTCTGCCCCTCTGCCAACAACTGCCCTATCCCTATGTTGCTTCTCCCTTCTATGGCACCTTCCACCTGGGCTCCCCTAGGTGGTGGTATTACAGTGGGAGCATGCAGGCAACCCCCTGGAGAAGGAGAGCAGCCATTGGGTGCTGAATACTTCTCCTCCCCGGCCGGCCCCTGGCAGCCATGCTCATTCCCGAACATGAGTCACCAGTGTGGTGCGAGGTAAGGCATCCAGCGCCTCAGCCCTCAGCACCACTGGGCCAGCCAGAATTAGCACATTTTTATTTTACAATAAAGTACTGGCCTGAGAGATCCAATACAGAGGCAGACACATTGTCAGGAATGTCATTTGACAAGGAGTTTTTCATGCACTCATGTTCCCAAAAGTTATCACAAGATGTTGTTAGCATGCGTGTTGAAGCTGTGAAAATTCAAGAACAGACATGTGCTACTTGGCTACTGGCTGTTACAAATAATCCAGCTTGTCCTGATACAGAAGTGCTAGCATAGGTACAGTAAAAGACATTATTCAACCCATAAAGAAGACTAAGTTAAGGCAGGCCCAACAGAAGGGTGCTAGTATTACCCTTGCACTTGAGTACAAGTCCCAAGGAAAGAAAGTCAAGGAGAAGGGGATTAAGGAAAAAACTCCAAAAGCTTGGGTCCTATTAGGGGAGTGAACTAAGCTTTTTATGGATGAGGATGGCATCCTTCACTGAAAGACACAGACTTGGGTACAGCTGGTACTGCATGAAGAATTCTATTTACAAGTTTACAGGGAACTGCAGGAGGGAACGAGTCATCTGAGTATTGACTGAACCACTAATGTGTTAGCGACCAATATAATGCAAGATATTGAGATGTACATTATGAAAAGATGCCCACATATGAAGTGAAAGAAACCTCAGATGGAAATTCAGGCCACACTCACTAATACAGTAACAGCCCAGCCATTTGAATTAACAATGGGATTTTTGTCTACGTTATTCACCCCTTGCTCCCTGTCTTACTACTACCCCCCTGAGTAACAACTAAGCCCTTAACTCTGTCCCAGCTGTGCCTGAACCCATAAATGGTTTTGGCACCCACCACCTCCGCTGTCAGACTGCTCCATGGTTCAACCACTCTGTGTGTCAAAATGTTCTCAAGTCCCTCCTGAACTTCCCTCCACCAGTTTTCAGTCATGTCCTCATGCTAGATTTGCTACAGCTATTGAAACAGTTCCTCACAGCTTGCCTTGTTCATTTCTTTCAGGAACTTGAAGGTCTCTACCATATCACCCCTCTCTCATCTGGCCTCAAGAGTGTACATGTTCACTGCCCTAAGCCAATCTTCATAGGATCTGCCCTGCAGGCCCTGAATCATTTTGATTACCCTACACTATACCCTCTCCAGCCTCTCCTTGTTTTGCCTTAAGTGAGAACTTAAGAACTTGGCACAGTACTCTAGGTGTGACCTCACCACTGATCCATAGAGAAGCAGTAGTACCTCTTTCCCCCTGCTGTCAGAACTCCTCCTGATAAACACTGGCATCCTGTTTTCCTTACTGTAGGCCTTGTTACACTGGCTAGATTGTTTAAGGCAGTCACTTATGATGACTCCTGGGTCTCTTTCCTCAGAAGTAGTACACAGCTAAACCCCTACCTTCCAATACTCCATTCAGGGATTCTTGTTCCCTGTGTGCATCATCTTGCACTTTTTGGCATTGAATTCCAGCTGCCAAACCTTGGACCACCTTTCCAACCTTTGTAGGTCCCTCTGCAACTCTTTTAACCCCTCCTTACTGACTACCCTACCACAGAGCTTAGTGTCATTTGCAAAAAAACAAAACAAAACAAAAAACACATCTTGCCCTGGATTTCATCTCCCAGGTTTCTGATCAACATACAGAAACCCCTCGCTATAACAAATGCTGAGGTAGCCATGTCCAGTGTTCATTATAGCCCCTCGTTTGTTACACTGAGGGACACTAATAGGGACATGAAGTTCAGTTCAGTGTGCATGCTAATCCGAGATGCAGGGGGAGAGGGACGGTTTCAGCATACAGCGCATTCCCATAAACTGCTCTGTGTGCTAAAATTTGAAGTTGATCATTTCATGGATCTGTTGAGGTCTCTGCCCCATACACACTGATAGAGCCAGCAGTTCGGTGGTGAGTTGGTGACACACTGACTGGATGGCACCTACAGCTCTGTCCCGACTGGTGGCTATCAGCTGATCAACCCATCAACACACCCCACCCCGGACTTGTGAATCTACATTTGACTCACCACTCTACTTTTTTAATGACATCCATGTTTTAAGGAGAGAGATCCTTTACGAGGGAGATGACAGCATTGCCAGCAAACACAGAGAGAGTGAGTAACCAAGTACACAGAGGTGCTGAATGAGTGCAAGATCCAAGGGTCAGAGTGAGTAGGTGAGAGTGAGGGGTAGAGTGAGGGGGTAAGGGGTGAGCCAGAGTTAAATGGAAGTGCTGCTCAGGATCTTTTATCAATAGACTTGTCACTGCTGCTTTCTGATGGCTGCTGACACTCATAACAACAGCCACTAGTCTGCTCCACTCCCCGCTCATCAATTTACTTATGTACTCTAATTGCCCGCTCCTCTCTTCACTATAAATAATAACATTTTTCAAGTCTGAGGAGAAAACGAGGAGAGGACAAATTGCAAACCGCAATTTCTGATTAAAGTCCATATTGAAAACAGGAGCCATGATGTGCATTCGTAATAGCTGAGTGTTCATAATACTGGGGTTCATAATAGCGAGGGGTTACTGTATTGAAAAGGACTGGCACCAGGACTGATCCCTGTGGCTCCCCACTGGTGACCTCTCTCTCTCTCTCCTTGGATCTGACTCCATTTACCACTACCCCCTGCTGTCTCTCTTCCACCCAGCATCCCACCCATCTATCTATGTCCTTTACAGTCCCCATATCCTTTAGCCTCTATTTTATCTGTTACAGTCTAACCTGGTTATAACAGACACCCCTATAATGGACATTCTTACAACATCAAAAAAATGGAAACCCCAAACCTTGCCCAAAGAGTCCTATAGTATAACTTACTTGTTTAGTGTACTATTCCGTCCAGGTATAGCAGATGCCAGAGTGATCAGCTGCCTGTAATTAAATCAGCTAGATGCTTGTTAGCCTCTGCAAGTAGCTGTCAATCTGTGCTAATTAACAGTTCGTTAAATCCAGTGTGTTTCCTCACAGCCCACATCCCTTGTCTCCCTACAGCCTACACTGCCTTGTGAGTACCTCACCCACCGAACAAAAAATGGCAACGTGAACTGCACTTACTCTAGTGAGGAAAATTGAAATCCTAAGTGAAACTGAAAACATGCCGAAGATGTCAATGCGGGATCTGTCTGCCCACTTCAGCATGCCTCGCTCCACCCTTTCCGACCTTCTAAAAGACAAATGTAAGTCAACAGATGAGTGGCACAGAAATCAAAATCCTCTTTGAAAGAAGAAATGGGAAGGAAAGGACAATGAAATCAAAAAAGCGCTGTTAAGGTGGTTTGCCATCCACTTATCCTGTGTCTGAAACACATTCATTACTGCACTGAAATAGTGCCATAGTGCTATATTTTTACACAGCGCTATCAGAAAGACAAGCCATGGGAAATAACTTACAGAAACAGCTGTCAACATTATTATGGACACCCACCTATAATGGACAAATCACTGCTACACAAACTAGTCCGTTATAAGCGGGTTGCACTGTATATGGAATTAAACAGTTACCAACTGACTTAGTTTTGAGCTGAAACAGAATAGTGTGTCAGACAACCACAATGAGCATGTGAAACAGTGACAAAGGGGACTGAATGAGGCTTACAAAATTGCTTTACCCTCCCTGTGTCTTGGGGTATATGCTGGCATTTCTCTTCAGAGCCTGTCAGGTTACAATCTAAACATTCAGTGCCTCTCACTCACTGTGCCGCCAAGCAGATGGGGCCAGGTGCAGCTTACTGCATACAGCGGCACCAATAAACACGAGATCACTCACAAACCCAAGATCCATACTTACAGCCGGTGTCAAGCAGGTTGTGTATTTATTGCCATCAGATGTTACATTGCTTCGAAGGGCACCCCCCCCACCAGTCACTTCATGATTACTTGTAACTTCATTTTACCGCTGACATAATCAATGTCATTTCTCTCAACCCTCAAACTGGCACTGCTGCACAAATAGTTACATTCACATAAGCCCTATCTCCTATATGAGTTCCTTTAAACTCTACTACCCCAAAGACCAGTCACACACTGGCATTCTCCCCCAGGCAGGGAAACACACTATGCTGGTGGCAGACATGACTATGCATGGCTCTGTGCAACCAGACTATGCCTTACTCCTTTCTTTCTTATTCTTTGGTTACCAGGTAAGGCCCACTAGGCACAAGTGCCTATTTTCAGGGGCAACCTGGGAGCACTGGGGAGATTAAGTGACTTGCTCAGACTCATACAGTATGCAAGAGGAAGTTGTGGGAATCAAACCCAGGTCTTTTGGATGTGCCAAGCTCATTCACAGCTCATTACTCTAACTTCTAAGCTATACACTTAATTTAAGGATGCTCAGTTTGGCCACGTGTGTCTCCCATCTGACATCTTACTAATAGTAGTAGTAGTAGTAGTAGCAGTAGAGTTAATTTAGTTTGGGCACCCTTCCCCGTAGGCTCAGGGCGCCCTTACAATAATACAACAATTCAGAATAATTATCAAAAATATATAAACAATAAATAATTCCAGTAAAATCATAAATACATTCTCATACTATCAGGTCATTCTAAAGATAACAACATCAGGTCCCGAAGGCTTGTTCGAAGAAGAAAGCTTTAAGATATTTTTTAAAGATCTCTATGGAGGATGCCTCCCGGAGGTACCCAGGCAGGGAATTCCAGAGACACCTCAAAACCCATGTCCCTGGAAAATTTTAACCTTGCTCTGGGGACCTCCAGGAGGGCTTCTCCAGCTGACCTAAGGGAGCAAGATGGTGTGTAGGGATGCAGGAGCTCATTCAGGTAGCCCAGACCCAACCCATGCAGGGCTTTATAGGTCAAAAGTCCCACCTTAAATGTGATGCGCCAGTGCACTGGCAGCCAATGCAGTTCGCACAGCACCAGTGTGATGTGACTGAACCTTGAGTGGCCAGTCAACAACCAGGCTGCAGCACTCTGCAGAAGCTGTAGGCATTGTATCACACCACCTCTGACCCCAAGGTAGAGTGCATTACAGCAGTTGAACCTCGAGGTGGCAAACGCATGTACCAGTGTGGCCAGGTCATCCGGGGGAAATAAGGGATTTAATTTGGGTGATGTTCCAGAGATAATAATAATTGGCTCTGACAACAGCTGATACCTGAAGCTCAAGCACAGCTCATTGTCCAAAACAATGCCCAAATTCTTCACCTTAGGGGAGGTCACCAGTTCGGTCAGGCTAGTAAAAATCCCCAGCCTACCACCAGAGGTTCCCATTCCTCCCTTTCGACCTGACTCCACCATCAGCACTTCAGTCTTCCCAGGGTTTAGTCCCAGCCAGTTCAATGCTGTCCAAGCCCAGATCTCAGCCAAGCAATCATTCAGCATGTTGAACATGTCAGATCTACCAGGTGTGATGGACAGGTAGGGCTGAGTATCATCAATATAGCAATGAAAACTCAGCTCATACCACCTTATGACCTCTCCCAGAGCAGCATATTCACTGCAAACAGCATGGGGAAGAGGAAAGAGCCTTGGGGAACTCCACAGAGCAAGTCATTTGGGCCTGAGGAATAATTTCCCAATATCACCCTCTGGGACCTGCTCCGCAGAAAGGACTTAAACCAGCTGATGACCTTACCGGTGAGTCCTACATACTCCCGCAGTCTGTCCAACAACACCCCATGGTCCACAGTGTCAAATGCTGAGGAGAGATCGAGAATGAGAATTGAACACTCTTCTCTATCCCTCACCCTGAGCAGGTCATTCAACACTCTAATCAATGCTGTCTCTATGCTGTGCTTGGCCCTAAACCCAGACTGGAATGGTTCATAAATCTGGAAATCCACGAGGTTGTTCTCGAGTTGTTCTGCAACCACCTTCTCAATAACCTTCCCCAAAAAGGGGAGGTTCGAGATAGGACAGTAGTTCACCAAGACATTGGGGTCCAAGAATGCTTTTTTTCAGCAGGGGCTTAACCAGAGCCTGTTTAATGGACTATGGAAACCACCTGCCGACAAGGAGCTCCCAACAATCTCGGTGAACACCGGATCCAGAACTTCAATGCAGCCAACAAGTAGTTGTGTCAGGCCCGGGTCAAGGTCGCAGAACGTAGGATTAAGACCCGAGATCACCCTGCAGACCTCCACTATTGTCACCAGCTGGAACTCACCTCAGGATGACTGAATGCATCTGCCCACCCGTGGCTCACCAGTGTTGGAGAACGGTATTCCGCTTGGAGAAATCCCAGCCCTAACAGAGGACACTGTTGAGAAGAACTGAGCAAACTCCTCACACTTGTGAGCTGAAAAAGCTCTCACAGGTTCTAGACAGGCAGGATGTAATAGTCTGTCCATAGCCTGAAAGAGCTGAACTGGTCGGTTCCTCCCAGCTGCAATCATCTCAGACATAAAAGGTGTCTTTTTTTGGGTGATTGCATTCTGATACTCATGATAATGAGCAATCATAACTAGTTTGTCCTCCTGGGACCTGGTTTTCCCCCAGTGCCTCTCCAACCTCCGCCCCCTGGTTTTCAGTGTTCTTAGCCCACCATCAAACCATGGCGAGCCAAGACCAGAAACCAGGGGACGTACATGGATCGGCACCAGGTGATCTAAGACCTCTACGACAGCCCTGTTATAGGCATTCACAGAAGACCTCAAACCACCAGTGCAAGCCTCAAGCACAAAGTGCCCAGTTCCGAATCAGTCCCTCTGGTTGTAACCCTCATAAAGGGCAGAACTGAACCATTTCCACAGGGGGAGGGACATTCAGGGGGGCTCTAAAGCTAAACCTGATGGTGCAATGATCCGACCAAATGACTGGATCAATCTCGATAGAATCAACTTCTAGCCCAAGGGAGAACACCACATCGAGCATGTGCCCGGAGCAGTGGGTCATGGCCATAGTCTCAAGAGTGAGGCCCAGATCTTCCATATTAGAGAGGAAGTTTCTGGCCCCCAGGGATGACTTGTCGTCCACCCAGATGTTGAAGTCGCCGAGAACAAGCCATCTTGGTGACTCCAACACCCTTTTGGCAACAAAGGCAGTCAGTTCCTGGAGGAAATTCAAGTCCCACCCAGGTGGACGGTAGACCAGGAGAATCCTAAACTCAGCTCCTGGATCCCCTCACACCGTCACCCACTCAAAAGATCCAGTGTCCCCCACTGTGTGCACCATCAGGCCCAGTTGAGACCAAAAACAAATGTGTCCCCCCGTGTTCCTTCCTTGGGCAGTGAACCATGGAATACCCTATGGTTATGGTTCTAGTGAATATAAAGCAATGGTCTCCCGTATCCGGCCCAACTCCATGAGATTTACTTGACCCCCAAATCTTGCCAGGCCCCTTATCCTGACAAACTATTTAAGTTACCATTTCTACTGATCAACCTACAGGTTAATTATGACTTCAGGTACCCATAATCCTCTGGAGCACTTCCATGAAGATTCAGTTATTATATTGCTCCCACCCTCTCTTGCATTCTCCACCAAGAGGCCCACCATTACTTCCTGGTGCTTAGAAGGTTAGATGGTCATTCTTCCCTTCAAGGCAGGACTACATCAGGCCTTCTTCCACTGCTGGTTCCCAGAGGGCCCTCCCTGCCCAAACCAGATGGCCTTACCACTGAATTTTATAAGATTCTGGTGGTGTGGGGGCTGTGGTGAACTGTCCATAGACAGTGTATTTGGAAGCATTTGGGGAAGAGAAACAAACAATCGCTTGCTATCAATCTGTATTTAGTGTGCTTCTCAAGCCAGGAAATTATCTGACAGAATGCATGGCATAGAGGCTCATTATGTTGCTTAATTACAAAATAAAAATACTGGCAAAAGTGCTAACTTATAGGTTGAAGGTTGTGTTACCACTGCCAACTCATACAGACCACATGGAGTTCATAAACAGGCAAGTTCTCACATAACAACATGAGACATCTCCTTAACGTTATACAGCTGGAGGCTCAGCATCTGTGGACAGTCTTTGCACTTCCTATAGACACAAAGAAAGCATTTGACAAGGTTCAGTGACATCAGCTGTCTGAAGATATGGACAGATTTGGGTTGGGATTAGACTTTGTCAGTTGGGTCCACCTATTGTACCTCACCACTATAGTCCAGTTATTAGTAAACTGGGATCTGTCCAGGGAATTTTAGCTTCACAGAGGTACACAGCAGGGGTGTCAATGATCCCCTCCTTCCATTTGCATTGATAAACAAGGCATAAGTAGAAGAAAAAAGGTGGTCTCCTGAGATCTAGGAAGTTCAAAGGAGGTGGGAAGGGGGGTCTCATACACAATTTCGCTATACACTGATGACATCCTTGTATTCCTCACTCACTCAGACCAGTCCATACCAGTAGTCACCAAGATAATCATGTCCTTTGTCAGGTTCTCTGGTTATACAATTAATCTGGACAAGTTGGAGCTAATGACGGGGGAGTGGGAAAGGGTGGGGGCCTAGGAAGGATCCGTTTGTGTTTGTAAAAGTGTACTTCACATATTTGAGGATTAAGGTAGGCACCTCCCTCTCAGCATTATATGTTCTAAACTACCATAAACTGCTTAATAAGGAGACTGCTGACTTAGGGGATGGCAAGCCCTAACACTATCTTGGTTGGGTAGAATAAATCTCATTAAATAAATGTCCTGCCTCGGGTATTATAGTGTACACCCAGACACTGCTTATGGGGCTTCAAAAGATGGATATGAAGTGATCAGAGGCTAAATGTGCTGCCTTCATCTGGCAGAAGTTCCCAAAAACAATCTTTGTTGGGCTGAAAGGCAACACAGCCAGAGAACTGAAATTCTCCAACTTTATAATCTACCAACAAGCAGCCCAATTTAAGCTAATCCCAGAATGGATACTAGAGGGTTAAGGTGCTACTTGGACCATGCCAGAAGAAGGAGAGATTTGGTGCTATCAGCATAGTTAAGAAAGTGGGCCTTTGAGCATACAAAGCAAAGGAGGATAAAGGTAGTGCTGTGTGAACCACAAAAGTTCTACCTTGCAGTCTTGATAGGACAAACCCCTAAATGTTCTATCACGTTCTACCTCATTCTACCAGGTAGAACTGGTCATGCAGTACACAATACAAACATTCTACCAAGTTTTACCTGGTTCTGCCAGATAGAACCAGGTTCTACCTAGTTTGCAAGCCACACAATACCACATAAATAACCCTCCCTCCTTCCCCTTTAGTAAAACCCCACCCCACCCTACTCCCTTTATATGCTCCAGCCTTATCTGAAAATGTGAAGTCTTCAGAGGAACAGCAGCAGTGTTTACTCCATCCTCTGCCTTTCCCTTCTGTGTTCTATAATAATGGTGGTGCACCTATCAGAAACTCACTCCTGGGGGCCAGGTCCACTGAGCTCACAGTGCCCTCCCCTAAATGCAATCTGTGATGGGGGAGGACAGGAATACCCTCCAAGTGTCCATCTACAGTGCTCGCCAAGTTCATGACTGAACACTCACCACAAGGTCCCAGGGCTTCCTCTTTATTCTGGGTAAGGGCAAAACACAGTCTCAAGTCTGTAGCCAGGTGAGAACTCTCCTTGGTTGCTGTACTGGGGGTGGTGGCAGGTGTTACAAGCTCTTCGTGATTTGCCCTCATAAGCCTGATTGTGTCCTCTCCTACGGGGTGTGCAGCACCTAGCTCCCCCTTACAGACTTCATCATGAATCATTTATTGGACGGCAAATCTCTCGTTTATAATTGCATCCAACATAAAAATGAGACAATGCATTACAACAATCAGTTACATTATAAAAAATGTTATAAACTTCTCATAAAATGTTCTTTTAGCCAAAACAGTTACAATGCTTATAAGACAAACTTGTTAATGATGTTCTAAAACGAGACAAGGGTAATAGCACATGTACATCAAGTAGTTTTTGTATCATAGCCCACATATGGGTACTGCAATTGCAATGGTCATTTGACCACTCTTTGTTTGATTTTTGGAATATGGAAGGGAATCTGAGAAGCAGATCGTAATGCATATTTAGAGGGAATTTTTAACTGTAGTTTACTTAATAAAAATTCAGGCAAAGACTCCTCCCGTGACCTGTGTATTCTCCCCTACTTTAGGCACCCAGATCCCCTTTCAGGATCCCTAGTCTTTGGTAGCAATGGTGACACCTTGCATTTACCAAGTTAGTCTCAGAATTGAATAAGCCTCCTATCTTTACACACACAAAATCACTCACAGGCAGTTTTAAAAGCAAAGTGCTTTACTAAATTAAATGATTATCATACAAAAGATTCAGAAATTTAGTTACAAGATAAAACAGAAGTTGGAAAATATACATAAAACAAACACAGTGTCAACTTTTAACTGTCTAGTTTTCTACCTGGTTCATGGATGATCAAAGTCCAGGAAAAAAATGAGTTTGTAAAGACCCAGTTCTCTCTTGCATTCACTGGTCCTTAGTCTGTCTCTGTGTCAGTCTTGCTTGGTGTGTGACAGGAAGAGTGTTCAATAAAAAAGTGTGCAACATGCCCTGATCTGAGAGCTTTAAATACCTTTCTTCCATGCACTCTGTAACTCTTTGGTGGCCTTACCTTTTTGGGCCAGCAGGGGTCTCTCTTGCACTGTCCAAGATTTTTAAGTGAACCATATTATTGATTAGTTAGCTTCTCTTAGATTTCCAATATCCTTTGATCTTCCCTCATCCTTCCTGACTTCTTCTAAATGGAGATAAATTATAACACCTGAAGTGTATTCACACTAGACTTCCAGTGTATATATCCCCTTCCTTTCTGCCACCTAATAAAATGAAATTATACAAGGACAGTTCCTGGAACCTAAAGCACTTTTCCTTTGAAGCGTAAATTTATGCTAGGAGGGAGATGGCTTTTCCATTCCTGTCACTTTACGATACCCCTGCCTTTGAAATGTAATTTTCAGCTTCCTGGCAAGTTAGCCTTTCTCAGATCACAGAATGCCAATTTCCGCTGCATGTAACCCTTTTAAAAAAACATGGGCATATTTTGGCAACCCTTAGTTCTGGCCTGTTTGGAACTTTGAAACATAACTAAGTTCCTCTGCATGTAAACATTTTAAAGAATAGACAAATATCACAGAAAAAAAATATTACAAAACTATATCTGCAATATTACACCACAGTGGCCAAATCTCCACATCCTTCCCTTCTTAGACTGAATTTATGGGAACATGCCCCAATCGTATGGTAGAGTTTCCATAATTGTGTTCACTGTTCTAACTGGCGAGATAGGCCATCTGCGATTGCATTGGCCAACCCCACCCTATGCGTAATTGTCATGTCATAGGCCTGTAGGGCAATACTCCATTGGAGTAGCCATCCACTTGTTTTACCCATCTGATTTAACCACACCAGGGGGTCGTGATCGGTCTGTACCTGGAAGCACCTCCTGCAAAGGTACAGCTCTAATTTCTTCAGGGCCCATACCAATGCAAGGCATTCCTTTTCAACTGTGGAGTATGCCTGTTCCCGGGGAAGTAACTTCTTGCTAAGGTACACTATTGGGTGTTTTTTTTTCTGATTAGATGTCTGTCTGAGCTCTTTCCTTCTAAGACTGCTTGAACTGAGCTCTTTCCTTCTAAGACTGCTTGAAAGGCAGAGTAGAGAAATTTACCAGAGCAAGGGAGAAGGATTAAGACTTAGTTTGGCTAAGCAGATTTACTGTGTGGTGGTGTTTTTATTTTTTACTCACAGGGATTGCTACTGTTTGTTGCTAACATTTCATTGCTTTATTTTTTCTCTGATTCAAATTGTTGTTGCTGGTATACCTTCTTCTGCATTATTACAAGGTGTGCCTACAGGTGTGCTGCTAACAGATTACTGCTGTAATCTTCTGATTCAAATTGTCTTTGCAAGGTATATCTTCTGTTACTGCTTTATTTTTCTCTGGAGCAAAGTGTTTCTTACAGGGTATATCTTCTGAAATTATTACAGGTGGTGCTTTACAGGTTTTACAGTTTTATCTAACATTAGGATAAGCTTTCAGGTTACTGCATTTGTTGTTGACTGATTGTTTCTGCTCTACCTCCTTGTTCTTTTCGTCCGTGGTTCTTCTTTTTAGGCAGGGAAGGCCCAGCCACCCACCCCCATCCCAACCACCCCACGCTACACTCCTTTTATAGGGTACCACAGTTGTGACATTTCCTGTGGCAGAGCAGGAAGGCGGATCAGTGGGGCCTCACAAGGTGATCTCATTTACAGGGCACTAGTAATTTAACTTGTTATAACAAGTTAAACAAAGCACAATTAAACCATTACTTGCATTTTTTTCCTTCTAATTACTCTGACTAGGTTACAAACCCAGCAACTTATTTGGAATGGATTTCATTAACTGCAGGTACTGTGGAACAATTTTCAGAAGGACAGTCATACAGGATTTAGGACACTGTCCTACATGCTGGGCCTTTTGAGATCTTAGGTCTCAGCTCCGCAGCATGGGCAGAGATTGCATTCCTCAAATTTCATATTGAAGAGGAAATACATTATAGGAACCACCCGCCATTTCCCCAGCATCCAACAGAAAAACCTCGACCGCAGAGGGTAGTTGGTCCAGGAGGTTGGCAGGTGGTTAGAAGGAGCAAATCAGGTGCCCCATCACTCTCTCCTCTCCAACACATTACCTCCAAAAACCATATAAACACTACAAACAGGTATCTGCCTCTATCTCTGAAATCAAATAAAGAGGCAGAAGACACTGCAAAGCAGGACACTGCGGCACAGGAGCTAGCACAACAATACTCACCCAAATCAGGAACCAAAATAAACAAGCACAAAGGAAATCCAAAAACTTGATCATAGGAGACTCCATGATTCGGGAGTTGATATCCATCTCCAGCCAGGGTGATGGTCAGATGTCTCCAGGTACATCAGCATGGAGAGACACTGACCGCGATTACTAAAATTGTTCACAAAGCAGGAGAAAACATTGATGTCCTAGTACACATAGGGACTATCGATCCGCCAGCCGGTCAGTTGTGGAGACCAAGGAACACCTGACTAGGCTGGGTGACAAACTATCATCTATTTCGTCCGGCATCTCCTTCTCTGAGATCCTGCCAGTCTGGGAGAAGGGAGCAGATGGACGGAAGGTCAGAGAAGCGGGAGATAGGGAGCTAAACACGTGGCTCAAGGACTGGTGCCAGGAAAAGGACACAGATTTGTAGGAACTGGCAACAGTTCTGGGAGCGAAAGTTCTTTAAATTTGATGGACTGCATCTGACTAAAGAGGGAGTCAGTGCATTGGGGCAGAAGTTTGACATCTTTTGCAGAATATTTAAACTAGCAAATGGGGAGAGGGGTGCTGCACCCTATACGCGAATGGGAAGAACACCCTCCCCTCAGCTAGTGGTCAAACAGGAATTCAGCGTGTTTGCCATTCATTTGCATCACCAGGTAAGAAAAAGGTTTGTCTCCCACACGATGCACAGGGGTAATGCCAAACTTCACCCAACAACTAACACTTCAAAATCTGGCCAATGGAAAATCATGTACACAAATGCTCACAGCCTGGGAAATAAGATCCCAGACCTGCAGGCAATAATGTCAGAGGCTAAACTGGACATAGTAGCAATTAGTGAGACGTGGTTTACCAGTAACCACACAGGAGACTTCAGTACCTGGCTATGTATTGTTCAGAAGAGACCGAGGTGCAAAAAGGGGGGGAGGAGTGGCCCTGTATGTTAATGAAAATATCAAAGCTACAGAAATTCAGAATACACATAAGGAGCCAGAAGAACTGTGGGTCACCCTGGAAACAGGAAATGGGACAGCCATAAGAACTGGGGTTGTCTACAGGCCCCCAGACCAGAGGGAGGACATAGACACATTACTGTTAGAAGATATACAAAACATGACAGCTAAAGGGGAGGTTCTGATAATGGGAGACTTCAACATGCCAGATACAGATTGGTCAATACCAGCAGGAACATCTGCCAGAACTAGACTCATAGTGGATTCCCTGCAGGGAGGGCCTCAAACAACTGGTACAGCAACCCACAAGAGACAGTGCTATCCTAGATCTAGTACTGACTAACAAAGAAGGGATCACAGATCTCCAGGTAGAAGGTCACCTTGGGGCCAGTGACCATCACATGGTATGGTTCAATTTGGCTACTACATCTAAATCATCCCATTCCAAGGCAAAAATATGGGACTTCAGAGGAGCTGACTTTGATAAGATGGCCAACAGAGTTAAGCTAGCCCTGGCAAAAAGAAACACAGGTGAGGAGGTACAGGCAAAGTGGGCAAGCATTAAGGATACAATACTTGAAGCAACATCCCATTGTGTTAGACAGAAAACGAAGTGCAAAAAGAAGACGGAAACCACTTTGGTTCTCAAATACAGTAGCAGAAAAGGTCAGAGTCAAAGGCTGGCCTTCAGAAAATATAAGGGAACACAGCGGGATGAAGATAGGAGGCATACCAAACTGCCCTAAGGGAAGCAGGTAAGGCAGTAAGGCAGGCAAAGTCCCAAACTGAGGAAACACTAGCACGAACAGTAAAAGAAGGTGACAAGACTTTCTATAGATACATTAGTGAAAGGAGAAAGTCCAGAGGGGGGTATTGCTAGCTTAATGGAGAAAAGGGAGCATGTGAGGAGGAGGACCCTGTAAAGGCATCTATCCTAAATAGATACTTTTGCTCAGTATTTACTGAAGAGAAGGTAGGGCAGGGCCCACAGCTCAGCATCATGGACACAGGGGAGGGAGGTGAGCACTACTCCTTCACAAAAGAAAGGGTCCACAAGAGCTTGCTAAGCTCAGGTGGATAAGGCAATGGGACCTGATGGCATACATCCCAGGGTACTTAAGGAGCTAAAGGAGGAACTAGCAGAGCCATTAGCAGAATTGTTTAGTGAGTCTCTGAGCACAGGAGAGGTCCCAGAAGACTGGAGAAGGGCTCATGTGATCCCACTCCACAAGAGTGGTAGCAGGGAGGAGGCGGGGAACTACAGACCGGTCAGTCTTACCTCCAGTAGTGGGCAAGATTATGGAGGCACCTTAAGGAAAGGATAGTGCAACACCTGGAATCCATAGGGGCACAGGATCCAAGACAGCATGGGTTTACAAAGGAAGGTCCTGTCAAACTAATCTCATAGATTTCTTTGACTGCAACCAGAGTGGTGGACCAAGGGGAGAAGTTGATGTCGCCTACCTTGACTTCAGCAAAGCTTTTGACACTGTTCCACATAGAAGATTGATAAATAAGCTAGGTAGGCTCGGGTGGGTCAGAAGTTGGTCAACTGGGTGGCAAACTGGTTGACTGGCAGAAAACAGAGAGTGGTAGTAAATGGTATACAGTCAGAAGAGATGCAAGTCACAAGTGGGTACCTCAGGGATCAGTCCTGGGGCAGTCCTATTCAACATCTTCATTAGTGACCTCGCAGATGGACTAGAGGGTAAGGCTTGTCTCTTTGCAGATGACACCAAGATCTGCAACAGAGTAGATGATCCAGATGGTGTGGGCAGAATGAGACGAGATCTGATAAACTAGCAGAATGGTCAGAAGAGTGGCAACTGGGATTTAATGCAAAGAAGTGCAAAATCATGCACATAGGGAAGAGAAACCCTGAAGCCACTTATAGGCTGGGAGGGGAGTTGCTAGCAGTCACAAAGGAAGAAAGAGACTTGGGCATCATCATCACTGATGACCTAAAATCATCCAAGCAGACCTCTAAAGCAGTAGGTAAGGCTAGGGGGGTGTTAGGGTGTATTAGTAGGGGTATCACAAGTCGTAAGAGGGAGGTAATAATCCCTCTGTACAAGACATTGGTTAGGCCCCATCTGGAGTATCATGTAGGTATTGGAGGCCACACCTTCACACAAGGATATTAACCAAATTGAGGCAGTCCAGAGAAGGGCAACCAAATGGTGCAGGGACTGCATCAGAAGACATATGAGGACAGATTAACGGAGCTCAATATGTATACCCTTGAGCAAAGGAGGAGAGAGTGATAATGATGAGACATTTAAACACCTTAAGGGCATAAACAAGGTGAAAGAGTCTAACATGTTTAAATATAAGAAAAATAGCAGGACAAGAGGACACAGCATGAGATTAGAGGGAGGCCGATTAAGGGGAATGGAGGAAATTCTTTTTCACAGAAAGGGTGGTAGATGCATGGAATGGCTTACCACAAGAAGTGGTAGCTATGAATACAGTGCAGGGCTTCAAACAGGCATGGGATAGGCATAAGGGAGCAATACAAATGACTATGAATAGATAGGTCACTGACAGAGCAAAGGCCGATGGCACATTTATAAGATAGAAAAAGAAATGGGCAGACTGGATGGGCCTTGCGGTCCTTATCTGCCGTCAACTTCTATGTTTCTATGTTTCTATGGATGAGGACTGCTCCAATCCCCACACCTGAGGCATTTGTCTGGAATACAAACTGCTTAGTGTAATCTGGACTGGCCAACACATGAGCACCGCAGAGTGCCTCTTTTAGCCATGTGAAGGCTCGTTCACAGGCTGGCTCCCACTTTACCCTTTTATGCTGTCTTTTCTTCAACAAGCTAGATACGGGAGCAGCCAGTGTACTGTAATTCGGCACAAACATTCTGTAGTACCTTGTGGTCCCTAGGAAGCTCCTAACCTGCTTCTGGGTTTCAGGCATGGGCTACACCTCTATTGCCTAGATCTCTGCTTGATTAGGATGAAGCTGACCCCGCCCACTACATGGTCTAGGTATGCCACCTCCACCATAGCCACTTGGCACTTTTCAGCCTTGACAGTGAGCCCTGCCCCTGTATCCTGCCCAACACTTCCTTCAGGTGGGACAGGTATTCCTTCAAGCTGGTAGTGAAGATGGCAAAATCATCCAGATAAGCCACTGCAAACTCTTGAGTACCATGTAACACCTGGTTGACCAACCTTTGGAAGGTGGCAAGGGTGTTCTTCATTCCTAAAGGCATTACCCAGAATTCGAATAATCCTAGTGAAGTGATGAAGGCCAACTGTTCTTTAGCTCTGGTAGTTAACTCCACCTGCCAGTACCCTTTCATCAAGTCAACTGTGGTAAGGTATGTCGCCTCACCCAACTTGTCCAGTAGTTTGTTTGTCCATGGCATTGGGTGGGCATCAGACTTTGTGACTATGTTGAGTCCACAATAGTTCACGCAAAAGTGAATAGAGCCATCTGGCTTGGGAACGAGGACTATGGGTGAGGCCCAGGGACTGTGGGATTTCTGGATTACTGCTAAATTCAGCATTTCCTTCACTTCCCTCCTAATATCCTTTAGGGTGGCCTCAGACACTCGGTAGGCTCTCCACCATATGGGTGCTTGCATCCCTGTGTCCATATCAGGTGTCGCTAAGGGGGTTCATCCAGGCTTGGCCATAAACAAAGGGGCAATGTCCTCTAAAACCTTCCTCACTTCCTGGGACTGTTCTGGGGTCAACTGAGGTAGCAGTTTGATTGTTTCCACAGATGACTCCTGCTTGCTTTCCTCTAGCAAGTCCAGGAGGGGTCTTCCTCGTCTGTCCCTTCCCCATGCCTACATACTGCAAATACCACATCAGCCCTATTTGCATATGGCTTCATCATGTTGACATGGTACATCCTATGGGTACATCTCCTGTCAGGCAGTTCCACAACATAATTTACATCACTGACCTGTTGGATTACCTTACATGATCTTGCCCACTTGGCCTGCAGCTTGTCCTTCTGGACCGGAATTAGGACCATGATTTCCTGACCCACACTATACAAGTGAGCTCTGACTCTGTGGTCATACCAGACTTTTTGCTTCTGTTGGGCAGCTGACAGGTTGCTTTGGGCTACCCACATTAGTTCCTTCAGCTTCTCCCTAAATTTAAGGACATAGTCCACTATGTGAGCTCCCTGGGTGGCATGCTTGCCTTCCCAGTCTTCCCAGTTCAAGTCTAGGGGCCCACACACCTTACGTCTGTATAAGAGTTCAAAGGGGGAGAACCTTGTCAACTCTTGTGGTACCTCCCTGTATGCAAGGCAAAGTTATTTCTAGGGCACCCAATCCCGGAGGCTCTGGGTGCCTTACATCAAAACAGGCAAGGGAAAATACAACAATAAACATCATAAAATACCAAGTTAAAATACAACAATAAAATAAAATAATAATACAGCAGCATATCTCATTAAGGCTGGTTTTAAACCAGGTCAGATCGCCTGGTCTGAGAAGACCAGAGAAAATAAATGGGCCTCAAGACTGCATTTAAACATCCCAAAGATGGGGCTACCCTGACAGATGATGGCAACATGTTCCACAGGACTGGGCCGGTGACATTGAATGTCCTGTTGCATGCAAACAACAGGTGGGGAAGGTATTTCTCCCAGTCCTTCCCATGCTGTTCAGCAAACACTTGGAGCATCGATGTTAGAGTACAATTAAACCTTTCCACAAGCACATTGGCTTGTGGGTGATAAGGTGTCATGCATCTCAGCACCACCCCACACTTCTCCCACAAACATTCCATCAGGTCCGACATGAAGGTACCCCTTTAATCAGAGATAACCTCTTGCAGAAACCCGACTCAGGAGAAAATCCCTAGCAAGGCATCTGCCACTTTAATAAATAATAATAATAAAACTTTATTTGTATCGCGCCTTTCTTAAATTCAAGGCGCCTTACAATACTTTACAATATAATAAATAAAACATAATCCATAATAATCTGAGCTCCTAAAATCACAATCATTAATTAAAAATAAATCTTTGACCACAAATAGGTCTTCAAGGCCTTTTTAAAATTCCTCCACGGACGCACACTGACGAAGCGGACGGGGTAGAGAATTATAGAGGGTCGAAGCAGCATACATAAAAGCATGAGTGCCTGAAGATTTTAAAAAAACCCTCGGAATCTCTAGCAACCCCTCATTCGCTGAGCAGAAAGATCACTTAGGGCAGTAGGGAACCAAAAGCTCTTTCAAGTAGTCCGGACCCTGTCCGTGTAGGGCTTTGTAAGTCAAAAGACCAACTTTAAAGGTGATCCACCACTGAATTGGCAGCCAGTGCAGATCACGCAGCACTGGTGAAATATGACAGGCATGAGATGTACTCATCAATAACTGGGCCGCAGCATTCTGCACCAGCTGCAAGTGGCGGATATCAACCCCTGGAAACCCTAGATAAAGGGAGTTGCAAAAATCAAGGCGTGAGGTCACAAAAGCGTGGACCAGCATAGGCAGATCGGTGGGCAGAACAAGGTGCTTAATCTTGGTGATGTTCCCAAGATGGTAAAAGGAAAGTTTAACAACTGCCGACACCTGGAAATGCAGTGTCAGCTCGCTGTCAAAAATCACCCACAAGTTCCGCATCTGTTTGAAGGTAGGGAGCTGGACACCTTACAGAAATAAACCTGAGGGTAAACCAACTCCCATACTCTGTACCCTATGACCCGGGTCCACAACCATTACCTCTGTCTTCTTCGCGTTCAACTTCAGCCAGCTTGAATTTATCCAGCACTGGATTTCGGTGAGGCAGCTATTAAAGAATGAGAAAGCTCTATCCTGGTCAGGTGCAAAAGATAGGTAGAGCTG